>CM067174.1:43880573-43934651 GCA_034093135.1 Erigeron breviscapus | reverse complement strand
ACCATATTTGCCCATTTGGAAAGGAAGAATATCACAAAACTTCTCAAGAAGAATATCTTTATCCTTCTCAACTCCCAAGCCTCTTAATTGATTAATTAAGCTTGTAAATCTGGTATAAGTACCAGTTAGGCTCTCATTGGGGAGTGCAAAAAAGGATTCATACTTCTTGTTTAAAGCAACTTTCCTGGTTACAATGGTGTCATCACCTCCTTCAAACTCAAGAACTAACTCATCCCACATTGCCTTGGCACTGGGGAACAACATAAGTGTTGGAATTAGATCTTCAGGAACTGCCCCAAGGATCATGTTCTTGAGTCTGGTGTCCAGATCAACAAGTCTACGATCCTCATCAGACCAATGGTCTTCGGGCTTTTTCTCTGAACCCTCTTCTAGATCCAGTTGGATCAAGAAAAGGACTAACCCCAGGGGATACAGGCACATGTGGTCCATCCTTAAGGATTTTCAACATGTATCTTTCTATCCCTCCAAAATGCAAGAGCATTCTGGCCTTCCATGTCCCAAGACTTTCACTGTTTCCATCGAATTTTGGAACATGGGTGTTGGAATAATGGACATGGACGTGGGGAGAGGCAGTAGGAGGATGAGGAGGGTTGGTATTAACATTTTGAGCAAGTGGTGTATTATTAACATGAGTTTCATCGTGACCAGAACCTTGCTCACCTTCAGCAGTAGACATCGAAGCGGATCTAGACAATAAATTAGTCTTAATGCTCTGATACCACTTGTAAGTCTCAACTCAATAGATGCTACTACTGAAGACACCTCTATGTCAATGGTGAGCTACTTTGCAACAAGTCCACTGAACTCGACTGGAGCCAGTTACAGTGAACGAATACCAGGTTAACTGGAGGATTACTTATTTAGGTGACAATATAAATAAGTAAATGACAATGCAATAAGTAAATACAATAAAGTAAATCTGGTGAGACCAAGTTGTAATTTTTCAATGTATTTTATTTATTATTATCTTAAATAAAATACAAGGTTGTTGCGGAACCAAGATATTACAAGATGTGTAAATATCCTAACAACCTAGAAATACAAATGATCTAATACTTGGAAATTCTCTTAACAATCGAAACACTTAAAGTTGTGAAATGTTCCTTTTTGCGATTGAGAGAATATTGCACAAGTTCACCAAGAATATGCAAAGTCAGATTATGCAAAGGTTATTTCTTGGTTGTGCAAAGGCCTCTATTTAGAGGCAAAGGTTGACATTGGGATGTCAATCTTGCCGTACAAATATGGTTGAGAGCATTTAAGAAAGTGTATTTAATTCCTTAGAAATGCTTGATAAAGTAAGACATAAAGTCACTTTATCCAACCTACTTTATACGCTTTTGTACTTTAATCACAGAAAAAGTGTATTGTTCGGATAATACATAAAGTAAAAAGGTCTTCCTCGTAATCAGTGTAAAGCTTTGTAAGTACCTTACACTGATGCTCTCCAGTCTTGATCTGGTTAGAATGTCAAATGGGCTTCGCTGCCATTGTCATTCTCTATCTTCCCCTTGTTGTCTTCGACTTCAACTGGAATGTCTTCAGTTCTTGGTCAGATCTCAACTGGAGTGAAGCTCCAGTGGCATTAACTGTACACTGGCCACTGGACTTCTATTATTTCTGGACAAATCTTCTGGTCTCCAGCTACAACTGGAGACGCTCCAGTTTATCAGTAAACTGGACCTAACAGTTTGACCAAGGGGAAGATATTTATATTAAGCAAAAAGGGGTAAACCGTCGATTAATTTCAAAATTTAGGGATCCGCGCCCACTAACTCAACGAAATAAATACCCAAAACCTACCACCGTAATTTTCAAAAACACCCCCTACATTTTACACCAGGTAACAAAAGAAGAACGAAGTCAAGATAAGGCTAGGAGTCTAATATGGTGGTCTTTGCAGCCCCACCCGATTAGACTGGGGGGCTTGATGACGTATCCACCTAGCCATCGATACGCAGAGTATACGCAGGATACTATAGTCTTCGATAAACAAGGAAAGGATACGTGCATATCTCAAAGATCGGTATTTAATGAGAAGATAAGGACGAATCAAGCTATTTTCGGATACGATATAACTAACGACCAAAACCCTACTTGGAAGGGAAGTCATGGGCTCCCTATAAAAAGGGTACAAACGAACGAGAAAAGATATACAAAAATCACACACATGTTTGGCGTACAAAAGGCATTGCCTCACCGCAAGGGAATCGCCAGATTACAACCATATTCAAACCCCATTCACAAGTTTTAGGAGCCCGAATTGGTGTACAAACAGTTAGTAGCTAAGTTGTATTTCTAATTAGTCAACTAGCTTTTAAGCTATAATTACATCGCACATAACTCAAATAGTCAAATGCACAAGGCATAGACTCTATATGATGTATGCTTGTATACGTAAAAGCAAAATAATACGAGTAATAAATTAAATGAGGAAAGCTTTTATATTGCAGGAAACATCTATCATAGGTGTTGTTTCTTCACATTCAAGGAATTCAACATATACATTAATAATTTTTAAGGACAAATGGAAAAAAAAATCTGTAAACACTTACAACACAAATGATTTTCTCAAATTAAGTTCGTTAAACTATATGTTTATTGCATTAAGTTGAAGTGAGATGGATCTTCTAATTAAAAATTGAGTAAATTAGAGACCAATCTTAAAAGGAACTAAAGCCTAGGCTCTATTTTTTATGGGGCAGAGTAGTAATGGCTCAAACATTATCGGATGATCCCCATTTATTAACCGTTAAACGTGTTGTAAATTGAGATATTTGTAGTAATTTTGGTAATATTAATTTATGTGTCTGTTAGTGTATTAATGCAATATCCTCATCCTTCACAAACAAGTAACACATATCTCGATTAATGTAAGTAATATGCTTAGAGACCAACTAATAGTGAGAATGATGATTAACTTTCATAGCAATATTTGTCGAATGTAAATTCATCGTCTAATTTCGATGATACGGACCTTTAAAACCTCTATTCTTCCTACAGCTCCACGAGCAATACATGTGCTCAACGAGTTTTTCAACTTTAGGACCACTTTCAGTTTAATCTTGTTTGTACAACCAACTGAGGAGAATGAGATAGATAGAAATTCAATAGGGTTTTGTAGGGTGTTCTGGGATTCTTTGGCGATTCACTTTCCGGTGAGGTGTTATCTCTTGTACGCCACGAATCGTTGATGTATTAGGTTTATGTGTGTTATGTGTGTAGTTTATCATGCCTCTTTTACTTGGTTTCCTCCCCTTTTATAGCGTGAGCTTCGATCCCAGGCGTCAAGGGTATATGAGAATCCGTCCTTGAAGGGTTTGGATATTGCTTCCATAATTTGAAAAATGGGGTGATCTCGATGTAAATGGATAATTGTCGATGATGTATCACTCCAACCTTCTTGAGCCCGAAGGGCATCTTTATGTAACAGAACGCTCCTTTGCTTGTATGAAAAAATGTTTCTTTAATGATCAGAATTGTTTGTATTCCGTCAGTGATTCTACTTTCCAATCTATCTCTTGTAGCGTGGTGAAATCCACGCACATCCTCCACCCTCCGTCTCCTTTTTTTTACCATAACTGGGTTTGCAATCCACGTAGGGTACGTGGCTTCTCGAAGGATTCCGTCTTTGACTAATTTATCTTCCTCCTTACATGCTGCTTCATCTCTTTCTAATGATAGGCTTCGTTTCTTTTGCCGCACTGGTTCCATATTTTTCTTTCATTCGTGACGAAGGTGTTTTCTCCCAAGGTGACGATCCTGGGGACCCCGGTCATAAATGCGCACTCTCATGTGAAAATATCAATATTCTATTACAATAGCTTCTGTAATTTCTTCTTGAGGTCTTCTGGTAGCCCGCTTCCAATAGTGATCAACTGGTCAGGAAAGGCTGGGTTTACAAGTATCTTGTCGTTATCTTGTGTTTTCCCGGACTGAAGTGGTTGCTGGTTTTATTCTGGGGTTCCTATTGTCTTTTTGACTTTGCTTACTTGTTTGATCGGATCATAACTTTCATTAACTCGTCTACTTCTTTGTATGCAGCGTGTCCTTTCTAGGGGAAGACTTCGTTTTTTCTAGTCGCACCGACTTCATATTTTTCATTTATTAAGGCGATATCCTGTGATGAATTGTTGTCCCCCCAGGGTGAGTGTCTGGGGAACTCCAGCCATGTCTGCGTATTCCCAGGCAGCAGATCGATGTAATATCAAAAAAGGTCTTCCCATGGATGTTTTATGCCCATAATGTGATAGTATGAAAGATGCTCTGAAGGATGTTGAGCAAGTGTTAAGTGGTCTTCGTGCTAATATCAAAGGCTTGGAGTATTATATTCTGAAAAATATATCCATCTTGGAGTTCTTTCAGTAGCCTTGCAAAAGGAAGATGATCAAATAAAGTCTTCAAATACTGATGTTGCGTTGTTGTTTGAGAAGTGTTATCTTTGTGGAGTGTATTTGGTGCGGCAACAAATGTTCCTTCAACTCTTGCGGCTTTGTAAGGGCAACAAAGAGGTCTTCAAATTTTGAGGTAGCAAAGGGACCTTCATATCTAGAGGCTGCGGGAAGGCAGCAAAAGAATCTTCAAATATGAGGCTGTGTTAAGGCAGCGGGAAGGTCTTCATATATGGAAACAAATCTTTAATTCTGTAAATAAATCTTTAAATTTATGGAGAGATCTTCAAATCTTGGGGGAGATCTTCAAATTATAAAAAATCTTTAAATCTTCAAAAATGGGTCTTCAAATATGGAGGCTGCGGGAAGGCAGCGAAGGTATCTTCAAATCTGGGGCTCTCAAATCTTCGTAGGCTTTTGATCTCCTTGTGTACTGTGATTTCAGATTCTGATGTTGGTAGGCAATTGTTGGAGTTGGTTGCGAATCCAAAAGTGAATGTAAAGGACTTGTATTCGGATTCTTCATCCGAGTTAAGGGAGTAGTGCCCTTGTTTGGCTCCTACTTGTATCCCATTTTTTTTATACATATTATTTGTTGTAGGTCTTTGTAGGCTTCGTGTTCATGGTAGGTGTCCCTACCTTTGTGATGTGTATGCGTGCTTTATGAGGTTGCGACCCTCTCTATTGAAATAAATAGTGCACTTTAAATAGTAAAATATGACGTAAGATAATAGACAATAAAACTTACTCAAATTTAATATGTTCGACTGATTGGCTTGTCATCCATATTTGAGAGTTTGTAGGCGTCATTTTGATGACGGTATCAATTTTATATGAGCCTTCCCAGGTAGGTCTCATTGTAACACCCTGCTTTATAAAAATGTGAATTTCCAAAAAAAATTCAATATAAAATCAAACTCTGTTAATGAAATGCGGAAGCGGTTCTTAAAAATCCCAATTGATTTCATAGAATCATTAATCAACTTTAAATGGTGTTACTAGAATCGTATCATCACAATAATTAAAGGAAATCCACAATCAACAATATTTCAACTTAAATAAAAGCACTATGGGTAACTGAAGCCATCTTCTACTAGCTCCACTAATAGCTACCCCGCTCACGATCAAGCCACCAAATGATCGATCAACGCTAACCTGAGGGCACAACACATTTTCCACAAAACAAGTGTCAGCTTAAAAAGCCGAGTAAGATAACAAGTTAGTACAACAAAAGGATTGCTAATTAAAACATTTCAGAGGAAAGTATCTCACGCATACATATAGGCATTAATCACACATACACATTATAAACAACACAAGGATTATCGAATCCTATAATGTGCCTAGCAATCCTCCACAATCCACAATATCACACTACATCCACTGCTCACGTTACCTACTTTATTAACACACTTTATTATCTCACGTAATCTGCGTATAGTTATGCCATTTTAATCAACAATAAAGGTTTTGTGTGTAGGCGGTCAAAAGACCTCACAGGAAACCTCACACCCGACATGATGGGTAAACCTCTCGGTGGTCCATCGGTGTCGTTATGGATAGGCATAACCAAATCCATGAGTAATCCGTTAAACTCTCGAAGTGGTAAATCACGCCACCCGGATCAACTCTTGTCTCTCGTTGATTTGCTCACACAAAGGTATCATGACTACCCTCATATGATCTCACGTGCACTATAGTCTAAATAGACTAATAGTGGGTTAAGCTTAACACTTTTCTACTTAGCTCACGTAATGCTCGAGACTTTACACACTTATTAAATCCACATTAACTCACGATATTTCTACATTAACTCACGATATTTCCACTTTACATTATTAGGGCCCTTAACGTGCACTGTGACATGGCAACTTAAATAAGTCTAGTGTACTATGTGTAGAAGTCGTCAACAATAATCAACAATCACACCACAACACACTTATAACATGCATATCTACAAAATTATGCATAAATAACACCCATAAATACCCTCCCACATATATCTCATACCCAACATATGCATGAGATAATAAAACAATCATTAAAAGAGATAACCTCAAAACCATATTTTGTTGTGTCCCCAGCGTGACAAAATATGTTATCTTAACTCTAATAATAACGACATAAATCGTCCCTGTGGTTTATTCAAATAGTCACGTTTCGTCCCTGTGCTTCAAAAACGTCATGGATCGTCCTTTATAGGAAGAAAAGCTTCACGTTTCGTCCTTTGACTATTTGACCGTCAACCCACCTCCGTTAACACCCCACGTGCCTTGCACGTGAGGGGTATTTTGGTACTTTGCTTAATAACAATCATGGCTCTCTTTTTTGCTATTTAAGTAAATATAATATAGTAAATTGATATAAACAAATAAAAGGAGACGGTGGGTGAGGAATCATCAATAAAAGGTGTAAGGCATCAAAGTTAAATACTTAAATGGGGTCATCATCAACAAAAAGCTGTTGCTGCTGCGATCCTTCCAATCTCAAATCCCAAACAACAACAACATCAGCATCAGATTCAATAGGGGTTGTGACAACACCTGCGTTGGGTGCGTTCAAAAGTAAGATCTGGATTCTCCATTCGGCGCCCCTGGTCTGAACTCGTGGATCGATCCTCTTTCTCTAAACCCGATTCAATTACAGATGTTGCTGCCTGGATCCGTAAGAACTACTCTTACTTCAGGGTTAATTACATCACCATCGTATGTGCCACTCTGCCATAATTGATCTGTTGTTTTTTTCAGGCCACTAAAACTACCACCACTCCGACCGCCCTTGCTTCTTTTCTTCTTCCATTCGATCGGAAAAAGGGGTTCTTCTTCCTTTTTGATTGGGAATTGATCTGTTGTTTTTATATGGTTGATTTATTAAGCAAAAAATCATTTGGAGTGATTTTGGTTTAATTTTGTTTTAAGTAGTTGAGTTTTGGACGGATGAGGCTAAAAGTGAAAGCCAGTGAATGAATGTTTTAGTTTGAAGAAAATGAATGTTTTTGTTCTTTTAACCCATCTAGTTCGTTTTGATTTTCGTTTCAAAAAAGTCCGGTGAATGTTCGTCGGAAATCTGATTCTTCATCGGCGGTGGCATCTCCATGCCGCCACTGCCAACAGGTTTAGTCTCTATTATATGTTTTTACTGATTTTTTATTATTTTGATATATAACCCAAAACAATTTGGTGGTGGTTGGAGGTGATTGGTGGTGATTTAGTTGTGGTGAAGAAGAAGAAAAGAAAGAAAAAGAGGAAAGTGAAACTGATACAAGAAACATCACAAATGGTCCTTTAGAGGTGCGAAAAGACTGAAATACCCCTTACGTGCAAGGCACGTGGGGTGTTAACGGAGGTGGGTTGACGGTCAAATAGTCAAAGGACGAAACGTGAAGCTTTTTTTCCTATAAAGAACGATCCATGACGTTTTTGAAGCACAGGGACGAAACGTGACTATTTGAATAAACCACAGGGACGATTTATGTCGTTTACTCTATTAAAAATAATATCCAGAAGTGTGATCGTCCCAAACCTGAACAATCAATCAAGTATATTATGTTACTAATATGATTCACCAATAAAAAAGAATGCATGTGTTATCCAACCTTAACCCATGAGTCGTAGCCTATAAGATGTACCTAGGCGTCGACATATAGTTTCAGTAAGTTTGAACACCGTGTGACTTACTAATTAAAATTGAAATCAATTATAAACTACCAAGTTAAATTAATTAATTAATTAATTAATTAATTAATTAATTAATCTAGCATGTCACAAGCTATATCCCCTACGTAGTACATGATTCATATGCGTATGAATTTCCCCCTTTTTATTTCAAGGCCAATCCAAAAATAGTTCAGTGCCCCATTATAGATTTTTAGCCAATCAATGTGTTAGAAAGTATATGTGTTCTTCTGCTGAAATAACCGACACAAGAAATTAACTTAACAGAAGTATGGTCCTACCAGTTGAGATACAAGTTAGGTATATAAGCACATATGAGAATGTTAATAACGTTCTATAATAATGAAAACAATTATGCATTTATGTGATGATCTAATCTATTTTAAAGTTTTGAATCTGTTTGAAATTTAGTTTAATGGAACGCTCATCTGACGTTGGATTTATTCTTTTGGGAAAATGCTAAACGTAATCCTTAGGGTTCACTACAAGAAAAATGCCATTTAGCGTCATGTTTAGCGACATATTTAAAGCTAGCGACACGCTTTGCGATGTCAAGTAAGAAGTCTCTAGAAAAAAGTCGCAGATTTTTGCGTCATAAGAAGTAAGACGCTAAAAATAGCGACGATAATAGCGTTGTCGACATTGAGTCGCTAAATTTTTTTTAGCGACAGGTAGGCTATGACGTTAACCTTGTCGCTAATCTTAAACAAGTCGCTATACATGTCGCTATTTGTGACGCAAATAATAGCTAGAATTTCATGTTTCGTATCATTTGTGCCCTTATATATGCCAAAGATCAGCTTATATAAAAATAGATAAATAACTAATAATTATTCAAATGAAAATTGAAAAATCTCATATTCAAATTCAAGCAATCATACATTAAGTTAACTAGTTATTGCCAATTAACATCAAAAGTAACTTCAATTGAAAACTAAACATCAAAATTTATTTTAGTCTAAACCCTCTTCTTTTCTCTTTAGACACTTCTGAATTGGCATCTGTTTTGAAACCCAGTTCTGAAATATCTTCTTCTGCCATCAAATTCCTGAAAGACAACAAGCAATACGTTAAGATTAACCAAGTACCCTAAGAAAGATTCTTTTGTATTTGAACATGTCCTGCATACAACCAGTACTAATCTGTGAACAACACGAACACCATATTATCTAATCTGTGCCCACCAGTTTCTATGCATTGATATTACATATTTTCAGATACGAGATGATAATGAGCTATAACATATAGATTATACATCTCTGAATTTTAGCAAACCGTACAAACTCACCCCCCCCCCCCCCTCACCACCCCCCCCCCCCCCCCCCCCCCCCCCCCCCCCCCCCCCCCCCCCCCCCCCCCCCCCCCCCCCCCCCCCCCCCCCCCCCCCCCCCCCCCCCCCCCCCCCCCCCCCCCCCCCCCCCCCCCCCCCCCCCCCCCCCCCCCCCCCCCCCCCCCCCTCACCCGATGCATCATTATCTAATGTAAAAGAAAACTCTCTTCTCTCAATATAAGACCAATCAGACACAGGATGTTACCATCTGCATAATAACCAAAACAATCAATCACATATAAATTTACAAAAGAAAGCTTGCATGTAAAAAATAATGAACCAAAAGAAACTAGACCTGCATCATTGGCCAACTTTGAAGTGAGTTTATCTCCATATAGTGTAATCTTCCAGCAATCAACTTGAAGCATAAATACATCAATCTTCTTCAGCACAACTGACATAGATGAAAACATATTTGAAATCAATGTAAGCTTTTCAATAATAACCTAAATAATGACAATCACCCCTGTATAGCAGAGAGCTCATATGACCTGATCTTTCAAAAAAAAACAATCATTACCTTTAAATTGTTATCTATTGTTATTATTCCAAATGTTTTGGCAGTTTCACGAATCATGATGCTACTCACTCCCTTAAAGTCAGTCATTATGCAGTCTGCAACTGTAAAAAATGAACACAACATGATTCAGAGCAAGTATATAAAAATGTCGTTTCAATAGAATAAAAAACCTAATAGAAGTGAAATATATACAGAGGCAACGTTCTTTGAAGTTAACCTAAAATATGAGCACCATATAGATCTGCACTAAGAAGACA
The DNA here is from genome assembly GCA_034093135.1 of Erigeron breviscapus. Taxonomy (NCBI): domain Eukaryota; kingdom Viridiplantae; phylum Streptophyta; class Magnoliopsida; order Asterales; family Asteraceae; genus Erigeron; species Erigeron breviscapus. The sequence continues at coordinate 43,924,458 of CM067174.1, read as the reverse complement.
CTCAAACATTTGACTTTTCCTGAAATATTCATCGTAATTCCAAGAACTTCACTAGGCATGAACTCAACAGAATGGTAAAAACAGAATTTTACCCAACGTTTTTTGGCATGAAATATTAGTAGACTCTAGAGATTGCTTTTCCATCACTATAAAGTGGCTGCACAAATTGCTTGAAGTGATGATGGCTGATTCGAACCACTTGAGAAAGTTTCTTGCTTCTTACAGTGAAAGGTTGAGGGATGTTGAAGAACACACCAATTTCACCAAACATATCCATCGGGCCTAACTTTGTCAATAACTATACAAAAAATGAAAGAATGAAACTCTACAAATCTTACATCTTATGGACATATCTAATGATCAAAAGAAAAGAGAAATAAACTTACATGCTCCATTCCATTTTGATGTGGCATTTCAATCTCGACCCATTCAGTTATGATATAATAAAAAGGCCTAGTTTATAATGGAACTTGTCATACAGGTCAGAAAATTCAAACGAATGCTTCAAACTTTTAGATACGCATTTGTCACACCACATATTCAATTAAAACAGTAAAAAATGGTTAACAAGTATTTTCAGACGACAGTGGGACCTTTTTTTATTGTTAACCCTATAAGAACGCACTCTGTAATCAAACCTCAAGCAATGTCCTGGACAATTCATTGGCTTAAGCCCAAAATCCTGCTTTTCTATCTGCACACAAAGTCATTCAACAACATTAAACTTCATCGAAAAGCTTATTGTCAAAAGCCGTATATGTTTAAGTTAAACATCTCTGCTAAAAGTTTAGCATATTCAATCAAAGACAGCGACATTATCTAAGTTCGATAGATATTAATCTCGAGTAAGGATAGAGCTACTGCAACTATCATTCAGAGTGGAAAATAATACCAGAGCTACTGCAATTACACCTAGAACAAGTTCAAGAGCTGCTGCAATTATGGATGATATTAATCTTCAAAATACGTTCTCAACCCGAGCATTAATGAGGCACATGATGCAATTCTACAAATTACAAACATAGAATATTAACCTCTTAATGTAACTATATATATAAATATATATAAATATATATTGATTACATATTAAATATATTAATTACAAATAATATATACAAACTATATTGATTTACAAAATATTCATACAATTAAAATTCTAGATTGCAGATCGTTTAACCTAATTAATCTAATTAAAATCCTAAATTGCAGATCGTTTAACCTAATAAATCTAATTAAAATCCTAAATTGCAGATCGTTTAACCTAATTAAAATCCTAAATTGCAGATCGTTTAACCTAATTAAAAGCTAAAATCGCATACTCACAGTGGATATATCGTCGTTCCCGTATAATCTTTGTGGCGGTATAATTGTTGTGCGATCGAGATTGTGGCGGTGTTATGATCAAGGTTGGCGGTACGGTTGCGGTGGTGGTGTCGGTAAGGTCGCGGTGGTGGCAGGTGGCGTTGGCGGTTAAGTAGTTTGGTGAAGTGGAGTCACGGAGCGATTTGTGTATTTTGAATGATTATGATTATGAGGTTGTGATGGGCAGTCCCTTTTTATGGCCTTCTGAAAATGAAAATAAGGAAGTGAAGTAGCTAATTTTATTTTTTGCATATCAAATACTTTAACTTTAAAGTAAATAAAAATTTTGTGGAGTTAAAACAGTTTGAGTGTTTATAAAATAAAAATTCTTTTTAGTCAGAATAATTAAAAAAATAAAGCATTAAACATAGTAAAATATCTTTTGACATCACAAATTAATGACACTTTAGCAACAAATAAGATGTCTGGAAAAATGCGACTCTAATAACGACTTGTTTATAGGAAGACGCAAATTAACGACACCATTAGCGATTTATATTAGGAAGTCGCAATATTAGCGATAACGTTAGCCACATGTTCAAGAACGTCGCAAAATAGCGACTTAATTTGCTACAACAGTTGCGACACTGTAAACTAGAAATATTTTGCGACTCGACTTTCGACTCAATTTGCGTCATGAAAAACGAGGGTGTCGATAAACAAGTCTCTACTTGCATCGCAAAATAGCGACTTTTAATTGTGAGTCGCTAAATTTGTCTCTAAATGAATGTTTTCTTGTAGTGGTTGTACTTAACGTGCATAAAACATTTGTACTTTCCATATCAAAAGTTTCACCCCTAAATTTATGGTAAATGTACAACTATTTAATGCACCTTATCTGCAGCCCTAAGGACTGCGTTTAACAAACCCCATTTTTATAAAACACATTATTGACATCATGAATATTTTTTAATTGTCTTTCATAATGTTTTTGATAATCTTTTAATATACTAAAATAAGTTGCTTTAATAACTTATCGACCAATCACAACTCTTGATTTCCTTAAGTTGACTTTTGTTTTCAATTTTGACTTTAATTTACATTTTTTTTGTTTTTTATCACCAATTTACACTTTTTAACCAATAATTTTAATATAATAAATGAACAATGATTAATATATATCCAATAGAATAATAACTAATATATATCCTAATAAAATGTTCTATCTTATAAACACAAAATCAATTAATTAAAAATAAAAAAAATTCAATTTAAATATATTAACATTTAAAAATAAAAAAAATTCAATTTAAATATATTAACATTTAAAAAAAATGTATTATTATCTTTTTTAAAGTTTTTATTATCAATTGTCATGACACATATAAGAAAAACAAAACATGTTAAAATATCATCTTTATAGAAAAACCTATAACATTGTCATATTTTAATTGAAATTATATTTAGGATATGTTTCATCTAAAAAAAAGATATTATTTATAATAGTGTAAAATAAGAATTTAATACACCACGTGTAATGATAAAAACAAATAAAATGATAGTGACATACTATGATTTCTTAATATTCAAATATCGTTGAGTATGTCACAGTTTCAGCTTCGATGGACATATTATGATTTTGCAATATTCAACTATCGCTAAACATGTCACATTAAACAACTTTTATGGGTACAAATTTAGAAAATATTTCAATATAAAAAAAATCAATTTTTTAATATATTGAACAAGTTTATATTAATAAAAATAGTAAACTAAATCTAAACACAATAAATTAACATCTAATATTGATAATTTCGTAAGCCCGTGTATTGGACACGGGTCTAAAATCTAGTTTGTTCTTAATGGTATAACTAATCCCATGCCATCGAATTGTGGCAGTAATATGAATACTTACAAAATGGGCTAACTGATGCTGAGAATTAAGATGAGCCTAGCCTCTTAAGTTTTGGACCCCAAACTAAAGCCCAGTTTATTTATGTATTCGGCTGATGGACCGAGCCCCCTACCAAAACAATTGAACTCCCACATTTAGTTAATGTATGCTTCTTTTCTTTGCTTTAGACTCACACAGACACACATCCCTCTTTTTTTTTCTTTACGTAATTATAAACTAACAACCACCACTCCCACTTTATAATTATTTTGGCTATTACCTCATCTATTTGTTTCAGCAGTTTACTTATGATATAAAGTTCTCCTCCTAATATTTTAATAAATGATTTTCACCATCCAAATTACATCAAATTAATTAAATAGTTAACACTAAACTCCTTTCTAATTATAATAACCAAATGACAACCTCAAGTAATTCATTTAACGACAACTAGTACTAATTTGACACTATAAGAAATACATACCACATTAACAAGCTTTTTATTCTGTAAGCATTTATCAATACATTTAATCACACTAAATGGGAACACATATACAGATATGTTGATGACAACCCGGGCCCAGTGGATACTACAACAAATACTTCAACAGGCATGTTATTCAATTGGGTTGCCCTCACATGAAAGATGCAGGCCCAAAGTCCCTTTTTAGTGTTTTAATTTACTCGTTTATTTCCAGTATTTGAACTAGTCTAATTAGTTGCTGAGTCAGACTTTGTTTCCTTTTATTTTGTTACCATGATCGACGTGGGGATCATGGGAGTTAGTTTTATTGTGTAGTCTTTTATTTAAGAATGATGAAGTGAATGAAAAAGGGGCTTCTTTCGGTTTCATTTATTAACTTCAGATTCATTTTTATGAGTCTATTGAGAATCCTAGCTAACTCGATTTGGCAAACGAGTTGTGATCAAAGGATCACGGTTTAAGTCCTCGGTGGTGAACCTGTAACTGGGAACTTGAATCGTTGCCCAACGGTTAACGAGTGGTGTAACTGTATCTCCTTATCCGTTGTCTTCTAAACTCTTAATTGAATTTTTGTCGGGTCCAGTATTGCTCGTAACATCTGGTATCAGAGCCGAAGAGCGATTCGCTGATCATTCACCCTAAACTTTTCACATCATTCGCCCAAAATCATGGATCCTGACCGTCGGAATTTAGAGCAGCAAATCAGAGAATTGCAAGAACAAGTCCGAGAACTTTCAGTTACCATTGAGCAGCAACGTCGTCATGGAGGATCTCCTGGCCGTTACCGTCCTGATGGTGATGACACCGATGATTATTCAGATATGGGAGATTACAATCCATATGGTCGACGGGCACCTGCCAACCACCATAGTGATATCAAGGTCGACATTCCTGAATACGATGGTCGCCTTGATCCGGATGAATTCGTTGAATGGTTACGAACAGTAGAACGCGTGTTTGATTATAAACAAACGCCCGAAGACCGAAAGGTAAAGATTGTTGCTCTAAAATTACGAAAGTATGCCTCCACATGGTGGGCTAATATTTGTGTTAAGCGAGAGCAACAAGGAAAAGACAAGGTGAGGAGCTGGCACAAGATGAAGAAGCTCCTAAAAGAGAAATTCATGCCCACCTACTATTTGCAGGAAAGTTTCTCTAAATTACACTTTCTTAAACAAGGCTCAGGGACTGTTGAAGAGCTTTCTCGAGAATTTGAATATCTCCTCATGAAGTGTGGATTGAATGAGGATGACCCACAGACCTTAGTTCGGTTTTTGGGGGCTCTCGACCCAAAGATCGCTCATGTTGTTGAACTTCATCCTTACTCATCGCTTGCCGAGATGACCATGCTTGCTCACAAAGTGGAAGCCCAACAAAAGTCTAAAGGAAAATATGAACTATCAAAATCCACTGCCACAAAGCCCAACACTAACCCCAGTTCCCTACCTGTATCTAGACCTTCTACGTCTAGCTTACCCAAACCAGGAACCAAACTTGAGCCATCGAACCCAACAAACCGAGCCCCAAGACGTTGTTTTCGGTGCCAAGGGCTTGGTCATATTGCATCCGACTGTCCAAACACTAGAGTAATTACACTTACAGAGCTTGGAGCTGTTGAAAACACGGTCTATGATGAAGAACCAAGTGAAGTTGTTGCTGATAATTCAGATCAAATCATTGAACTTCCTCCTGATGATGGTGAATGTCTAGTCATCAGAAGAGCCCTTAACAGCACCGTCACACAGAAAAGTATTTCACAAAGGGAGGCTATATTTCATACGCGGTGCACTGTTACTAATAAGGTTTGTTCGGTTATTGTGGATGGGGGTAGCTGCACTAACGCCGCCTCCCAAGCTATGATCACCAAATTGAGGCTGCCTATTACAGTCCATCCATCACCATACACAATCCAGTGGCTTAATCATGGCAAGGGTATACAGGTAACTCATCAAGTTCTTATATCTTTTAGTATTGGAAAAAAATACCATGATGAAGTTTGTTGTGATATTATACCCATGGATGCATGTCATTTACTTTTGGGGCGCCCTTGGTTATATGATCGTCGGGTAAACCATGATGGGTTTAAAAACACTTATTCATTTGTAAAAGATGGCAAACAAATCACACTACTCCCTTTAATCCCTGACAACCCAACAGAAACTCAGCCCATATCCATTACCACTCTTCTCAAAGCAGAACTTCATGAGTTTCGAACTGCAAAAGAATTGATACTCATAAGTAATGATAATGATGAAGAGGCAACAACTAACCCAAATTTACATCCTATGATTGAACCACTTTTAAACCAATTTTCACATGTTTTCCCTGATGAAATTCCCCCCGGCCTTCCCCCGTTGCGGGACATTCAACATAAAATTGATTTCTTTCCCGGGTCTATGCTTCCTAATAAACCAGCCTACAGGGCTAATCCCCGAGAATCTGAAGAGATCCGTAAACAAGTAGAAGGTTTGTTGACGAAAGGACTGATTCGGGAGTCCCTTAGTCCATGTGCTGTCCCGACTTTATTGGTACCAAAAAAAAGTGGCGAGTGGCGCATGTGCGTGGATAGTAGAGCAATAAACAAGATAACAATCAAGTATAGGTTCCCCATTCCCCGCCTAAATGATCTGTTAGATGAACTATATGGATCAAATGTGTTTTCCAAGATTGATTTACGAAGCGGGTACCATCAAATTCGAATTTTCGAAGGAGATGAGTGGAAAACAGCATTTAAGACCAAGGAGGGACTTTACGAGTGGTTGGTAATGCCATTCGGATTATCAAATGCTCCGAGTACATTTATGCGACTTATGAACCAGACAATGAAGCCTTTTTTGGGACGTTTTGTAGTTGTATATTTTGATGACATACTTGTTTATAGTAGGAACAAGACTGATCATGTTAATCACTTGCAACAAGTGTTCAATGTTTTGGCCAGGGAAAAACTTTATGGAAACCTTACAAAGTGTCAATTTTTCTCATCACAAGTTGTCTTTTTGGGCTATGTTGTATCTGCCAAAGGAATTGAAGTTGACGAAACAAAGGTCCAGGCTATACGTGAGTGGCCAACACCTGGTTCTTTGCAACAAGTTCGAAGCTTTCATGGATTGGCTTCTTTCTATCGCAGGTTCGTTAGAAATTTCAGTACCATTGTTGCCCCATTAACTGATTTATTGAAACAGAAAACGTTCAATTGGACTGAATCTGCCCAAGCTGCATTTGAGGAAATAAAAAAACTCTTAACCACCACCCCCGTGTTGGCGTTACCTAGTTTTGAGGAGGTTTTTGAGGTTGAATGTGATGCATCTGGAGTGGGAATCGGGGCAGTTCTAACACAATTAGGAAGACCAGTTGCATTTTTTAGTGAGAAACTACATGATGCTAAGCTTCGTTACTCGACTTATGACAAAGAGTTCTATGCTTTGGTTCGGGCTCTTGACCATTGGCATCATTATCTAATTGCCAAGGAGTTTATTCTACATTCTGATCACGAGGCTCTTAAGTACATCCAAGGGCAACACAAACTTCAGCCTCGCCATGCTAAATGGGTCGAATACATTCAATCTTTCACATTCACTATCAAGCATAAATCGGGCAGTTTAAACCGGGGTGCTGATGCTCTATCTCGTCGAGGTATGCTTATACAAATGACACAGCCCAAGATTCTTGGCTTTGAATTAATCAAAGAGTATTATGAGGGTGATAGTGATTTTGGGGAGCTGTACCGCAAATGTTTATTCCGTACAGTTGATGACTTTCATATTCATGAAGGTTATCTTTTTAAGAATAATCGCCTATGTGTTCCATGTCATTCTGTTCGTGAGTTACTAATAAGAGAATTTCATGAAGGCGGGCTTGCGGGTCATTTTGGCATTGAGAAGACTGTCGATGTGTTGAGTTCTTATTTCTATTGGCCAAAAATCAAACGGGATGTAGGCTATCTTATCCGACGTTGCTTGGTTTGCCAAAGATCTAAGAGTCATGTACTCAATCAGGGCTTACATATGCCCCTACCTGTAACACCCGACGTTTAAAAAGATGGGTTTTCAAAAATCTTTCACCTAACGGTGTTAAATTGCGGAAGTAAAGACCGTAAAAGTCAAAACCGATAAAAACATTTCGGTTTCTGCATTTAGTTGGTGTTACATGCCATATCAAACAATAGTTCAAATGAAAACCCAACGGTGGCCCAACATTAAACAACCGTTCACACATTATTACATATATTCGACATCAAAATGAAATGTAATCAAAAGTCTCCATAATAAGCAACTAGGGGTAGCTAAGGAATCTGCATGCTTTCTACCACGCTCTCACGTCCTGCACCTACAAGTCCTTCAAGCTAAACCTGAGGGAACAACCACATTAAAGAAACAAGTGTTAGCTATAAGAATAGCTAAGTAAGATCACACTTAATTTTAAAAGCATTTGTCCAATTAAAACATTTCTTCGTTAATAGACAAACTCATTAGGCACAACACACAACACACATATCTGCATAACAACTTCATATCAATTAGGATAATCATCCTAAATGTGCCTATCCTGTATTAGTTCACACATTGTCACACATATCTTCGTTTACTGCATATAAGTGTGCCCTGCATCACACCCGACTGGATGATCAACCAAAGGCTAATCATCGTATGTCGTTAAGGAATGGCAAGCCAATCCAAGAGTAATCCGTATGTGGAGGTTGGTCAAACCCCTCGTATTACTCGCCCTGCATTATGAAGACCATGTTGCAAGGAGCCACCCAAGCAACAACTACGTCAACGCACTCGCCCGGCTAAGGCTAGTACGGGTTAAGCTTAACACTTTCCCTGCATTATATTTACGAGCTCGATTTCACACATAATAGTTTAGGCAACACACAAAACCTAAACATAATCACACATTACCTTCATTTCGTTTGGGCCCTTAAACGTGCAAGTGACATGGCAACCTACCAAGTCTAGTGAGCTAGGTGTACAAGCCATGTAGTATGCATATGTCACACATTAACTCCATTTCTACATTTCACACATAATAAGATACTTCGTAATTCTACATAAACTGCATAACAATACACTACATTAAACAATACTTCATTTCACTACATTAGGGTCTGCATTTCAGGTCTCATGGTCAACTACATATCCCATAATACCTCCCGTGTAACCCGAGATACCCACATATATCATATGTTACCGTTAAGGAAGTTATAAGTATGAAACCTTTGCTTGTTGAACCCTCAGCGTGACAAAAGTAGTGTATCTTACCTTGATACAGCTTAACAACAAGCTATAAGCACAATACAACGATGACTAGGTGTCTCCAATATCCTAGAACAAGTATAAGATCAAAATATAAGCTAAATGACACATTTTGTAAAATCTGACCAAGTGGTGCGCCGCACCTTCCATGTGGTGCGTCGCACCAATCCTCCAGGGAATTTATATCAAAACCAGGTGCGCCGCACCTACCCTTTGGTGCGTCGCATATCGGGCTCCCATCAAAACCAAAAAAAACTAAACTGGGCAGTGGTGCGCCGCACCACTCCCTTGGTGCGCCGCACCTGGGGTGCAGACCAGCAAACCAATTTTGTTCTTTGATCAAACGAATTCCATACGAACCCATACCCCAAATCCAACCTGGGGACTTAAAATTAATCCTTTTAATTGCACTTTCATCACCTCTAACCATCCTATTAATCCTTTAATCCTTTACATCATAAATCCATCATTTAATCACCCGAATAACATGAAATCGGTGAACGTTTAATCAATTAACCCAACCCAAACCCTTATGGCCTGGATTAAGACTAATATAAGACTCACACAATCAGATCTCAGAAGAGGAATACCTATATTACCTGTATTAGATGACAAAGATCCAAAATCTAAGCAATGCACGATCGATTTGGCTCCAAAACGAATAGATCTAGTGAGAAACTTGAGAGGGAAGGAAGGGGATCGGCTAGGGCTTGCTTAGGAGGAAGAAAATCTGCATAATGGCTCTCTAATGACAACCCTAAGCTTCTAAACCCGTTTTTGACTTTGCACACATGTCAAAACTAGCCCCTAAGCTTCCTAATCCTTCATTATTGGTCACAAACTACTTTATTGACCATATACATCATTAATCCTTCATTAAATGTCACTACATAGACATTAATCTTCATATTGCACACATTTATACTACATTAACATTTAGGCTTACAAGCCTCACACATAACACACATTAACTACATATAAGCATTAAATCTAAAATAGACTTAACGACACACACAATATTGACTTAACGGCATTAGTCAGCTAGTAAAGAAAAGTTTGGGATGTTACACTACCAGTTCCTCAGGCACCGTGGGAGGACATCAGCCTTGACTTTATTACCGGATTACCGCGAACCCTTCGAAAATCAGACTCCATTATGGTTGTGGTGGACAGGTTTTCCAAGATGGGCCATTTCATCCCCTGTTCTACAACACACGACGCAGTACACATTGCCACTCTCTATTTTAAAGAGATTGTCCGTCTACATGGTATTCCCAAGTCAATGGTTAGTGATCGTGACACAAAATTTTTGAGTCATTTCTGGGTGACATTATGGAAGAAAATGGGAACTAAGCTCAAATTCAGTACTTCTAGCCACCCGCAAACGGACGGGCAAACAGAAGTTACAAACCGCACATTGGGCACACTATTGAGGGTTCTTGTCCAGAAACATATTCGGGGTTGGGAAGATGTCTTGGCCCAAGCAGAATTTGCCTACAACAGGTCCCCTCACTCCACAACAAAGTTGAGTCCGTTTGAAGTGGTTTATGGCTATAATCCCAAAACCCCTATCGATCTCGCTATTCTGGATACATCGATCAAGTTTAGTCAGGAGGCAGCTGATAGAGCTATGGAGATCAAGAAATTGCACGAAGCTGTCCGCAATCGGATAGAACAAGCGAATGCCAAAGTTAAGAAACAGGTGGATCGACATCGTCACTTTGTTCGATTCGAGCCTGGTGATTTGGTGTGGGTTCATTTCAGGAAGGAAAGATTCCCCATGAAGCGGCGTTCAAAACTTAGTCCCAGATCCGAAGGTCCATTTGAAATCCTGGAACGTATCAACGACAATGCTTACAAGGTAAAACTCCCGGGAGAATATGGTGTCTCAGGCTCGTTTAATGTCGCTGATCTGAGACCCTATTATGAAAATGATGACTGTATTCCAAGTTTGAGGGCAAACTCTCCTCATGCCGAAGAGAATGATGACAACCCGGGCCCAGTGGATACTACAACAAATACTTCAACAGGCCTGTTATTCAATTGGGTTGCCCTCACATGAAAGATGCAGGCCCAAAGTCCCTTTTTAGTGTTTTAATTTACTCGTTTATTTCCAGTATTTGAACTAGTCTAATTAGTTGCTGAGTCAGACTTTGTTTCCTTTTATTTTGTTACCATGATCGACGTGGGGATCATGGGAGTTAGTTTTATTGTGTAGTCTTTTATTTAAGAATGATGAAGTGAATGAAAAAGGGGCTTCTTTCGGTTTCATTTATTAACTTCAGATTCATTTTTATGAGTCTATTGAGAATCCTAGCTAACTCGATTTGGCAAACGAGTTGTGATCAAAGGATCACGGTTTAAGTCCTCGGTGGTGAACCTGTAACTGGGAACTTGAATCGTTGCCCAACGGTTAACGAGTGGTGTAACTGTATCTCCTTATCCGTTGTCTTCTAAACTCTTAATTGAATTTTTGTCGGGTCCAGTATTGCTCGTAACATATGTCTACATAACGACACACATTATCCTACTTAATTGCTACTAAAATAATTATCTACATATTTATTAGCTACATTAAACCACAGATAACGACTTAACAGGGAAAGTCAAAGTTGACTAACGGAAATAAACTATAAAAAGATTTAGGATGTTACACTCATCTTCCCCAGGTATTCTACTTGGCTTGTTCTCTTTAATCTTGAGACATGGTCTCCGAAAAGAATGTATTCTCTAGTTGTCAATATTTTTTCAGTTCGCTGATATATGTGGCTTCTCAAATGGCTATCACTTCTCTTGTTTCTTCCAGGAGGTCTAGGTTGACTCTACGCTCCGTATCACTATCCTCCGTTTAAATAGTGGCTGTCACGCAGGTGGATACCTAGACTTCAGCTGGTAATATAGTCTTTGTTTCAAATGTCAATCTAAACGGGTCTTCCCTTTTCCTTGTTTAGAACTTGCACGACGTGCCCATAAAACCAGGGGGTAATTCATCAATCCAACTTGTATGGCTGCGTCCCAGCCGTTTTTCTATGTCTTTCATGATTTGCTTGTTTATTGATTCCACCTGTCCATTACTCTGGGGATGGTAAAGTGATGTGAATGATTGCTTGATCTTGGGTTTCCCGCAGAGTTCTTCACGTAGAGTCTTCGTGACCCATTCTCTTTTGTTTCGCAGCTTGTTTGTGAGACTTCGGGCGTCTTCGTCTTCCTTAAATTGTTGCAGCATTTGGGATGTCTTCTTGGAGACATAAGCATAAGTGTTTGGTGTGTAATCGCCCTTTGAAGTTATGTTACTGATAGTCTGGGATATTCATTTTGTTTGTCTGCGTGACGTAGGTTACTTGCGAATCTGGGTTTCTCTTGGGTTCTTGGCTATCACGGTCTATGTAATCGGATCCCTTTGCTATATATATATTTATTATATATGTGTGTGTGTGTGAATTGAACCAGTGGGATGGGTATTTCATGTTTGCTGGGAGTGGGTGATTGTTTATCCATTCCGTGAATGGTGATTTTTGTGATGTTTTACTTAGGTTAAATGGTCTGGGTATGTTCGCCTGGTATCCAGGTGGGGTTTGGGCGAATGTTTGGGACCCAGGTGTTTGCCTCGTAGGTGTTTACTTGGGGTCCTCTTCCTTGGTATTGAGGTTGATATCCTTGACCGTACAGTCCCTGGTTATTTAAATAATTCTGGTTATGTCTCTGACCTGTATTCATTCGGTATGCCTGGTTTGTTGCTTGAAAGCCTGGGTTAGCATTCTGCTGCTGTAGACCTGGGGTAATTGGTACTTGTCCCGGCATCTGAATCCTTGCGGTTGCGCTCCATAAATAAAGTCTCTTGGGTTTGTTGACCTGGTTGGTTGGCTTGAAAGCTATGGGCTTGCTGGGTTTGGTTATTGTTTATTGACCCTGACGTGGGTGTACCCTGGGTGTAGATCTGGAATCCTGGGGCTACTGATTCTTGGGCGTTGAGTGGGAAACCTTTATTTGCCTTTGGGGGTTGTTTTGGTACCCTGCTGTGAAAGCTCCCTGATTGTTGTTTTGAAAACCTTGGGTAAACGCTCCTTGATTGTTACTCTGGGGACCCTGGCATGTGTTTCAAAACCCTGGGTATTATTGCATGCGTGGTGTTTCGTACCTTCGAGTAGCATGGGACTGTCTTTCAGTGCCATTAGGCAAGCTGTCTCATCGTATTCATAAGTCTCATCAAAATTTAGTGTTCGACCAGTCACCGCTATTATTCTAGTCATCCATTGATATATTTTGTGAATTCCTCTGACTCTAATCTGCTGGGATCTAATGTAATCGGTCCCTTATCGACATTCTTCATAAGAGATTTGGTTATATTGACGACTGAAACCTTGTGCTTGCTTGTTGTAGTCGTTGTTAAAGGTGAAGGCTGCTAATTAAAGTTATGCGCGGACTCTTCTTCATTCGCTTTGTCTACTTAGTTTTTGAAAAATCTTGCATACAAGGACTCCGTTATTTTGCTCAACAACACCGTGTTGCCTTGTCGTCATGTATGGTATCACTTCATGCTTGCATATCATCGTTCTTTTTTTTATCTAACGCCTTAAAAGGTTGCAAATGGATATTCATGATCTGGAGGTGTGAAGCCTACGAAAAAGATTGTTATCTGGGGTCTTATAGGTCTGGGGCCTTCAGATTTGGAGGCTGTGTAAGAGCAGCAAAGAAATCTTTAAATATAAGGCTGCGTGAAGGCAGTGAAAAGATCTTCACATATGGAAAGAGATCTTCGAGTCTTGAAAAGAGATGTTCAATCTTCTAGGTTTAAGGCCGTGGAAGGCTGCGGAAAAGTTTGGATCTTTTAGATCTAGGCCTTAAAAGGCTGCGAAAATTGTGAATCTTCTTAATCTGGGCCGTAAAAGGCTGCGAAAATCGTGAATCTTAATTTGGGTCGTAAAAGGCTGCGGAAATTTTGAATCTTCTTAATTTGGGCGTAAAAGGCTGCGAAAATTGTGAACCTTCTTAATTTGGGTCATAAAAGGCTGCGAAAGTTGTGAATCTTCTTAATCTGGGCCGTAAAAGGCTGCGAAAAATCTGGATCTTCAAGATCTGGGCCTTAAAAGGCTGCGAAAAATCTGGATCTTCAAGATCTTTTGGATTTTTTCTTCGCTCTAAAAACATACCAACGATTCTAGTTATGGCATACATGTTTGCAATTATGTTTAGATCTCATTCTTCATTAAATCGGTTTATGAGTGAAAATTTTTGTGATTTTCGTGTAAGAGGGATTGAGGGTCCCACGGGTGGCTTCAATTGTTTGTACAACCAACCGAGGAGAATGAGATAGATAGAAATTCAATAGGGTTTTGTAGGGTGTTCTGGGATTCTTTGGCGATTCACTTTCCGGTGAGGTGTTATCTCTTGTACGCCACGAATCGTTGATGTATTAGGTTTATGTGTGTTATGTGTGTAGTTTATCATGCCTCTTTTACTTGGTATCCTCCCCTTTTATAGCGTGAGCTTGGCTTGGAAGAGAAGAAATGGGATAAGAACGAATCTCATATTGCTGGTGGAGATCTCCTGTATTCTTGGCAAGAATCCCATTCTTTAGGAAATGATATGATAGCATATTATTCGTGCTTATCCTTTAAGCTAATGCTCCGTGCAGTCTGCATATAGTATCCTGCGTGTAATTTTCGTCTAGCGTCTTCCTGAGTACTGATAGTCTAGGTGGGTACGTCATCAAATCTTAAAAAGCAACTTCATTTTCAAATCACAACAAAAAAAGAAGAAGCATAATTGTAAACTAATATAGTACAACGTATTTGAACTTAATCAAAATCACTTGCTCTCAAATTAATGACAACTACATAAAACGACCGATGATGCTAAAATCATCAACAAACCACATATTAAATTGTTACTTTTTTGTAAAGTTAGTTTCGATTCAGACGTGCTGGAGGCAATTTTAACCAGCGATTTGCTGGACCTCCAACCCCCTGCTCATGGAAAATACCTTGAGATGAGAAACCCAAGACTCGAACCCGAGACCTTGGGAAAAACTCACCTCCGGGGCCCACATAGTGGATTTAGAAGATACCCTGGCCAACCCACCTAAGTGGATTTTCATTCTTTCTCATTATTTCTAAAGTATATATAATTACCTTTTTCCCCATAATTCTCATTTTAGGTAATTCGAAAACAATTAAAAGTGCATCTCAACAATCAATGGGATGCAATCGACGGATCGTTAAACAAAAGCATAAAATATTTATTGGAAATGATTTCATCAAATATATGATCTTTTATCCTTTAAAAAAAATATATGATCTTGTAACAAGTGTGTCCGGTATCAATGTATTATAATAGTTTGAAATAATTTCATCAAAAAGTAGTTCCATCTCACAACAACAACAAATAGGTTCTCCAGATAGGATAGAGATCATCTAAAGTTACTTTCAACTTTACCAATAAAGTTGGAGACATCTTGACCATTAGATTAAAATCAATGGCCATGATTCAAAAGTTATCTTTGAATCTTAACCTTTGATTTTAATTCAATGATCAAGATTCTCAACTTTACTAATAAAGTTAAAGATAACTTTATGAAACTCAATCCCTCCAGATAAGCTAAAGTTTATTCGAGGAACTTGAAATTTCTTAAACATGTTATATATTTATGATTAATCTTAAAATGATAAATATTAGATTGAATTAATAGCTACTACATGCATTTTTAGATTAAACTTATGAAAACTATACATATTTATTATTAAAAAAAATATATAAATCCACTAAATACACAAAGTTGCGCCTGCACAGAATTAAGTCTTCTTATTTTGATAGTGATATAGGACTCAATGATGGGAGGGGATTCCCTTAAGTTAATTCTAACTTGAGGGGTCAAGTTAGATGCATCTTGATTCTTTGATCAAAATCAAAAGTCAATATTCAAAGATTACCTTTAAATCTTAATCATTGATTTTAATTTAATGGTTAAGATTTTCCTAACATAACTAGGGAACTTGAGGGAATCTTCTCATAGTATAAGATCATGAGTTTAGATCAAAAGAGAATTTTCTCATAAATATTAATGACCTCATGTTACCTGTCCTCATCATCTAATGTTATACCTTAAAATATTTATTTAATTTGAATGAGAAAGACGGCAAATTAAGGTGAAAGATTCGGATATTATAAATCGCATCTTCCCTTGAACACATTCAGCCTCATGAATTTTCATGTGCCACCTCACCCAATAACAAACCCAATCTCACGCGTATGAACCTCCTATGTTACTTACTTCACATTGGATAGATTATTTAAAAAAAGTTGAGTCTAAATAAAAACAACATTTTAATTTTACTATTCTCAAAGTTACGAACACTATTATTACCCACGTGTCAGTGTTCTATTGGTCAACATTAACCCTACGTTATTATTCGAATTTTGTTATATTGGATACTGTTTTGTTTTTTTTTTATTTCGGTTTTTCTTGGTTTTTCACACAATTTTTTTTCTTTTGTGTTCTCTTCTATTGATTCATCTTATACTCCACATCACTATTTGGATTTTGGCATATCGGATCCCGTTTGAGTTTTTTCTTGACCTTTTTCATAGTTTTTTTGCTTTTCACTTCTCAACTAATGTATTAGAAAACTTTATTTGGATTTTGCTATATCGGATTCCGTTTGAATTTTTTTCTTTCATTTTTTTTTGTTTTTATAATTTTTTTTTTGCTTTTGTGTTCTTAACTTATATATGGGAAGCCTTTCCTTAACAATTTGTTTTTCCTTTGTATTTGATTTTTGATTTTCTTGCACAAACTAAATTTATGTATTCGATATTGTAAACTTTTTTATGTGGTTTTCTCGCATAATCATTTTTTATTTTCTTCAAGTTATTTCTTTGTTTTTTTTTCCACACTTTTTTCCTTTTTGGATTTTAAAAACAGAAGTAGACTACCATAATATAATTGTATCAACACGATAGTTAAAGTCCTACAAAACGAGACCCAAACCTGACTAGTTTATATTAGCACTAAACATGATACATGCCTAATCCACATGAGTTACATGTTTACAACAACTTCAAGTTTCATCGAAGAACTTAAACTTATGAAGAAAAACATTTATCTTTCAAATAAATTGCCAAAGACATTTAACCTTTATTATATATATATATATGTTATATATATATTATTATTATTATGTTATATATATGCTAAAGTTATTATTAGTGGATCTTTATTATAAACAAACATTAGCATGGTAAGTAAGTTTTTTTTATCGACAGTGTTATTTTTTAAAGTATTTATCATAATTTAAAGAGAAATTGTCACAAATCGTCCCTGTGGTATGCTCGATTCGCATTTTCATCCATGTGCTTTTTTTTCCATTAGGTGTCCCTGTACTTTTCATTTTCATTGCCAGTCGTCCCTAGCACTAACAGCCGTTAGTTTTCATCCGTTAAACCCTTCATGTGCAATGCACATGAGGGCATTTTCGTCTAGTTTGTAACCACATGGACTATTTGTGATAAAACATCTTTGAGGGTTTACACACTTCATCATCTTCCCCCAGAATTTTGGCCACCATTCCTGACCGGCCGGTCACCGCCGGAAAAGTCGCCGAAAGCCGAGAACCACCACCCCACTTCATCATCTTCACCATTTCAAACCCCAAACACCCCTATCACATTGTACCTCCCCATAACTAACAAAACCATACACCCACCACCACGCAACACCTACTACTGCCGCCTCCCACCACCGTCACAATCCCAACTGTCGGAAAAATATCAGCAGCAGCGTCCCCAACCACGACAGCCTCCATTTTCGACCTCCACCTCACGCGATCTCTCTCTCTAAAAACCCTAAAACTGGTTCCCTTTTCTACCTGGGTTGAATCGATGTGAACCACCACCAACCCACCACTTGCGAAGAGGGGGTTTGTATTAGCTAGGGTTTGTGCGGAATTCGCGTCTGAGCGTTTTGGTACCAACCTCGAGTTCTAAGTCAAAGAATCGCGGGAGAAATCTCGAAAATGAGTTTTCTGGTGACGTCTTTCCGGCAGCAACGGTCAATCTCGAAGATGTTTTATCACAAATAGTCCATGTGGTTACAAACTGGACGAAAATGCCCTCATGTGCATTTGCACATGAGGGGTTTAACGGATGAAAACTAACGGCTGTTAGTGCTAGGGACGACTAGCAATGAAAATGAAAAGTACAGGGACACCTAATGAAAAAAAAGCACATGGATGAAAATGCGAATCGAGCAAACCACATGGACGATTTGTGACAATTTCTCTAATTTAAAAGTGTTTGATAATACTATTTGTCAACTTCATCAAAAATAATTTAAGATTTTATACAGTGATATTTTATGTGTATTGAAGTATTACTCCGTTTAAAGTCTATTTTTATGATATTTTCATATTGAAATAAAAAAGTATAATAAAAGAGAAAAGTTAGTAATTACAAGATTTGATTATGAAAATTAAAGAAATAATATAACTACAACAAAATTTAGAAATCTACAACAATACCTGCATCATTTAGTTGTATTCTATGCATTAAAATTATACTTTTGTAGTAGATGGTTAATTTATGTTGTATAAATATCACTCTTCTAAAAATTATAAATATTTGATCAAATATATAATACAATTACGAGTATTAGTTAGAATGGGTTTATGTGATATCTTCTAAAAGGGTACACATAAATGATTAATATATCTAAGGGCCTGTTTGTTTTTTTAACCATTAAGTGATGAATTGATAAGTGACTGAATGGATAAATAACGTATATATGAATTAAGTCAATACAGTTGTTTTTTTGTTTATTAAGTCAAAAAACAAACACTTTTGATGACTTAATGGATTAAGTATTTTTGATTAAGTCATGACTTTTATTAAGTCTCAAACAAACACCACCTAAGTATTCTAACAATAACGATAAAATCATGATCATTACACATGATAATGATGAGATTAATATAAAATAAAAATTAATCCAAAATCGATTTTTTTTTTTTTTTTTGAAAGGAGAATTTTATCACCACCATTCCACCTAAGACACCATCACCACTCTGTCTGTCCGTCTGTCTGTCTATCGTGACTGCGTGTTTGTCGTCTCTTTCAAAATATAAATTACGCGGTCTCCTTTATTTTTACTCTTTTTCTCTTTCTCATCCAATCTATCTATCACTCTTCTTCTTTGATCCAATGCCGATCTGAGAGTAGATATATAGAGATTCAAAATTCACATTATTTATATCATCATTCATCATCGTCATACTACACACACACACAGACACTATATATATAATTATATAAGCCCTAATTTATTTTTTATATAACAGAATTTAATTCACTAAGATTCATTCATTCATTCATTCATTGATATAATTCAAAATTAAATAGAGATGATATCGGCATTGGATTCAATAGATTCATTCTTGTTCTCTGCCTCCAGATCCTTATGCACTTCCTTCGCTGTTTTTATTCAGATCCAGGTATATATATATATTTGTGGATCTCCTGATTGTTATTTGTATATTGTTATAGTAATATAAATAGTATAAATAAGTTCATTATTTTTTAAAATATTTATTTGTGGTTTTTGTTCAATAGGTTGAATGTAGTTGCTGAATTATAAACTATATCTCCATCTATATCTATGTCTATATATATATAGGGGTGGGTTATTTGTAGTACAAGGGGGAAAAAAGTACAAAAAGTACAACCTTCTTCCTTCTTCTCCGGCCACCTTCTTCTCCGGCGACCGCCACACCTCCTCCTTCTTCCTTCTTCTCCGGCGAACAACCACCGCCACCACCTCCGGCGACATCTCCGGCGACTTTCCGGCGAGAATCAGGTTCGTTTTCGAGTGGATACGGTACGGGCCAGAGGCCCTTATCCGTTCTAAACTGACCGTCAAGGGACGCATATGGGAATCGTATGGATTTGATGGGCGGCGATCCAAGAGATGGTGACGGTTTGCTACGGTACGGGCGAATCCCTTGCTGCCGGCGCCGTGGTTGGGGTGGTCGGAGATGATGGTGGCTGGTGGTGGTTGTCTTGCCGGAGAAGAAGAAGGTGGTGGCTGGCGGCGGCAGTCTCGCCGGAGAAGAAGCAAGCTGCTGGCCGGAGAAGGAGAAGGAGGAAGAAGGAAGATCTGAGCCGTCCAAAGCTTTGATCCAACGGCTGGAGATTGTACTTTTGTACTTTTTTTTACCCTTGTACTACAATTATCTTTCCTCTCTATATATATGTATATATATGCAGGAGTTGTTACTTTTTCTTTATCCAATTAAGTTTGAACAGAGGCCACCTTAGAGAGTTTACTTGAACAAATCTCTATATTTGTAATACATATATCTGTATATATTTTGGTTATGTTAGTAATTGGGCTAGTGTGGGTCTGATTTATAACAATGTATATTTCAATACTACACAACTAGTAGGTTTATTCGATATAGGGTTTATAGTTGATATAGGTGTAACATTGATGGATTATATGTTGAGTGGTTGGATGCAACAATGAAGAAAAACATCTTGAACGATTAACCCGTACTACGGTTTGCAAGATTAACCCGTCTGATTAAATTTTTCGAAGGCTAGGACTGAAAAGTAGGTTCTTTTGTTAAACATTATGCTTATAGACAAACCCAAAATAAAGACCATGTTAATTTAATCTAAATAGTTATAATTATATAGTGTATGCCAATAGGGTAATATATTCTTAATCTGAGTACATAACCTCGGTTACATGTACAAAGTCAAAGTATCATTATTGGCTTCAAGACTTAGATTTAAGTTATACAGTAAATGCACATTATAAGAATTATAACGAGAATCTATGTTTCGTTTTTGCATTTTTTTAAAGTTTCCCTTTCTGTATATTGTATATTCTTCATAGGATAATTTAGGGAGGTTGTTTGGTTCGTTTTCTTTCTGAGTTTATCAGTTCATGTGCCATGGTTGCATATTCTTCTTTGGTTTGAGGAAATTTATGTGCTGCAGGGATGTGTAATATGCTTACTTTTAGCTCTTGGATGGGCTGGTGCAGCTTATGTGAGGTATAACTATAAAGCTTGGATAATAACCTATTGTTTATGGTCATTTGCTATGAGACTCATTCCATAGAGTTTTTGTTACTAAAACTTTGTTAGAAAATTGAATATGTTAACTTTTATTCTTTGCAGAAATAGAGAAATTAGACAGATGAAGAAATGCATGAAAAATGGCAATCACTTTGCGTTTCTTAGTCATGATATTCGTGACCTAGAACATTCAAAACAGGTTCAGTTGCCAGGGGTTACAGTTGTAATGCCGTTGAAAGGTTTTGGAGAACACAATTTGCACAACTGGCGAACCCAGGTACCATGCAAGTTCTATATATATTTGGGTCTTAAGGTTAAAATGCTTGTTTTTTAGGTTCTTTTTTTTTTCATATGTGCAAGTTCCGCACACAATTTGCATTGACATAGAATGCAATATTTCTTTGTTGTCCACTTTCAATCAAGATTACCGTTTATCCTTTAATCATTCCACACCATCGATAACAATAGTTTGTTTATTTTTAATTATAAGGGCGAATTTAGTTATATATGTTTTTTTGGTAGTGCTTCTCTTTGGTGGTAATATGGATTAGTGAATGCAGTTAACCTCACTCTATGGTGGTCCATTGGAGTTCTTATTTATTGTGGATAGTACTGAAGACCCAGCTTATCATGCTGTATCTCGTTTGCTTTTAGACTTTAAGGTAACTTTAATATTGTGTACCACTATTTAATATTTCCTTTGAATAGTTTGCCCTACTTTTTAATTCGATTGTGTCTTTTTCTGTTCAAAAGCAACAATGTGGGCCGTAAGTGGATTTTAATTTCCAGAGATACTTTTCTAAAGCTTACTTATTCATGTGTGCAGGATGACATTGATGCAAGAATAGTTGTCGCTGGCCCATCCACTACCTGTAGTCAAAAAGTTCATAATCAGTTGGTATGCTGCAAATCGGCTTTTCTGTTTTTTCTCTCTGACTCTCTCACTATTTCATGATCTTGAAGTCACTTAAGAGTGGATCTAAGTGTACATGCTTAGACTGCTTTCATGAATCATGTTTTATAGTAGTAGCTCAACTATACAATTACATAAACTTTATGTACTATGTTTATGGCAGATTGGGGTGGAACAAATGCACAAAGACAGCAAGTATGTATTGTTTCTAGATGACGACGTTAGGTTACATCCTGGATCAGTTGGAGCCCTCACTGCAGAGATGATAAAGAATCCCGAGGTATAATCATGCTGATGCACATTCCTCCCATCTACTGATAGATGGTACTTAGTTCTTGAAATTTGATATCTATACGTATTGTTTTTAAAACGCTACTTGTCTGAACACGCTTGTTGATTTATGCAGATATTTATTCAAACTGGCTACCCACTTGATTTACCATCTGGAAGTTTGGGAAGCTACTGTATTTATGAATATCACATGGTAAAGCACTTCATATGCTTTTGTATCTGCGTTTATAGATGGTTATTTCTAGATGTAGAAGTTATGCCTCGTTTACTTGTGCATTGGTTGATATGGGTTGTATTTCAACTCTATCAGGTAAAATGAGTCTGACTGAAAACTATTTTAAGCTGATAATAAAATGAGTCAAAACTCGTTCGAGGCCTTTTTTGGTCTATGCAACCTCCCAACTAGTTCTTTCAAATAGCTGTGTTATTGTGTTAGTTTTGTTATTGTCGTAATAGCATATAGCTTACTGTTTATGATTTTTCGGACCAAAAAGTGATTAGTTTTGACCTGCTTCTCACCAGGTTGATCCACCCATTATGCCACTTATAGTTATATCTTTTTTATCACATTCACATGCATTGTCTATAAGTTGTCTTACGCTTACTTTGTTTAACATGAGATCCGTTAAATTGTTCCAATTCTGTAAATCTGATTTAACAATCATTCTTTTTACAGCCATGCTCAATGGGATTCGCAACTGGTGGAAAGACATTTTTTCTTTGGGGAGGTTGCATGATGGCAAGAATCTTCCACCCTCATTTTGTCTGTCTTCCGGTTCTAATAAAAGTTCTTTTTGCTTATATATTTATTCGAGGTCTTTTTCTCTTGCAGATGCATGCAGATGATTTCAGGACTGACAAACATGGGGTCGTATCACAACTTCGTGATGGCGGATACTCTGATGATATGACCCTTGCTGCTATATCTGGTAATCAAGCTTTTTTGATCGTTATATCCAAACCTTATTTTGATATTTAAGTTTATGATCAAGAGTTGTGTTATGTTGTGGCTCTGAAGCTTGAACTATGTATCATATAGACAATTTCCTTTGTTTTCTATAACAAGGATTTTGGTTTTGAAACATATGGGTATATGACATGACTTGATCATTCTATGTTAATATTTCACTGTGATTCCACATCATCATACTGGTACTATAGGTCTCTATGATAGGACATATTTTTGAATCGCAAGTATTTAGGGAGATGGATTTAGGGTTCATTGGATGATCCATTATGTCCTGACGTCCTGTCTGACTACTTATCATTATCAGCTCCTCATATGTATCTCGTTTTTTGCAGGTGCTCATAAGAGGCTCATCACATCACCTCCCGTTGCAGTTTTCCCTCATCCTCTTGCCAGCGATCTTACCTTTTCAAGGTCTGAAAGTATAAAGTAGACCAATTGTACATATGGACCAATATTGATATAGATGGCATATCGGTGACCCGTAACATCCAAGCTTTTAGCTGGGTGTTAAATAGTTAGAGCGTCAAATATAGAAAGAAATATTATATTGTTTCAATGAGAAACTGATTTTTTTATACAAAATGATTTGGTAGGTTTATGCATTAATATAAAAAGGGGTACACTTTGGGTGTCTATCTCTCTGTAGAACCTATCCAACTCAATTTATATTAAGCTATTTACTATTTACTTCCCAAATTTTGTTGTTTGAGCCGTTAGAGAACATAAACCTGATTAATCTATTTATTAGTGAAAGGGTTGAAATTGGCACCCGGGGAGAACAGTGATTTGGGATGAACAACCCCAATTAATAAATTTGATCTCTGGTATGTGCTGTATAGGTACTGGAACTATTTGAGAAAACAAACATTCGTCTTGGAGTCATACACGACATATGTAAATTGGATAATGAACCGGGCATTATTTTCTGTGCACTGCTACCTATCGTGGGGATTTGTATCCCCATATATCATGGCTATATTTCATATTGCTGCAGCTCTAAGATTTTACTTGAATGATAATTTAGCTGAAGAACCTGTTCTCAACCCTAATGGTAAGTCATATAATCTTCTGCTGTATGATTTAGGTAGATGTAGCTCTTTGAGTCCTTTTACACGATGCAAAATGGGCAGGTTTGGGTGACACAGGTCATTTGGGCACATTTTTGCATAGTTTTAAATAAATTTGGGCATGTTGATTAGGAGGTTTTGTGCATTGAAAATACTCTTTGGCACATTTTTGCATGGTTTTAAACGGATCCGGGCATGGTTTTAATTGGATTCAGGCATCTTGATCTGGGCATGGTTTTAAACGGACGCAAATAGTTACCAAACAAATCTATCATTATTGTATTGTTTACGTGTGTAATGACATGTATAAATGGACAGACATTTATAAGTCAACATTTACTATGATCAAAACTACCTGTGAACTTATTGTTAAATCTTATGTAAATATTTCATAATATACTTTTACCGAAGTTGTCCATGTATTACCCAATAATAAACTAGTAAATCATATGCAAAAAATTACTTGTGTTCATACAGTTTATGTTACTGATATGTTCTTGTTTTTTCCAGGGTTGAGACTTGTTGGCTGTCTTGTCATATGTACCACCATTGAACTTCTTTCTATGTGGAATTTGACAAGAATAGAAGTTCGACTATGCAACATGTTGTCCCCTGAGGCACCCCCACTTTCTCTCAGTGCTTATAATTGGGGCTTGGTAAGTTGTAAAAACTCATCTTATTCACCCAGTGCTCTTTCGTCAGCGATTTTCTATAGAAGTGACAGTCCAACCCATTTGTTTGGGTTGATTTGCGTTTAATGCTTTTTATGTAATGGACCAACCATGTGGAGTCAATAGCATAGCTTGATAGGGAACTGGTTTAAAGGGTTCAAAGTTACTTGATGTATTTTCAAAGGCATACAAGTCCTAATCCTATTTGCCTCGCTGATAAATCATTGACAAATCATGTTGTATGATACTACCTTCTAAAATCATTTTCATTAAAAAAGAGATTATTGTTAATGGTATAAACTGCTTCATCATATTTGCCTTGCTAATAATTCATGCAAAATAACGAATTGATGGACAAATAGTGTTTTGGGTCGACTCAACCCCAAAGTTAATCTATTTGACCAAAACAGGCGATCTGACCCATTACCATTTGGCCTATGAAGTCTTTCTAATCCTGCCCTTTTTCTTGCAAAGGTTTTATTATTATTATTATTACTGCTGGTTAGTGTAAATGCATGCAAGGCTCAAACATGTGTTTTGTTTTTATTGATCTGGTCCAATTAAATATTGAACAGGTGTTTGTTGCAATGGTGGTGGATAACTTTTTATATCCGATTTCAGCAATCCGTTCACATTTTTCTCAGTCTATCAACTGGTCTGGTATACGATACCATTTAAAGAATGGGAAAATACACAAGGTGAGATTTATGGTATCCCCTTCATTATTATAAAATCTTTTTTTTTTTTTTTGAACGACATTCTATCCTAATCCTACTCCTAAATTACACGTATGCCTGGAAACCAGACTCTCGAAAAACCCCCTATTAATCCACCCCCACAAATGTGGGAAGTGGGACTCGAACCCAAGTGGATCCTCCCAAGGTCAAAGACCTTACCAATGGGCCACCAACCCCATTGGTCATTATTATAAAATCTGCTCATATCCACATCTAAATCCACGCTTCTATTTAATAAGACTTCAGTCCAGAAGCATATGCAACATTTTGGAATGACCCAGACCTGCTGGTAATTTTGTATTTCATTGGTTCTATTAAATTAATCAACCTGGTTTTATCAATTAGTTGCTCTTATAGGTTCTCCATCTGAACATCTCACTGATCAAATACTTAAAATCCCCATTAGTAAGATTAGATAATATTGGAAAAGCTTGTGGACTAAAATTAATACTATACATATCTTGTTATAATGCAAGTGGGCATATAGGTGAATTTGGATTGTGTTTCTACAAGGACATTGTTCTTTATATGTATTAACTCACAAAGGCTGCAACGTTTTTATGGATGTTTTTCTGAGAGATATTGACTACTAAATTTGCTTGTAACTAAATAATGGTTACATTTTTTTCTATATTTTCCGGAGTTTTGATTAGTCCTCTCTCATATTTTTGATGCTAGATTGAAAGGACAATGGAGAAGGGTAAGAAGTTTTCAGATTTGGCAGCAAAGCGATTATACGCTAGAAAAGGAGCACAAAGCAAGATCTCCATTCTTGGTTCTTTGTCAAGAAGTCTGGCTCACTGGAGACAGCCAAAGAAATATGAAGTGTAGAAAGAATAGAAACAATGTGTTGCTTTTGATTAATATTATCTGGTTTTGGGAGCAAAATCTGACCAGGTAATGTAATTCATCCCTGTTTATAGATGGTTGATTAATTTCGATCATCTGTGAAATAGGGCATTCTTTTGGTCCATTGGAGAAGGAAAAAGTTAAAAAAAATTCAATTCAATTCAATTGATTGATTCTTCAGCTGTAGTCACCTCATGTTTGGCCTTTGGTTTTGTAACTTGTAAATTCAAATGTTGTGTAATTTAAAGGAACTACTGCTACCTCCAACAAATTCTAACATTAGTGTTTTTTTTTTTTTTTTGAAAAGAAAGTACCAGAGATTTGCATTATGCTTTTGCAGGTGATTTTATAACATCAGATACATTTCATTTAGACCTAGTCTAACTACCTTGTTATGTTCATATTGTACAATTGTAACATTTTGACAAACCTGCCACACTCTATCTCGTTAGTCTTATCCAAATTATTTTGTTCTCGATTTGCACCTTTTATGGGTTCTGTCATGTGTATGGTAAAGAATATGATTCTTTTTCAGACTCAACATATATACTACTACTAATGATAATATATATTGAAGAGAATAAATTCTGTTTGAAATGGAAGAAACCTGTCTAAAGTGTTCCCCTTTTTTGGATTTGTTAAATGGGCAATTAGACATGATTGCCAATATATTAGCATATATGTTTTTATCTCATCAATACCGAGTTTAGACACATGAAGTTAAGTTTTATGTAGCTAACGTACTAGATTTTAGACCCGTGTCCAACACTGGACACAGGATTTATGATATTATCATTATTAGATCTTCATACATTTAATTCACATATAAAAGCTTATAATTTTAAAGATATACGGCTCTAAGTGTTATACTTTGCAAGTTGTAGTACAATAATCACATGTTCGTCACTATCATTATTAGCTGAGACATATTGATGGAATTGTTTGCCGTAGAGCCGTAGTTATTCCGCAAGGCACATGCTACAATAACTTATCTATTATAGAATTTTTTAAACCAGTTGTACTCATAATTTGATAAAATTATGAAATTTAATTAAGAATTAAAATATAAACATACTTGTGATCATGTACTTGACATTCAGGTATATGTATTTGATCATGATGCGAGCCCATAACACGAATAGGTTTATTTTCAATCACTTGTCCTATGATAATTAGATAACAATTAGGACTTTTGATTTGAGTGACAATTGTAACTTTAAAAAATTAAAAATAAATAATTTTTGTAACTTTTTTTAAAAAATTAAAAAAAATCTTCTCAAGTTGATGGCTAAAAATAGATACAAATTAAGTATTCAGGGTTAAAAAGTATAAATTATTGATGGAAAACAAAAAAGTGTAAATTAATGAGACTTTTTCTACAAATTAATATAAATACTAATATAATAATATATTTGGATAATGATTATTAGGATTTTTAATTTATATTTAATCTAAATGATGACATAAGCGAGACAATTTGATGAAATTGAGCGATTTGATTGGTTAATAAGTCATTAGTTCAACTGTCTTATAGTATATATTAAGATTAAGATTAAGATAAGAAGATTCGAGGTGACCTATCAATCCAGAGGTCGGTTAAAATAGGTAACGTGCTTTATAAGCCCATGATAGAATCATATCGTACATACATGTTTACAGCATTTTAGTTATGTTCACTCAAAAAAAAGGTTACCCAACGTGTAAGATCCATCCATTTTGACATAAAATTATCTCAGATGATCTTCCTTCCACTGAAAGTTAATTATGCCAAAGTTAAGAATAAGATAAAGTTCCTTGACAAAGAGCATCAATTAGCCTTAATTCCCTCTCATCTTGTCAAATTATCTTTTTTTACTCCCACCCTTCATCCTGCTATTCTTGCAAGAAATGCATTCTTGATTCTACTTCAACATCACCATTAGGACCACTAACCAAAAGATCCAACCGTTACAATCGAACCAAAATGAGCTGTTGCGGAGTCAGGAAACCAAGAACACTCTCTCCTCCAAGAACTTCACCACCACCAATGCCGTCAATGCCACCACCAACAAAAATCAATAACTACCCACAACCAAAAACTGCCAAACATGAAGTCCTTTTATCAATGCCTAATTGTAAAGTTCATTTAATGGATGAAGGGGAAGCCATAGAGCTTGCCAGTGGAGATTTCAAGCTAATTCAGATATCGGATGATGATATTTTATTAGCAACCATAATCAAAATTAATGATGATCTTCAATGGCCATTGACCAAAGATGAACCAGTAGTCAAGCTTGATCCTCTTCACTACTTGTTCTCTTTGCGCCTTATCAAAGACGAGGCTCCTTTGAGTTATGGTGTGACCTTTTCGGAGAATGGTCATGGGAATTTCAAGTTGTTAGATAAGTTCTTGAAAGAGCACTCAACTTTTTCAAGTTCCTCATCATCAAGAAAAGCGGATATCGATTGGAAGGATTTTGCTCCAAAGGTTGATGCTTATAATAATTTTCTTGCAAAGGCTATTGCTGAAGGAACTGGCCAGATTATTAAAGGGATTTTTATATGTAGCAATGCCTACACAAACCAGGTTTGTTTTTGCTACGAGTCCATACTTCTGCTTACATGCATGGCTAAGTTGTGTCAAAATGGCGGGTTGAGTAATATGGTCTAGTATAATTCTCAACTTATATTTTGGTTATGGTAATAGACGCTATTCGCTATGTTTGTATTAACAAGAATTACTCATGGATCAAAACAGGTTCAAAAGGGAGGTAATATGATCTTAAACCAGGCAATGGAGGAAAAGCATGATATCCCAAGAACTAAAACTAATGAAAGCAACAAGATCAATGGTTCAAGAAAGGAGAATGGAATCAACAAAAGCTTAAAAAGGTGCAATAAATACACCTTCCATTTTTCCATTTTTTTTAAAAAATGTTGCTATACTATTTGGTTATTTAAACATGTGTGTATATTTAGTGCTAGAAACCTCTCAAAGATGACAGAAAACATGAGCAAAGCAATGCTGAATGGTGTCGGAATAGCAACCGGGTCTGTCATGGGTCCGATGGTTCGGTCACAAGCAGGAAAAACCTTTTTTAGTATGGTTCCAGGGGAGGTCCTTCTAGCTTCTCTTGATGCAGTTAGTAAGTTATATCATCCAAGCTCTATACTTTCTTTTTCAGATACAAAATATGACAATTTTGACTCGTATATGAAAAACTTCGTGATTTGGGTCTCTTATACACTAATGGATCACATAGGCAAAAATTTCATAAAATGATATTTGAATGCTTATGAACATCATAAAATGGTTTATTTAAGTTATAAATTTTGTTATCTATATATTATATAGAGTAGTTTGGTATATAAAGTAACAATTAATTGACCAAATTGATTAAATATTTTGTAAGAGTACAATCAACTGTTTAAACATATCAAATTGTTATTAACCAAAAACTTGCAGACACAGTAATGGATGCAGCTGAAGCTGCACAAAAACAAGCCTTATCTGCCACATCTGGTGCAGCCACTAGGATGGTCAGTGAAAGGTAAGAAAACCTCTTTTTTAACATCTTCTATTCGACTTTTTGTGTATCTCTTACGGGATAACTAACATTGTAGTCATGTATTTACTTCGTGGAAAACAGGTTTGGTGAAAGTGCAGGGGAAGCAACGGGCGATGTGCTTGCAACTGCAGGGCATGTTGCTGGCACTGCTTGGAATGTTTTTTGGGTAAAGGGGAATTTAAACCCCGGTAAGCTTTTATAAATCACCCAAAAGGATTATTACAAGACGTTTAGGTACAAGTGAATTGACAGAGTGTCAACCAATTTAAAAGAAAATGCCCTCATGGGCCCCCTCATAGTAAATAAAGGAGACCCATGATGCAGGAAATGGACCAGCTAGGTGACTGGACAGGCTCAGATCACCCAACTATACCAAAAACACATGAATCTATCCAATGAATCTATGACTAGCAATCTAAATAACAAGAGTGTAAATAAAGCTAGTCTATATATCCCTCTTCATGAACTGGGCAGTCTCTCCTGTATCTGACTCAAACTCCTCTATATCTGCTGGATCTATATTGGGGGCAGATGGTGTGCGGACATCATCAGTATTTAACCCATAAAGAGCATCATATGGGTTACCGGTGGTGGTACCTGGTGCTGAAGAAGAAGGAACATCCTGCTGAGATATAGCACAAGTATCTGAATGTGTATCTGGTGTTTCCCTGACTGGTAGGGATGACTCTGTAGATGCTGAATTGTCTGGAGCAGTCATCACTGCTTGGAATGTTGCAAAGATTAGAAAGGCTATTACTCCTGCATCCTCTGTCTCAAATGGTGTTCGCAAGAATGTTACTAAAATTCGATAAATGATAAGGTTGTGTGTCCTACTAAATGAAAATGATCATAAAATTGTGATCATTATTGTTATCTTCATATGGAAATTATACGTATTTAAATCTTAAACAAGCTATTGGAAGGAATTGGTTATCTTTGTGTCCTTGTTCTTTAATCTTCAAGTTTTTAAAAATTTTCTAAGTCACGTACAACTATAGGAAGACTTGGCTCAAACTAGTTGAAGAATTTGAACACCAAAAGATATAACTTGACATATAAGGCTAGAAAATTTTTGACTAACATACCACTTTTGGACCACTAAAAAGGTTCCAGTTAGGAAGTTTCCAAATTTTGGTCATTCTGGACTAAGTTATACTGTAATACCTTTTCGAAAGTTGGGTGTCATCTAACTTATTACAAAGTCTTGGTGATAATCCCATTTTTTTTTTTAAAACGGTCGTATTTCAAGGGTGTTTTGTCAAACAAGTTTTCGAATTTTTTTTTTGTACAACCAGTTAAACCGGTAATGCTAATACCGGTTTCGATTTTTTGCCTCGAACCCGGTATTAGCATTACCGGTTTCAGAAAAAGGTGATTGAACCCGGTAATTCAAATACCGGTTTCAGGCTTTTGCAAGTGATGTGACAAGGGCAGGTACGAGAGTTGACTGGCTACAGGGGTCCATTGCACTTGTTTCGAAACCGGTATTTAAAAAACCGGTTTCGAATCCACTATATATATATAATTCGGGTTTTCCTTGCATTTGTAACAAATACTTATCAAATATCAACCAACATCAGTATATATTTTTTTAAAACAGAGCTTATGGCTTCTTCATCGTCATCTGACCCATCATCACCTCCTACGGTAACATTTCATGCATTGAAAGCGCAATGTAAAGAGGATATAGACGACGGTTATGAACTATACCACAAAATTAATGATTGTAAGCTTCTTATGGAACAAAGGAAACACATTAAAATTTTTAATTATTATAACTTACAAAGTATATAAAATATTAAACACATTAAAAAATATTAATTTTATACCTGCTCATTCCTGAGCGTATTGAAAAAAGACCGGTACGATAAAAGGGTCAAATTCTGAAACCGGTAATTGAAATACCGGGTTCAAATCACCTTTTTCTGAAACCGGTAATTGAAATACCGGGTTCAAAATTCTGAAACCGGTAATTGAAATACCGGGTTCAAATCACCTTTTTCTGAAACCGGTAATGGAAATACCGGGTTCAAATCACCTTTTCTGAAACCGGTAATGGAAATACCGGGTTCAAATCACTTTTCTGAAACCGGTAATGGAAATACCGGGTTCAAATATTCTGAAACCGGTAATTGAAATACCGGGTTCAAATCACCTTTTTCTGAAACCGGTAATTGAAATACCGGGTTCAAATACTTTTCTGAAACCGGTAATTGAAATACCGGGTTCAAATCATTTTTCTGAAACCGGTAATTGAAATACCGGGTTCAAATCACTTTTTCTGAAACCGGTAATTGAAATACCGGGTTCAAACACTTTTTCTGAAACCGGTAATTGAAATACCGGGTTCAAATCACTTTTTCTGAAACCGGTAATTGAAATACCGGGTTCAAATCACTTTTTCTGAAACCGGTAATTGAAATACCGGGTTCAAATCATTTTTCTGAAACCGGTAATTGAAATACCGGGTTCAAAATTTTCTGAAACCGGTAATTGAAATACCGGGTTCAAAATTTTCTGAAACCGGTAATTGAAATACCGGGTTCAAATCACCTTTTTCTGAAACCGGTAATTGAAATACCGGGTTCAAATATTTTCTGAAACCGGTAATTGAAATACCGGGTTCAAATCATTTTTCTGAAACCGGTAATTGAAATACCGGGTTCAAATCACTTTTTCTGAAACCGGTAATTGAAATACCGGGTTCAAACACTTTTTCTGAAACCGGTAATTGAAATACCGGGTTCAAACACTTTTTCTGAAACCGGTAATTGAAATACCGGGTTCAAATCACTTTTTCTGAAACCGGTAATTGAAATACCGGGTTCAAATCACTTTTTCTGAAACCGGTAATGAAATACCGGGTTCAAAATTCTGAAACCGGTAATTGAAATACCGGGTTCAAATCACCTTTTTCTGAAACCGGTAATGGAAATACCGGGTTCAAAATTCTGAAACCGGTAATTGAAATACCGGGTTCAAATCACCTTTTTCTGAAACCGGTAATTGAAATACCGGGTTCAAACACTTTTTTGAAACCGGTAATGGAAATACCGGGTCAAATCACCTTTTCTACATCTTAGGAATATCACATCACGTTCTTGGGAAATATTGTATGAGCGATGCACATCTGGAGCTTGTAACCACAACAACTCTTGGTTTCTTGGTACACAGCTAAAATTAACAGAGCCATTTTTGATTTTGAAAACACTACTTTTGTTGATGATTGAAAACTGAGAAATATATGTTTGCTTATATGTTTGCTTATGTTTGCGTGAACATCTATCTGAAAATATGCATGTATATATAAACTGAGAATTGAATGATGCATGGTTGCTATTTTGTCGCGACACTCGAAACCGGTAATTCAAAAACCGGGTTCGCAGGCTCAAGTCACAATCAACCTGCCATGTTACTGTTTTCGCTGCCACGTTACTGTTTTCTGCAAAAGTGGTACGAATTCTGAAACCGGTAATTGAAATACCGGGTTCAAATCACCTTTTTCTGAAACCGGTAATGGAAATACCGGGTTCGGGTCAAAAATTTGAAACCGGTATTTCCATTACCGGTTTACCCACTTCCACACAATTTTTTTTTTCGAAAACTTGTTTGACAAAACACCCTTGAAATACGACCGTTTCAAAAAAATTTTCTGATAATCCTTCTTGTATGCCATATATAGCTTTATCTTGTCATCACCTTTTGGGATGTGTAAACAAATAGTGAATGATTAAGCATTCTTAATATATAATTAAGATTATGATATGGTAACGTAGGTATATAACCATTCAATAAAGACTCAATTAGCTATAGCTAGCTAGTACGGTGCATGTGCAATACGGTGACTTGCTCGAGAACGTCTCAACTACTTTCAGGACCTAAAGCGAACTTGCGAAGTGAAGCCTCATTGAATAAATGTTTAACTTGTTAATACTCGATTATATTAAAGTTTAGACACATTTTTATCTTATCTGTATACAACCGTCTAAAAAATTAGAATAATACCTGTAAAAATATTTTTTAGCTTATCTATATACAATCGTCTAGAAAATTAGATAGAGACTTAGTAAAATAAGCATACACTTCTTTTGGGTTAAAAAATGAGCTGGGACATTAACAGATAGGAGGCCTAAGCCTTAGACACAAATGGACCTTGGTTTAAAGTCACAATATCAACTGTAAAAATAGCAATTTAGAGTTTTTTTTTTTCTTTTTTCGAACATTCAGTCAGTATATGACATCAGGGAAACTTTATCGTATAATGGTGAAACCTTGCACGTACCCTAGATAACGAGATATTGACTATGAGCCGTTACAAGTATTCGGAGGGAAAAACTCCAAGGTTTGTCATCCCTAAGGATCGAACTCAAGACCTACGGTAAAGCCGGAAGTGCCTCCGACCAGCTAGGCTAAACATTATTGGCCAATTTAGAGTTATCCGCGGTAGTAGGAATGAATGTGAGGGATGTGCAAATAATCACTGAAAGACAGTGAAGATAGGGATAAGACATGTAATTTTTTATAAAATTTGTAATTTTGATTTATATAAAATTTGGACTCCAACAATATATTACCATGGCAACTTCATGTGCAAACATGTAATGGCAAAACCTCAAAAAGGTCAAAAATACAACGCCCACAAAAGGCTATACACCAAAGTTGTATCTATAACCAACATTAAGGGGTCTATAACGTAAAAAAAATCACGCCGCATTCTAACATTCTTAACTAACTTATCATAGGTTTGTACTTTTTTACCAGAACTACTTTTGTAAATAGTAACAAACCTTTGCAAACCATAAACCCTAACAAAAAAAAAAAGATCAATGTCGGACGATGATACAAAAACATCATCAATGAATAACATATACAAAGTATCAAGAAGAATAAAGAGGAAAGAAAACTCATTATATAATTCGTTACGTTCGATACACGAGGACTCGATATTCGTATCGGAGATAGCTGAATTATGGCCTGAGTTACCTCTTGTAGCAAACTTACGTTGTGGCCTTTGGTATTCTAATAAGTTTAATAATCATTCGAATAATTATAATAATTATAATTGTTACTTTAAATCTACTGATGGACATACTAATAACTTGTCGTTTAATACCTCTCGCCTTAATCTTCATCTAGCTTTACTTGCAGGTTAGTCTTTTTTTTTTCTTTTTTTTTCTCTCTAATTACAAATTCTTTTGTAAAATTTTGCTGTAATTATTATATTAAATATATTGTTGAATCTAGCTAGTTGTACCTGTACGTATAGTTGATATATTGATTTTGGTTATAGATTTGTAGGTTACCTTTAGTGTAAAATTAAGGTGCTATTCGGATTTAGGTGTCTTTAAGGATCATCATGTTTCAACAGAGGATGTTGTGATGTAGAATACTTGACACGAATCTAATAGGGTCAACGATCCTCCAATAATTAAACTAATATGAAATACTGTTATTCTATTAATAAGGACATATACAATTAAACCGTATGAGCATGGCTGTTTAGCAGAGTCTCTTGTCAGTGGCAAATAGATGTCTGCCTACCAATTACGTCATAATCAACTCCAATGACCATGATAGTAAATAAACAAGTACACGCTCAAACATAACAGAAAGTCGAGTAAAACTAAGATTTCAGTATAGAAGTCCAAGTATAGAAACGATTTTAAAGAGCCGTGGTACAAAAAGAGAAGCAAAGTGATCAGTTAAAGGGTCAGAATAGCTGGAAATCCGCTACGGGCTTCTCAGTGTCTGACCCATGAGGTCTTTTATTTTTCTCATTTACCGTCAAGTTCTCTGCATCTAACTTTATAAGTTTGTCCATCTCCTGAAGTCTCTATAAGTCAGTCGGCTTTGTTTCTTGACGGTCTGAGCGCCAAGAGCATCTTGACATTCAAGCTTGCAGACCCCTGTCTGGAGCTTAATGCAAGATTCATCAACAAATGGTTTGTCACCATGTGTGGCAAGCTCGTTATTCTTCACCTACCTGTGTACAGGCCTGAGCTTCAACTGGTGTAATTACTTGATCCAAAAAGTCCCTTTGAGACCAGGGTTCAGTGTGAGGGTCGTCTCTCTTATAGCTTCACTTTAGAATATAGCCAGACGGCTTGTAACGCTTAGACCCTTTATGGCAGAAACCATGGATGACAAGTTAAAAATCCCTTGGACAGCCGCTTTTGAATATTTTCATGATGAAAAGGGAAGACCGCTTTTTGGTCTGCCTGGGTGCTCGTTGTGACCTGGCATGTTTTTTATTAGTTGTGGGTATGAAGTTTGTCAATTGGCAGAGTTTGCTTATGTAATCATGTAGCATATCATTTCAAAGTTATCCAGAACTTATGATTTATAGGGTTTTAATGTTCATACTTATGTGTATATATGTAAGGTGAATATGTTTTGGATAGATAATAATATTTGGAGTTTCTGTTACTTTTTTATGGATAGGACAGAGGGGAGGGTGTATGATCGTTGATTCTACTCGGAAAGGGAAGAGATTTCCAGACAGTATGTCAAAAACCATACCGATTTGGACTTGTGTGTTGAATCGTGCAATCTTGAATTATAGAAGCAAAATGGATGGGATCATTAAACCAATGGAGAGAGTAAGTAGCGGTTGTTTCCATTTATACCATGATTATTATATGTTGTGCATGTTTTCTTCAAATATGTTGACACATCTAACGTATAACTTTCCACAATTCAGACGAGTAATGAAATTTTAAATAACTTAATAGGTAATTGTAGATGAAATATGTATTTTAGCTTTTAAGTGTAGTTAGCGATGCATCTGCAAAATTAGTCACAAAGCTATATCTTTTTCACTATCTGAGTATTGTATGAGTTAGTATAACTTATTATTATATATCTTGTTGGCATGATTGTAGTTGGATTTATCTGCTCAAAATTCTGATACAGCTGCACAAGAGTCCGTTGAATGGGACACATCTTTGCATCTTCCCCTTTGGGTGCCAGACACAGAGAAAACTAGAATAGAGAATCACATGGACGGATGGGTCAAGCAATTGGAAACAAGTGGAGCGGATATCGCTTCCATCTCATCTTCACTGAGAAAACCTTTACGACCTCTCTGGATCTCACAAAAAACTGTCATATGGTTGAACGAAGTTCCTGATTACGATTCTTGGGATTTTACACCAATAATCCTTATTTCTGCATCTGCTTCAAGCAATATATATAGACAAAAGACGAGTTCTGAGTTTAGTTGGAACTACATAGCAGGAGCTGGTGATGATGAAGAGAGTTGGGCACGAGGTTTGACTCCCGCCCTATTTTGGAATAATGTCTATGATTTGATTAATTCGGGGCCTGATATGTGTAACCAAAAGGTAGCTGCACTTGTTGAAAAGGATAGAGTATATCGTGCTCAACGCGGGCAGATTGCTCCCCAGCTATCGGTTAAAGCTACAAAGTCAGGGGGTAGCGCTTCAACTCTTATTCATGATCAACCATCAGACATCATAACTGAGAATGGAACTAGTGGACATTTGTTAGGTGATGAGCATTCAATATATTGGTTAGGTTCGACGAACCTTGCGGTTTGTTCAACTGGATATGGTAAGTTTTTTTTTTTTTTTTTTTTTTTTTTGTATACATGATAATTAGTTATATATTTGATTGATAATACTGAGACTAGCCGAGTAGAGGTGGTTTTTCAGATCCTTAGGAATTGGTCTGTCTAGTGTACATAGGAACTGGTTGCAAGCTCAAGAGAAAGAATGGAATATATTTCTCTTCTTCCTATATGGTTATTAAAATCATGTCCTGTTTTGCAGATTTCAAGGCATCCAATGTCGATGCCATACTCAACTGTGATCAAAATCAGGTTCTTTGTACGCTTGTAGATACTGAAGCTCATTTACACCTGCCTATTATGGTTCGTAGTGTCATTGTTTATTAGTCTCGGTTACTATATCACTTATATTCTCGTCGGAGGTGACAAAATGGGTGGGTTCGGTAACGGGTCAAAATGGTTAATTTTTAAGCTTGGACTGACGTGTCAACACTTTGTTAGCCGTTTTTTGAATTTTATAAATGCTATTGTGTTAAATAATACTCGGTATATTTTTTACTGGTTTGACCCTTTTGAGATGAAACGCAATGCAAATCAACTCATTATTAGGCAAATGGGTCAAAACTGCCACCTCTATTTATATTTTTTTTTATTGATCTGCGTAGCTGATTTCATGGCCTTTTTTAACCTCTACAGAACTCAAAATTTGATAGATTTTCTTTGCAAAGAAATCTCCCTTCTGCATTGAGTTTTGCCATGCTGCATCTGAAAAGGGGAAAGAGGCTTGCAGTCTGCTGCAACAGTGGTAAGCACTGTCTCATACATTCTTCATGGACTTTCTATTTGAAATACTATTGCTT
This sequence comes from Erigeron breviscapus, assembly GCA_034093135.1. Taxonomy (NCBI): domain Eukaryota; kingdom Viridiplantae; phylum Streptophyta; class Magnoliopsida; order Asterales; family Asteraceae; genus Erigeron; species Erigeron breviscapus. The sequence goes on along the minus strand of CM067174.1, from coordinate 43,886,015 downwards.
ATTGAATTTAAAACCTAGAGAAGAATTACTTTCTTACTTAATTATGACACTTGATCTTTATTCATGGATACATTTTAAACACATTGGGAATGGTATACTTTTTCATTGCCATGCTAACATTATCATTAATTTATGGTTATGATTTTCAGGAGAAGACATTAGTGTTTGTGTTTGCTTGGCAATATTGATGTCCTTATTCAATGTTGAAGGTATGTATAATAGAGATAAATAGTATAAAGTTAATAAAAATAAATATGTAATTACATGTTATTCCTGCAGAATTTACATTCTTTAGGGAAACGATACATACCCATCTTGACCCGTATAAAAATGACCCAAAATATGCTAATCACCTAGTTATAATGAAGATTATGTATTGACATATTCGGTTAAATTTTGGACCAAAGCTATTGAATGTAGATATAAGTCATTTAACTAGAAATCTATTTATCTGTATTTATGTGTCACAATGTTACGATAAATTCTGATCAGGGGTTTATGATGACGGAAAGTTCTTCAAGGGGACAAGAATAACAAAGCTAGATATGCGGGAGAGACTGATATTCTTATGCAAATATGCCATAAATGCAAGGCCTTCAAGAGGTAATCTTAAGCAAGTATTCAACTTCCTTTCTAGTGCAAGTCCTTGACTGCGTTGTCCAAACTTAAACTTGTACCAGTACATTTGTTATAGAGTTATACTAGAGATTAGATACATACATAGTCCAGAGGTGGATCTGAAAAACTTTATGTAATATTCTTTATAACTTTGTTTTCAAAAAGTATATGTAATGATAGTACTCTGAATTATGTATGTCTTTGTGGTAGTAGTGCATACCCTTTTTCAAAGCCCTCTATCTAATGTTTGTGGTGTTCGTACTTGGATTTGTTGTCGTTACATGATCAAGCAAATTTATAAGATTAAACCGGTCATGAGTTTGAATAGTGTTGAACATGGAGTCTGAGTAGACTGTTTTGCCAAGATGGTGAAAGCCCGTAACCATAGCTTTAACATTTCATCCTTTTGGATGTCTTCTATTCAAGGAAACTGCTATAGTATGATAATTGTAAGTGGTCATAACACCTTTCACGTCTTATTGTTTTGTTTATTCCGTTTGGAATATCTAAAGCTACTGCAAATCCATATGGACTATCTATAATGTGTCAGAGAACTAGACCTATCGGTTTCTTATGAAACAGTAAGCATTTCCTTAATGTGCACTAAATTCATGAAATGGAATAGAATTATCATTGTTTGAGGATGCAAGGAAACGTTTTAAGCATGTAATCACTCGGTTTACTTATCTTACGTATCTTTTACTATTACTTTGTATATGTGATTATCAGAGGATATACACAAACTTTTGAAGCACGTAGCTCGACTTATGTCTTGTTTCTTTTAGTATTACTTAGTGTATGTAATTACCACGTTAATACCTTAGCCTTTTAAGTATCTTTAAAAAAGTAGTTTTATCTAGATTCGGTTTGCATCTTGTTTATGGTTTGGCTCAACCAAACCTTTCCATATGCACTTTCTTCCTTTAGCTTATCTACTGTTCAAATCCTAGAATTTGCATATGCGTTTTTCTACATTGCAAAAGAATGATTGCTTTGTTTTGGCTTCAGAGTAGTATTGTTGTATTGCGTCGTCAGGCTAACGCAATCTTCAAGATCATGAGCAGAGTGACCCGTTTTTGTAAACTAGTCAACTTGAGTTATGTTTGATTTCTTGCAGGTCAAATGAATGATCTTTACAACCTATTAAGCTGATTTGTTTGAGATCAATATTGTATTATCATTTATTTTTAGTTTTTAATAAATATCTTTTAATCAATTGGTCTAGATTGTTAAGATTGTATTAAAAAGTACCCATTATAACGGATGAAGATTCTCTCAAGTTGTTTCAACTTGAGGGGTCTAAGTTAGACGAATCGTGGCCCTTGGATTATAATCAAGGGTCAAGATTCAAAAATGATCATTGAATCTTGGCCCTTGATTTTAATCCAAGGGTAACCTGTTGCCCAAAGAACCCATATTGGCGACTTGTAGCTTTAGAATCTATAGTACGACTTTTGTTGGACTCAACATGTGGACTTAACAGTTTAACATCTTAAAACTCAGAAGAGTTCTGTTTTGCGCATAAAAAAACAAGACATATATGTAGCTAGGTACAATGATCAAGCACTCAAGCTGTCATTATATTTGACAATAGAACAGGAATTGATGCCGCAACTTGTTCGTACTGATGAGAATATGGAAGTGACAAATGATAGTTGATTCGTTCCTCACTTCCTCTATAACAATAACCACATTGATTAAATGAAGAATTTGACATTAATGTACAATTATCGATGAGAGGTGATCTATACACCACCATTTTAAAGTCGTGCATCATAAAACATGTTTTCCATTATTATACGGTATAATAACATAATCATGTTTGATGATGTTTGACTAAAAATGGTGTCGAATTATCGATTATTTATTACATTTCTTAAAGAATTAGTACATTATTAAAGTTGAGATAGAGAAAAATCTCAAAAGGTGAAACCTTTAAAATGGTATGTGATGTGATGGTAAAGAATCCCCACCTATGGACGTGAGCTTTGAAAGCATGAAACAAATCTTTTCTTTAAAAAGTGATTGATTTATGTGAAAGTATTAAAGTAGATATGTATATATCGACCACTTTTACGTTGTCACACCACATGAAAACAAATACGAACATAGTTGTTAGACTCTTACGAGTCGAGTCGATTTACACCCAAAACGAGCGACTCGTTGGATGACTCTTTTTTCTCCAGACTCTTACGAGTCGCGGTGTGAATTTGGAACGAGTCAATACGAGTCGCAAACTTATGATTGTTGTAGTTTGATAATATGGTTATATATTATATATCATATTTATGGTTACATTATTTTGTATGTTATATATGTATTTTTGATTCTTTTAGTATGAATTTGAAGATAAACTGTAAATTTATGACTCAAAGTATCGAATATGTAATATTTTGATAATGTATTACGATAATCAACTTATATTTTGTTTATAAATACCTCACAATGTAAAATTATACAATATTATGTATAATTAAAAATGTCCTGACTCTTACGAGTCGAGTCACGTTTCGAGTCACGAGTCAAAAATTAGGTTTTCGAATCGAGTCAAAAGTTACGAGTCGACAACTATGAATACGAGTATGATAAAACGTACAACCCGATGATGCATAATGTACAACATCATTATGCTTATGAGTTGAGTTATTATAAAGATTATGAAAATTTTATCCACATAAATTGTATTGACATCTCTCTCTATATATATAATTCTCTATCTCTAAGCGATTATGTGGCATATCTCTGGTGTCGCCACATCATCTTTTTTCTACGTGTCATCTTCATATCGCTTTGCTTTAGATTTTTGACATCTCATCCGTAAATCTATACACCTCACAAATAATTAGTCAAAAATTATATATATTCCTTTTAATAATAAATCAATAAATTATTTATACAAATTTAAAAATATTAGTATACATAAAGATAGTAATAGATTTCACATCTAGATTATTGTCCGCGTAATACACGAGTTAAACATTGATGTGTAAAATCGAGTTTAAAAATTAAAATAAGAAATACCCTAAAACTGACTACTACACACTCTCGGGCAGTGGACCCGTTCGTATATAGTATAGCTAAAAGGTAAGTCCAGGATCGAACACAGGGACTAAAACTAAGTAATTGTTGACATTAAGTAATTCAAGTAAATAGGGGGGTTGTGACCGAATTGTCACGTTGCAAAAGTTAGTAAATAATTAGTAATCCCTCAGGATTATTCGAAAAGAGAATTTGTTTAAAACAATAATTTAAAAGGCATCCATCTTGATTTCGCTCAACAACATGTTCAGATTGCACATAAAATGAAGTTCAATTCCAATTTAAGTTGACTAAATAACCGAGACTCAAACAAAGCACCAACCCCGTACCCGTCAAGTTAATGACTTCATTTGACTCTCTTGCTTAAACTAGTTTCGTTATAAAGACCGGTACCCCAAGACATCTTTTATAACTTCCCTAATCAAACAATTGGTTTGGTTATTGAAATAACAATTATACCTATCGATTGTACCCAACCGTTAACACATTTCTTCCTATTATCAAGAACGATTATCTACCGTACCCGTCATAGACCCAATCGTTTGTACCCAAACAATCAAAACGAAATATATGTAATCAATAACTACCATTAAAGACACACATAAATCACCAATCAATTCAAGATAAATAATAAGGAAGAAATACGCTAAGATCTCGATATAACGTTAAATGAAATCAACATTGAATTAATAAAATTGTGCAATCTTTACATAGTGTCTCACTCCATCAAGATGGATGATAAAGTGATTAGCCACTCATATTAAAAGAAGAATAACAATTAAAATAAGAAGAATTCATTGTTACCTAATGATAATAATCGAAAGCTACGAACGAAAATGATCAAATCGTGTTTGAAAACCTAGAAAATGATGAAGATCTGAAAATATCTCCAAATAGGGTTCCCCAAAAACGGCTGCTAAAAGAGAAGAGGGGTTTTGGCATATTTTTCAAGCTATTTATACGATCCCCAAAAGTTGCCAGAAACGGGCCCAGTTGCGGCGCTACTAGGGTTGACTTTTGTGTTTTGACTTTGACTTTGGTTGACTTTCTGCAATCTTCATCCAAATGCTCCTGAAATCCTCCGTTAGCACTTAATTCACCTCAACAATGTCGTTTTCTCCAGATTTGCGCTTAAATACCTGTCAGTACCCTGAAACACTAACAAATACCATAAACGCACCAATTGTCTACAAAAACGACTCATAAACCATGCAGAATCAACTAATTTCGTTGTGGGAATGGGTATAAAATACGACATATCAAATCCCCCCACACTTAAGCTTTGCTTGTCCTCAAGCAATTCCAAACTTCAAAACTCAATTTACCTTGGCACAAATGGGAATAACATTACCGTAATCAAAAAGAAGCTAAACCATCATTGAAAATGAAACGAGATGGTCAGGCAGTTTTAATCTTAAATGAAAACTGGAATGTTTGACAATACTTGACTGATATACAAGCCTTAATAACACGACTAAGCACAAAAGAATCGAATCAATGATATCTCGTCTATCCTACTCCAACTAACTTACACTTGGGGTTGAATATTCGAATAATCACTCAATGCCAAGTCGTGATGCATAATCTTTTAACCATAAGCTTGTACTAGGTTCGTTCCTTCACCGCCATGATGCAAGCACCACAACGTCTATCAAAAGAGGACTTTAAGGGTTTGAATGAACTTTAAGGCTAAACAAGGTATTTAAAAGGGTATGGAAATTTGGGAAAACAAAGGGTGTTAAAAAGAAATAACACAACATATAACAAAGTTTTACATAATATAAA
>CM067174.1:43829193-43879573 GCA_034093135.1 Erigeron breviscapus | reverse complement strand
AGTATAAGGCTCTTTTCGATGTTGGTATTTTTAATTGGGTTCCATCTTTAAATAACAACTTGGTTTCTGAATTGATGGGTAGAGTTCTATTTGCTATTGGTGATGATAATGGTAAATTTTATAATATTGGATCACTAATTTTTGATCAAATAATTAAATTTTGTGAGACATATGATGAGTTTCATCCTATTATATTTCCCCGTACCATATATGGTATCATATTGAATCAATATAATCCGTCTTTCATATCTGAGCCAATTTTTATTCCACAAGACGAGATTTATGCAGTTGGGAATGGATCTGATAATCCAACATGTTCTTGCAATAATGTTTCTGGTATACAATAAGTTGATTAAATTTCACCGGAAGATGTAGCCAATTCAATGAAACGGAAGTAATCAAGCATGAAGTGAAGTTTTGAATTTAATTGTTAATTATGTAGTTTGTGGCTTTTTTATGTTTAGTTATATGGTTATATTATGTTCATATGAATCTGTAATTGACGCTATTGTAATTATTTTCTTATTTATGGTCTTATTCGTTTACACAATTATGTTTCTAATTGCTTAATTGTATAATTGCTTAAAGAATAAAGTTTGAAAAATTGCTTACGACTGCAAGCGCATCGCGCGCGGTCTAAGCACTAGTTTATCTATTATATCTATATAAAATATCCCTATCCCCATATAATACATACATATATACCCATTTATATTGCAACCCTAATATTTTCGATTTCCATATAATTTGTTATCAAAAAGATTCAAAAAGATCAAGATTTAAAATCGTTTAATGATATATCATCCGATCCAAGATTCAATCTGTTAATCGTTATTCAATAGCCTGGTATATCCAAAAAGATCATTGTGATGAGTTCAAACTGATCAAAATCTACGATGAGAGGTTAATTTTTCACTTTTTTTTTCGTTTGTTTATTGTGTATATCATTAATTTATTTCTCAATTTTTTATAGTTCGTTGGTTGTTTGGCATTGGGTCAGTTGGATTCTGGTACTACATATTTTACCAAAGAATTACATATTTCATTGCAAATACATTCAACAACTAATAGTCCATATATATATCATTCAACACCTGTGGGTGTAGGGTTGGTGGGAAAATACGAAAATTTCCTCGCATGTTAAGGACGTGACATAACTTAACGGTGGGAATCTAACGCCATCAATAAGTAGGATGAAACGTGCAACTAATTTGACTGGACTGGAGGTCTTTTTCTACCTTTAGTACAACCCGCAGTCTCTCTACCTTTGTTAAGGTAAGGCTGTTTACATCTCAACCTCCCCCACAATATTGAGACCCAAAACTTGTGGAAGACGGCATTGAGAGTTACTTTACTTGTTATGTATAATTTCATGACTTATAGAGTAGGTTTGTATATAAGGGGTTTGCTTAAATACTTGTAAACATCATTTAACCTTCCTGCTGCACCTCGCATTCAAGGGATGCTGGTATTTATTTCATCATGTGTGAAATTGAAGAAGAAGATGATGTAAGGCGGCAGCAGTACTGTTAACAACATATAGGATTTTCCCTGTAGATAATTTGTTTAAATGAATTTTAAGTCGAGTGAAAATTATTTTATTGACTTTGTAATTTTATATATCTAATACTATCTTATAAAGCATTTTGCCCTTTTTTTTTATCTAATACTATCTTATAAAGCATTTTGTCTTTTTTTTTAAGAAAAGATGATTTGAACTACCCAAAATACCCATATTCCTTATTCACTAATTTAAACATCTCTACCTAATATACCTATAATAACCTTGAATCTCAACCACTCATTTTTTTCTCTCTCCTCAAATCTCAACCACTCATTTTTTTCTCTCTCCTCCATAAATCATTTTATTCCTCTAATCCATTCAAAATCTTTTATCTCAAAAACCGTATATCGATAAATTATAAAAATTGCATGGGTGTTCTTAAAATTTCATGCTCTTTCATTAGAGATGTCATTCGATATACTTTCGACGAATTTTTAAATTCGATGGCGGAACCCGTACGGCTAAAGCATTTGGCTATCACATTCTATGACTTATCACCTCTTATGACCTATCACCCCACCATCTCACCGCCGCAACGCGCGGACACTATCTCTCGTTTGTTATAAAGCGTGGTCTTAGACAATTCGATCAACCTTGAAAGTATAAGTACGCATGAAGATCTTTTAAGATAGGAAATATTAGAGAGGTCGACATTAAATTTTACATGTTATACAATAAACGAAAGTCTAATAAGTGACATATGTCGTTTCGAATAATTAGTGAAATTTGCATGATCTTTTGCTTTTGACGAGCTGCCAAGCTTGTAAATCGTTTGCCACATGTCAAAACTGTTATTTTCCACGATGTTAGATATAATACGATCAAACAAGAGGGATTATAATGTAATTATCAAATTAAATGATTATTAGTAAGGTTTAAGAAACGGACGCGTGGGGTGTGGGCATGTGTGTGTTTTCACATCTGTATCATTGCGTGTTTCTGTTGTCTCATTGTCCCTCTTCTACGTGTCTTCATCACATCTTTCCTTTCCTATTTTCTCAACCACTGGGTTAAACCCCAGTGGCCAGGGGTGTTTCACTAAACCTGTTATGTGGGACCCGGGCGAGTTTACTCCAAGGTCTCGAGTTCGAACCTTGGTAGGTTCTCATCGACGGTATTTTCCAATTAAGGAGGTGGTATGGTGAGAAAGGCTATTTAAGATCCGCTTAGTGCGGGACCCTTTCGTTGTACGATTAGCACACATCATACGCATCTGAGGTAAAATTCACTTGTCAAAAAAAAATATTTTTTCCTTCCTATTAACTAAAAAAAATTTCCTTTTTAACGGGACAAAGAAATGATATTAATATCACAAATAGTGATTTATTTATTATGTTGTATAATTTTTATAACATATTATACAAGTCAGTAAAATATACGTGTAGTAATTATATCAATGTTGTGGTATGCATATTACTTCGTTTTTCATGTATTCTCTGTCCCATTAAATGTGTTCACTTATTAATTTTCAAACTTATTATTTATAAATTTCAAACTTGAATATATATTTTTTAATTTTCAAAGTTTTTAAATGTGTCCACTTTTTAATTTTACGTAAAACTTGATAAAAATTATACTAATGAAGATATTTTTAAAACACAAGCAATTTATATACATTTCATCAAGTATTGTCAAACATAAACAAATTTAATTAATGTCAAAGTTAAAAAATTCAGACTTTAAAAGTCCAAAACATGACACTTTTAATGCACGGAGGAAGTATTCTAGTTTAATTTCAAAGGAAATGCGCACATTTTAGGAAAACTCTTTTTCATTAAGATCGAGCTTTTAAAAAACCACAAAGTTTTGAGTATCTTTAAATATAAATCCGTCAAGTAGCGTGGTTTGGATCAGTGTCATGCAAAAAGGCCAGAAGTTTTTTTCTATCATTTAGGTGGAACATAGAAGCAGCCTTTCTACCTTGATAGAGATAAGGTGTGTCTACATCATAACCTCCTCATACACCATCGAGATATTGGGCTCAAAACTTACGAAAAGCGGCAGTGAGCTGTTTCCTTCTTTCTTTCTTTCTTTTCAAATATACATCCATCAATTGATGTTTGTTCAATTAAAAACATTAATAACGGTCTATATATTAGTCTACCTGATTAATATTTTTTAAAAAGCAAAATATTAAAATACCTTTTGACCCAGCAATGTAAAACCCCGATTTTCTATTACATAAATAACTAGAACCACTTACACCGAATATCATTGTTATTTTCTCAACAAATACAAACCATCATTCCTCATTCTACATTCAAACTAACACAAACAAACATAAACAAACTATATATATATATATATATCATTGTGTGTTCATATCATATCATAAAAAAGAAAAAGAAATGCCAATGGATTCCGAAGAAGGAAATGTTGACACATTATCATCATCCAGCTCAACGGTTTCATCGATATTTAGTAGTACAAGTAGTGGTGATGTTATTGACATTTTGAGTAGTCAATCTTTATCTGGGGATGAGAATATTAATTTAGTGACCGAAAAGAAATGTGCTGGCAAAATGAACCATAAAAATTATAATAAAGGGGTGACATGGGGTTTTAAGTCCGTGATTGGGAGACGAAAAGAAATGGAAGATGCGGTTGCAATTGTGCCTGGGTTTATGTCCATGATGTGTGATCATGTGGGTGAATGTATTAATAAAGAGGTTTCTTCTCCTCTTCATTTCTTTGGTGTTTATGATGGTCATGGTGGCTCACAAGTAAGTTCCTTCAATTACTTCTTTTCATATTTATGGATTAATAACTACGCAACAACTTTTAGCCATACACAATATATATATATCCTCATTCTACATTAAACTAAACAAACATAACATAAACTATATATATATATATATATCATTGTGTGTTCATATCATATCATAAAAAAGAAAAAGAAATGCCAATGGATTCCGAAGAAGGAAATGTTGACACATTATCATCATCCAGCTCAACGGTTTCATCGATATTTAGTAGTACAAGTAGTGGTGATGTTATTGACATTTTGAGTAGTCAATCTTTATCTGGGGATGAGAATATTAATTTAGTGACCGAAAAGAAATGTGCTGGCAAAATGAACCATAAAAATTATAATAAAGGGGTGACATGGGGTTTTAAGTCCGTGATTGGGAGACGAAAAGAAATGGAAGATGCGGTTGCAATTGTGCCTGGGTTTATGTCCATGATGTGTGATCATGTGGGTGAATGTATTAATAAAGAGGTTTCTTCTCCTCTTCATTTCTTTGGTGTTTATGATGGTCATGGTGGCTCACAAGTAAGTTCCTTCAATTACTTCTTTTCATATTTATGGATTAATAACTACGCAACAACTTTTAGCCATACACAATATATATATATTATATATATATATATATATAATATATATATATATTACACCTGTCGTATCAAGACCGAATAACATCATGTTCACAAAATATTTAGACCCGTTTTATTTGCATTTTAACAAGTCATGTGGTTCCCGTACACGATGTTCTATTAAAAAAAGTTAGAACTTAATTTAATTTTGATGAACATGAATAATGTTTCACAAGTTCAAATATAATTTTGATATTGAATCTTTTATAATTCGGAGTATGATATAAAGTAAATATAAATGGTTACATTAAATGCAACAAAGTACTACTACAAACTTTCATTAGGTGTACTATTTTTTGTATAGTCATTTAGAATATAATATAGTACAAAATACTTGAAATTTTTAAGAAATGTCTTACGTAAGTTTATAATGTGGTTTCTTTATATACTTCTATAGTTCTATATATAGTTCTATGTTAAAAGGCCATTTACTATAAATAAAAAAAAGGAACCCTAGCCCCGGTACCACAATTGGATACCCATCGACTCACCCCGTATGAGTCACATGATGCCGGTACAATACCTTCATCCTAATTCTCACATGATCTGTGCACCCAGAAGGATCGAACCCGCGTATTTAAGCTTCATTGGTAACGGGTACCTTAAATAAATTATTTTTTGTGTCAAGCGGGATCGAACCTGAGACCTTAAAGTCATCAAGTGATTGCCTTACCACTAGGCTAACTTTGGATTAATAGTATCATACTATGGTTAATGCCTTAATGATTTTAAGTTGTTGATGATATACATTTACACATCGACCGTTTATGGTTCTATGGATTCATCCACAGTGTTTAATGCTGTTATTTCCAAAATTTTATGTTATTTTTTTGGTCTACTTTTCCGAATGAATTTTAACAAAATTTGGTGTATTTAGTGTCTTAATATAATCTATTAATATGTTTACATTTCAATTTTCAAAATTGAAGAGTTTTAATTCACGAAATCTATTAATAATTAATGACTCGGAGCATTTGAGAAATTATGTGTATTAGGTGCATTGTATGTAGGCCGTTCAAAAAAAAGTTGCATCGTACATAGCAAAAACAACTTTTACATACTATACATATGATTGAAAATATACTAGTCACGTGCCCACGCAATGCGGCGGTGTGATGACGGGTGGTGGTGGTGGCGGCGGTGACGGTGACAAAAAAAATTCAAGAGGGGCAAAATTAGAAGGAGGTGACGTAGTTATTTCAAGGGTTGAGGGATGTATATTGTTGATAATTTTATTAAGGGTATTATATGTATATTTGGTGGAGATATTCAAATTAGTAAATAAAAGAGATGAGTAGTTTAGGTAGATCAAGATGGGAAAGAGTCAAATGTTTTATGAGATAGTATATAGATATAGATAATAACTAAAGAGAAATGCTTAAATGACAAACAAACTTTTACTAACAAGGATTACTAACTTATGTGTACCAATAAAATGAGGAGAGAGAATGAATAAAGATAAAAGATGAATAATTTTATTGGTGTTTGTTGATGCCACATGAATTAGTAAACCTTGTTAGTAAAAATATATTTGTCACTCTAGCATTGCTCATAACTAAATATGTAAAGGAAATTTATATTTTAACCGTTGAATTGGTTATATAAATCTAATTTTATGAAGAGAAATGCTACGTTAATAAATAAATTTCAAACAAATATTTACAAATTGATTTGTTTTGTAAGATGAACCAGTTAAATTGAAATACTTTTGTTTTTTTCTTTCTTTCTTCATATTATATTTGATGACAATAATAAGTTTATAAATTTTATTTGTTTGTAAGTGTAATTTTTTTTATATATATATAAATTTTAAAACTTGTTTCATTCCTCTGTTAACATATACAGTAGTTTTGTTAAAAATTAGTAAAAGAAGAAATTGGTTTTGAAAAGCCAAAATTAACGAATAGTTTTCGCCAGCTGTAGGTCTATGCATTCAATTCAAAAAGTAATATAGGAAAAGGAGTATGTATATACAGGTTGAGTTTGGTATGCTATGACACGTAGCATGTTAGAAGTGGTCAATATCAAAAGCATTTATCATTCTTCTTTGTTTTTAGCACACGTGTTTGGTGTTTTCCTTCCAAAGTATAATAATAATTAAAAGCGATCGACGAGAAAATAGTAGATTTTTTTGTATCATTTGATCATCTTTATTTTTTTGTTTATTTTTGTTTGATATATGAAATCAATAATATGATAGAACAATAAAATTAGAAAATAGAAAGGTGGGGACGAACGGTTTGCTGCAAATGAAATTGGGGATCTGAGGACATGGGTTGTTTGTGTCATACGAAGTATACATTATTATCATTATCATTATTATATATTATTATTATTATTATTATATTATTTGATATATTGTTATTATTATTATTTTATTAAGATATTATAAAAGTTTAATAAAGGGTAATTTTGTCATTTGTCACAATTTCAATTAAATTCCTAGTTGAATTTAGTTGAATTCCGTTGAATTCTGTCAACCAAACACATGACAAGTTTTAAAAGTTTCCAATTCCAATTCCTTCAAATTCTAATTCCTTTGACATATTCAAATTCTTTTAAAAACATTATGCGAACCAAACGCCCATAATCCCGCGTGAAACGCAAGTGTGTTGAATAAATTTGTTTTCATTATAACCGATAAGGTGAAATAATTAATATTTGAGTAAAATGTATTTTTTTTATTACCGGATATGTTTTTTTTATTGGGGCTGGCAACCACTGTATTTCGTCGGAAAACTTCAAATTTCCAGTGGGTTTTATATCTGGTACAACACTTTAAAAGATATTATTGTATAGTACAACATATTTGGTGATATACTTTTAAAAATTAAAAAAGTTATAATTGTGAAAAATAAGTTGATAAAAAATGTACTATTTCCAATTTTATGAAATGAATGATTGCTTACTTTCTTTTTCCTTGTTCTATCTTTTTTATGCATTATTTTTTTCTTTTACTATATGCATATTGAGAAGTATTTGTGAAATAATTTTTCTTTCTTGATATTTATGATCTATAAATCTAGCTTAACTACCTTAATATTAGCCTACTAATTTTATGAAAAATAAACCATATCTGCTTGTACTAACTTTGTTGATTTTAGCATCCGTTATAATTTATTGTCTTATTGACCAATGCTAAGAATGAGATTTGCATAAAGTAATCAATTAAAAAGGAAAGAAAATAATAAAAATAAAACGGTGGGTAGAAGGTTTGACATATGTTTGCAAACAATCGTCAACTTCTTGCTTTTGAGATTAAAAAATAAACTAAAAAAGTATTTGACCAAACCAACTTCTTACTCTCTATGTGATGTTGTTATCATAGACCAGGTCTATGAAGAATGCTCTTATTCTTTGGCTATGCATTCTTTTTTCTTATCGTTACTGAATTATTTTGTCCTAACCATGTTACCCAATACGAAAAATGATAAGTAGAACTAAAGTGGTTGGTTTAACAACGAGATAAAAGTTCTAGTGTTGACAGCCTGACACAAGATAAAATCTAGGATGGAGATTCGTTCAAGTTATCTATTACTACCATTCACATATAGTAAATTAATTAGTTTATGCATCTTTTCTTTATGAAATATTTAAAATTTATTTCACTTGTCAACACCGGATTTTTTAGATTGTATTTTGGATTTATTATTTTAGTTCCAAGTATACTCAAAATATTTGGAAAAAAACTTTCTTTATCTAAAAATTGACTTGACTAGAAGGGAAATGTGATAGAACATCAAAAGCTTCAAGCTTCTGTGGTTGGTCATGCAATATATATTTGTTTTGTTTTTTGGGCTAATTATGGTCCCCACCCACAACCCACGTCAGTCAATCTGACTGTTTATGATATCAGCACTGTGGCGGTGGTGTGTTGTGGTATCACAATTCGCAAACAATATCTTACAATAAAGATTGGCTGTTCTAAAAAAAAAAACTAAACAAAAATATCAATGAAGAACACAAGAGATATAGATATATCACATTCATGCATGCCAACTCTACATTGCTAATTGGTTGAGTTTTTTTATTTTTTATACTTAATACTACTCTTTTATTTAATTTAATCACACTTAGCATGTAACTTAATTTGTGAGTCATCATTCTCTATAGTTTACGGAAATCTATCTAAGGGTCTGTTTATTTTTTTAACCATTAATTAACGAGTTAATTAAACAACAGAAAAGATAAATAATATACTATTGATTAAGTAATAAATAAACCATTCAACAGGTTTTTGTTTATTAAGTTAGAAGTAAACATTTTTAATTGACTTAATGGGTAAACAAAACCTAAATTTTATTCTTATTGATGATGTGGTCTTTTGGTAATTAAATGGCTTTCTCTTGCTTGGTGGTTAAAGAGAAATGGAATTTATGAATAAATTGAGAGAGAATCATTTTGTGAATTATATTTTTATTGAGTTAAAAATGAAATATACAACTAACTCTCAACTATATACTACAGTCACTATACATATAACTTTTGTATCTATATGTTTGACTCTAACCGTCTACAATTGACTTCTGTTACTAACTTCTACATATTGTCAGTATTAGTCCCTTAACTTATCAAAACATATTACAATGCATAAGACTTTTGACTAATAATTCTTTCATCTTTGTGCTGCATCTTTCTTGTGCTGCATAAGTTTGATACCTCTTCCATAACTTTTGGCTTTGATACATCATATCAGTGGTATTATATGACTTCATTAATAATGTATAGGTGGCAAAATTCTGTGCGGAGCGAATGCATGAAGTAATAGCAGAAGAGTGGGATCATGATGCAACTGATGATGGATTTAAATGGCAGCAAAGGTGGGAGGCAGTGTTGTCCACTAGCTTTGAGAGGGCCGACGAAGAAGTACTTATAGAGGTGGGTGCACCTGAAATTGTAGGATCTACTGCGGTTACCGTGGTCTTATCTGGTTGCCAAATCATTGTATCTAATTGTGGTGACTCTCGAGCAGTTCTTTGCCGTGGCACAGAAACAATCCCTTTGACAGTTGATCAAAAGGTCTCTTAAAATTTTCCTTCCTGTTTCTTTTGTATAATGTGTTTTTTATTATCAGACGTATTAAGTTTCAAGATATTGATGCCAAAAGAAGAAAAAAAGCGGCCCGGGGGGGTTAACTCTGTCACATATCAGCTAGAACAGGTTGACCCGAACATTAATTGCCCATTTCATTTTTGTTAAAAAATATTTAAAAGGGTTGTGCATTTAAAGTACTCTTTGAATCCCATTGACATGTTCCTTTTTCAGCCAAAATTTCATATAAGCATTCGTAAGTAAATCAGCCATTTAACTTAGTATTATCCTTATCACCGGTACTTATGCCTTATTTGATGACAGAAAGTAGTTCATGATGGGTGTCAATCTTTTTATGAAGTTATGTAAAAATCACAGTTGTTGGTTGGTACTTTTATAGCCTGATAGAGAAGATGAACTTTTGAGAATCGAAAAACAGGATGGAAAAGTCATACATTGGAATGGAGCAAGAGTATTTGGAGTCCTTGCCATGTCCAGAGCGATAGGTATATCACATTTTACTCTTCTCTATTGCAAACGAAATGGCCTCATGAAAAGGTGCATAGTCTATTTTGCTATCATTTTAAACAGGCCAATTTGACAGGGTGTGTTAAAACGGGCTGGGTTGGAAAGTTTACTATCGTTTCTGTTCATAAAGAACTTATATATTGATGACAAAAATTGTTCAAAGTAACGGTCGAATTATTTAGAAACAACTGATTTAAGAGGACTTGGATATGACGCATTAGTTATTCCCAAAAGTGAACAAGAAAGTGTTTGCAGGTCAAACCAACCCGTCTGTTGTCAACTTGTAGAAAAGTTATCCTTTTAACCTTAGATGATTTACCCAAACCATCTGACCCTTTTGCTTCCTTCCCTTTGTAAGTTGCGACCATATAACGATAATTGATCGCTTGTCTACTTTAGGTGATCGTTACTTAAGACCATGGATAGTTCCTGTTCCTGAAATAACTTTCACAACCAGAACCAACGAAGACGAGTGTTTGATAATAGCAAGTGATGGACTTTGGGATGTCATGTCAAACAATGATGTCGGTGAGGTGGCTCGTCGTGTCTTACGCAGGCAACGGCGGGCCACCGTTAACGGTGGGCCACCGGCAGCACAAATTCTTGCTGATAGCTTGACTGAGATAGCCGTGGGGAGAAACAGTTCTGACAACATATCAGTTATTGTTGTTGATCTAAAATCAAAGAAAAAGCTGTAAAATGGATGATCAAGAAGAGCTTGTATAAAAGCTGATTGCTTTTCAACCTGGTAAACAAGATCAATCCTAACTTTTTACTTGGCTTGACCCGTTATCTATGAGTAACAAGCTGAGAAAACTAGATTTTAACCGTTTGTTGTGATGATAATGTTCTTGGTTGATAAATTAGCCTTTAACTGATGTTAACATGCCATTTTTCTGGTTATATAACTAGATTAATATTTGCTACCTAGCCATTTTGTGCGCTTCCAATCAATGTCGGAACATAATCTTGTTGGAAGAATATATCTTGAAGTATCATGTTCATACCTTTACTATAATGGTGCAAGAAGAGGCACAAGATACATTTTAATGAGCAGAAAGCAAAAATTTTATGTATGCTTTTTTGGAGGATTTGAATAGATATCCAATTACGAAATCTGCATAAATACCAGTAGTTTTTGTAAGTGAAATCTATAATACCATAGATGTAAATGAAATCTGCACGCCTAACCTTTGGCACGTCCATTTGCCTGTGCGTTAAGACCTCTCATTTGAGAAGTCTCACGCCCCGTAATCACATATGGTAAAAAAGTTATGATTGTATGAGATACAAGCTATCCGCGAAAATTTGAGCGTTTGGCTCTAATATGGACAGCCTAACCGATTTTTTGTGGCCGTTTCCTATAGATTTTCTGGCAACCCAAGTTCGCCAAGATGGCAAGATGTCTATTCGGTGAGAGTCTTCTTTCAAGACTTTCATAATGTCTTACCATCAGAAAAAAACCTTTACCTCATGTAGTCAAAGAAAGAGAAATAACTCATTGAAACTATTAACTCAAATTGAAATGTGATGTGAAACTGTTAAAAAACTAATCTTGAATAAACTCAAAGATCTTTAAAGATATGGACACGCATCTTGTAATTATCCATACCAGTTCATTATTATTGGAAGGGATTATATCTTTATTTACCAATATATCATGCAATTTGTTTGGTTTTGTAACGATAAAAAAAACAATTTGTTTGGTCATTTTTAATCAAATGTACTCATGCTCGCCAAATAAGTAGAATGAAATCATCAAGTTGAAAGTGAAACTTTGGATTAAAAAGAAATGAAAAGAGGAAAAAGATTAAAAGAGGGAAAAAAACACCTCAATTAGCAAGTGGCCACCTGGGGCCCTCTTTGGGGGTTCTAGGGGAGGGGATGTTGGCTGGGAGACCAGGGATCGAATCTCAATTCCCCATGCGGGCTGTGTTATCGCACCCTTGGTCTCGAAGGGTGCCTTCGGGTTCCAACTGCTAGCATACTACCCACTTGGATGTCACTGCTAGGGTTCAAACCACTAACTAACTAACACGTCGTTCTAAAAAAAAAGCAACCTATTGCTCATTTGTTTTGCATAACAAAAGTTGTTTATCATTGTCACATATCTTATTCCATAAAGGTTGTAAAAAAAACAAAAACCAATATCTTTTAAAGCGTACACTATGTATTGAAAAGTTAATACTTTTGTGGAATTAGTGCTTATAATGCTTTCATATTGGCTTGGCTCTTTAAGTGGTTTTTATTGATCCACCTATGTTTGTAAATATTGTTTGTAAACATTTATTTGTAAATGTAGCATTTTTCTTAATATAAACGGCTTCTCACGTTAAAGTTGTGAAAAAAAAGGAGAAGTTTTAAGACTCGCACACGATAATGTCATATAATCCTTTTCTAATCGATTTGTATCTCTTTTCGAATTTGGTACATGTATGGTATTTTCGTCCGGATTTATGCAGCTTTTTTTAATGAACTTTTCTTCAAAAAATTTTATCGGAATCCGGTCAAAATACCATACGGAGTACTACTTATACAAAAATTCAAAATTTGAGTTGACATAAGGTAAATGGGTGGGAACCTTCTAGTCCCATGTACCGTTTTGGTACCCAGAGCGTACATCGCATAAAATCATACCCGGTAAGTTATTATCTTCACACATGGATCACAACATATAGTTTCTTTACTTGTCTTTGGTAAGTTTTGAACTTGTTACCCCTAGCCTTCATCTGTAGGCCATATGGTCAGTTGGTCATGTAAAAAGAGATACATAAGAGAGTAAAAAGATACATAATTCAAATATATATACATAAACTGATATGTGTTGACATTTTAGAAATTCAACCAAAAGAGAAGTTCATTTGAAATTAATGTTTCATATAATACCTAAACGAAAATGTGAATGTAAACATATCTAACACTTAAAAAAAAAACAAAAAAAAACTAAAGCGCCGAGGCTCTGGCTTTGAGGTTGCATTCTAATTTACCATCACAAGATCGTACAACGTAACAACGATTACTCGATTACAAACACTCTTCTTAGGTGTGTCCTAGAATAGTCGATATCGAATCTACATATATGTAATTATGTATACATACATATTATCTGGCTACTAGATACAACTTATGCTTTTTGAATATTAGCTAGTTGGAAGAATGCCCCTTTCTTGTTCTTAAGTTGATTATAGCTCCCTTGCTCCACAACTTTCCCTTCCGAAACAAATGCAATCGAGTCAAGGTTTCGTATCGTGTTCAATCTATGTGCTACCACAATCGTAGTCCTTCCAACCATAATCCGGTCCAATGCCTCTTGTACAACTTGCTCGGATTGAACATCTAGCGCGCTTGTAGCCTCGTCCAATAATAGTATTATTGGGTCCCGAATGATCGCTCTAGCTATGGCTATCCGCTGCTTCTGACCTCCCGATAGTTGTACCCCTCTTTCGCCGCATTCGGTGTCATATCCATCTTTAAGTGACCTATAAATAACAAAAAAAAAACCCGTTTAGTATACTTATTTTAAGTGGTTAGACTATAAACTACACATACAATATTCTGTCGCGTATTTTATATATTCAGTAGTATACTTACGAGATAAAAGTATGAGCATTTGCGGCCTTTGCAGCTTCGATTAACTCGTCTTCGGATGCATCTGGCTTTCCAAAAAAGATATTGTGACGAATAGTGCCCGAATACAGAACAGGTTCTTGGCTAACAAGTGCCATATGCTTTCGGTACCATTCAATGTTGAGCATTCGAATGTCTACCTGATCTACCTTCACCGTACCTCTATCTGTGTCATAGAATCTTTGGATCAACGCGATAACCGTGGATTTCCCACACCCACTTTTACCGACTAATCCAACGCTCGTTCCTGGTTTCACTTCTAAACAAAAATCTCTCAAGATCTGGGTTTCAGGCCTGCCTGGATACGCGAAATCTACCTTCTTTATTTCTAACCCACCACTTAGTTTTTCTAGCTTGACTCCACTGGTTCCACTTCCATCAATGTTTCTCGAGATTAGAGACTGGCGATCAAGAATGGAGAAAACTGAAGCAACTGCCGTCGAGCCTTTTGCTATGTCAGAAGTCATACTTCCTGCATCAGCTATAACTTTTCCGGTACTGATCAATATAAAAAACGTTTTAAAAACGTCACCGGCTGATATCTCCCCTGCATTTACTAGCTTCCCACCATACCAAAAATCCAATGCCCAACAAATAAAAGTTAGTCCTTGAGCCGAACCAATGCCTATTCCAGCTAACCATGCTTTTTTTCTTGCTTCCTTTCTTGGCCCGTCTTGAGCCTTATCGAAAATCTGAAGAACGATTTCTAGACTATTAAACGAGGTTACTATTCTGTGATTATAAACAGCCTCAACTGCAATCTGAGTGCTTTGATTCTGATACTTTATAAAGTTAGCTGTCATTGTAGACAACAATACTTTTCTTGCATAGAAACAAAGAATTGAAAGAGGTTGAACTGCAATCATAACAAGTGCTAACTTCCAAGCCACAATTAGGCCCATAACCATGGCTATCAATACGCCTGAGCCCGTTTGGATTAGTAGTGACATTCGGTCTGCTACAAGAGACTTAACAAGCGAAGCCTCGTTACTTAGCCTAGAACACAATGCACCACTAGCATTATGTTCATCATCAAACCAAGCCGTTTCAAATGTCAAGATTTTCTCGAGTGCCTTTAATCTTATCCTCTTTGTTAGTTGTTCACCCATGTATGCGAAATTGTAATGTTGTAAAAGATTGACAAGAATCGATATGATAGAAAGTGAGCAGAAGATGATAGAATAAGATCGGATTCTGGAATTCATCTCTTCATGATTTGTTACAAAAAAAGCTGATATCATTCCACCAACTGTCAACGCATAAACCGGTTGTACAGCTCCAAAAGAGGCTGCAGCAAGGCTGCCTATCAACCCTTGTCTCCATTCTGGTGCGTTTAAAGAAAGGAGTCGAGAAAATGAAGGTGGAGGATGATTCAATGATGATAAAGATTGCGGGTCACTGAAAGGTGTTGGTGAATCAAATGTTGCAGGGCTTGATTTGGATGTGCTTAATCTCGAAGCACTGCTTTTTGTAGTGATTGGGGTGTTGGTTTCACGCTCATTAAACGAACTAAATTGTCTTTGAAGTTTTACTAATCGTGCATAATGACCGGTGTTACTATCTGTCAAGTCTGCGTGTGAACCTTGTTCGATAACAGTGCCATCACTCATGACAGCAATCACATCTGCATTTCGTACGGTGGCAAGCTTGTGTGCGACCACCTGTTATGTCAAGAAACAAGATTTAGGTTCATGGAAACCAAGTGGTTTAGTGTGCATAGTAGAAACTAGAAAAGTAGTATTTCTTTATTTACCATTGTTGTTCTTCCCATAGAGGCTTGATCAAGAGCAGTTTGAACAAGTTTTTCTGATTCTGAATCAAGTGCGCTTGTAGCTTCATCTAGAAGTAGAATCACAGGGTTCTTGATAAGTGCTCTAGCAATGGCAATTCGTTGTTTTTGTCCGCCGGATAGAAGGGCTCCTCTTTCGCCAACCTTTAAAATAAAGAAACTCATCATTAGAAGTAGTAAGATGGGCTGGGTTAGGTGACAGTTCAAAACACTTCCAGTTGAGAAGTATGAGTGGAAATGGAGCAGGTTAGGTTTGACCCGCAAACACTTTCTTGTCAATTTTTTAGATATTTTATAAATAGTTAATATAGTAATTCTTACTTCTAATACCATAATATTACAATAATAACTTAAATTCTTAAACTTAACGGTTTAGAAGATCTTACACATTCAAAAGAGTTTGTTTAGAAGATCTTAAACTTAACTGGTTGGGCCCATTTGATATTTGTTTAGAAGTTAGGAGTTTACCTTTGTTTCATATCCCTCTGGAAGCTGCCTGATGAAGTTATGAGCATTGGCAGCAGTTGCAGCCGCGATTACTTCCTCCATCGTTGCATCAATCTTTCCAAACATAATGTTTTTTTTTATAGATGTTCCAAAGAGTGCATGCTCTTGACTAACAAGTCCCATTTGTGCTCTCAGCCATTTCAATTGCAGTTTCTTGATATCCAACCCATCGACCCGAATAGTCCCACAATCTGCATCATAAAACCTTTGAACTAATGCGATAGCTGTGGATTTGCCACTTCCACTTGCTCCCACAAGAGCAATGGTACTTCCTGCTTCGATTTTCAGGTTAAAATCTTTGAGAATAATGCAGTTAGGCCTTGAAGGGTATGTGAATTCAATGTTTTCAAATTCAATATTTCCATGATTGGTATCGGGTACAAGTCCATTGTTGTCTTGACCATCAATTTCTGGGACCCGGTCAATCCTGTGGAAGATTCTTGACGCCGCTATTGATGCTTCTGTGAAATGGTTCAGTTCTGGTAATGCCATCCCAAGAGATCTGCATGAAGCCAGCATCCTCATTTTCAAAACTGAAACTAGATGTGGTAAGATGGGTCATGGGTGTGCCAGGTAACTTGGATAATGTGTGAGATGGGTTCAGGTCAAAACGGGTCATTTCTTACTACAGAGTGAAACTGGACAGGCCGAGTTGGGTTGACCCACACACATTAATTGTCTCACTTTATAAGATAGTTAATGGCTTTACTTCTGGTTTTAGACCAAAAATAAAATCATGATAAAAATTTGATTCTTGGAATAAAATTGACTTTAAAGTTTGTATTCATCATATATAGACTTCGGACGACTTTCAAGTTTCAACCCATTTGACTTGTCTACATTTTAAGTAGTTTACCTTTTTAATGTTTTGAATAAGTAAGACAACACGAGTTGACCCGTTCATAAGTAAATGGGTTGAAATTTGTTGAAAAATACATAATGGATTTGCAATGCATCCCCTGCATAAACCCGCCCAAGATGAACTTAAAAAAAGGTTTTTAGAGACGGGAGTTGCTTACAATCCACCCAAGATGAAAGCCAGACCTCCTGCGTAAACCCGCCCTCCACTTTCTCCTTTATACATAACCAAATGACTTCCATACCAAGCAATCAATGCCCATATCGCAAAAGAAAGTCCAGTACTCCCAATAGCAAGACCTTTCGCAATACCTTGTTTCAAACCCATTTCAGTTGTTCGGTCCAAGATCATAGAGTACTTCTTAACAATCGTCTTCTCAGCAGTGAACGAGTAGACAGTTTTTATTGAAGCAAGAGCTTGCTCCACAATACTGTTCGCCTTACTATATTCTAAAAACGACTTCTTTGATAAAAACATGAGGTATTTTCCATAAATAAGCCCTGGGATGATCAAGAAAATTAGTGTTGGGAAAGCTACTATTGACAACCTCCATGAGAAGTATATGCAAAATCCCAATCCTGATAAGAACACTGATGTGTGCATCAAGAATTTCGGCACCTGCAACATATATAGCCATAGCATATATTTATCAGGATCTTGGTCAACAAAAGAGTCCAAATTGTCTTTTCACTACTAAATAGAGCCTACTTTTCGGCGTAAAAAAGGGTACTTTACCTTTTCGCTAAGGACTTCTTGAAGAAGAGAGGTGTCTTTGGAAATACTGTTAATGATTTCAGAAGTTGTTGCTTCTTGTGAATCAAAAAAACCTACTTCTTGTCTCAAAATAGCCTCCAAATACTTGTATCGTATCTTTAAAACTTGTCGTTCGCTAATTTTACTCCAGCAATACCCTTCTGCAAAACCATCAATCCCCAAAAACAACAAATAAATAAAGATTTCAGTTATTTGATATACAACGTTCTATTAGTCGTTTGTGTTTGTTGTGTGCGTTTACAGAACAAAAATACGAATGAAGCAAAGTGAAGTTTACCCATAAACGCCATCACCATCACCCCCAATCCAATGTACACAAAAGCTAAGCTGCACTGATACATATTACAAAGAAAACCAAATGAGACAATTGTATCACAACCAAAAACTCGTAAGTATCAGTATACAACTGTGTAAAACATATTACAAAACGACATCACTTGAGAAGTAGTGATTGATTAATTTCTAGTACCATAAATTTAATAACATGATGTTTAAGTAAAATGGTTGCTAGCTAGCTAACCTTTTCGATTTCTTTCATGAAGTTATCAGGGTTGGTTTGAACATTTCTTCCATAACCCAAACTATTAAAGAGACGACTAACATAAACTAACAAAACATTTGTAGACATTCCATCACCAATGGCTCCAACAGTGCCCAATACTATAAGCACTTTGTCGAACCAATCCGAATATCGAAAGATGATCGTTATCGACCTCTTTTTCTCCTTCGTCTCCTCCCTAGATACGTCCGGTGACTTAGTCGGAAGACTCATGTTTTAGTCCAAGCTAGCTAGCTTCTTAGAACAAGAAGGAGAAGTGTGTGTGTAAGTATTAGACCACCCTTGATGTGGGTTAGATATATGTGCATGATATATACGTATATGTATATATAGAGTTGTTGTGGTTTGGTAAATTTGAAAAGGTTGTTAAAAAATTTAAGGAATTGATACAAAGTATATTTTGTGGCTGCAGGAAATTTTAAGCATGGAAAATATGTTGTTCTTGTCCATGCATCTTTCCTAATACTTTATGTTATTCTATTCTAATGTTATAGTATCTTTAGTTTTGTTTATATATATTAGTTTGCAACTTTATATATAAAGAAGTGTTAACACGACTAAAAACCTTATCATTAAGGACGGAAAGTGAAAATAATTTAGTTAAACTTTAAAATTAAAAAATGTATTAAGAAAAGGTTAGACAAAAAGATTTGTGAAGGAGTTGTATGGTAGTTCTTTACCTTAATTTAATACGAGTAAATAATTGAATCTTGTTACCCGAAAATGGGTAAGAAAGCATTTGAATGTTTTGTACTTTCTGTAGTAAGAAGGCATTGTATAACATAAGTTGTTTTTTTTAAGGAAGATATAACATAAGCTTAGTAGCTTACAAAGACTACAACTTTTTTTATACTCGTATAAAAATACTACAACTACAGTAAACACTAGTCTTATACCCTGTGCGCGTTGCCGCGAAAGATGCTTTCTAGAGTCTAGACGACAAAGTTTTGGATCCTAGCATGATAAAGTCGCTAACACAAATTAATTCAGTATTATTAACAACGAAATACATAAACAATATTTAGTTACTGTTCTAACGACTGTAATTACTTATACTTCTATTCTATATATAATGTTACATAAAACATTTACCCTTCCTAAGTTTACTATTACTTTCATCTTACTACTTTCCTAAGATTTAATACAACCATTAAAAACTGTACATTTTATTACCTTCATCACATATTACTTTACTACAGTATTACTTTTACTCCCCAAATTTATTTTTATGATCTTGTTGATGGTGTAATGAAAAGTGAAATTGTACTTAATATAAGACTTGTACATGCATAAAGGTTTGCACCATTTGTTAAAATAACAAACATTAATATCGTGATTAAGAATTAGTATCATTCCCTTTAAAAATTGTGAAGTACCATAGCAAAATCTGTGAAAGTTTGAAGCTGTACATTACGCTTAAAAAGTTGTAATAAATAAGTTAGTTTTTAATAGATATATAATAATGTATATTTTAATTTAGATTTTAGAGTTAATTACAATGAACGAACATGTGGTTTGTCAAAAATTATAGGTTTCATCTTTACTTTTCATAATAAACCAGTATTGGTTTCCTCTTTTTCTCTAACTCTCTTTCTCTCTGCCCTCTCTCCTCCCCAACTCTCCCAACGGCTCTATAGATCCAAATCTAGATCCGAGATTGGGGCTGGGATTGTGATTGAGAGGTTGAGATTGAAAGTTTGAGATCGAGAGGATCCCGGTTAAGCTTCCACTCCGGTGGATCTAACCCTATTTTTTCACCCCGGGCCGGAGGTCCCTTCCACTTAGGTGGATCTGGAAGCAGCCTCTCTACCTTTGAGTAGAGGTAAGGTCTGTCTACATCATACCTCCTCCATAGCCAGGCTTATGCCGGGATTGGGTACCCTTGTTGTTGTTGTATCTTTACTTTTCATAGTTTACAGTATGATTTTTGATTTATGACTTTGAAACCCTATCAACATCTTTGGTTCAAAAGTCTAACAATTTAAGTCAAAT
Source organism: Erigeron breviscapus (assembly GCA_034093135.1). NCBI lineage: Eukaryota > Viridiplantae > Streptophyta > Magnoliopsida > Asterales > Asteraceae > Erigeron > Erigeron breviscapus. The sequence continues at coordinate 43,858,965 of CM067174.1, read as the reverse complement.
AGTCAATAGTTTTGGTCAAAAAGTCAATGCTTTTGAACACAAATTGTTGATGGAGCTTCAAAATTAAAAATCAAAACTGTAATTTATGAAAATTACGAATGAAATCTGTATCTTTTAACAAACCACATAGACAATCTTAGTAATTAACTCTAGATTTTATAAGAAATTGCCACAACCACATTCTCTACTTCTTATTTATTATGTCAACCAATATTCTCATGTGTATTTTTACTTTTCGGTTTCATTTCCTACTTATATAAATTGGTATAAACACGCATGCACCCATTCGGTTACACAAGTGAAACTGGATTAAATATACTTTTTTTTTACTTTATTGTGTATACAAATATGCGTGCGATGTGTTTTTATTAATTTAATTTAACTTTTTTCTTTAACTTATTATATTACATTGCATTTGTAAAAGAATAAGTGCCTTCTTATGAAACCCATAATTTAGAAAAAGTTGCATTTAACGTGCATAAAAAGTTTGTACCTTCTATATTAAAAACTCACTCCTGAATTTTATGGTAAGTGTACAAGTATTTAATGCACCTTAACTACATCCCTAAGGGCTGCATTTAGCAAAACCCAATAGTTTACAAGAAAAAAAAATAGAACACCAAACCAAACTCGACCTAAATAGATTATCCTTGCATGAAGTTCCGGCAAATTATACTTCACTATAATTGAGAGAAATGATGTGCTTTAGAAAGAAAAACCCAGAGAGAACCACAAGATATCATGGGCTGAATTTTGTGTTCTCCGTGAATGGTCGCTTTTAAGACTTTCTTTATGAAATGGAGAAAATGGAAAGCAAATACTCTTTAATGGGTTTAGGCTCCTACCTTATCTTTACCTCATCCTCACTGTCACATTAGTTTTTCTCTCTCCTAAATCATTTCTTCCTCACTCACTACCAACCTTACCTCTTCCTCACCTCTTTCTCATATCTTCCTCAACTTTTATTTATTTATATTTTACTAGTTTATGACCCGCACGATGCGCGATACTTTCAAAATTGATGTATTACTTTAGTTGTGTTACAAAATTAGTGAATGAAAAATTATAAATAACATAAAATTTGATGATCCATATGTATGAAAATGGTTAAAAATGAAATATTTATCCGTGTGTTTGTTATTTTTTAATCACTTCATTTATATATATCATCTTTATTTTTATCATAAAAGTGTAGCAATAAATTTATGTTAAATCAAAGAAAGAAGATAAGAAATACTTTTTGCATAGACTAAATAAATAATATTAAGTAATTACATCGATTTACTATAAGAAAGGGGGGGGGGGGGGGGGGGGGGGGGGGGGGGGGGGGGGGGGGGGGGGGGGGGGGGGGGGGGGGGGGGGGGGGGGGGGGGGGGGGGGGGGGGGGGGGGGGGGGGGGGGGGGGGGGGGGGGGGGGGGGGGGGGGGGGGGGGGGGGGGGGGGGGGGGGGGGGGGGGGGGGGGGGGGGGGGGGGGGGGGGGGGGGGGGGGGGGGGGGGGGGGGGGGGGGGGGGGGGGGGGGGGGGGGGGGGGGGGGGGGGGGGGGGGGGGGGGGGGGGGGGGGGGGGGGGGGGGGGGGGGGGGGGGGGGGGGGGGGGGGGGGGGGGGGGGGGGGGGGGGGGGGGGGGGGGGGGGGGGGGGGGGGGGGGGGGGGGGGGGGGGGGGGGGGGGGGGGGGGGGGGGGGGGGGGGGGGGGGGGGGGGGGGGGGGGGGGGGGGGGGGGGGGGGGGGGGGGGGGGGGGGGGGGGGGGGGGGGGGGGGGGGGGGGGGGGGGGGGGGGGGGGGGGGGGGGGGGGGGGGGGGGGGGGGGGGGGGGGGGGGGGGGGGGGGGGGGGGGGGGGGGGGGGGGGGGGGGGGGGGGGGGGGGGGGGGGGGGGGGGGGGGGGGGGGGGGGGGGGGGGGGGGGGGGGGGGGGGGGGGGGGGGGGGGGGGGGGGGGGGGGGGGGGGGGGGGGGGGGGGGGGGGGGGGGGGGGGGGGGGGGGGGGGGGGGGGGGGGGGGGGGGGGGGGGGGGGGGGGGGGGGGGGGGGGGGGGGGGGGGGGGGGGGGGGGGGGGGGGGGGGGGGGGGGGGGGGGGGGGGGGGGGGGGGGGGGGGGGGGGGGGGGGGGGGGGGGGGGGGGGGGGGGGGGGGGGGGGGGGGGGGGGGGGGGGGGGGGGGGGGGGGGGGGGGGGGGGGGGGGGGGGGGGGGGGGGGGGGGGGGGGGGGGGGGGGGGGGGGGGGGGGGGGGGGGGGGGGGGGGGGGGGGGGGGGGGGGGGGGGGGGGGGGGGGGGGGGGGGGGGGGGGGGGGGGGGGGGGGGGGGGGGGGGGGGGGGGGGGGGGGGGGGGGGGGGGGGGGGGGGGGGGGGGGGGGGGGGGGGGGGGGGGGGGGGGGGGGGGGGGGGGGGGGGGGGGGGGGGGGGGGGGGGGGGGGGGGGGGGGGGGGGGGGGGGGGGGGGGGGGGGGGGGGGGGGGGGGGGGGGGGGGGGGGGGGGGGGGGGGGGGGGGGGGGGGGGGGGGGGGGGGGGGGGGGGGGGGGGGGGGGGGGGGGGGGGGGGGGGGGGGGGGGGGGGGGGGGGGGGGGGGGGGGGGGGGGGGGGGGGGGGGGGGGGGGGGGGGGGGGGGGGGGGGGGGGGGGGGGGGGGGGGGGGGGGGGGGGGGGGGGGGGGGGGGGGGGGGGGGGGGGGGGGGGGGGGGGGGGGGGGGGGGGGGGGGGGGGGGGGGGGGGGGGGGGGGGGGGGGGGGGGGGGGGGGGGGGGGGGGGGGGGGGGGGGGGGGGGGGGGGGGGGGGGGGGGGGGGGGGGGGGGGGGGGGGGGGGGGGGGGGGGGGGGGGGGGGGGGGGGGGGGGGGGGGGGGGGGGGGGGGGGGGGGGGGGGGGGGGGGGGGGGGGGGGGGGGGGGGGGGGGGGGGGGGGGGGGGGGGGGGGGGGGGGGGGGGGGGGGGGGGGGGGGGGGGGGGGGGGGGGGGGGGGGGGGGGGGGGGGGGGGGGGGGGGGGGGGGGGGGGGGGGGGGGGGGGGGGGGGGGGGGGGGGGGGGGGGGGGGGGGGGGGGGGGGGGGGGGGGGGTGGTGGAGCTCGACGGGTGGCTTGTTTGGCTTTGATTGGTTGATGACATAGCCTGGGCGGGATTTCGAGAAAGTGTTGTCACATATTGGCGGTGACTTGATTTTGGTTTTCGTTGTTTCGAGACATGATTTTAGGTGAAGATTGTGAAAGGATTTGAAAGAGTTTTTGTTTATGTGAAAGGATTTGATTAAAACTAAATAAAATAAAAACATTACAATTAAAACTAAATAAAATAAAAACATTACAATTAAAACTAAATAAAATAAAAACATTACAATTAAAACTAAATAAAATAAAAACATTACAATTAAAACTAAATAAAATAAAAACATTACAATTAAAACTAAATAAAATAAAAACATTACAATTAAAACTAAATAAAATAAAAACATTACAATTAAAACTAAATAAAATAAAAACATTACAATTAAAACTAAATAAAATAAAAACATTACAATTAAAACTAAATAAAATAAAAACATTACAATTAAAACTAAATAAAATAAAAACATTACAATTAAAACTAAATAAAATAAAAACATTACAATTAAAACTAAATAAAATAAAAACATTACAATTAAAACTAAATAAAATAAAAACATTACAATTAAAACTAAATAAAATAAAAACATTACAATTAAAACTAAATAAAATAAAAACATTACAATTAAAACTAAATAAAATAAAAACATTACAATTAAAACTAAATAAAATAAAAACATTACAATTAAAACTAAATAAAATAAAAACATTACAATTAAAACTAAATAAAATAAAAACATTACAATTAAAACTAAATAAAATAAAAACATTACAATTAAAACTAAATAAAATAAAAACATTACAATTAAAACTAAATAAAATAAAAACATTACAATTAAAACTAAATAAAATAAAAACATTACAATTAAAACTAAATAAAATAAAAACATTACAATTAAAACTAAATAAAATAAAAACATTACAATTAAAACTAAATAAAATAAAAACATTACAATTAAAACTAAATAAAATAAAAACATTACAATTAAAACTAAATAAAATAAAAACATTACAATTAAAACTAAATAAAAATCAAACTACATTATTAAAACTAAACAAAACTACTCGTCGTTGTCCTCATCGGCATCTGTCTGTCAACATGGCGTTATAATATGGTTGTGAAAATGGGTTAACGAAACAACTTGCCCGAGGACCCATAGGGGGCGGGTTGGAGGAGCTCGACGGGTGGCTTGTTTGGCTTTGATTGGTTGATGACATAGCCTGGGCGGGATTTCGAGAAAGTGTTGTCACATATTGGCGGTGACTTGATTTTGGTTTTCGTTGTTTCGAGACATGATTTTAGGTGAAGATTGTGAAAGGATTTGAAAGAGTTTTTGTTTATGTGAAAGGATTTGATAAAGAGTTTATGTGTGTGTTTTGTTTGAAAGAATATATGGGTTTAAATAAGATGGAAAAGGGAAGAAAAAAAAATCCTCTTCCTAGCCGTTAGTTTCAAAATTTTTTTAAAAAAAACTTTTTTTTGTTTGGAATTGAATTTGCGGACCCGACACACGCTCCTTTGACTCGTCTTCACCCATCGATAGATCGATGCCGGTTGATGACATACCCGTGGACGAGGGTCGTGCCAACCTCATCTTCGTCGATGAGGTGGTCGACGGTGGGGTGGACGAGGGGATGGGAGGGGCCTTATAACCATTTGCTAGAAGAACCTCATTTTTTGTTTTTAAGGTGGTTTTCAATTTAATCTATAAAATACCCATACAAACATTCTTACATATATTTACAATTTTTTATATCATCATCGATTACTTAAATTACGAAGATTAAATGAAATATTAGGTGGAAAAAAAAAAGATAGAGTATTTTATGTATTAATGACACAATAACCCACAGAATTCATGCCCTTTTATACCAATGTATCATATAAAGAAAATGTTTAATGTGTTTAAAAGGTAGGTTTAAGGATGTGCCTATCAAGAAAATGATTTATACATGGCAAAATTGATGATAAAGATTACAAAAGAGAAAATATGTAATTCGTGTGTAAAAGTTAAATAAAATTGACATTTTTTAGTCACAGGCATATTTCAAATTTGGACACAAATTATATGAGCCTGGTTGAACACTTCCACATCATCAAAGGCGTTTGGGTTTAAGTTTTGTTTAAATGTCTCGATTGGAAAAAAAACCTACCAAACCCAATGTACAATTGGCTTCAAATGATTGAGAATTAACAATGTATTCATTCATACTTGTGTGATTGTGTCACTAAACAGTGATATTAAAATAGTACAGTATATGATTATAGTGTGTTCAATGTGGAATTACGTGATAAATTTACAATAAGATAATGCAATAAGGAGGAAAGTAAAATAATAGAAATTTAATCTAATCATGTGGGGTTGGTATGTTGGGTCACGGTGATTGTTGCTTTTTATTCTCAACAAGTTATTGTTGGCCCCTCTTCAGGTTTTCTCTCACTCACACACCATTCTTGACTTCAAAATTTGATCAAACCTTTTCATTCGACTCTATTATTATGTTTGCATTTTTTAGGTAATCAAAAACTATTTAGTGGATATCCACTTTTGTTAAAAAATGTTGGCTAATATCATACAATTGTTCTTTATTTTGGTTCCAATTTATATCTCTATTGTTACCTCTATTTTTCAGTAAAAGATGTAGATGATATATAAAGGTGAAAGGTGTGGTTATCGATATATCAACTTTTGATAAGACCACACCCAATCACAACTTGACATGTGAACAACCAATTTAAACCAATTAATTTGACATACTAAAATATGCATAAAATGTATAATCCACAGAGGTCATATGAACATTTTCAAAATTTATACTTCATCCGTCTCGATTTAAATATCATAGTTTGATTGGATGAGTCTTTTTTGTTTTAACCGTAAATATTTGTGTTCGTGATATATAACACTTATGAAAATTATATCAATTATATAAATTTAAAACTCATTTCACTCATATTTTACATCAGGTTATTATATAACACAAAAAATACGGTCATAGTTAAAAATGAAATACTCAAAAAGTCAAACTATACATTTAAACTGAAACAAAAAGAATCTATATGTAAGTTTAGGAGACCCCGACAATCATTTTAGATGCATGGGTTTGATGACCAACAAAATCAATTATTATTATTTGATGACCCAACAAAGCGTTTTAGATGCATGGGTTTGATGACCAACAAAATCAATTATTATTATTTGATGACCCCGACAATCATTTTAGATGCATGGGTTTGATGACCAACAAAATCAATTATTATTATTTGATGACCCCGACAATCATTTTAGATGCATGGGTTTGATGACCAACAAAATCAATTATTATTATTTAGGAGACCCCGACAATCATTTTAGATGCATTTGATGACCAACAAAATCAATCATTTTTGCATGGGTTTGATGACCAACAAAATCAATTATTATTATTTGATGACCCAACAAAGCGTTTGGGGCGTTGGGCCACAAGAAGGTTCACGTCATTAGCAAATCAAATCAAGCATTAGTTAACCAAATTCAGAGAAATCAAAGCCACTCCAAACTTCTCACGTCAAAGTTTATATCTTGCTCGGCTTTCGATTGGTTGATCTACATGTAAGATAAAGTCTGAATTTCCTTAATAACTATACTTACCGAGCGCCTTGTTGAATTAAGCACGAGATTATACCTATTTTTTCATATACACCAAATCCAAGTCACTATGACCTGGTGAACCGCCTGCTTCCACCCTAGATCCTCTCTCAAATAGATGCATGGGCTTAATTAATTTTGATGACCAACAAAATCAATTATTATTATTTGATGACCCAACAAAGCGTTTGGGGCGTTGGGCCACAAGAAGGTTCACGTCATTAGCAAATCAAATCAAGCATTAGTTAACCAAATTCAGAGAAATCAAAGCCACTCCAAACTTCTCACGTCAAAGTTTATATCTTGCTCGGCTTTCGATTGGTTGATCTACATGTAAGATAAAGTCTGAATTTCCTTAATAACTATACTTACCGAGCGCCTTGTTGAATTAAGCACGAGATTATACCTATTTTTTCATATACACCAAATCCAAGTCACTATGACCTGGTGAACCGCCTGCTTCCACCCTAGATCCTCTCTCAAATAGATGCATGGGCTTAATTAATTTTGCATATGATATACCAAAACTCTCCTCGGTTACATCATTTCTTGTACTCAATTAAGTGGTACCAAGACACTTTCGACATTAGCTCGTTTCCCATGTTAGCAAAAGGTACCTCATGATCATAACAAAAGCAAACCTAAAGATGCACGTATCCAATAAAATGTTTAAGTTTTCATTTTCTTTCTGCTTCTATATATGCCCTACTAGAAAATTTGGAATTACTGACGGATTTTCGACAGCAAAATTATCCGTCCAAAAATACCAACGGTTTCTCGACCACTTTGTGACGGACATGTAAATAACTAATTTGACACGTATATATGACAATTTAACAACGAATTAGCTATGACAAACTGTATGACAGTGTGTGTCTACACCACATTTGTTTATCCGTCTCTGGACAAAATTATCATTATAAATTGGCGCATCCAATAAGTGTCATTAAATGCCGTAATGGTTGAAGTTTATGTCTCTAGATCGATGTTTTAACGGGAGTTCAGTAGGATTGGTTTTTTATATATCAAACTCCAATCCCGAAGGAATCTGATTATTTTTGGAAATTTTTTCTCTAGACTAGAAAGCATTTTTACTCACACTCACATGTAAACTTTGTTAGGATATGGAATTCAAAGTGATTCTATATTAAACCAAAGGTGTACATATATACATGGATGGATGCTCAATAACCGGAACTAATTTGTTAGTTGAGATCCCATATTATATGCTAGATAATTGACTATACAACTATAATTCCTAATTCTAAGCTACTTGATTTGACTAGGATATTTACAGAATAAATTCAAATACAACTAATGTAATTGTCGGTTAATAAACTTAAAGCCTTAAAGTTTCAAATTTTCTTAAATATCAATCTATCTATATATTAATGGTTGGTATATGTAGATTAATCATTTCCCGTGGATTAATGTTTCACTCATACATAAAAAAAATGTGGGTAAATATCTAATTTACGCTATATAAACTGACATATACTCATAACTAGGTTTTTGGCCCGTGCGTTGCACAAGCTAGATTAAATTTCCAACAAATAACTCAATAAAAGCTCAATTTAAAAGAAAAAACCGTGAGTAAAGAACATATATAATTTTTTGTGAAGTTTTTGTAACCTCAAACATATAACCTAACGATTCATCCATAATCTAATAATTCTGTGTATGGTTGTTATATCTATTAGTAGAAGCAGCCAGTTTCATCTATACACCATATGGTTACAACAATATTCACATTCGCAAGTAAAACATATCTTATCATGTGTATATCGGAAGATGTATCATGTATTTATGAATCTTTAATGTTAATGAAGTATGAATTATAGATAGAACGTATAATTGGGCATTCTCCTTGATGTTAAATAATATAAATATATTTTAAAAGAATATAAAAAAGAATATGCATATTGATCTCTCTCTCTCCCCCTCTCTTACTCTCTCAACGGCACTCTGTAACATCCGTGAATTTTGACCATTTGACTTTACGTGCAATTTGACTAACAATTTAAGTTAATGAAATAGTTGGGTCGTTTTGTGATTAAATGACAACGTGGTATATTCGCCGGGTCGATAATACGTTTTAATCGGTGTTTAAATGCCTAACGTTTGTAATTTGGCTTGGGTAGAGAAGCGGGTCGGCCCGTGGGTAGTCCACGACCCACCAGCCACCCAAGACCCAATCTCCCCCCTTATCCCTTCTCCCCCTCTCATTTCCTATCTATCTTTCTATTTTCTCTCTTTCTCTCAAGTAAAGCAAGACAATTTCATCTCTTGTTCTTCACCATTTCTTGCATCGAATTAGTGTTGGAACGGTCTTAACATAGAAATCATAGCCATCTTCTCCTCGTTTGCTTCCTATCGAAGAATCAAAGTCAAGTTCTTGCATTTTGTCCACTTTGACCTAATTTCGGATTCTAGCTCAAAAGGAAGTTTTGGTAAGTCAAATTCATCCCATTTACTTCTATTTATGTTTGTTTATGCATTTCTAGTCATCTTGAACAATTTCAAGTCTTGAATCGAGTCGAAAGACGATTTGGGTCAAATTAGGGTTTCGATTAGGGTTAGAGCGATTTGTTATGATCTTGATGTTTTGGGTCGAATTTGAGGATTGGGTTATGTTTATTTATGGTTAATGGTGTTTATGTATGCTTCAATTTAAGTTACAAGTTCCTACAAATCGATTTGGGTTGGTTTGAGTCGAGTTTATGGGTTTTGGTCTTGTTTCCTGCACTTGCTGGTGCTGCTGGTGGTTCTGCCCAGAAAAGGGCCACTGCGGCGCAGTGGCATAGGCCTAGCCCACTGCGGCGCAGTGGCTAGGTCCTGGTCAGTTCCTGGTTAGCCCACTGCGGCGCAGTGAGCTTGGCAAAGGCTCACTGCGGCGCAGTGGTTAGTCACTGTGAATCTTGCGCGTCGATTTTTAAACGTCAATAACTTTTGATCCGTAAGTCCAATCGAGTCATATGACCTATCGTTAGAATCGTAGGAGAGTCTAGTTTCATGTTATGACACTCGTTTTATATGAACCTTCTCCCATTTCAAAAAGTGTCGAGTCAAAGTGTCTTATTCTTGCTCGTTTAAGTTGTAAAGGCGTCTAGGGTTTGCGATTTGACCTAATTGTGCTAAACCAACTTGTTTATGATTGTATAGTTGACATTATGGTATTATGATGTATATTTATAGGTTGTGGCCGTGCGGATCCTACTACTCGCTATTAATCTCTTATTAACTCGACTTAAGCTCTTTGTCGATCAAGGTGAGTTTCGTATCTCCCTACTCACTTGAGATCCGGGCTGAAAAGTGTAAACCTGGTGTGTTTACTTGCATTTATTGATTGATTGATTGATTGATTGTTTTAGTTGTTGGATTGGTGTGATGGTTCCTTTCGTTTGATTGGTTAAATTGGTTTGAGTATCGAATTGTTGAGATGATTTTTACGTTCGAATGACTTAGTTTATATTTGTTAAGTATCTAGTAATAGTAGGATAGATGTACATACATGAAAGTCGGTTATGCCTTCGTCGGGTTTTAGATGTGGTGGGAAGGCTGCGGGTGACCCTATATATAAGCATCTGAGACTCGAAGGAAGTAGAATCCTCTGAAGTATATGTACGTATAGTTGGTTTAAATTGTGGTTGGTGGCTTATGGTTGTCGAATGTTGATTAGTGGGTTAAGATTGACGATTATTGATTATTAGTTTATGGTTCATCATATGTTGATTGACTTGGTTAATATTTTGGTTAAGTATTAATGGCTGATGTTGATGAATGGTGATTATTGGTTTATGATTGACGACTATTGATTGATGGCTCAGGTTTGGCGAATATTGGGTATTGATTCATATTCATCGTATATCGATCGTTGGTTTATGATTTATGCATTTACATTTGATTGTAAGCATTGCATACATTATTGTTGGACCCTCGGCAGGGGATTTGCCGGCATCCTGGTGCATAGATGTATGCACCCATTTTGGATGTAGTCTTGACCCCGAGTATATAGACATATATATCTCGATGATTTTGAGATACAGCCTTGTCCATTGCGATGGCAGAAGGGTATCGTTGCATACGTGATTGAAGGTCACGCTTAGGATAGGCATGTTTGCTTATTCATACATTTGGCACTTGCATTGATTCATATATCATTCGTGCATTCATTTACACATTTTGCTTGTCTTGTGTAATCGTGTTGTGAGACGATATTGTGTTGCTTAGAGGCTCGCTGTAAGTCACGCCTAGCCTCTGTTCTTATATTGTGATTATTGTTGTTGGTTCTTTACGAACCATTACTACGAACTCACCAACCTTGTGTTGACTATGCTTAGTACACTTTTCAGGTAACCAGGTTATCCAGGACGTGGAGTTGATTGTTTGCTTACTGTTGAACCCGGACTGGACTGATATGGATCAAGGATCCATTTGCCTTGTGTTGCATTGTATTTAGGATTGATAGCCTTCTTTTGTTGTCGGTTGTAATCTTGATGTTTACTTGCTCCTGTTGTATTTTGTTACTTGTTTATCGTTTTGTATGGATTCACTGAATCCTCTAATTGCATTTAGTTTGTTCTATTGTAATTCCACCTGGTGCTATGTGATTTCCGTGATATTTCGAGCCTCGGCTTGGGGTGTTACAGAATGGTGGCCCATGCGTGGTCGTAGAGAATTAGGCGGATTGACCTAGACTACGGCTTAAGTTAAAACTCTTCATATAGCATGCATGGTTAGGAAATTCGTGTGCAATGTGAATTATGTGAATCCCTTTGTGAGTTCGTAGTTAAGACCACTTATGTGATGGCTTGAATTCAACGTGATGAATGTGGAATGGATACAATGTGGTTAATGTGTGATATGTATGTATATATGTATGTATGTATGTATGTATGTATGTATGTATGTATGTATGTATGTATGTATGTATGTATGTATGTATGTATGTATGTATGTATGTATGTATGTATGTATGTATGTATGTATGTATGTATGTATGTATGTATGTACGTATGTATGTATGTATGTATGTATGTATGTATGTATGTATGTATGTATGTATGTATGTATGTATGTATGTATGTATGTATGTATGTATGTATGTATGTATGTATGTATGTATGTATGTATGTATGTATGTATGTATGTATGTATGTATGTATGTATGTATGTATGTATGTATGTATGTATGTATGTATGTATGTATGTATGTATGTATGTATGTATGTATGTATGTATGTATGTATGTATGTATGTATGTATGTATGTATGTATGTATGTATGTATGTATGTATGTATGTATGTATGTATGTATGTATGTATGTATGTATGTATGTATGTATGTATGTATGTATGTATGTATGTATGTATGTATGTATGTATGTATGTATGTATGTATGTATGTATGTATGTATGTATGTATGTATGTATGTATGTATGTATGTATGTATGTATGTATGTATGTATGTATGTATGTATGTATGTATGTATGTATGTATGTATGTATGTATGTATGTATGTATGTATGTATGTATGTATGTATGTATGTATGTATGTATGTATGTATGTATGTATGTATGTATGTATGTATGTATGTATGTATGTATGTATGTATGTATGTATGTATGTATGTATGTATGTATGTATGTATGTATGTATGTATGTATGTATGTATGTATGTATGTATGTATGTATGTATGTATGTATGTATGTATGTATGTATGTATGTATGTATGTATGTATGTATGTATGTATGTATGTATGTATGTATGTATGTATGTATGTATGTATGTATGTATGTATGTATGTATGTATGTATGTATGTATGTATGTATGTATGTATGTATGTATGTATGTATGTATGTATGTATGTATGTATGTATGTATGTATGTATGTATGTATGTATGTATGTATGTATGTATGTATGTATGTATGTATGTATGTATGTATGTATGTATGTATGTATGTATGTATGTATGTATGTATGTATGTATGTATGTATGTATGTATGTATGTATGTATGTATGTATGTATGTATGTATGTATGTATGTATGTATGTATGTATGTATGTATGTATGTATGTATGTATGTATGTATGTATGTATGTATGTATGTATGTATGTATGTATGTATGTATGTATTTAGTAACATATATGTTATGCATGTGTGTATGTATGTATGTATGTATGTATGGCCCGTAGTGGTCAAGTTGAAATCGTAAATGCTTTTGTTGTAATTTGACTTAAAACGTGTTGATAAACGGTTAGGATACAACGTGATAGATATGTTGATATGCACCCTAAGAGAGTATCAAGGTTGTAAACATCCTAACTCATATGTATTATAAACGAATGATTTTCCAACACTAATAATGTTAATCGTAATCGGTGAACAGTAGAGATATGTTGCTTAATGGTATGTGAACTTAAAAACGTATGAGGCATAGTTAAACTTGATTGCATGCGGGTTAGGGGATAACTGGTAATGCACGTGTAAAAGGTATTAGTAGACGGGCGATTGTAGGAATGAAGTTAACAAGTTAGTTTTATTGTATGATGTATTGACATGATTACATGAATTAAAGATAACCAATGGTAATGAACTTAACATGATAAAATAATAAGTAACAATTTCATAGGATTCTAACACTCTTACCTTAGTTTAATGATATGAAATGAGTATGTTATATGGTATGAGAGCATTAATTACTTATGTGACTAATATGTGAGCATTGTGAGGCTAACTTTCGGGTCAACGCGTTACTTACCTTGTAGAAAATGGTGAGATCAAGAAGGAATACGACTAGCCATAGCGATGAGCCGGATTTAGCAACCGTGATTGCCCAAGCAGTGGTAAACGCCATACCCACTATCATAGCCCAAGTCACGGCAAGCCTCCAAGGAAACAATGAGACGCGTGGAACTAGAGTAATTATGGGTGACGAGAAGGTGGCGGGTAGAGCCTCCTCAAAAAGGAAAGAAATCGGAGAACCTAGTGAGGCAAAGAAAGCGGGCAGGTTTGACCCCTATGGTCATAATAAGGGTAGATCCAGGGCGGCGATGGGACCGGTGAAGAAAGTTTATGTAGGACCTCATCCGTCATGTAAAGGATGTGACAATCACCACCCCATCAACTTTCAATGTCGGGCGTGTTTTAATTGCAACCAAGTTGGCCACACGTCCAAGAATTGTAGAGCCCCGAGAACGGGCCCAACGAACGTGACTCCTATTCATGTCGTCCCTCCCCAAGGTAATCAACAAAGAGGCGAGTGTTTTGGATGTGGTAGTCGTGCACACTACATAAGAAATTGTCCGAAATGGGTTGGACAACAAGCTGAAGTGGCAGAGCCGGCAAGGGAAACTTACGTGGGACCTCACCCCTTGTGTGGAAGGTGTAATCGCCATCACTCTCCCACTATCCAATGTGGGACTTGCTTTAATTGTAATCGAATCGGGCACGAGGCTAAGATTTGTAGAGCACCGAAAGCGACACCATTGAATGTAACGCCTCTTCAAACCGTTCATCCCCAAGCTGACCACCCTCGGAGCCATCAAGGTGTTTGTTTTGTGTGTGGTAGCCCCGACCACTACAGAAATGCTTGTCCTAAACGGACCGAACCACAAGCCCAAGTGGCGATTCCTCGTAATCAACTACAAATAGTCGTTTATAACCAAAGCCGTGGCCAACAAGACCATCAAGTTCAACCTCGTAGCCGAGCTTTTGCAGAGAAGGGCAAAGGAGACCAAAGTGATCCTAACGTTGGTTAAGGTACATTCCTCCTAATAGTTGTTATGTTACGACACTATTCGATATCGAAACCGACTATGAATCTCGTTTATTCTAACGTTACTCCTTTGAGTTACATTCGTTCGTGTGTTTTGGAATTATATGTTTGCAATTTTGACTGTTTAGCGACTCACTAACTAAATTTATTCAAATACCCCGTGTATCTATCTCGACTCTAAAAGACGACAAAACTCCTCATTTACTTGGTGCCGATGATCTAAAGATTCTTGGCGAAAAAGTGAGTGTAATCTGGATGCCACCGGGTAAGACAGTTCTAAAGTTGCGTAGTAGGGTTACTAGTGTAAAATATCTAACGGTAGGATTCTTAGGGTTCCGTGTAAGTCTTCCAACTTAGGCGTCCTTAGAGCTACCGTCTCAAGAATCTGAAAGCTAACGTCATCCTTGTTAATCTTGAGTCTCCCGAGGACTTTCCGGGTGACTTACCGGGCTTGTCCCATCTCGATAACTTAAATTTCGTTTATGCTCAACTTCCCAACATCGCGCGCGTAGTCAAAGCCCTTATAGACTTCTGAGACGTGAATAAGCATGTAGTGAAAGACGGGAGAGAGATTGGAAGAAAAACGAATTGGAATGGACTTCGCCGTGAAGTCGCCGACGTCAAGAAGTGATCATGATACGACGAAACCGGTAAAATTTGACAACTCGGCACATTGGTGTTTAGAAGAAATGGGTTAGGTACACGAAGACTCGATTTCTGTCCTACCAGATAAAGAAAGTCGCTCAACCCCAATTCAGGGAGCCATCCAATGAGCAACGGGCACTCAACCCATCGTGAGACTTGATCACATGTGAAGATAATGTACTTATAACCATGGCGGAAATCCTGTACAATGACGGTTGTTAAGCGAGTATTCGAATGTCACTAACCGAAACACTAAGTAGTAGAGATGTTATTCTCCACTGGGACGAACCAAGAAGCAAGGAAAGCCAAAGTAACGGGTCAGGATTTCTAATAAGAACGACAAGAGCAACTTCTCAAGCTAAGAGGATAGCCCAGCCAGCTCACATGCTATGTAAGGAGTATGCCGATGGGAGGCTGAGACCGTTAGAGTTGAAAGTGGGTGATTTTGTACTTTTGAAAGTGTCACCGTGGAAAAGCGTCATCCGATTCGCGAAGCGAGGCAAACTCGGGCCGAGGTATAACTGTTCTTTCAAGATCCTCGAAGAGGGTTGGAAAAGTTGCTTATCGAATAGAATTACCACAAGAGCTTAGCGGTGTACATGATGTGTTTCATATTTGCAACCTACGCGAGTGTTTGGCGGACCCTACATATCATGTGCCTAGGGACGAGATTAGGGTTGATTCGAATTTGAATTTTATTGAAGAACCGGTAGAGATCTTGGACCGCCGAGTCAAGAAACTCAAGAATAAGCTCTACACGATTGATAGGGTTAAGTGGAAACGCTAGGCGTGGAGCCGAGTTCAGTTGGGAGCGAAAGGATTACATGAAGTCTAAGTACCCGCATTTATTTGCTAATTAGGATTTTGTTGAATTTGCCTAGCCCACTGCGGCGCAGTGGCTGGTCAGGCTCACTGCGGCGCAGTGGCTTGGAAGGCTCACTGCGGCGCAGTGGCTTGGCAAAGGCTCACTGCGGCGCAGTGGCTTGGCAAAGGCTCACTGCGGCGCAGTGAGCTTGGCAGCTCACTGCGGCGCAGTGGCTTGGCAAAGGCTCACTGCGGCGCAGTGAGCTTGGCAGCTCACTGCGGCGCAGTGGCTTGGCAAAGGCTCACTGCGGCGCAGTGGCTTGGCAAAGGCTCACTGCGGCGCAGTGGCTTGGCAAAGGCTCACTGCGGCGCAGTGGCTTGGCAGGCTCACTGCGGCGCAGTGAGCTTGGCAAAGGCTCACTGCGGCGCAGTGGCATAGGCCTAGCCCACTGCGGCGCAGTGAGCTTGGCAAAGGCTCACTGCGGCGCAGTGGCTTGGCAGGCTCACTGCGGCGCAGTGGCTTGGAGGCTCACTGCGGCGCAGTGGCTTGGCAAAGGCTCACTGCGGCGCAGTGAGCTTGGCAAAGGCTCACTGCGGCGCAGTGGCTTGGCAAAGGCTCACTGCGGCGCAGTGAGCTTGGCAAAGGCTCACTGCGGCGCAGTGAGCTTGGCAAAGGCTCACTGCGGCGCAGTGAGCTTGGCAAAGGCTCACTGCGGCGCAGTGGCTTGGCAAAGGCTCACTGCGGCGCAGTGGCTTGGCAAAGGCTCACTGCGGCGCAGTGAGCTTGGCAAAGGCTCACTGCGGCGCAGTGGCTTGGCAAAGGCTCACTGCGGCGCAGTGAGCTTGGCAAAGGCTCACTGCGGCGCAGTGAGCTTGGCAAAGGCTCACTGCGGCGCAGTGGCTTGGCAAAGGCTCACTGCGGCGCAGTGAGCTTGGCAGGCTCACTGCGGCGCAGTGGCTTGGCAAGGCTCACTGCGGCGCAGTGAGCTTGGCAGGCTCACTGCGGCGCAGTGAGCTTGGCAAAGGCTCACTGCGGCGCAGTGAGCTTGGAAAGGCTCACTGCGGCGCAGTGAGCTTGGCAAGGCTCACTGCGGCGCAGTGGCTTGGCAGGCTCACTGCGGCGCAGTGAGCTTGGAAAGGCTCACTGCGGCGCAGTGAGCTTGGCAAGGCTCACTGCGGCGCAGTGGCTTGGCAAAGGCTCACTGCGGCGCAGTGGCTTGGCAGGCTCACTGCGGCGCAGTGAGCTTGGCAAAGGCTCACTGCGGCGCAGTGAGCTTGGCAAAGCTCACTGCGGCGCAGTGAGCTTGGCAAAGGCTCACTGCGGCGCAGTGGCTTGGCAAAGGCTCACTGCGGCGCAGTGGCTTGGAAGGCTCACTGCGGCGCAGTGGCTTGGCAGCCACTGCGGCGCAGTGAGCTTGGCAAAGGCTCACTGCGGCGCAGTGAGCTTGGCAGGCTCACTGCGGCGCAGTGGCTTGGAAGGCTCACTGCGGCGCAGTGGCTTGGAGGCTCACTGCGGCGCAGTGGCTTGGCAAAGGCTCACTGCGGCGCAGTGGCTTGGCAGGCTCACTGCGGCGCAGTGAGCTTGGCAAGGCTCACTGCGGCGCAGTGAGCTTGGCAAAGGCTCCTGCGGCGCAGTGAGCTTGGCAGGCTCACTGCGGCGCAGTGAGCTTGGCAGGCTCACTGCGGCGCAGTGAGCTTGGCAAAGGCTCACTGCGGCGCAGTGGCTTGGCAAAGGCTCACTGCGGCGCAGTGGCTTGGCAAAGGCTCACTGCGGCGCAGTGAGCTTGGCAAAGGCTCACTGCGGCGCAGTGAGCTTGGCAAAGGCTCACTGCGGCGCAGTGAGCTTGGCAAAGGCTCACTGCGGCGCAGTGAGCTTGGCAAAGGCTCACTGCGGCGCAGTGAGCTTGGAAGGCTCACTGCGGCGCAGTGGCTTGGCAAAGGCTCACTGCGGCGCAGTGGCTTGGCAGGCTCACTGCGGCGCAGTGAGCTTGGAGCTCACTGCGGCGCAGTGGCTTGGCAAAGGCTCACTGCGGCGCAGTGAGCTTGGAAGGCTCACTGCGGCGCAGTGGCTTGGCAAAGGCTCACTGCGGCGCAGTGAGCTTGGCAGGCTCACTGCGGCGCAGTGAGCTTGGCAAAGGCTCACTGCGGCGCAGTGAGCTTGGCAAAGGCTCACTGCGGCGCAGTGAGCTTGGCAAGGCTCACTGCGGCGCAGTGAGCTTGGCAAAGGCTCACTGCGGCGCAGTGAGCTTGGCAAAGGCTCACTGCGGCGCAGTGAGCTTGGCAAAGGCTCACTGCGGCGCAGTGGCTTGGCAAGGCTCACTGCGGCGCAGTGGCTTGGAGGCTCACTGCGGCGCAGTGGCTTGGAAGGCTCACTGCGGCGCAGTGGCTTGGCAAAGGCTCACTGCGGCGCAGTGGCTTGGCAAGGCTCACTGCGGCGCAGTGAGCTTGGCAAAGGCTCACTGCGGCGCAGTGGCTTGGCAAAGGCTCACTGCGGCGCAGTGGCTTGGCAAAGGCTCACTGCGGCGCAGTGAGCTTGGCAAAGCTCACTGCGGCGCAGTGGCTTGGAAGGCTCACTGCGGCGCAGTGGCTTGGCAGCCACTGCGGCGCAGTGAGCTTGGCAAAGGCTCACTGCGGCGCAGTGGCTTGGAGCTCACTGCGGCGCAGTGGCTTGGCAAGGCTCACTGCGGCGCAGTGGCTTGGAGGCTCACTGCGGCGCAGTGAGCTTGGCAAAGGCTCACTGCGGCGCAGTGAGCTTGGCAAAGGCTCACTGCGGCGCAGTGGCTTGGCAGGCTCACTGCGGCGCAGTGGCTTGGCAGCCACTGCGGCGCAGTGAGCTTGGCAAAGGCTCACTGCGGCGCAGTGGCTTAGCCCACTGCGGCGCAGTGAGCTTGGCAAAGGCTCACTGCGGCGCAGTGGTTAGTCACTGTGAATCTTGCGCGTCGATTTTTAAACGTCAATAACTTTTGATCCGTAAGTCCAATCGAGTCATATGACCTATCGTTAGAATCGTAGGAGAGTCTAGTTTCATGTTATGACACTCGTTTTATATGAACCTTCTCCCATTTCAAAAAGTGTCGAGTCAAAATGTCTTATTCTTGCTCGTTTAAGTTGTAAAGGCGTCTAGGGTTTGCGATTTGACCTAATTGTGCTAAAACCAACTTGTTTATGATTGTATAGTTGACATTATGGTATTATGATGTATATTTATAGGTTGTGGCCGTGCGGATCCTACTACTCGCTATTAATCTCTTATTAACTCGACTTAAGCTCTTTGTCGATCAAGGTGAGTTTCGTATCTCCCTACTCACTTGAGATCCGGGCTGAAAAGTGTAAACCTGGTGTGTTTACTTGCATTTATTGATTGATTGATTGATTGATTGATTGTTTTAGTTGTTGGATTGGTGTGATGGTTCCTTTCGTTTGATTGGTTAAATTGGTTTGAGTATCGAATTGTTGAGATGATTTTTACGTTCGAATGACTTAGTTTATATTTGTTAAGTATCTAGTAATAGTAGGATAGATGTACATACATGAAAGTCAGTTATGCCTTCGTCGGGTTTTAGATGTGGTGGGAAGGCTGCGGGTGACCCTATATATAAGCATCTGAGACTCGAAGGAAGTAGAATCCTCTGAAGTATATGTACGTATAGTTGGTTTAAATTGTGGTTGGTGGCTTATGGTTGTCGAATGTTGATTAGTGGGTTAAGATTGACGATTATTGATTATTAGTTTATGGTTCATCATATGTTGATTGACTTGGTTAATATTTTGGTTAAGTATTAATGGCTGATGTTGATGAATGGTGATTATTGGTTTATGATTGACGACTATTGATTGATGGCTCAGGTTTGGCGAATATTGGGTATTGATTCATATTCATCGTATATCGATCGTTGGTTTATGATTTATGCATTTACATTTGATTGTAAGCATTGCATACATATTGTTGGACCCTCGGCAGGGGATTTGCCGGCATCCTGGTGCATAGATGTATGCACCCATTTTGGATGTAGTCTTGACCCCGAGTATATAGACATATATATCTCGATGATTTTGAGATACAGCCTTGTCCATTGCGATGGCAGAAGGGTATCGTTGCATACGTGATTGAAGGTCACGCTTAGGATAGGCATGTTTGCTTATTCATACATTTGGCACTTGCATTGATTCATATATCATTCGTGCATTCATTTACACATTTTGCTTGTCTTGTGTAATCGTGTTGTGAGACGATATTGTGTTGCTTAGAGGCTCGCTGTAAGTCACGCCTAGCCTCTATTCTTATATTGTGATTATTGTTGTTGGTTCTTTACGAACCATTACTACGAACTCACCAACCTTGTGTTGACTATGCTTAGTACACTTTTCAGGTAACCAGGTTATCCAGGACGTGGAGTTGATTGTTTGCTTACTGTTGAACCCGGACTGGACTGATATGGATCAAGGATCCATTCGCCTTATGTTGCATTGTATTTAGGATTGATAGCCTTCTTTTGTTGTCGGTTGTAATCTTGATGTTTACTTGCTCCTGTTGTATTTTGTTACTTGTTTATCGTTTTGTATGGATTCACTGAATCCTCTAATTGCATTTAGTTTGTTCTATTGTAATTCCACCTGGTGCTATGTGATTTCCGTGATATTCCGAGCCTCGGCTTGGGGTGTTACACTTTTATATCTCTTTAGAGTTTCTCTAGATATGAGATCGAGAGAGATCTAGTTCTAAGATCAAGAGTTTTCCTCTTCTGCTTGTCTTCTTCTTGTCGTCGAGAATTTTTTCAAAGGTAAAGCCTTAGGAGGAGTTTCATCTGCAAGCAACTTTTCTACCTTTGAATAGGGGTAAGAGTGTCTACGTCATACCTCCCTCAAATCCCACTTTTTGTTGGGATTGAATATCGTTATCGTTATAAGAATCTATTGTAAAGTCCCAAACTCGATGGTTTAACCCAGAAGTGTAAAATACAACAAGTCTAATAAGCACTAGATAAGACTAGTATTACTTGAATATAAATGCAAGTATATAAACAAAGTAATACACGACTTAAAGTAAAGGTGAAACACAATGTAATTTTTCAAGTGTATTTTATTTATGATGTTAAATAAAATACAAGGTTGTGCGGAATCAAGATAATACAAATATGTAAGTATCCTAACAACCTATGAATTACAAATGATCTATATTTTCCAAATAAACTCTTTTGATCGAGATACTTAAAGTTGTGAAGTATCCCTGTTACGATCGAGAGTATTTAGACAATATCACCTTTAATATCTAAAAGTAATTTTAACAAGGAAATGACTTTGTATTTATAGGCAAACAAATTCACCAGTGAATTTGTGTCGTACAAATATGGTTGCATGCATTTAATGAACCGACAAGGTCATTAAATTCATTGGTTAAAGTACAAGGATAAAGTCACATTAATATGACTTTATTCTTTTAACCAACCACCTTTACACACGTATGAACTTTAGTAAAGAACAAGTGGAATGTTCTTTGGAAAGTGTGTAAAGGCAAAAAGTCAATTCCTCGTAATCAGTGTTCAGACTTGTAAGGTCTAGAACACTGACAAACCTCCAGTCGTAGATCTGGTAAGACTTCCAGTGGACTCCGCCATTTGTCAGTCTTCTTTATTCTAACTTCAGTCTTTGACTTCAGTGAGAATGTCTTTAGTAGAATAGATCTGGACTGGGGTGAAGTCTAGTGAGCTAATCTGGAGGATGTCTCCAGATTTCCTATACAAGTATTTGCTCACTGGTCTTCCATTATTTCTGGACAAATCTTCAGTAGGGCTCCAGTCTCCAAGTCTGGAGTAGGTCCAGTAAATATTATTTCTGGACAAGTCTTTAGAGACTTTCCAGTCTTCAAGTCTGGAGCGAGTCCAGTAAATCTGGACCTAACAAATTCCCCCTATTTGTTTAGAAATAATGCAAGGTTTTTCAAGCTTATATCTATACAATTTTTGTATGCTTGAAAAACACTTGTTTTGACTTAGTCTAAAAAATTTATGTTACTGGGAAACACTTTATAGATCATCAGTGTTCCAGTTTCATCTTTTAATTCTAACTTAGACTAAATCTGATCATTTACTTTGTGAAACAAAATATGCAACTATATTTACAGCCATCAACAAAAATAAGTTACAATTTTGTGAAAATAAATACAAGTACAAGTAAAATGATACAAGAGTCAGGCCCTTCTCTTTGACGTCTGTCCTGGAGCATCTCCAGTAGCCTTTCTCTTTGGAGATGGTGAGGATGGTACAAACTCTGGTGGTTTCATGCCAATTACAACTTCCATCTGTTGTTTTCTCTTCCATACCTTCTCAATCCTCTTCAAAAATGCTTTAACATCAGTCGACAAATCAGTCTTCCCCCTGAACGTTAAGGCAATCTCCTTCAGTTCAGTCCATCCAAAAGCTTGGACTGAAGCACTCTTCCTTTCATCAGTAAAGTTACCCTCTCTGATCAACTTTATTTCAAACCTGCTCATACCTTCATGATTTTCAGCAAGCTTAATCTCTGCACCAATGATCTTTCTGGCATCAGCCCTGAAATTCAACATTTCTTCATATTTGGCTTTTTGCTTAGCCATCTGGATCATGTATTCAGTTTCCTTGGATACTTTCTGCTGTTCTATGGCAGACTGGAGTTTTTCACGATCAATTCTTTGTGAAGTATCCAAAGGAATGAATGTGCTCAGATCAGCATCTCTGATTTCCTTGATCTGTTTGGCAGTGAGTTTTGGTAAGCCCTTTAACTTCTTTCTGTACTCTATCTCCAGAGCACCAGCATTCTTTCTGATCTTTTTCTGGAGATTCACCAGCTCCTCCGTCCTTTGTCTTATCAGCTCAACTACACTGACACCATAAGTTACAACATCATAAGTTTGTTCTTCTTCAGAGTACCTGGAGCGAATGTATACGTCATCCAATGCATCCAGACATTGATGAACTCTGGGGTCTTCCTTCATTCTTTTATAAACATCAATATGTATGCCCAACCTGCCAGCATTGTAAGAATCAAGAGTCCCCATGATTGTCATCTCCCTTTTGTGGGCCAGCAGTTCATCCTTTTGATTTTTCTTAAAAATTTCTATCAAAATGCATTCCTGTTCCAGTCTCTTCGAAGTATCATCATCAGTAGTTGGAAATTCTGAAGACTTCCCAGCAGTTTCAGTTTCTTCTCCAGATACCATATGTTCCTTTCCTTTTACTGACTTTTGAGTAGTTATGATATCTGGGAATGCTTCAAACTGGGGCTCACTGGCATCAGTACCAGTAGCCTCTTCAACCTGCACAATGGCTTCAGTGCCAAGTGCTTTCTGCGCTTCTTGTGCACTGGCATCAGTACCAATCACTTCTTCTTGTTGCACACTTTCTTCAGTGCCAAATGCCTTTTCAATTGCACTTACAACCACTTCTTTCTTTTTCTTTATCAACCCTTCTGGAACAGACTCAGTAGCAGACTTTTTAACAACTTGCGCTTCAGACTTTTCCCCCTTGGAATGTCCACCAGTTTGAGACTTGTGGGCACTCTATAATTGTTCAAGTATATATCTGTCTGTAGCACCAAATGTTCTTCCTGCCACTGGAGTTGTCATGTTCACAGTCTTCCTTAGCTGAGTCACTTCTTTCTTGATAAATTCAATTTCTGAAGACAAGTGCTTTGACATTTCATTATTAATCATGTTTACCACCTGTGGCAACAACCCATCTTGAATGGTTCTAAGAACAGACCCAGAAATTTCTTCAGTAATTTCTTTTAACATTCCATGTCTGAACTTCTTAGCACATTCATCACTAATGGTGCTAACAACAGCATTCTGATCAAGTGTTGGCCTACTCTCCAAATTACTTATCCTTGTGGTCAACTTCTGAACCTCATCTGTCAGACCTGCCAGTGGTTGAACAAGTTCAGCTTTCACTGCAGTCTGAACAGAATTTACCAATTTTGCTTCTAAGCCCTGGACTGCCACTTTGATATTTTCAGAATTCTTATTTGTGGCCAGTACCAGTTCATTCATCTTCTCAAACACCAGCTTCTCATTCCCAGCAAAAATATTCATTTCTGATGAAAGGTTATTTGATAATAAAGACTTAAAATCAGAAACAACCTGTGATGAAGACTGGAGTGATTTCTCCAGGTCCGCCACCTTACTTAAAAGGCCTTGGACCTCGGCTGAAGACAAAGTGGAGAAACCACTGGAAGGTGGAAGTTCAGATTGCCTTCTGAACACCAATGGAACTTGTGCCTGGACTGCTTCAGTAGATGTTTCAGCAGTTGTAACAGTCGAGTCCAACACACGTTGTTCAGATAAATCAATTGGAGTTTCAAGTGGAGGTGGTTGAGTTTGTGAAATTTGAAGTGTGGGAGGATTGAAATAAGGAGTGGTTTGTGGAATTGAAAATGGTGGTGGTGGTGCAGTAATGGATTCTGGTGGTGGTGGCATTTCAGTAGATACAAGTGGTTGGGTGACTGAAGCAATAACAGATGTGACAACATTTTCTACTTCATCACCCAGGAAATTCATATTTACATCAAACATGTTTCCTTCAGACATTGGGGAATCTACCTCATCCCAATCTGGAGCCGTCCCAACTGTCTGATCATCTGTCTGATCACCAACTTCTACATTTAAATCTATCTGAGCATCTTGCTCACCAGTCTCTTGCTCAACAACCTGTACATTTTCTACCTGCTCAACATCATGTACAACATTCTCTATCTGCTCAACAATCAGTGACCCATCTTCATTCATTATGTCACCTGGATGGCTCGATTCAGCTCTATTCGGATTTACCTGAACTCCACCCTTTCTAAGGCGTCTGGAAGTTCTGGGTCGAGTAACATTAGAAGGCTGCTGAACTTCAGGAGCCACCTGGGTTACTGGTTGCACAATTTCAATATTTAGGACTCCAGAGGGTCCTTCACTAACCTGGAGCCTCCCCTGGCTCATCAGATGATGAAGCATCGTTTTCTTCCCTTTGGAAGCTAAGCATGGTCTGAGGGATATTTACCTCATTTGGTGGAGATCTAAGGTTGGTCAATTCACGCATATACTCACATACAGAAAGTGAGTGGTTTCATAATCATACTGGTCACCTAGAGCTCTTTTGAAAATTAGTGAAAGGAAACGAATATAAGGTACAAATGCTTTTCTACCTTTCACCTTAAGACGCTCTACCAGATCATCAAATAGAATCTGAGCAAAATCCACTCTGTATCCGAACCAGAGGCAGTAAGCAATCTGGAGATGTGTTTGATTTATCTGGTCAAGTCCTCCAGAACTGCCTCCCAAACATTCAACCAAATGAGTGAAAAAGAATCTCCATGAGTCTGACAGCCTGCTCATGTAGATTGTTCCCTTTCTGGATAGCTGGCAATGCTCATCCAGTATGTCTGTGTGCCCCATCAATCTGCACACTTCCCTTGTATTTATGCCAGAGGGAAGTTCAATGGGCATCTCATTCTGTTCAAAATAGTTCAATTGAAGTACAGACCTGAGTGTATCAACAGTGAAAGCCAAGGATCTGGTACCTTTCTTAAGCGAATACGAAATTGATGAAGTTTCATCATCATATAATGCAGTGTACCAGAATTCACAGAGATAGTCATGGTACATCCTCCCAGGATTTAGGGTCAATGCACCATAAAGAGGACATGAGAGAAAAAAGGTATTTAATCTCCCAATAATAGATTGGGCATTATGAACACTGGAAAGTGAGAGTTTGGCCATCCAGTTATTCATGTTTATTCTTATTGCCTTTGCCTCTAATGTAATATGAGGTGCCCTTACAATATTTGGAACGGGAGAATATTCAGCAGCGAGCAGATTTTTCGGTGAATTAGATTGTCTTGGTGCCATTGAATATGATAGATAGATGAAATGGAACAAAAACATAGGGTTTATGAAGATTTGATGAAGTAAATATGAGAGAGATTTATGATTGGAAATTGAATGAAGAATGAAGTAAATGAAGGAATTTGAAGAATTTGGGAGTAAATATGTTCAAAGTAAATGCTAATGAAAATGAAAGTGGGTATTTATATAGGAGAGAGAATGTGAAACTCAAACGGTTAATTTGAATTTATCAAATATAATTTTGATCGGGTTCTGAGATCCGCATTAAATACATCACATCACACATAAATATGTGACGGTTTACAGCCCACAAACATTACCAACTTGCACTTTTTGTCTTCCCAAGGTAAAAATACCATCATTTCTTTGAAAAATTGACATGCCACGTAGGATAATAAGATAAATATCAAGATAAATATCTTTTCAAAGATTTTGCATACGTGGCACGCACAATGACCAAGTATTAAAAATATTATGACTCATTTCAGTGCATCTGGAGGTTGACTGGACACTCCAGTATCACTGGTGGATTAGGCCAGTGAAGCATGCACTGATGGTACACTGGAGGGACACTCCAGTAAAGTACCAGTGAAAACCATTTGAAAGAGACTGGTAACCTCAAACATGCACGTCAACTAATACAGACAAATGAGAGGGACACATTTACAAGGAGACAAAAGTTACCTCAAACATGCACTTCAACCTATCTAATTACCAGTGAGAGGGACACATTTACAAGGTACCAGTAATATTTTCTGGAAAATTTGTCCAGTGAGAAAATAAATTAATAAATTCCCCCTGAACTTAAAACATTTTTAAGAACAAAAATATATCTTTCAGTCTTCCCCCTGGAATGTTGATCCAGAAATCTATTAATGCAAAGATAGTACACAAAGGCGTTCAATATCTGAGCAGTTATAGATTTATAAATCTGTTAAATCAAGGATCCCCAGTAGTACACAAAGGCGTTCAATACCAAGGTTCCAGATTTAAGGGTTTAACATTCCCAACTCACCAACAAGATATTCAAAAGTTTTAACATCCAGAGGTTTGGTAAAAATGTCAGCGAGTTGTTTGTCAGTGGGAATAAAATGGAGTTCAATGTTGCCTTTCACAATATTATCACGAATGAAGTGCATGACTGGATTGTTCGAGATAGCAATGGCACTGGTATTATCACAAAAGATTGGAGTCTTTGAATACTTAATACCATAATCAAGCAACTGGTTCTTCATCCAGAGTATCTGAGCACAACAACTGGCTGCAGACACGTATTCAGCTTCAGCAGTGGACATTGAAACTGAAGTTTGCTTTTTACTGGTCCAGCTGACCAGTTTGCCACCAAGGAAATGACATCCACCAGTAGTGGATTTCCTGTCTATCTTACAACCTGCATGATCTGAATCTGAATAACCCATTAGAGCCATGCCTGAGCCTTTGGGATACCAAAGACCCAAACTGGGGACACCCTTAAGGTATTCAGTATGCGCTTTACAGCAAGCATATGAGATTCTTTTTGGATTAGACTGATATCTGGCACATAAACATGTTGAAAACATAATATCTGGTCTACTGGCAGTTAAATACATCAGTGAACCAACCATGCCTCTATAGACAGTGGTGTTCACTGGTTTACCATCTGGATCTGAGTCCAGTGTTAATGGTGCAGAAATTGGAGTGGGTTTAGATGGTGAGGAGTTCATATCATATTTCTTTAAAAGATCTCTAACATATTTTTTCTGATTAATAAAAATACCATCTCTGGTCTGTTTAATCTGGAGTCCAAGAAAATATGTTAATTCACCCATCAAACTCATTTCATATTCAGTTGACATTATTTTCGAAAATTTCTTGCACATTTTTTCATCAGTAGACCCAAAAATAATATCATCAACATAAATTTGTACCATCAGAAGATTACCTTTTTCATAAAGAATAAATAAGGTATTGTCAATTGCACCTCTTTTAAAACCATTTTTCAATAAATGTTTAGTCAGAGTATCATACCAGGCACGTGGGGCTTGTCTGAGGCCATAAAGCGCTTTGTCCAGACGATATACCCAATGTGGATGCTTTTCATCAACGAAACCTGGTGGTTGTCTGACATAAACTTCTTCTTCAAGTTTTCCATTCAAGATGCACTTTTAACGTCCATCTGGTAGACCTTGAACTGATGATGAGCAGCGAATGCTAAGAATATTCTGATCGCTTCAAGTCTAGCCACTGGAGCAAATGATTCATCAAAATCAACATCTGACTGGCAGTACCCTTGTGCTACCAATTGAAAGTTCCTGTGATCGATCGATTCGCGATTCCTACGACTATGTAAGTGCGGAATCCAAACATAATCGTTATTGAGGTAATTGAATGAAACAAATATATAATATGAACAGGAGATATAGAAAGAATTCCTTTATCATTAGTCGAATGATTACAATGACTAAATCCGTTTACAATACATCTACGATGATTACGGATTACAATCAACGAGACGACTCTTGATAATCGAATAATATGGGCGGCATCTCGAGGTATAGATCTCTACCTCGAGAACCTAGTGAATGACATCTGTTGCAACTAAAATCATTAACCTAAAACCGAAACCTAAGATCTCTATTTATAGGCTAGAAATGGGCTGGGCTTCAAACTCGTGGGCTTCCAAACGCGTGCTACAGTAACACGTGTTTAGTCAAACTCGTGTTACTGTTCACACGAGTTTGGTCTAAACTCGTGGCCTCCACACGATTTTGGTCTAAACTCGTGGTCAATCAACACGTGTTTGACCTAAACTCGTGGTCAACACATCTAGCAAAACAGCCCATTAATTGAGATGCATCGGACACAAATTGTGCACCAGAACGTGCACTTACCAGTCTGGCCTTGTTTCTGATTACGTTGCCATCTTCATCTACCTTGTTCCTGAAGACCCATCTGGTTCCAATTGGTTCTTTCTTTCCAACTGGGAAAGGAACCAGATACCAGACCTTGTTCCTTTCAAACTGGTGAAGCTCTTCTTGCATAGCAGTCACCCACTTTGGATCTTCCATAGCCTCGTCAATCTTCTTTGGTTCTATCAGTGATAAGAAACTGACATATAAGCATTGATCACTGGAGGCTCTTCTGGTCAGAACCCCTCGACTGGAGTCACCTATGATCTGATCGATAGGATGAGCTTTTGTCCATCTGGAGTATTGACCAGGATTGTTACTGACAACAATATCAGTGCAAGAATTCAGTTGAGTCTCCTCTGTTGTTGCTTCAAGAGGAGGATCTTGCCAGACTACTTCAACATCTTCATCTGAGTCATTTAAATCACGATTTGCATCATGAAATTCTTCATTTGAAATCATTTCTTGAAGTACTGGTTCAGTCTCAACTGGGACTGATACTGGGGGAGTAGTACGAACATCTGATCCAATAATAATTTCAGAGAGTAGCTTGAAAATTATTGAAGGATAGAATGGAGTACTACTGGAGGGTTTCTTAGTCTGAACAGGTTCCAGATCAGGATGACTGGAAACTGTGTCATCTGAATCTTTATTGTAGTTGATAGGATCAGATTCACAGAAGACAATTGGAGTTACTGGGGGAGTATCAAGGGCTGGCTTTTTATTGATTGCAGCATTTGATTCATCAAATGTGACATGAATTGACTCATGGACCTTCTCCAGTCTCTTGTTCTAGACTCTGAAGGCCTTGCGAATGGCTGAATATCCTAAGAAATATCCTTCATCAGCTTTGGCATCAAATTTGCCTAACTGACTGGAGTCGTTTAGGATGTAAACTGGACATCCAAAAACGTGAAAATAACCAATATTTGGTTTTCTATTTCTTAATATTTCATAGGATGTCTTTTGTGTCGCTTCACATACACTGATCGATTCTGGGTGTGGCAAGCAGTTGCAATTGCTTCAGCCCAGAAACTGGTAGGAAGACCAGATTCAGCAAGCATACTCCGG
>CM067174.1:43822578-43828193 GCA_034093135.1 Erigeron breviscapus | reverse complement strand
TTTTTTTTTTTTATACCACGTTGTCGTTTAATCACAAACGACCCAACTATTTCATTAACTTAAATTGTTAGTCAAATTGCACGTAAAGTCAAACGGTCAAAATTTCACGGATGTTACAAATACAAATTAAAAAATAGTAAAATCATTAATTCCCAGTAGATTAATTAAAACACTAATCAATATTTAATCTTTAGCATTGATTTCAATCTTACAACTTTAGAATATATATAAGAAGATAATATGAGTATACATACTTGAATATATCTTCAATGGAACAGATTTTGTCCGTATTTGATTACATCTTTAATCTAATGGAATTGATTATGCATATGCATCACCTGCGTAATTTTAATCACCATTAAAGTCCTGCAATAATATATAATGATGTGTAAACTACAAAAACATTATATAAAAATTTGGTTGGCGACCCGATTATCTTACTCAGTGCTTGTATCCTTTTCCTTCAATTAAAAAATGACTTACTACAACACAGAACAAAATTTAAATCCATCAGAAACATGGTTTAGTGAAGCCATGCTAACTGGTATACAATAGAGGTTGGTAAACCTGTTTTACTTCATCAGAAATGGTCAAAAAAGAAAAATTCACAAACAATGAATACTTACATGTTCGTCCATCAGGATCATTTCAATACTACCTATGTTATTAACATCTTCATATAGAGGTTGCTTCCATAGCCGCAAAATTCTAACCGTTATCGTACATGGCTTATTGTTTGGACGCAAATTTCTAATTGAAACATGGTTTAGTGAAGCCATGCTAACTGGTATGTTATGTGTTTACGTTTTGAAATGTGTTTTTGTTTTGAAATGCCTTAAAACTGAATGGAAGTGGCCTTATATAGACATAGACACGCAAGGAAGTAACCGCCACATGCAATACACGAACGGTTACACTTTCAAATTTTCGAAAATTTGAACTTAAAAGCATAACTAATCCGTAGACCTTCTATGGAGCAATATTGTAAGGATTTTTGGCCTTTCTTGCATTTTTAAGCATGCCACATAGGCAGTAACTACCATTTTTTGAAGAGAGATTTATATAATGTAGGGATACACGGATAATTAAGAAAGGGAAGAAAAAGGGCACGTGTGAGGCTGGGTGGAAAAATACGAATTGCCTCGCATGCTGAGCACGTGACACAACTTAACACCATCGGCAGGGATGTAAATTACGAAAATGGGATGTAATTCACGAAAACAAGTAAACCACAAGGACGAATTCTGCAATTAACTCTTCATATTAATGATAACATATTAATAAAAACTTTTCAAAAATCAAACGTTTAGAGTATATTTATGAATCTTTATTTGTTTGATAATGAAAATTGACATATTAGTTTTTATTATTTAGCACGAGTTATAACATACAACAGCGGTAAAATAAAAACTTATAATACTAGCTGTTGTTATTTAAATTGCGGCATTAAGATAACCATATGGAAATATGGAATCTAGGTTCAAGTGGCATTTCACCCCTAACCGCAACTCATCCTATGAAAACCGACATATAAATATATCTTACTATATAACACAAATCAAAACATAACCATAATAAAATACCAACATATAAAAATATTCATTATTATTAAACAGATATTATGAAAATAAGCAAAAATGCAAATCTCTATAATAAATAAAACAAGAATGTTTTCTACAAATATTTTTAGTAACTTTGTAATGTGCCAAACTCATATTTTACTTTAAAAAGTTTTTTATTTAATTATGATCTCATATGAAAAAATAGAAATAGTCATTTACATGTTTTATAAGTATTTATCATTTTTTGAAAAGAAACAAAATTCTATCTTATATAATATTAAAATAAAATGTCTTTTGTATTTACTTAATGCAATAGTTATTCTTATTAATTATTATTATGTTGGTTGATTATTAAATTTATAATTATTGTGTTAGTTGTTAGTTTTATATTAAGTTATTATGTATTAATAAGAAATATTGTGAAATGTTCATTTGAAAACTAAATTTTTTGTGAAAACTAGAAAACTGGCCAAAACACACTGTGATCTGAATTTAACACAATGTGTTTTATTGTGTTTTCTAAAAACACAATGTATTTTCATTATGTTTTCTAAAAACACATTGTGTTAAGTTTTAAATCACATTGTGTTTCTGATAGCGCGTGAAAATTAGAAAACTGTTCAAACACACTGTGATATTAACTTAACACAATGTGTTTTCTAAAAACACATTGTGTTAAATTCAGATCACAGTGTGTTTTGGCCAGTTTTCTAGTTTTCACAAAAATTTTAGTTTTCAAATGATCACTAACATTACATATAATTTTTTAAATATATTTTATGATTTTAAAATTTTAATTAACCCGGGTTGATTAGCTAGTAAACAAATATAAGTGACATGTGGGAAAAAAAGAAAAAAAGAAGAAAAAAAGAGCTAGAAATATAAGTGACATGTGAATTGTGAAACTCTGAATAACGAATTAGTCAATTGCCAAAATGCCAAGTAAATGAGCCCATTGGCCCATGCTTATTACACTATGTATTCGGGTATTAGAATCATACAAACACTTACTTTCCCTTTTTAATGTATATATATAATATCTTTTTCTTATATAGAACGACAGATTTCTTGATTGCAAGCGACGCTTCCACCATAACATGATGGGGCCTAGTCAACTTGGATAGTCGGTTGTCTGAACTAAACCCGGTTGCATCAAAACTAAATAAGCATCTCAAAAGAAAACTCCAATAGGCTCTCAAACGACAAGGGAATTTAGCTGGAGGTTAATTTTGTACTTGGCAAGGATTGAACCTCTAACCTAAAGGATAAAACCAGGGTGACTTACCATCAGACCAATGGATTATTAATTATTGGGAATATCTAGAATGTGTTTTTTAACTATTAATGAATGATAATTCATAGGTGAAAGTCTGAAAGACAACAAATACGTTTGCAAACGTAAACAACACTGGGTGCCTAAGCCTATCATGTAGCTTCATTCCAAAAGAAAATGATGAAGTATTGGCCAAGGTTTGAAACTTTGAACCCCAACATCATGAGTAAAATTTGTATATCTCACCACTCGATCCGTATCTATATAGGTTATTCACGTCTACATATCAAGTATTTATCTCAAAACATGAAATTATATCTTTTAAGATTCATTCTTTATAAAAAGAGTTAGTTGTTTATAAAAAGAGTTAGTTGGTTTTTGTGGATTTTTCATTTCCAATATTTTTTTCAATCAAACATTGGACTTTTATAGGATTTGGATTCCAACTTTTATAACACTACTGAAAATTCATGAACCAAACACTCATAAAAATGTTTTTTTTTCCCTTCCAATTATTGTTTATTAGTTCTTTAAATATAAATATTAGCTTCAGCTTTAATTTAGCTATCAGTTAATTCATATTTTTGGAAAAAATAAATAATAAATTAATAATAAGATATTGTTTGGGCCATGTTTAATGCCGCTATCGTAATTCTATCGTTGGCCCAAAATGCATATATAAGAGACAATACTCTCCTAATATTGGGCTTGCTCGAGTGGAATATATTAATTGAGGATCCTAATCATTAAGTATTAACTCAACAAAATTTGGGCTGATTCTAAAGTCTAAACTGGATTGTTCTCATATATTCTTCTCATCTATACTACTCATAATACTTGATACGACACATGCAATATTGCGATGATACGATTAATGCAACCAATGAGGATATGCATATTGCTAAATCTAACATAGTTTTAATTAACCAAATAATTTTTAAGGTTTTTTAGCCTAGCCATTCGGGTCACATTATTCAATAATAACTCATTAAGTATATTAAAACTTAACATGTAGTAAAAACATATATAGACATAATTTTTAAATCTCACAACTTTTGTCATCGCTATCTTTAGAGAACATTTTCCTTTTCTTTTTTTAAACAATCATTTAAAAGTTGATCACCCATTATATTCACATATGGACATATGTCATTGCCGAAAATGCTTTTTCTATACTAGTTATCGCCATTGGAAGAATCAGTACCAATTTTATATGTAAGTAGACATGATCAAATATTCTATGTTAGTTTAGTTTCACTAGTTTCCTAGAAAACTCTCTAATACGATATCATGTCACGAGTGTAGATGTCAGATTGATGAATAAATAAGACAAGGTGCAATTCAAGACTTAAAATTAACTCTTTAGCATACAAATATGGAAGTTTAAGCAATTTTTTCTTGTCAGATGAAATTAAATTATCAATGAGGCTTAAGCTAGCATCCCAAAAGCAATCAAGTATCCGCATACTCTCTTCATCAAATCAGTTGTTTAGTACTTGAAGTTCTAGATTAATGATTGTTAGAAATGGTTCAACCTAATTATGACGAAGGTTTTTATTTATAGTCTTGTTAATTGTAATTATTAATTAACTCAACAAAGCATTTGCAAGCAATTTGTTATAAGACCCCAACGAGTGTCAGTGGTAAAGAACCAACAAGAAGATGCCTAATTGATTTGTTATTACTTATGTGATGTTTTGAATTTATTCCAATATCTATTTATGAGTGGGCTAGAATTTTAATTAAGGTACAGCCGTATAGACTTATGTGACAATTATTTTTGTTATGCTTCATTCTTTATGAACAATTGGACCTATAATGCATGATTCGCAGCTTTAAAAGACAACATTGGATATGTACTTAATAATGTTAATTAGAAAGCCTACTCAATTTAAATAGGATATGTATTACAGTATTAGTATTTTCTTTATTAATTTCTTCTTTTAAATAACATTTTAACATTATTTTTTTTAATGTTTTTACAGGTTATGCAATTGCATACACTTATCTCTATGTGCATACGATACTTGTGTTTAAGATATCCAATCTTTATATGAAAGAAAGAGATGTAAACATTTTTATTCTGATCCTAACCGTTTCTTGAAGTAGACTTTTTAAATATGTTAGAAAATCTCACATTATAATTGGTTCAAATGAATTAGTTTCGGTGACACTTAAATTTTAAAATAGGGAAAAACTTACAAAATTATGAACTCTTCCACTTCATTTCTTCTTATCTTAATTTATTCTCCTTTTGATTGGTCACATTAAATTGTAAGTTTTTTTAATATATAACATCTTTTATCTATTTCTCTAACTGGTACGCATTAGTTAATTTTCATGAATCGAGCAAAGGCATGAGAGTATTTTAAATTAACGATAAAGTAAAATAAACTATTAGTCTATTATCGGTTTGTCACCGAAATTAAAATATGTATGCAACTCATGCTGCATATTGCTTATGTTTGGTGTGTGATCATGCATCTAGCTGGCAATCTGGCATGGCTCTTGGCTCTTAGCATTATGAGTTGATGAAGCAAAATATAATTTATAATTTATTATAATCCGATATATAATACGTACACACTTAATGTCTTGAAAACAAGGCTAGATATTAAGTTGTGATATTTTTGATGCAACCTTATATAAACAACGACGAAAGGAGTATCAGCCACCGGGGCTGGCCGGTGCCAAGCCGCCTTCAGTGGTCAACTGTTCTCTCAATATCATTAGTGTTAAGCAATTCATGAATTGAAAACCAAAATTTAATAAATAAAATA
>CM067174.1:43805078-43817578 GCA_034093135.1 Erigeron breviscapus | reverse complement strand
ACATATATATATAATATAATATATCATTATATATATAATTATATATATATATATATATAATAATAATAATAATAATAATAATAATAATAATAATAATAATAATAATAATAATAAAAATAATAATAATAAAAATAATAATAAAAATAATAATAATATATATATATTATAATATAATAATAATAATAATAATAATAATAAAAATAATAATAATAATAATAATAATAAAAATAATATAATAATAATAAATAACATAATCTACACAAATGTAGATTAATCTACACAAATGTAGATTATAGGTTTTGGGTCAGCTTGACACAATCTACACAAATGTAGATTAATCTACACAATTGTAGATTATAGCTTTTGGGTCAGTTTGACACAATCTACACAAATGTAGATTATGGGTTTTGGGTCAGCTTGGGGTCAGGTTGGGTCAGCTTGACACAATCTACACAAATGTAGATTAATCTACACAAATGTAGATTATGGGTTTTGGGTCAGCTTGAATCTACACAAATGTAGATTATAGGTTTTGGGTCAGCTTGTGTAGCTTGGGTTGGGTCAACTTGACACAATCTACACATAATCTACACAAATGTAGATTAATCTACACAAATGTAGATTAATCTACACAAATGTAGATTATAGGTTTTGGGTCAGCCTGACACAATCTACACATAATCTACACAAATGTAGATTAATCTACACCATCTAGATTAATCTACACAAATGTAGATTAATCTACACAAATGTAGATTATGGGTTTTGGGTCAGCTTGACACAATCTACACATAATCTACACAAATGTAGATTAATCTACACAAATGTAGATTATAGGTTTTGGGTCAGCTTGACACAATCTACACATTTAATCTACACAAATGTAGAAATCGACACAATCTACACATAATCTACACAAATGTAGATTAATCTACACAAATGTAGATTATAGGTTTTGGGTCAGCTTGGGGTTGGGTCAGCTTGGGTCAGCTTGGGGTAGGTTGGGTCAGCTTGGGGTTGGGTCTTGGGTCAGCTTGACACAATTTACACATAATCTATACAAATGTAGATTAATCTACACAAATGTAGATTATAGGTTTTGGGTCAGCTTGGTTGGTCAGCTTGACACAATCTACACAAATGTAGATTATAGGTTTTGGGTCAGCTTGGGTTTGGGTCAGCTTGGGTTCGGGTCAGCTTGGGTTGGGTCAGCTTGGGGTTGGTCAGCTTGGTTGGTCAGCTTGGTTGGGTCAGCTTGGGTTATGGGTCAGCTTGGTTGGTCAGCTTTGTCAGCCTGGGTTCTGGGTCAGCTTTGGTTCTGATCAGCTTGGTTGGTCAGCTTAGTTGGGTCAGCTTGGGTTCTGGGTCAGATTGGTTGGTCAGCTTGGGGTCAGGTTGGGTTAGCTTGGGGTTGGGTCAGATTGGGTCAGCTTGGGGTTAGGTTGGGTTAGCTTGGGGTTGGGTCAGATTGGGTCAGCTTGGGGTTAGGTTGGGTCAGGTTGGGTTAGCTTGGGGTTGGGTCAGCTTGGGGTCAGGTTGGGTCAGCTTGGGGTTGGGTTGGGTCAGCTTGGGGTTGGGTCAGCTTGGTTGGGTCAGTTGGGTCAGCTTGGGTCAGCTTGGGTTGGATCAGCTTGACACAATCTACACAAATGTAGATTAATCTACACAAATGTAGATTATGGGTTTTGGGTCAGCTTGGGGTCAGGTTGGGTCAGCTTGGGGTTGGGTTGGGTCAGCTTGGGGTCTGGTCAGGTTGGGTCAGCTTGGTTAGCTTGGGTTGGGTCAGCTTGACACAATCTACACATAATCTACACAAATGTAGATTAATCTACACAAATGTAGATTATGGGTTTTGGGTCAGCTTGGGGTCAGGTTGGGTCAGCTTGGGGTCTGGGTCAGGTTGGGTCAGCTTGGTTAGCTTGGGTTGGGTCAGCTTGACATAATCTACACATAATCTACACAAATGTAGAACCCAAGCTGACCCAGAACCCAGGCTGACCAAGCTGACCCATAACCCAGGCTGACCAAGCTGACCCAGAACCCAGGCTGACCAAGCTGACCCAACCAAGCTGACCAAGCTGACCAACCAAGCTGATCAGAACCCAAGCTGACCCAGAACCCAAGCTGACCCAGAACCCAGGCTGACCAACCAAGCTGACCCAGAACCCAGGCTGACCAAGCTGACCCAACCAAGCTGACCAACCAAGCTGACCCAGAACCCATAGCTGACCCAGAACCCAAGCTGACCCAGAACCCAGGCTGACCAAGCTTCACAAAAGTTTGATTTATTTACCAAAATGCCACCGTGTTTTTTTTAAAAGCCACATGTCACGTTCTGATTGGTTCATAGAACCTTCTCTCCCTTCTCTCCTTAACATACCTTCTCATTTGATCTCTCTCCTATATATATATACTAGCACGGTACCCGCGCAATGCGGCGGTAGTCGTGACGGCAACGGTGTGGTATGTTAGACATTTTCTCCTATGTAACTTTCAACATGGGGTTATTCTTTTTATAATATAGTATTGAAGTATAGATATAGGAATGTGAATATATGATTCTCATGTACTTAAGATTTTAACAAGTTCACATCTTACTATTTTAATCCTTAAAAACATGAGACCCAATCATTTATTTATTATATAACAAATATTAAAAGATTAGTAATATATCTTAAGCTTAGGTACATGATAGTCACATGTTCACTTTTCTCATATATATATATGGAAAGTGTGGAACTTGTGTACTTCATTTTTTCCGTAAAGGTATGCGTTAATAGAGTATGATCGGTTTGGGTTTCGATTTTAGACCAAAACTAACTCAGATAAACCTAAGCTCACCTCTAGTTTCATTGTATAATTTTACATTTCATGTTTTTGTTTATCACTTTAGCCTATGCAAAATGAACAAAATGATAGAAATTTTGAGCTTGAAAAATGAGAGGAAAATGAATAAAATTTTCATTTGAAAACTAAAATTTGTGTGAAAACAAAAATAAACTGGTCAAACACACTGTGACTTGAAACTTAACACAATGTGTTTATAGCTACCCACCACTGCCGCCGCGCCATCATCTCTCTCTTTCTGCTCCTCCTCCCCCAACGTCGTCATGGCAGAGCCATGGCAGTAAGGGCAGCGCCCGTACCGTATCAAACCACCACACTATCTCTTGTATCGCCGCCCATCAAATTCGCAGCATTCTCATATGTGTCTGGTTTCAACCCCTTCACAAATACCTCGAGGTACGCTACCGAGAAGGGCGAAGCCCCCTGAACAGCGCATCCGTTCGATTAAGGGCTTCGCCCGTACCGTATCTGTAACATCCGTGAATTTTGACCCGTTGACTTTTCGTGTAATATGACTAACAATTTAAGTTAATGAATTATTTGAGTCGTTTTGGTGAATTAAATGACAATGTGTTATATTCGGGTCGATAATATGTTTTGATCGGTGTTTAAATGTGTAACGATTGTAAATTGGCTAGAGAAGAGAAACGGGTCGGCCCGTGGGTAGTCCATGACCCACCAGCCACATTTGACCCCAACCCTCTCCTTATCTCTTTCTCCCCCCTTTCACTTCTTATCTTCTCTTTTTCTCTCTTTCTCTCAAGTAAAAGGCAAGACCAAAACCATCTCTTGCATCTATTTGGTGTTTTGGAACTGATTAAATACAAGAATCATCATCATTGTCACCATATAATCTTCAATTGATCATAAGTTTGAAGTTCATAGTTCAAGACTTTCACCCATTTTGACCTAAATTGGGTTCTAGCTCGGAAAGGAAGCTTTGGTAAGTCAAATTCATCCCATTTACTTCTATTTATGTTAGTTTACTCGTTTCTAGTCACCTCGTACTTTTACAAATTCTAAATCGCCTTAAAATGAGTTTGGGTCGAATTAGGGTTTTATTAGGGTTGATCGATTTGGAGAATTTGGTGATGTTAAGGATGGAAATATGGGTTTGGGTAAGTGTATTTATACATTAGAATGTCAAATGTATCATCAAAACGAGTCTTGTAACCTTAGATGTCGATTTAGGGTTTTGGTTCATGTGATTTGGGGTTTTGGGTTTCAAGTTTCTGCACTTGCTGCTGCTGGTCGTGTTGCTGCCCAGTAAGGGGCGTAACCTACGGCCCTATGGGGCGTAGGTTACGCTAGTTATATTTTCTTGGGCGTAGGTTACGCCCATTTGGCCGTAGCTTACGCTTACCCCTATCTTCAAATTGGACCTTACGCCAAAATCCTCCTGTTTACGCCACTCCAGACGCCAAAACCTTCATTTGTAGGGCACCGTACCTTACGCCCCTTTTGACCGTAGCTTACGCCTGGTGGTTTTGAACCACCGTAACCTACGCCAGTTTAGGGCGTAGGTTACGCCCCCTTTGTTGCTGAATTTTCTTGTTTGACCTAGTTGCCTTCCAGAACCCTAATAACGCTTCGAGCATCGTTCTAAATCACTTCTTAACTTATTTAACAATGATTAAGAGTCTTAAAAGTCATTTAACATCGAGATGCACCTTGGAACCCTAATTAGGGTTTTGTCGAGAATTGTTAAGTTACGTATATGTGTTTATGTATGTTGATGTGAATGTATATGATCGATATTTAGGTGTTGGACGTGAAGTGAACATTGTACGACAATAACTCGACTTTATATCAACTTAACTTTTCATAACCAATCGAGGTGAGTTTTGTATCTCCCTACTCGCTTGAGATTCGGGCTGAAAAGTGTAAACTTGCGTGTTTACTTACCTTGTTGATTGTTTGATTGATTTGGTTTAAATGTTGGATTGATGAGACGGATATCACGTTTGATTTACTTGGTTTACGTTTGTTAAGTATTTCATTAATATTAGGATAGACGTACATACATGGAAGTCGGTTATGCTTTCATTGGGTTTTAGATGTGGTGGGAAGGCTGCGGGTGACCCTATATATAAGCATCTGGGACTTGAAGAAAGTACAATCCTCTTAAGTGTATGTACGTATAGATTTGGTGTGAATATTGATTGTTGGCTCATGTGTGTCGAATATCGATGGTTGGATCATGTTCATCGTATTGTGATTAATGGTTTATGATTGACGAATATTGGTTGTGGTTCATGACAGACGATTGTGATTGATGCATATACGAATGATTGTAAGCATGCATACGTTGTACATAATCCCTCGGCTGGGGATTGCCGACATCCTGGTGTATAGATGTATACGCCCATCTGATGGATGTAGATCTTGACCCCGAGTATATAGACATATATATCTCGATGATTTTGAGATACAGCCGTGTTCATTGTGATGACAGACGGGTATCGTTGCATGGGTGACCTGAGTTCACGCATAGGATAGGCATGTTGGCTTATTTATGCATTCGGCACTTGCATTGACGTACTTCATTTGCGCATTCATATTACACATTTACTTGTCTTGTGTAATCTTGTTGTTGGTCATTATTGTGCTACTCAAAGGCTCACTGTGAGTCATGTCTAGCCTCTACGCGTATATTGTGATTTATTGCCGCTGGTTCTTTATGGACCATTGCTACGAACTCACCAACCTTGTGTTGACTATGCTTAGTACACTTTTCAGGTAATCAGGTTATCCCCGGACGTGGAGTTTAGTTGTAACATCCGTGAATTTTGACCATTTGACTTTACGTGCAATTTGACTAACAATTTAAGTTAATGAAATATTTGGGTCGTTTTGTGATTAAATGACAACGTGGTATATTCGTCGGGTCGATAATATGTTTTAATCGGTGTTTAAATGCCTAACGTTTGTAATTTGGCTTGGGATGAGAAGCGGGTCGGCCCGTGGGTAGTCCACGACCCACCAACCACCCAAGACCCAATCTCCCCTCCTTATCCTTTCCTTCTCCCTTTCATTCTCTTATATATCTATCTTTCTATCTTTTCTCCTCCAAGAAACACACATCTCTCTCTCTCTCTCTCTATCTCTCTCTTTCTATCTCTCTCTCTATCTCTCTCTTTCTATCTATCTCTCTATCTCTCTCTTTCTACTCTCTCTCTCCTCCATCTCTTCTTCTCTCATCTATCTTTTCTCTCTATCTCTCTCTCTCTCTCTCTCTCTCTCTCTAGATTCTATCTCACATATTGGGAATTAAGCAAGATTTTGTTTGGGGTTTTCATCATCGACCTCATCTTAACAACATATCAAAAATTTG
This sequence comes from Erigeron breviscapus, assembly GCA_034093135.1. Classification (NCBI taxonomy): domain Eukaryota; kingdom Viridiplantae; phylum Streptophyta; class Magnoliopsida; order Asterales; family Asteraceae; genus Erigeron; species Erigeron breviscapus. The sequence goes on along the minus strand of CM067174.1, from coordinate 43,811,397 downwards.
GGTTTCAAAGTGCAAGATTTCTAGCCATTTCGGGTCAAATTCGGGTTAGAGACTAGGTGAAGGTTTTGGTAAGTCAAATTCATCCCATTACCTACTTATGTTTGTTTATGCATTTCTAGTCATCTCGAACATTTACAAGTCCTAAATCGGCTTAAATCTTGTTTTGGGTCAAATTAGGGTTTCAATTAAGGTTTGAAGGTTTTGGTGTGATTTTGATGTTTTGGTCGGATTTGTGGATTGGGTTATGTTTATTTATGATTAATGATGTTTATTTATGCTTCAAACTAAGTTACAAGTTCCTACAAATCGATTTGAGTTGGTTTGGGTCGAGTTTAAGGGTTTTGGGTTGTTGTTGCTGCTGCTGCTGCTGCTTGTGGTTCTGGCCAGAAAAGGGCCACTGCGGCGCAGTGGCTTAGGCCTAGCCCACTGCGGCAGCAGTGGCTAAGGTCTGGTCAGTTCTTGGCTAGTGCGCGTCGATTTTCAAATGCTAATAACTTTTGATCCGTAAGTCCAAATAAGTCGTATGACCTATCGTTAGAATCGTAGGAGAGTCTAGTTTCATGTTATGACACTCGTTTTATATGAACCTTCTTCCATTACAAAAAGTGTCGAGTCAAAGTGTCTTGTTCTTACTCGTTTAAGCTGTAAAGGCGTCTAGGGTTTGCAATTTGACCTAATTGTGCTAAACCAACTTGTTTAAGATTGTATAGTTGACAGTATGGTATTATGATGTATATTTATAGGTTGTGTCCGTGCGGATCTTATTACTCGTTATTAATCTTTTATTAACTCGACTTAAGCTTCTTTGCCGATCAAGGTGAGTTTCGTATCTCCCTACTCGCTTGAGATCCGGGCTGAAAAGTGTAAACCTGGCGTGTTTACTTGCATTTATTGATTGATTGATTGATTGATTGTTTTAATTGTTGGATTGGTGTGATGGTTCCTTTCGTTTGATTGGTTAAATTGGTTTGAGTATTGAATTGTTGAGATGATTATCACGTTTGAATGACTTAGTTTATATTTGTTAAGTATCTAGTAATATTAGGATAGATGTACATACATGAAAGTCGGTTATGCCTTCGTCGGGTTTTAGATGTGGTGGGAAGGCTGCGGGTGACCCTATATATAAGCATCTGAGACTCGAGGGAAGTAGAATCCTCTGAAGTATATGTACGTATAGTTGGTTTAAATTGTGGTTAATGGCTGATGTTGATGAATGGTGATTATTGATTTATGATTGTCGATTTGTTGATTGATGACTCAGGATTGGCGAATATTGATTATTGATTCATATTCATCGTATATCGATCGTTGGTTTATGATTTATGCATTTACATTTGATTGTAAGCATTGCATACATTATTGTTGGACCCTCGGCAGGGGATTGCCGGCATCCTGGTGCATAGATGTATGCACCCATTTTGGATGTAGTCTTGACCCCGAGTATATAGACATATATATCTCGATGATTTTTGAGTAACATCCGTGAGTTTTGACCGTTTGACTTTACGTGCAACTTGACTAACAATTTAAGTCAATGAAATATTTGGTTCGTTTTGTGATTAAATGACAATGTGGTATGTTCGTCGGGTCGATATTATGTTTTAATCGGTGTTTAAGTGCCTAACGTTTTGAAATTTGGCTTGAAAAGAGAAACGGGCCGACCCGTGGGTGATCCACGACCCACCAGCCCTCTTGACCCATTTACTCCCCTTATCTCCCCCTTCACCACATACTTCTCTCTTCTCTTTCTTTCTCTTTTCTCTCTAAGTAGAAAGAAAGACCAAACCATCTCCTCTCTTCATTTCTCTAGCATCATTTGGCGTTTTGGAACTAGTTTAACTCGGGAATCATCTTCGTCTCCATCTCTTTGTCACCATATCGAAGAATCAAAGTCTTAGTGCAAGGTTTTGCCCTTTTTGACCTAATTTCGGGTTCTAGCTCAAAGAAGTTTTGGTGAGTCTAATTCATCCCATTTACTTCTATTTATGTTAGTTTATGCATTTCTAGTCATCTTGAACGTTTACAAGTCCTAAATCGGCTTAAATCTTGTTTTGGGTCAAATTAGGTTTATTTAGGGTTTGAATGATTTGGATGTGATTATGATGTTTATGAATCGAAACTAAGATAGGGGTTATGTTTATTTATGTTGAAATATGTTTGTATAAGCTTTAAAATGAGTCTTGAAACATCACTAGTCGATTTGGTGATCAAAAATTGAGTTTGGGTTGAGTTTGGTTCGTGTTTGGCTTGTTTGGAACTGATCTGGGCATTTCTGAGCATTTGGTGCGTCGCACCTCCTCTTTGGTGCTCCGCACCTGGCTTGGTGCGCCGCACCTCCTCAATGGTGCTCCGCACCTTTCCTCCAGAACAGCAAAACCTGATTTATTTTGAAATATTGTAACTTTTGATCCGTAAGTCCAATTGAGTCATATGACCTATCGTTGGAATCGTGAGAGAGTCTACTTTCTCATGGTAAAGTCCTTTTGATCTGAATCCTTTTCCATTTCTAAAAATGTCGGGTCAAAGTGTTATAGTTCATGCTCGGGAGAGTCATTAAGGCGTTGTGGGATTTTGGCGCGACTCAAACTTACTTAACCAACTTGTGTAGGGTTATAGAGTTGATTTTGATGACACCATGATATATATTGATAGGTTGTGGGCACGTGGCGGTCGTTGGACATTTATAGCTCGATATTAACTTGTCATTTTGCTTGGAAATCAAGGTGAGTTCCGTAGTTCCCTACTCGCTTGAGATTCGGGCTGAAAAGTGTAAACTTATGTGATTACTTGTTAATTGTGTTTGTAAATGATTGTTGGTGTTGTTTGATTTTACTCACGTACAAAATGTCTAGTTGGTGACATTGGATGAATGATGGATAGTTTTGCTTTAGTGCTTGATGGGTTTGTATGAGATTGTGATATTGTTAAATAAATTAGGATAGTAGTGTATACATAGAGGTCGGTTTTACTTTCAAAAGGTTTTAGATGTGGTGGGAAGGCTGCGGATGACCCTATATATAAGCATCTAGAACTCGATGAAAGTAAAATCCTCCGAAGTGTATGTACGCGTTGTTTAGAGTGATTGATGGATATGGGAATGTGTTGGGATGTTCATATACGCTTTGTTCTACTTGACTTGTGCGGTGCACACTCAAACATACTTTTATTGTTGCATTGAGGACGTTATTGATACGCATTTGATATACATCATGGTCTTACATACGTACGATACATGATCTGACGTTAATAATTCGCGTACTCATTTATTATGCGATGTTGCTTTACCCCATATGATCTTGTGGTGATTTGATATTGTGATTAGGATAGTTGTACATACAGGGAAGACGACGATACATTTAGTGAATTATAGATGTGGTGGGAAGGCTGCGGGTGACCCTATATATAAGCATCTATGATTCCTTAAAAGTAAAGTCGTATGAAATGTATGTGCAATGTAATTATGGTTGATTCTAGTAAAGGATTGAGATATATATATTATTATGATTATTATTACTATTTAGGATGGACGTGCATACATGGAAGTCGGTTACGCCTTCAAAGAGTTCTAGATGTGGTGGGAAGGCTGCGGGTGACCCTATATATAAGCATCTAGAACTTGATGAAAGCAGAATCCTCCTAAGTGTATGTGCGTGTAGTTTATTTTTGCGTTAATTATTGATGGTTGACGATTGTTGAATTGTGGTTGGTGTTTATACGCGGTTCACACGCAATCGCGGTTCACACGCAAGCTTAATATATGTTTATACGCGGTTCACACGCAAGCATGGTATTTTTTACGCGGTTCACACGCACGCGGTTCACATGCAAGTACACCCTATTTGGTACAATTGTGGCATGGTTGTTATGATTTTGATATACGATATGATATGCATTATGACGGTTATGCTTTTGGCACATGTATTGGTATTTACATCAGTTGTGCTCTCTTATTACACGCTTACTTGTTTGTGTGACTTTGATTGTGGACGATATTGTGTTACTTAGAGGCTCACTGTAAGTCATGTTTCACCTCTACTTGTATATTGTGGTTATTGGCGATGGTTCTTTATGAACCATTACTACGAACTCACCAACCTTGTGTTGACTATGCTTAGTACACTTTTCAGGTAATCAGGTTAACCCAGGGCGTGGAGTTTGATTGTTAGCTTGCTGTTGAACCCGGACTTGGACTTATATGGATCAAGGATCCATTTGCCTTCTTTTGCATTGTACTTAGATCCGTTAGCTTTTTTTTGATGTTATGTTGTAATCTTGATGATGACTTGCTCTATATGTATTTTGATACTTGTTTATCTTCCTGTAAGGATTCACTGAACCCTTTATTTGCATTTAGTTCTTTCTATTGTAATTCCACCTTGTGCTATATGATTTCCGTGATATTCCGAGCCTCGGCTTGGGGTGTTACATTTGAGATACAGCCTTGGTTCATTGATGACAGAAGGGTATCGTTGCATAGTGATGAAGGTCACGCTCAGGATAGGCATGTTTGCTTATTCATACATTTGGCACTTACATTGATACGCATATCATTTGTGCATTCTCATTACACATTTACTTGTCTTGTGTAATCTTGTTGTTGGGCGATGTTGTGTTATGTAGAGGCTCACTGTAAGTCATGTCTAGCCTTTATTCTTATATGTCGATTATTGATGTTGGTTCTTTACGAACCATTACTACGAACTCACCAACCTTGTGTTGACTATGCTTAGTACACTTTTCAGGTATCCAAGTTATTCCAAGGCATGGAGTTTGACTGATTTGTTTAGCTTGCTGTTGAACCCGGACTTGGACTATATGGATCAAGGATCCATCTGCCTTCTTTGCATTGTACTTAGAACCGTTAACCTTCTGTTGATGCCCTTTTGTAATTCCTGTTGACGACTTGTGCCTTATGTATTTTGTTACTTGTTTCGTATTGTAATGGATTCACTGAATCCTTATTTGCATTTAGTTCTTTCTATTGTAATTCCACCTTGTGCTATATGATTTCCGTGATATTCCGAGCCTCGGCTTGGGGTGTTACATTAGTCACTTGCTTGCTGTTAAACCCGGGCTTTGGACTTTATGGATCAAGGATTCATCGACCTTTTCTTTTGCATTAAACTTTGATGGCTATTTGCTCCTTATGTATTTTGGTACTTGTTTCGTATTGTAAGGGATTCACTGAATCCTTAATTGCATTTAGTTCATGTCCTATTGTAATTCCACCTTGTGCTATATGATTTCCGTGATATTTCGAGTCTCGGCTTGGGGTGTTACAGTATCACAATTTCCGGCAATGGTGGTGGTGGTGGTGGTGGTGGGGGCAGCTATAAACACATTGTGTTAAGTTTCAAATCACAGTGTGTTTGGCCAGTTTTCTAGTTTTCACACAAATTTTAGTTTTCAAATAATCACAACCCAATATAAATATATTAAATTATATAACGAGAAGTTAGAATCATTATTTTATGCAACATGTCTTGGGTCGTCATATTGCGTTGGTAACCTTCTGATAACCTTTCGGCTCTTGGATATTTTTGCTTTCCGCATCCGCATTCAGTTTTCTCGTTGAATATCAATATTCATATATGAAATTAATAATTATATTAGTTCAGGGTTATACTTTAATGAGCTTTGGGTAAAATCTAATAGACCTTTAATTTAATTAAATATAATTAATCTATTATATGCCACATATCATCATCTTATTCGGCCTTATTTGTTTTATTTTAGACTTTGTTTAATAAAAACCAAATCATATATATATGGGGGATGGTTATATAAAACTGTTAGATATCTAAGCTTAGGTGTGGAACACTCACATACTATTTTTTTAATCCATAAAATTCACGGGAACCCAAACATTTATTCATTAAACAAAAAATATTAAAAAGTTAGTATGTGAGGGGTTCCACATCTAAGTTTAGGTGCCGGACAGCCTTATATTCACTTTTCCCTATATATATATATATATATACACACTATATATAATATAAACTTCCCCTTTTCTTTTCAGTTTTTTTACCTTTAAAATACTAAAAATTTCCTTACTAATATAACTAACACTATTCATAATGTTATTAAATACCCAATATACTCTTAATAAAATTAATTTACAATATATACCCCTTAATTCTTAAAATAATCTTATCACCCCTTTTACATGAATAACCAACACTACTTGCCATCGTAACCAGTCGTCACCACCTTTATCCGTCACCGCCATCATCTCGCCGTCGCATCACGCAGGTATTCATCTAGTATATAAATATTTCTTTTAAAACGACATTTCATTTACTCATGAATTACATGC
>CM067174.1:43780078-43800078 GCA_034093135.1 Erigeron breviscapus | reverse complement strand
GAGTATATCGTATGTTAATCATAAATAATCCAATTTTAAGGTTAATTTGTCATAATAAGTGATGTTATACGAGTAATACTATGTAGATACATCATACATTAGCTATATATATTTAAGGAACTCGTCTTGAGTGTCACAATATATACAACACAAGAAGCTAAATTAAGTTAAAATGTGTATTATACACGAATATAGAATTAGTTAAATTAATCCGTACATCGTACGGGTATTAAGACTAGTATATACATATATAATACGAGGACGAACCCATTGGCGTTGTAGCCGCACGATGTTACAACAACATATTAAATGATTGAGGAGTTTGCAACTTGACATCTAAATATCCATCCATCACGATGCTCGACTAAAAATAATATAATACTGTATAAAATAAAGACTTAATTAATGTTTCTAGATTAGAACCGTTTGCCGAATTAATTAATTTGTGTACAACCATAATTTAGCTTGCTTACACTACAAATAATTTATTGTTACGAAACGATAAAATTGTCAAAGCAAAATAATTAATGTATAACATGTACAAATTATATAACAAAAGGGAACCCAATATATCGGCGTTGTAGCAGAACGATGTTATAGAAACATGGCACTACAACATACTTTTTTTTAATTATTTTTTCCATGATGGTTAAGAATAATATGCTGCGCGTACCATTTTTCATGATAAAAAAATGATATTGGTATCATTTATATCGCTGATCTACCAAAGTTATGTATTAGATATCTGTAGTATATTATAAATCTTGTACATTTTGATAAATTTATTGAAAGTTCTGATACAAATATCTGTTCCCGTCACAATAATGATACATAGTTGTGATAAAGGTTGGATCAAAATACTCAATATATATATAACCATGGTAATATAAAAGTGAAGAATCACATTTGCATAGGTTACTTCATCAAATTAATTAAAACTACAAGTTATATACCTGCCGGAAAACTTGTCCGGTGGTTAAAAACTAGACACCGGCAAAGAGGACAAGAGTTGTGAAGGGAAAGCCATTTGGTAATACAATCAAAATGGTAGATATGTCCACAAGGAGCTTGCTTACCACTTGTACATGATGTCGAACGGAAACCTTCCATGCACACGGTACATACACCGTATAGATCCATCACCGTTGGCATCGTGAAAACGTGGTTTTGAGCTTCCTCTGGCGTCGGTTCGTCGTGGTTTTTGGTTGTGATTGTTTCGGCCGATGTCGTGGTAGTGGTTTGGAGATGGTCTTCCATGGTTAAAGAAAGATCAAGATCGAAGCAATCTTCCATGTTGAGATTAATTTGTTGCTTCAATTAAAAGAAATGTTTGAGATTATGTATATATGTATATTGACTATTGAGACTAACAATAATGGAACCGATCGAAGGATATATAAAGTTAGCAAAAGACACACACACGCACTTTGCTATAAGTATGAATCCGGTCTACACAATTTTTTAACAACAAAATCACACTATATATATTTTATATTAATATATTAAATTTACCATGAACTATTAAAAAAACAAATCATTTTCAATATGGGCATTAGAAAATTAGATTTTAATCTTTCTTATACGGCTATTAAAAATAGTATCTTAATGTTTGTGAATGATATTATTAATGATGATTATTTTTGATTCAAAATTAAAACATACTATTATTTAAATTAGAAGCTAAATTTAGACCCATATCAAATAAACGGATTGTTTATGACATATTAAACATAAAATTAAATACATGTAATCCAAGAAAAACAAACTAGTGAATTCAAATTTAAAGAATGTAATTAAAAATTTAAAAGAACAAATCAATAAATTTAAATATAAATAATGTAATGAAAATCAAGGTAATAGAAAGTAATACTGGAACTTGACGAAACCGTTTAACTTGTTCGTCTATTACCTTTGTTTAGTCTTATTACTTTAATTTCAAATAAATATTATATATGTTTCAGATAAACACTTATTTAAAAGTTTAAAAATTTGATGACAATATTTATAGAGTGATCATATATATGTATATAGGGGACCCTTGTTTCAAGAATCTTTTAGTATAGATAGTACGATACCCGCACAATGCGGTAATAGTGGTCGCGAGGAAAATATTTGATCTCGATTCTATTTGCTCTTGACGCCAACAATTTCTCTAGCTAAGACTAAGGGTCTCGTGGTGCCGCGACGGGTGGTGATGGCGGCGGGTATTGGTAGTGATACTTTTCTTTTCGTTTAATTAAATTTTTTATTTTACAATTACCTTATTATTTAATTACTTTATTATATAATTTATAATTTTTAATTATTAAATATTATAAAAAAGTTTTAAATCATCCGACCATTATCTAATATATATTGTGTAAGTACTGTGTTATCAATTCTTACACAAGAAACTTCATATAGTATGAAAGTATCTATCTAAAATAACATTAAAAAATTCATTCATTTATTTGTAAACTACATTATTGAACATTTAACAATCTTAATGTAAAAACTTAATTCAACAAAGTACCACGTAAGATTTAATAATCGTATTCAAAATCAGTAGCATGTAAATATTCATAAGTTTACAGGATAATACATCTAAAGGTCGGTCATTAAATTATATTCTAACCCATTTCAACATTTGTATAATATATAATTTAGGTTAATATTGGTGAACCAATGTATTTTTTATTATATGATTACATCATAAACTTTTCTTTTATTGAAATGGTTGCCTAATGAACTTTCAAAATTTATACACAGTTGCAACATAAACTTTTTTATTGCACTAGTTTTTCATCAAACTTTCACAATTTGCTTAAAAATGATTGTAAATCTTTAAAATGTGTCACATATGGTCATTAGAAAATCATCAAAATTTGAATTGTCTAATGACAATATTGTTGAATTGATAAAGCAATTAATGGGACACAATGATTATACACTGAATTTTAGTAATATGAGAAAGTAACTCAAAGATGGAAATGGAAAACTCTTTTACTGCATTTCATAAAACTAAATGAAATAAAGCCTATAAATAGGCAACAATTAGACCACTAACATTAACCTCCACTACTCCTAAGAATGCTCCAACTTGACCACTACTTCCTAAATAAACTCTAACTTCCCTACTACTCAGTCAACACATGTGACCATTTCTTGATTACCAACTAGAATAGTAAATAATTAAATAACCTAAGCAACATTACTAAAGTTACCAAAGTAACTACGTAAGACACAAAACATAAAAGTAACAGGCTACCTAGATTATGACATTTATTTTCAACACCCTCTCTAAATGACATAATCTTTTATTCCATGCTCTTGCTGTCTTCAATTGCACTAGTCACAGCTGTCTCATGCTCATCTGGCCCAATAAGCTTAAAGTCAATTTTACCATTCACCACTTCTTTAGCAGCTAACATATGAAACTTCTCGTCATGATCTTTTTCTTTAACCACTCCAAAATCACGAGCCCACTCCTCATATGTTTCTACTTCTTTCAATTCTGTAACCTCATTGGGACCAAACAAAACACACTTGTTCTCGGATTGCATTTGTGGGATGGATAGCAAATTCTTCTTCATCCCAGGAACGTGATACACCCCCGTTAACTCCACCGTACTTTTCTTATCATCAGAAGGAAACACAACCTTACCTATATGAGCAATTTGATGGCAAGAGTTATCAGCGAACACCACTACTTTGCTACCTTCATACTTCATCAAGTTATTGATCTTTCTGTTGTCGCCAGTGATGTGATTCGAACAACCCGAATCAATTATCCAATCAGCAAGTCGTGCTTCTGTTGTGGCTGCGAGAGCTAAACCCACAAGTTTCGATTTCTCATCTACCTCGGTTGCTTGACTCTGCCTATCGATTTTCTCACCTAGTTCTTTCTCATCTTCTTCAACAATGGCGGCTAGGGCTTGAACATCCCATTCCTCTTCTTCGATGATAGCTTGATTCCCCTCTTCTTGTCGTTTCGATCTACAATCCCTGGCCATATGGCCACGACGACCACACTCATAACAATTGTACGGGAATCGTTTGCTAGAGCTTCTCCTTCCTCTTTGTACGCTTTCATCACCATCACTGCTATTATCTTCTTCTGATGAATCAGAGTGCCCTCTCTTAGACTGGGCTTCTCTTTTATTGTTGCTTCTGTTGGGCTGTGAATGCTTGCTGGACCAAGACTTGGACTTCACACACTTCTTTCCTTTCTCTTTGCTCACATACAAAGCCTCTTTCTCCAATTTTGGCGTCACACCGACTGTCATTTCTCCCAACTGCTTCGACAGTGATTCTTGACTCGCCAACAAATTTTCAAATTCACTTAGGGTTGGTTGGGTGGGCCACCCCTGAACGGCTGCAACGAAACTATGATACTCAGGTTGCAACCCGTGTATAATGATACGCTTCATCCTTGCTTCACCAATTTTTGATTGTGGATCCAACTCTCCTATCTCACGACACAAGGTTTTAATCTTGTGGAAATACTGTGGGATTGTTAAATCCCGTTGAGACATCGACAACAGCTTGTTTTCTAAGAGTTGAAGCTTTGTATCATTTTTCTTAGAAAACAAGGTAACAAGAATGTCCCAAGCCTCCTTTGGCGTCTCACAATCTCTGATGTGTTCGAGCACTTCATCTTCAACAGTAGTCTTTAAAACAAACATGGCTTTCCCGGCTTTCACCTTCCATTTCTTCAGGGAGCCATTCTGATCTTCTGTAACACCCCAAGCCGAGGCTCGGAATATCACGGAAATCACATAGCACCAGGTGGAATTACAATAGAACAAACTAAATGCAAATAGAGGATTCAGTGAATCCATACAATAAGGGGAACAAGTCTCAAAATACAACAGGAGCGAGTAAACATCAAGATTACAAACGACAACAAAAGAAGGCTATCAATCCTAAATACAATGCAACATAAGGCAAATGGATCCTTGATCCATATCAGTCCAGTCCGGGTTCAACAGCAAGCAAACAATCAAACTCCACGTCCTGAATAACCTGGTTACCTGAAAAGTGTACTAAGCATAGTCAACACAAGGTTGGTGAGTTCGTAGTAATGGTTCGTAAAGAACCAACATCAATAATCGACATATAAGAATAGAGGCTAGACATGACTTACAGTGAGCCTCTACATAACACACATCGCCCAACAACAAGATTACACAAGACAAGTAAATGTGTAATGAGAATGCACAAATGATATGCGTATCAATGTAAGTGCCAAATGTATGAATAAGCAAACATGCCTATCCTATGCGTGACCTTCAGTCACCTATGCAACGATACCCTTCTGCCATCCATTTCCCCATTCTTTCTCTCCCCCTACCTCTCTCTCTCGTCTGTATCTCAAAATCATCGAGATATATATGTCTATATACTCGGGGTCAGGTCTACATCCAAAATGGGTGCATACATCTATGCACCAGGATGCCGGCAATCCCTGCCGAGGGTCCAACAATAATGTATGCAATGCTTACAATCAAATGTAAATGCATAAATCGTAAACCAACAATCGATATACGATGAATATGAATCAATAATCAATATTCGCCAATCCTGAGTCATCAATCAACAAATCGACAATCATAAATCAATAATCACCATTCATCAACATCAGCCATTAACCACAATTTATACCAACTATACGAACATATACTTCAGAGGATTCTACTTTCTTCAAGTCCCAGATGCTTATATATAGGGTCACCCGCAGCCTCCCCACCACATCTAGAACCCAAATGAAAGCATAACCGACTTCCATGTAGGTACGTCTATCCTAATAATAATGTAATACTTAACCAAAACATAAACCAAGTCAATCAACGTACGATGAACCATAAACTAATAATTCAATAGTCGTCAATCATAAACCAATAATCAATAATCGTCAGTCATAAGCCACTAACCACCATTCAAACCAACTATACGTACATATACTTCAGAGGATTCTACTTCCTTCGAGTCTCAGATGCTTATATATAGGGTCACCCGCAGCCTTCCCACCACATCTAAAACCCAAATGAAAGCATAACCGACTTTCATGTATGTACATCTATCCTAATATTACTAGATACTTAACAAATATAAACTAAGTCATTCAAACATGATAATCGTCTCCACAATTCAATATTCAAACCAATTTAACCATTCAAACGAAAGGAAACATCACATCAATCCAACAACCAAGCCAATCAATCAATCAACCAATAAATGCAAGTAAACACGCCAGGTTTACACTTTTCAGCCCGAATCTCAAGCGAGTAGGGAGATACGAAACTCACCTTGTTCGGCAAAGAAGCTTAAGTCGAGTTAATAAAAGATTAATAACGAGTAATAGGATCCGCACGGCCACAACCTATAAATATACATCATAATACCGTAATGTCAACTATACAATCTTAAACAAGTTGATTTAGCTCGATTAAGTCAAGCCATAAGCCCCTAAACACATTCACAACTTAAACGAGTATGAACAAGATGCATTTGACTTGACCTTTTTAGAAATGGGAGAAGGTTCATACAAAAAGAGTGTTACTACAAGAAAATAGACTCTCTTATGATTCCAACGATAGGTCATACGACTTGTTTGGGGTTACGGATTAGAAGTTATTAACATTTGAAAATTGACACGCATTTAATCACAGTAACTATCCACTGCGTCGCAGTGAGCCACAAACTACCAGTTACCACTGCGCCGCAGTGAGCTAACCCCAAACTGACCAGTCCCTAGCCACTGCGCAGCTGTAACATCCGTAAATTTTGACCGTTTGACTTTACGTGCAATTTGACTAACAATTTAAGTTGAGGAAGTTTTGGGGTCGTTTTGTGAGTTAAATGACAATGTGGTATATTCGGATCGATGATATGTGTTGATCGGTATTTAAATGTGTAGCTATTGTGTAGTGACTTGTGAAGGGAAGCGGGTCGGCCCGTGGGTAGTCCAAGACCCACCAGCCACCCAAGACCCAAATCCCCCTCCTTATCCCTTTCCTTCCCTTTCATTTCTTATCTATCTATCTTTTCTCTCTTTCTCTCTTCCCCTCCAAGAAACACACACAAACACATATCTCTCTCTCTCTCTCTCTCTCTCTCTCTTTCTATCTCTATATCTCTTCTCTTTCTCTCTCCTCTCTCTCTCTTTCTTTCCCTCTCTCTCTCTCTCTCTCTCTCTCTCTCTCTCTCTCTCTCTCTCTCTCTCTCTCTCACTCTACCTCTCTCTCTCTCTCTCTCTCTCTTACTCTCTCTCTCTCTCTCTCTCTCTCGCTCTCCCTCTCTCTCTCTCTCTCTCTCTCTCTCTCTCTCTCTCTCTCTCTCTCTCTCTCTCTCTCTCTCTCTCTCTCTCTCTCTCTCTCTCTCTCTCTCTCTCTCTCTCTCTCTCTCTCTCTCTCTCTCTCTCTCTCTCTCTCTCTCTCTCTCTCTCTCTCTCTCTCTCTCTCTCTCTCTCTCTCTCTCTCTCTCTCTCTCTCTCTCTCTCTCTCTCTCTCTCTCTCTCTCTCTCTCTCTCTCTCTCTCTCTCTCTCTCTCTCTCTCTCTCTCTCTCTCTCTCTCTCTCTCTCTCTCTCTCTCTCTCTCTCTCTCTCTCTCTCTCTCTCTCTCTCTCTCTCTCTCTCTCTCTCTCTCTCTCTCTCTCTCTCTCTCTCTCTCTCTCTCTCTCTCTCTCTCTCTCTCTCTCTCTCTCTCTCTCTCTCTCTCTCTCTCTCTCTCTCTCTCTCTCTCTCTCTCTCTCTCTCTCTCTCTCTCTCTCTCTCTCTCTCTCTCTCTCTCTCTCTCTCTCTCTCTCTCTCTCTCTCTCTCTCTCTCTCTCTCTCTCTCTCTTTTCTATATCTTCTCTCTCTCTTTCTCTCTCTTTCTCTCTCTTTCTCTCTCTCCTATCTCTCTCTCTCTCTAGATTTCTATCTCATACATTGGAAATTAAGCAAGATTTTGTTTGGGGTTTTAATCATCAACCTCATCTTAACAACATATCAAAAATTTGGGTTTCAAAGTGCAAGATTTCTAGCCATTTCGGGTCAAATTCGGGTTAGAGACTAGGTGAAGGTTTTGGTAAGTCAAATTCATCCCATTTACTTCTATTTATGTTTGTTTATGCATTTCTAGTCATCTTGACCAATTGCAAGTCTCGAATCGAGTCAAAAGACGATTTGGGTCAAATTAGGGTTTCGTTTAGGGTTGGAGCGATTTGTTATGATTTTGATGTTTTGGGTCGAATTGGTGGATTGGGTTATGTTTATTTATGGTCAATGATGTTTAGTTATGCTTCATTTCAAGTTATAAGTTCCTACAAATCGATTTGGTTAGGTTTGGGTCGAGTTTTTAGGGTTTTGGCCTTGTTTTTCTTGCTGCTGGTGCAGCTGCTGCTGCTGGTCAGATTGGAGCCACTGCGGCGCAGTGGCTTGGGCCTAGCCCACTGCGGCGCAGTGGCTAGGGTCTGGTCTAGTTTGGGTCAGCCCACTGCGGCGCAGTGAGCTTGGCTAAGGCTCACTGCGGCGCAGTGGTTAGATGCTGGAATTTATGCGCGCCGATTTTGAAACGTTAATAACTTTTGATCCGTAAGTCCAATCGAGTCATATGACCTATCGTTGGAATCGTAAGAGAGTCTAGTTTCTTGTAGTAACACTCATCTTGTAAGATTCTTAATCCATTTCTAAAAATGTCGAGTCAAAGCGTCTTGTTTCATATACGGTAAAGTTGTAAAGGCGTCTAGGGTTGCGATTTGACCTAATTGTGCTAAACTTACTTGTTTAAGATTATATAGTTGACATTATGGTATTATGATGTATATGAATAGGTTGTGGCCGTGTGGATCCTAATACTCGCTATTAATCTCTTATTAACTCGACTTAAGCTTCTTTGCCGATCAAGGTGAGTTTCGTATCTCCCTACTCACTTGAGATCCGGGATGAAAAGTGTAAACCTGGTGTGTTTACTTGCATTTGATTGATTGATTGTTTGATTGATTGATTGTTTGATTGATTGTTTTAGTTGTTGGATTGGTGTGATGGTTCCTGTCGTGAGATTGGTTAAATTGGTTCGAGTATTGAATTGTTGAGACGATTATCATGTTTGAATGACTTAGTTTATATTTGTTAAGTATCTAGTAATATTAGGATAGATGTACATACATGAAAGTCGGTTATGCCTTCGTCGGGTTTTAGATGTGGTGGGAAGGCTGCGGGTGACCCTATATATAAGCATCTGAGACTCGAAGGAAGTAGAATCCTCTGAAGTATATGTACGTATAGTTGGTTTAAATTGTGGTTGGTGGCTTATGGTTGTCGAATGTTGATTAGTGGGTTAAGATTGACGATTATTGATTTTTAGTTTTTGAGTCATCATAGGTTGATTGACCTGGTTAACATTTTGGTTAAGTATTAATGGCCGATGTTGATGAATGGTGATTATTGGTTTGTGATTGACGTTTATTGATTGATGACTCAGGATTGGCGAATATTGATTATTGATTCATATTCATCGTATATCGATCGTTGGTTTATGATTTATGCATTTACATTGTTTGTAAGCATTGCATACATTATTGTTGGACCCTCGGCAGGGGATTGCCGGCATCCTGGTGCATAGATGTATGCACCCATTTTGGATGTAGTTCCTGACCCCGAGTATATAGACATATATATCTCGATGATTTTGAGATACAGCCTTGTCCATAGCGATGGCAGAAGGGTATCGTTGCATAGGTGACTGAAGGTCACGCTCAGGATAGGCATATTGGTTTATTCATGCATTCCGGCATTTGCATTGATACTCATATCATTTATGCATTCCTCATTACACATTTACTTGTCTTGTGTAATCTTGTTGTTGGACGATATTGTGTTATGTAGAGGCTCACTGTAAGTCATGTCTAGCCTCTATTCTTATATTGTGATTATTGATGTTGGTTCTTTACGAACCATTGCTACGAACTCACCAACCTTGTGTTGACTATGCTTAGTACACTTTTCAGGTAACCAGGTTATTCAGGACGTGGAGTTGATTGTTTGCTTACTGTTGAACCCGGACCGGACTGATATGGATCAAGGATCCATTTGCCTTATGTGCATTGTATTTAGGATTGATAGCCTTCTTTTGTTGTCATTTGTAATCTTGATGTTTACTTGCTCCTGTTGTATTTCGTTACTTGTTTATCGTTTGTATGGATTCACTGAATCCTCTAATTGCATTTAGTTTGTTCTATTGTAATTCCACCTGGTGCTATGTGATTTCCGTGATATTCCGAGCCTCGGCTTGGGGTGTTACAGAATGGTGGCCCATGCGTGGTCGTAGAGAATTAGGCGGTTTGACCTAGACTACGGCTTAAGTTAAAACTCTTCATATAGCATGCATGGTTAGGAAATTCGTATGCAATGTGAATTATGTGGATCCCCTTGTGAGTTCGTAGTTAAGACCACTTATGTGATGGCTTGAATTCAACGTGATGAATGTGGAATGGATACAATGTGGTTAATGTGTGCTTGATTGAATTTGATTGTCATTAATATGGATTGTTGTTATTGATTGGTGCTAGTTTGATGATTTAGAGCAAAATGAAGTTATGTTATTAACTTAGTATAATATGTGGCAACCCTAAAAGAACCCGATCAACTCTTTTATGGTCACCCAATATTATAACAAGTTAATAACATCATGGATTGCGCATGCTTGGCTTAGAGTATAATAAGGAACCGATATGCTTAATGGGAGTTGATTAGGTGGAGGGTTAGCCGTTGGTACACCCTGTATACATACCCGGTCAATAACTAGAGAACATATCGAATTCGGATTATACTTTAAACCACTCGTGTTAGTGACTTGTTTTAGCTGCTTGTAATGAGATGTGTTTAATACGAGTAATTGGTTTTGACGATGATTAATTGTTGTGAACTTAGCACGAGAACACGATAGATAACAATTACCTGAGAACTTTGATATATTGTCCTTAGTGTAGTAATGTGAAACACGTAGGGTATGTGGTATGATAACATGATATATGACAGTTAATTGAGAATAATTATGTGTTGGCCTTAGTTAGAGACATGGAACATGTGTAGTGTGTCGGCGTTAAAACACTAACTAATAAGGCGGTTAACATGAGAGAAACTGTGAAGCTAACCCCGGGTCATAAACTCTAGAACTACTACTATTATTGGATTTAGTAGGGGAATGACATGTTGACTAGTATGATTTAGTAACATATATGTTATGCATGTGTGATGTGTATGTATGTATGTATGGCCCGTAGTGGTCAAGTTGAAATCGTAAATGCTTTTGTTGTAATTTGACTTAAACGTGTTGATAAACGGTTAGGATACGACGTGATAGATATGTTGATATGCACCCTAAGAGAGTATCGAGGTTGTAAACATCCTAACTCATATGTATTATAAGCGAATGATTTTCCAACACTAATAATGTTAATCGTAATCGGTGAACAATAGGGATATGTTGCTTAATGGTATGTGAACTTAAAAACGTATGAGGCATAGTTAAACTTGATTGCATGCGGGTTAGGGGATAACTGGTAATGCACGTGTAAAAGGTATTAGTAGACGGGCGATTGTAAGAATGAAGTTAACAAGTTAGTTTTATTGTATGATGTATTGACATGATCACATGAATTAAAGGTAACCAATGGTAATGAACTTAACATGATAAAATAATGAATAACAATTTCATAGGATTCTAACACTCTTACCTTAGTATAATAACATGAAATGAGTATGTTATATGGTATGAGAGCATTAACTACTTGTGTGACTAATATGTGAGCATTGTGAGGCTAACTTTCGGGTCAACGCGTTACTTACCTTGTAGAAAATGGTGAGACCAAGAAGGAATGCGACTAGCCATAGCGATGAGCCGGATTTAGCAACCGTGATTGCCCAAGCCGTGGTAAACGCCATACCTACTATCGTAGCCCAAGTCACGGCAAGCCTACAAAGAAGCAGTGAAACGCGTGAAACTAGAGTAATTATGGACGATGAGAAGGTGTCGAGTAGAGTCTCATTGAAAAGGAAAGAAATCGGAGAACCTAGTGAGGCAAGGAAAGCGGGCAGGTGTGACCCCAATGGTCATAATAAGGGTAGATTCAGGACGGCGATGGGCCCGGTGAGGAAAGCTTATGTTGGACCTCATCCGTTATGTGAAAGATGCAACAATCACCACACCACCGACGTTCAATGCAGGGCGTGTTTTAATTGCAACCAAGTTGGCCACATGTCCAATAATTGTAGAGCCCCGAGAACGGGCCCAACGAACGTGGCTCCTATTCATGTCGTCCCTCCCCAAGGTAATCAACAAAGAGGCGAGTGTTTTGGATGTGGTAGTCGTGCACACTACGTGAAAGATTGTCCGAAATGGATCGGACAACAAGTTGAAGTAGCAGAACCGGCAAGGAAAACTTACTTAGGATCTCACCCCTTGTGTGGAAGGTATAATCGCCATCACTCTCCCACTAACCAATGTGGGACTTGCTTTAATTGTAATCGGCGCGGGCACTTAGCTGGAAATTGTAGAGCACCGATAGTGGCACCATTGAATGTAGTACCCCTTCAAACCATTCATCCCCAAGGCAACTTCCATGGAGTACGTGCTTTAAATGTGGAAGCCCTGATCACTACCGAAATAATTGTCCGCAATGGATCGGACAACAAGTTGAAGTGGCCATTCCTCGTAATCAACTACAAATAGTCATTTATAACCAAAGCCGTGACCAGCAAGACCATCAAGTTCAACCTCGTAGCCGAGCTTTTGCAGAGAATGGCAGAGGAGACCAAAGTGATCCTAACGTTGGTTAAGGTACATTCCTCCTAATGATTGTTATGTTACGACACTATTCGATATCGAAACCGACTATGAATCTCGTTTATTCTAACGTTACTCCTTTGAGTTACATTCGTTCGTGTGTTTTGGAATTATATGTTTGCAATTTTGACTGTTTAGCGACTCACTAACTAAATTTATTCAAATACCCGTGTATCTATCTCGACTCTAAAAGACGACAAAACTCCTCATTTACTTGGTGCCGATGATCTAAAGATTCTTGGCGAAAAAGTGAGTGTAATCTGGATGCCACCGGGTAAGACAGTTCTAAAGTTGCGTAGTAGGGTTACTAGTGTAAAATATCTAACGGTAGGATTCTTAGGGTTCCGTGTAAGTCCTTCCAACTTAGGCGTCCTTAGAGCTACCGTCTCAAGAATCTGAAAGCTAACGTCATCCTTGTTAATCTTGAGTCTCCCGAGGCCTTTCCGGGTGACTTACCGGGCTTGTCCCATCTCGATAATTTAAATTTCGTGTATGCTTAACTCCCTAACATCGCGCGGGTAGTCAAAGCCCTTATAGACTTCTGAGAGGGGAATAAGCGTGTAGTGAAAGACGGGAGAGAGTTTGGAAGAAAAACGAATTGGAATGGACTTCGCCGTGAAGTCGCCGACGACAAGAAGTGATCATGATACGACGAAACCGGTAAAATTTGACAACTGGGCAAGTTAGTATGTGGAAGAAGTGGGTTAGGTGCACGAAGATTCGATTTTTGTCCTTCCAGATAAAGGAAGTCGCTTAACTCCAATTCAGGGAGCCATCCAATGAACGACGGGCACTCAAACCGACTTGAGACTTGATCAAAGATAATGTACTTATAACCATGACGGCAATCCTGTACAACGACGGTTGTTAAGCGAGTATTCGAATGTCACTAACCGAAACACTAAGCAGTAGAGATGTTATTCTCCACTGGGACGAACCAAGAAGCAAGGAAAGCCAAAGTAACGGGTCAGGATTTCTAATAAGAACGACAAGAGCAACTTCTCAAGCTAAGAGGATAGCCCAGCCAGCTCACATGCTATGTAAGGAGTATGCCGGTGGGAGGCTGAGACCGTTAAAGTTGAAAGTGGGTGACCTTGTACGTTTGAAAGTATCACAGTGGATAGGCGTCATCCGATTCGTGAAGCGAGGCAACCTCGGGCCGAGGTATAACTGTTCTTTCAAGATCCTCGAAGAGGGTTGGAAAAGTTGCTTATCGAGTAGAATTACCACAAGAGCTTAGCGGTGTACATGATGTGTTTCATATTTGCAACCTACGCGAGTGTTTGGCGGACCCTACATATCATGTGCCTAGGGACGAGATTAGGGTTGATTCGAATTTGAATTTTATTGGAGAACCGGTAGAGATCTTGGACCGCCGAGTCAAGAAACTCAAGATTAAGCTCTACACGATTGATAGGGTTAGGTGGAAACGCTAGGCGTGGAGCCGAGTTCAGTTGGGAGCGAAAGGATTACATGAAGTCTAAGTATCCGCATTTATTTGCTAATTAGGGTTTTGTTGAATTTCGGGACGAAATTCTTTCAACGGGGGAATAATGTCTCTCTCTCTCTCTCTCTCTCTCTCTCTCTCTCTCTCTCTCTCCCTTTTCCAGTTTTCCCTCTTGCTCATATTCTTCTTTCTCTCTATTCTCTCTCTCTCTCTCTCTCTCTCTCTCTCTCTCTCTCTCTCTCTCTCTCTGTCTCTCTCTCTCTCTCTCTCTCTCTCTCTCTCTCTCTCTCTCTCTCTCTCTCTCTCTCTCTCTCTCTCTCTCTCTCTCTCTCTCTCTCTCTCTCTCTCTCTCTCTCTCTCTCTCTCTCTCTCTCTCTCTCTCTCTCTCTCTCTCTCTCTCTCTCTCTCTCTCTCTCTCTCTCTCTCTCTCTCTCTCTCTCTCTCTCTCTCTCTCTCTCTCTCTCTCTCTCTCTCTCTCTCTCTCTCTCTCTCTCTCTCTCTCTCTCTCTCTCTCTCTCTCTCTCTCTCTCTCTCTCTCTCTCTCTCTCTCTCTCTCTCTCTCTCTCTCTCTCTCTCTCTCTCTCTCTCTCTCTCTCTCTCTCTCTCTCTCTCTCTCTCTCTCTCTCTCTCTCTCTCTCTCTCTCTCTCTCTCTCTCTCTCTCTCTCTCTCTCTCTCTCTCTCTCTCTCTCTCTCTCTCTCTCTCTCTCTCTCTCTCTCTCTCTCTCTCTCTCTCTCTCTCTCTCTCTCTCTCTCTCTCTCTCTCTCTCTCTCTCTCTCTCTCTCTCTCTCTCTCTCTCTCTCTCTCTCTCTCTCTCTCTCTCTCTCTCTCTCTCTCTCTCTCTCTCTCTCTCTCTCTCTCTCTCTCTCTCTCTCTCTCTCTCTCTCTCTCTCTCTCTCTCTCTCTCTCTCTCTCTCTCTCTCTCTCTCTCTCTCTCTCTCTCTCTCTCTCTCTCTCTCTCTCTCTCTCTCTCTCTCTCTCTCTCTCTCTCTCTCTCTCTCTCTCTCTCTCTCTCTCTCTCTCTCTCTCTCTCTCTCTCTCTCTCTCTCTCTCTCTCTCTCTCTCTCTCTCTCTCTCTCTCTCTCTCTCTCTCTCTCTCTCTCTCTCTCTCTCTCTCTCTCTCTCTCTCTCTCTCTCTCTCTCTCTCTCTCTCTCTCTCTCTCTCTCTCTCTCTCTCTCTCTCTCTCTCTCTCTCTCTCTCTCTCTCTCTCTCTCTCTCTCTCTCTCTCTCTCTCTCTCTCTCTCTCTCTCTCTCTCTCTCTCTCTCTCTCTCTCTCTCTCTCTCTCTCTCTCTCTCTCTCTCTCTCTCTTCTCTTTCTTCTTCTCTCTCTCTTCTCTCTCTCTTTCTCTCTCTTCTCTCTCTCTCTCTATCTCTCTCTCTCTCTAGATTTCTATCTCATACATTGGAAATTAAGCAAGATTTTGTTTGGGGTTTTAATCATCAACCTCATCTTAACAACATATCAAAAATTTGGGTTTCAAAGTGCAAGATTTCTAGCCATTTCGGGTCAAATTCGGGTTAGAGACTAGGTGAAGGTTTGGTAAGTCAAATTCATCCCATTTACTTCTATTTATGTTTGTTTATGCATTTCTAGTCATCTTGACCAATTGCAAGTCTCGAATCGAGTCAAAAGACGATTTGGGTCAAATTAGGGTTTCGTTTAGGGTTGGAGCGATTTGTTATGATTTTGATGTCTTGGGTCGAATTGGTGGATTGGGTTATGTTTATTTATGGTCAATGATGTTTAGTTATGCTTCATTTCAAGTTATAAGTTCCTACAAATCGATTTGGTTAGGTTTGGGTCGAGTTTTTAGGGTTTTGGCCTTGTTTTTCTTGCTGCTGGTGCAGCTGCTGCTGCTGGTCAGATTGGAGCCACTGCGGCGCAGTGGCTTGGGCCTAGCCCACTGCGGCGCAGTGGCTAGGGTCTGGTCTAGTTTGGGTCAGCCCACTGCGGCGCAGTGAGCTTGGCTAAGGCTCACTGCGGCGCAGTGGTTAGATGCTGGAATTTATGCGCGCCGATTTTGAAACGTTAATAACTTTTGATCCGTAAGTCCAATCGAGTCATATGACCTATCGTTGGAATCGTAAGAGAGTCTAGTTTCTTGTAGTAACACTCATCTTGTAAGATTCTTAATCCATTTCTAAAAATGTCGAGTCAAAGCGTCTTGTTTCATATACGGTAAAGTTGTAAAGGCGTCTAGGGTTGCGATTTGACCTAATTGTGCTAAACTTACTTGTTTAAGATTATATAGTTGACATTATGGTATTATGATGTATATGAATAGGTTGTGGCCGTGTGGATCCTAATACTCGCTATTAATCTCTTATTAACTCGACTTAAGCTTCTTTGCCGATCAAGGTGAGTTTCGTATCTCCCTACTCACTTGAGATCCGGGCTGAAAAGTGTAAACCTGGTGTGTTACTTGCATTTGATTGATTGATTGTTTGATTGATTGATTGCTTGATTGATTGTTTTAGTTGTTGGATTGGTGTGATGGTTCCTGTCGTGAGATTGGTTAAATTGGTTCGAGTATTGAATTGTTGAGACGATTATCATGTTTGAATGACTTAGTTTATATTTGTTAAGTATCTAGTAATATTAGGATAGATGTACATACATGAAAGTCGGTTATGCCTTCGTCGGGTTTTAGATGTGGTGGGAAGGCTGCGGGTGACCCTATATATAAGCATCTGAGACTCGAAGGAAGTAGAATCCTCTGAAGTATATGTACGTATAGTTGGTTTAATTGTGGTTGGTGGCTTATGGTTGTCGAATGTTGATTAGTGGGTTAAGATTGACGATTATTGATTTTTAGTTTTTGAGTCATCATAGGTTGATTGACCTGGTTAACATTTTGGTTAAGTATTAATGGCCGATGTTGATGAATGGTGATTATTGGTTTGATTGACGTTTATTGATTGATGACTCAGGATTGGCGAATATTGATTATTGATTCATATTCATCGTATATTGATCGTTGGTTTATGATTTATGCATTTACATTGTTTGTAAGCATTGCATACATTATTGTTGGACCCTCGGCAGGGGATTTGCCGGCATCCTGGGGCATAGATGTATGCACCCATTTTGGATGTAGTCTGACCCCGAGTATATAGACATATATATCTCGATGATTTTGAGATACAGCCTTGTCCATAGCGTTGGCAGAAGGGTATCGTTGCATACGTGACTGAAGGTCACGCTCAGGATAGGCATATTGCTTATTCATGCATTCCGGCATTTGCATTGATACTCATATCATTTATGCATTCCTCATTACACATTTACTTGTCTTGTGTAATCTTGTTGTTGGGCGATGTTGTGTTATGTAGAGGATCACTGTAAGTCATGTCTAGCCTCTATTCTTATATTGTGATTATTGATGTTGGTTCTTTACGAACCATTACTACGAACTCACCAACCTTGTGTTGACTATGCTTAGTACACTTTTCAGGTAACCAGGTTATTCAGGACGTGGGGTTTGATTGTTTGCTTACTGTTGAACCCGGACTGGACTGATATGGATCACGGATCCATTTGCCTTATGTTGCATTGTATTTAGGATTGATAGCCTTCTTTTGTTGTCATTTGTAATCTTGATGTTTACTTGCTCCTGTTGTATTTCGTTACTTGTTTATCGTTTGTATGGATTCACTGAATCCTCTAATTGCATTTAGTTTGTTCTATTGTAATTCCACCTGGTGCTATGTGATTTCCGTGATATTCCGAGCCTCGGCTTGGGGTGTTACAGCCGCAGTGGGCTAGCCTAAGCCACTGCGCCGCAGTGGCCCAGTTCTGCCAACAGCAGCACCAGCAGCAGCAAGAAACAATACCAAAAACCCTAAAACACGACCCAAACTAACCCAAATCGATTTGTAAAGCCTTGTAACTTGATTTGAAGCATAAATAAACACCACTAACCATAACTAAACATAACCCAATCCACAAACTTGACCCAAAACATCAAAATCATACTCAAATCTTCAAACCCTAATTTAAACCTAATTTTCCATTTTACCATTTTTAAGTCTTGGAATCCCATAAAAACGACTAGAAACATAAGTACAAGCATAAATAGAAGTAAATGGGTTGAATTAGACTTACACAAACACCTTCTTGAGCTTAAACCCGAAATTAGGTCAAAATGGTTAAGATGCAAGATTTCCACCTTTGATTCTTCGATATGGCGTTAATGTGGTATAGATGGTGATGATCCTAGTGTTATAATCGATCCACTACTAGTTTGATGTAAGGAGTGGTGAAGAAGATTGGAAGGGGTCTTTTACTTGAGAGAAAAAGAAAGAAGATAGATAGATAGAAATGAGAGGGGGAGAAAGGATAAGGAGGGATGGGTCTTGGTGGCTGGTGGGTCATGGATAACCCACGGGTCGACCCGTTTCTCTTCCTAAGCCAAAATAGACATCGTTAGGCATTTAAACACCGATTAAAAAATATTATCGATCCCGACGAATATACCACATTGTCATTTAATCACAAAACGACCCAACTATTTCATTAACTTAAATTGTTAGTCAAATTGCACGTAAAGTCAAATGGTCAAAATCACGGATGATTCTGATCTTCACGAGCAGGTGATGTAGTATCCGAACCGTTCACGACCTCCCACAAGTCTTGACCTTGAAGGTAAGACATCAAACACGTAGACCACGTGTTATAGTTCGTGTTGTTCAACTTCTTTACACCACCGACCAAACTTATCTCTGCCATTTTGATAGTTTGTCTCTGATACCAATTGTTGAATTGATAAAGCAATTAATGGGACACAATGATTATACACTGAATTTTAGTAATATGAGAAAGTAACTCAAAGATGGAAATGGAAAACTCTTTTACTGCATTTCATAAAACTAAATGAAATAAAGCCTATAAATAGGCAACAATTAGACCACTAACATTAACCTCCACTACTCCTAAGAATGCTCCAACTTGACCACTACTTCCTAAATAAACTCTAACTTCCCTACTACTCAGTCAACACATGTGACCATTTCTTGATTACCAACTAGAATAGTAAATAATTAAATAACCTAAGCAACATTACTAAAGTTACCAAAGTAACTATGTAAGACACAAAACATAAAAGTAACAGGCTACCTAGATTATGACATTTATTTTCAACAAATATATGTACAAATATTGAGAGTTTAATACCCACATCTAAACAATTTTGAATGTTATATGGAAACCAAATCAATAAAAAGTTTGATGGTGCAACCGTGTACAAATGAAAAAATAGCATTGGTGCATCAGCGATTTAGAAAGAATATATCAGGAGTGTTATTCGGTCTAGTTAATTGGGTTTCGAGTTATTTGGACTGAATAAGAATCCGAGCTATTTGGGTTTGGGTTATTCGAGTTGGGTCAAGTTTCGGGTAACCCAATTTAACCCAAATTCAATTAAACTTCATTGTCAGGTTTAGATCACCCCTACCAATATATGTTTTCATGAAGTCACAAATTTTATTTTTTTTATCAAGATATAATTGGTAATCATGTCCTTGATATTACTTTCACGGTGCAAACGATTCTATAAATTCTAAGGGGATGCTTGGTTGGGTATATTAGCAGGTAAGTAATGGGAATGATTATCATTGATAATGCTTGGTTTGTTATACACTAAGTAATCATTACCCATTACTATATAATAAACCATTCCCCACTAAATTGGGGGTAATAAAACTAAGTAATGGATAACCTACTAATTATATGTAACTTCCAAATATA
>CM067174.1:43760078-43775078 GCA_034093135.1 Erigeron breviscapus | reverse complement strand
AGTGGGATTTACATACGTCATATCCTCTTCAGTGGGATTTACATACGTCATATCCTCTTCAGTGGGATTTACATACGTCATATCCTCTTCAGTGGGATTTACATACGTCATATCCTCTTCAGTGGGATTTACATACGTCATATCCTCTTCAGTGGGATTTACATACGTCATATCCTCTTCAGTGGGATTTACATACGTCATATCCTCTTCAGTGGGATTTACATACGTCATATCCTCTTCAGTGGGATTTACATACGTCATATCCTCTTCAGTGGGATTTACATACGTCATATCCTCTTCAGTGGGATTTACATACGTCATATCCTCTTCAGTGGGATTTACATACGTCATATCCTCTTCAGTGGGATTTACATACGTCATATCCTCTTCAGTGGGATTTACATACGTCATATCCTCTTCAGTGGGATTTACATACGTCATATCCTCTTCAGTGGGATTTACATACGTCATATCCTCTTCAGTGGGATATATACACTACATATGTCATATCCTCTTCAGTGGGATTTACATACGTCATATCCTCTTCAGTGGGATTTACATACGTCATATCCTCTTCAGTGGGATTTACATACGTCATATCCTCTTCAGTGGGATTTACATACGTCATATCCTCTTCAGTGGGATTTACATACGTCATATCCTCTTCAGTGGGATTTACATACGTCATATCCTCTTCAGTGGGATTTACATACGTCATATCCTCTTCAGTGGGATTTACATACGTCATATCCTCTTCAGTGGGATTTACATACGTCATATCCTCTTCAGTGGGATTTACATACGTCATATCCTCTTCAGTGGGATTTACATACGTCATATCCTCTTCAGTGGGATTTACATACGTCATATCCTCTTCAGTGGGATTTACATACGTCATATCCTCTTCAGTGGGATTTACATACGTCATATCCTCTTCAGTGGGATTTACATACGTCATATCCTCTTCAGTGGGATTTACATACGTCATATCCTCTTCAGTGGGATTTACATACGTCATATCCTCTTCAGTGGGATTTACATACGTCATATCCTCTTCAGTGGGATTTACATACGTCATATCCTCTTCAGTGGGATTTACATACGTCATATCCTCTTCAGTGGGATTTATACACTACATACGTCATATCCTCTTCAGTGGGATTTACATACGTCATATCCTCTTCAGTGGGATTTACATACGTCATATCCTCTTCAGTGGGATTTACATACGTCATATCCTCTTCAGTGGGATTTACATACGTCATATCCTCTTCAGTGGGATTTACATACGTCATATCCTCTTCAGTGGGATTTACATACGTCATATCCTCTTCAGTGGGATTTACATACGTCATATCCTCTTCAGTGGGATTTACATACGTCATATCCTCTTCAGTGGGATTTACATACGTCATATCCTCTTCAGTGGGATTTACATACGTCATATCCTCTTCAGTGGGATTTACATACGTCATACGTCACATCCTCTTCAGTGGGATTTATACACTACATATGTCATATCCTCTTCAGTGGGATTTACATACGTCATATGTCATATCCTCTTCAGTGGGATTTACATACGTCATATCCTCTTCAGTGGGATATATACACTACATATGTCATATCCTCTTCAGTGGGATTTACATACGTCATATCCTCTTCAGTGGGATTTACATACGTCATATCCTCTTCAGTGGGATTTACATACGTCATATCCTCTTCAGTGGGATTTACATACGTCATATCCTCTTCAGTGGGATTTACATACGTCATATCCTCTTCAGTGGGATTTACATACGTCATATCCTCTTCAGTGGGATTTACATACGTCATATCCTCTTCAGTGGGATTTACATACGTCATATCCTCTTCAGTGGGATTTACATACGTCATATCCTCTTCAGTGGGATTTACATACGTCATATCCTCTTCAGTGGGATTTACATACGTCATATCCTCTTCAGTGGGATTTACATACGTCATATCCTCTTCAGTGGGATTTACATACGTCATATCCTCTTCAGTGGGATTTACATACGTCATATCCTCTTCAGTGGGATTTACATACGTCATATCCTCTTCAGTGGGATTTACATACGTCATATCCTCTTCAGTGGGATTTATACACTACATATGTCATATCCTCTTCAGTGGGATTTACATACGTCATATCCTCTTCAGTGGGATTTACATACGTCATATCCTCTTCAGTGGGATTTACATACGTCATATCCTCTTCAGTGGGATTTACATACGTCATATCCTCTTCAGTGGGATTTACATACGTCATATCCTCTTCAGTGGGATTTACATACGTCATATCCTCTTCAGTGGGATTTACATACGTCATATCCTCTTCAGTGGGATTTACACTACATATGTCATATCCTCTTCAGTGGGATTTACATACGTCATATGTCATATCCTCTTCAGTGGGATTTACATACGTCATATCCTCTTCAGTGGGATATATACACTACATCATATCCTCTTCAGTGGGATTTATACACTACATACGTCATATCCTCTTCAGTGGGATTTACATACGTCATATCCTCTTCAGTGGGATTTACATACGTCATATCCTCTTCAGTGGGATTTACATACGTCATATCCTCTTCAGTGGGATTTACATACGTCATATCCTCTTCAGTGGGATTTACATACGTCATATCCTCTTCAGTGGGATTTACATACGTCATATCCTCTTCAGTGGGATTTACACTACATATGTCATATCCTCTTCAGTGGGATTTACATACGTCATATGTCATATCCTCTTCAGTGGGATTTACATACGTCATATCCTCTTCAGTGGGATTTACATACGTCATATCCTCTTCAGTGGGATTTACATACGTCATATCCTCTTCAGTGGGATTTACATACGTCATATCCTCTTCAGTGGGATTTACATACGTCATATGCATCAATCAACATCCTCAAATTCAATTAAACTATACGTACATACACTTAGGAGGATTCTACTTTCTTCGAGTCCCAGATGCTTATATATAGGGTCACCCGCAGCCTTCCCACCACATCTAAAACCCTTTGAAAGTAAAACCGACTTCCATGTATGCACTTCTATCCTAAAGAGTTACAATATCACAAACACATTCGTAAACCATCACACGATCAATCAAAACTGTCTACCAAACGATAATCAATCAGAAATCAACTAGACAGGAAGTCAAGTCAAACAAGCAAACAAACAACACGTATATGTACACTTTTCAGCCCGAATCTCTATTGAGTAGGGAGCTACGAAACTCACCTGATCGGCAAAGAAGTTGAATTTGATATAAAGTCAAGTTACTGTCGTTCAATGATCACTTCACGTCCAACACCTAAATATCGATCATATACATTCATATCAACTCACATAACCACATATACGTAGTTATTAAATATTCGGCAAAACCCTAATTAGGTTTCCAAAGTGCTTCTCGACGTTAAACGACTTCTAAGACTCTCAATCAATGTTATATAAGATAAGAAGTAAATTAGATTAAGGCTCGACGCGTAAAAAGGTCCAGAAAGTCAAACTAGGTCAAACAAGGAAATTTCAGAAAAACAAAGGCCGTAACTTACGGCCCAAAGGGGCGTAAGGTACGGTGGTCAAAATTACAACTGGCGTAGCTTACGGCCCAAAGTGGCGTAAGCTACGGCCCTCTAGAAAAGTCATTTTTGGCGTAAAAGTTGGCGTAAACAGAAACATTTTGGCGTAAGATGGAAGGATCGGCGTAAGCTACGCCCCAAAGGGCCGTAACCTACGCCCAAAGAAATTTGTACCAGCGTAACCTACGCCCCATAGGGCCGTAGGTTACGCCCCCTTCTGGGCAGCAACACTACCAGCAGCAGCAAGTGCAGAAAATCAAGAACCCCAAAACCCCAAATCGACGTTTAAGGTTACAAGACTTGTTTTGAAGTTACATTTGACATTCTAATGCATAAATACACTTACCCAAACCCATATTTCCATCCATAACATCACCAAATTCTCCAAATCAAACAAACCCTAATAAAACCCTAATTCGACCCAAACTCATTTTAAGGCGATTTAGGACATGTAAATACTCGAAATGACTAGAAAAGAGTAAGTAAACATAATTACATGCAAAAAGGGATGAATTAGACTTACCACAACTTCTTCCACGAACTAGAACCCAATTATGACAAAGTGGGTAAGAAAACTTGAACTAAAACTTTTGATTCTTCAATATGACGACAATGAGATGAAGATACTAATGATTCTCGAGTTAATCTAAACCCAAAACACCAAATGATACAAGAGAAATGAAGAACTAGAGATGTTCTTGCTTTTGGTCTAGAGAGAAAAGAGAAAGAGAGAAAGATAAGAAATGAGAGGTAAAAGAGAAAGATAAGGGAGGAGGAATGGGTCAAAGGGCTGATGGGTCGTGGATGACCCACAGGCCGACCCGTTTCCTTCTCAAGCCAAATTACAATCGTTAGACATTTAAACACCGATCAAAATACATTATTGACCCGAATACAACACATTGCCATTTAATCACCAAAACGACCCGAATACTTCATTAACCTATATTGTTAGTCATATTACACGTAAAGTCAACGAGTCAAAATTCACGGATGTTACAAAATAAAATATAAGTGAAGCTCATCATAAGTTGTAAAAGCAGTATATGTTTAAAAATATTGATTGATTCCATCTATTAAATAATTTAAGAACCTCTTATATATATATATGATGTCATCTTTATTTAATTTTAAGTTAAGTCGATGTATATATATATATATATATATATATATATATATATATATATATATATATATATATATATATATATATATATATATATATATATATATATATATATATATATATATATATATATATATATATATATATATATATATATATATATATATATATATATATATATATATATATATATATATATATATATATATATATATATATATATATATATATATATATATATATATATATATATATATATATATATATATATATATATATATATATATATATATATATATATATATATATATATATATATATATATATATATATATATATATATATATATATATATATATATATATATATATATATATATATATATATATATATATATATATATATATATATATATATATATATATATATATATATATATATATATATATATATATATATATATATATATATATATATATATATATATATATATATATATATATATATATATATATATATATATATATATATATATATATATATATATATATATATATATATATATATATATATATATATATATATATATATATATATATATATATATATATATATATATATATATATATATATATATATATATATATATATATATATATATATATATATATATATATATATATATATATATATATATATATATATATATATATATATATATATATATATATATATATATATATATATATATATATATATATATATATATATATATTGATTCCATCTATTAAATAATTTAAGAGATCTTATATATATATATGATGTCATCTTTATTTAAGTTTAGTTAAGTCGATGCCCTTCATATTATGAATTATATCAATTAGGTTATTCAAACCCTTTCTTATTAACTATCATTCAAGATTTGTATGGAAAGTTTATTATGATTTCTTAAAAGTTTTTTTTAACTTTAAATTTTAAAACATTTTTAAAAGCTCATTCTATAATTTTTTAAATCTTTATTCTTGATAGATTATAATTCGTTAGCCTCAAGTCCAATACAATTTTTATTGTGATTCATAGCCATAATCATATATTCCTTTTGATTTCTTATTAAGCCATAAGTTTGTTGTTTCCTTCAATTTTTTGTTGATATATTTGGTCTGTTTATATTATTTTAGTATAAATTGCAACACATAATTCATGTTAATTTATATACAAACAAATTAATTTTATTAGTTACTATTTTAAAAAACTTTACCATTTGAACAACAAATTTATAGAGATAAAATAGAATAAATAAATGATAATAATATATTGAAAAGAAATAATGCATGATAATGATAGTAATAGATTGAAAAGAATTAGTGCATGAATATACATTAGAAAATAGCAATTATTATTAGTTTATCGTTAAAGTTTGAATTTATATTTTGTTTAAAATATAAAGTAGAAAGGCTAATGTTGTGTTTGACCAATTATAAAGTCAATAACATCATCATTATGATCTAAGCTTTCTAATTAAAATTTGAAACTCATCTAATGGTCATTATTTCTCTATTATATAATTTCAGACTCTTTTATACATAGATGATGTTATCTCCCACTTAAGTTTGAGTTAAGTCGATTTTAAGCCCTTCATATTATGAATTATATCAATTAGGTTATTCAAACCCTTTCTTATTAACTATCATTCAAGATTTGTATGGAAAGTTTATTATGATTTCTTAAAAGTTTTTTTTAACTTTAAATTTTAAATTATCTCTTAAATTTCTTTATTTTTGATAGATTATAATTCGTTAGCTTCAGCCTAATACAATTTTTTTTGTGATTCATAGCCATAATCGTTATTCCTATTGATTTCTTACTAAGCCATAAGTTTGTTTATTTTTATCAACTTTTTTGTTGGTATATTTGGTCTCTTTGTATTATTCTAGTATAAATTGCAACACATAATTTATGTGAATTTATATACAAATAAATTCATATTATTAGTTACTATTTTGAAAAACTTTACCTTTTGAACAATATATGTATAGAGATAAAACAAAACAAAATAAATTACAAATGATAGTAATAGATTGAAAAGAAATAATACATAATAGATTGAAAAGAATTAGTGCATGAATATATATTTAAAAAATAGCTATTATTAGTTTATCTTTAAAGTTTGAATAGCATATTCCAAATTGATGTCCGATAGCAATGATAGACTTATAAATAATTAGCTATGTTAAAAAATGGAGGAAAAAACAGCTTAAAACTTTATGTTTAATATAAAATAGATAGGTATATTTTAGTGTTAGTTGTTAGACGCATAACATTTAGTTGTTAGAAATTGTTAATATTTTTATTTTAACTGGTTAAATAATTGATAAATAAAGGTTATTATAAAGGTTCAGTTCTATATGTTTTTCAAAAATTATAATTGATAAATAGCTTTATTTTACATGTTTCATGGTGATAAAAATAATTAACTTATTATAAATTCTTTTTAATATTCTATAATGACGTACCAAATTGCTATCTTAATCTTAATCTTAATATATACTATAAGACAGTTGAACTAATGACTTATTAACCAATCAAATCGCTCAATTTCATCAAATTGACTCTCGCTTATGTCATCATTTAATTTAACTATAAATTAAAAATCCTAATAATCATTATCCAAATATATTATTATATTATATTTATATTAATTTGTAGAAAAAGTCTCATTAATTTACACTTTTTGTTTTCCATCAATAATTTACACTTTTTAGCCCTGAATACTTAATTTATATTTATTTTTAGCCATCAACTTGAGAGGATTTTTTAAAATTTTATAATCATTATAAGGAGAGAGATCAAATGAGAAGGTGTCTTAAGGAGAGAAGGGAGAGAAGATCCTATGAACCAATCAGAACGTGACATGTGGCTTTAAAAAAAAAATGCGGTGACATTTTTGTAAATAATTTGACTTCAAACCCAAGCTGACCCAACCCATCCCCAAGCTGACCCAACCCCAAGCTGACCCAACTGACCAACCCCAAGCTGACCAAGCTGACCAAGCTGACTGAAGCCCAAGCTGACCCAACCCCAAGCTGACCCAACCCCAAGCTGACCCAACCTGACCCAGACCCCAAGCCTGACCCAACCTGACCCAAGCTGACCCAACCCAGAACCCAAGCTGACCCAAAACCCATAATCTAAATTTGTGTAGATTAATCTACATTTGTGTAGATTATGTGTAAATTGTGTCAAGCTGACCCAACCCCAAGCTGACCCAACCCCAAGCTGACCCAACCTGACCCAAGCTGACCCAACCCAGAACCCAAGCTGACCCAAAACCCATAATCTACATTTGTGTAGATTAATCTACATTTGTGTAGATTATGTGTAAATTGTGTCAAGCTGACCCAACCCCAAACTGACCCAACCTGACCCAGACCCCAAGCTGACCCAACCCCAAGCTGACCCAACCTGACCCAGACCCCAAGCTGACCCAAGCTGACCCAGACCCCAAACTGACCCAACCCTAAGCTGACCCAAGCTGACCTAACCTGACCAGACCCCAAGCTGACCCAACCTGACCCAGACCCCAAGCTGACCCAACCCTGACCCAACCTGATCCAGACGCCAAGCTGATCCAACTCAAGCTGACCCAACCTAAGCTGACCAAGCTGACTGAGAGCCCAAGCTGACCAAGCTTCAAAAAAGTTTAATTTATTTACAAAATTGCCACCGCGCTTTTTTTTTATTTTGACACATGTCGCGTTCTGATTGGCCAATAGGACCTTCTCTCCCTTCTCTCCTTAACACACCTTATTCCAGGATCCTCACCCCATTATCCAAATATATCATTATATTAGTATCTATATTAATATTTGTAAAAAAAAGGCTCATTAGTTTACAATTTTTTGTTTTAAAAGCATGATTTACAACAGAGGGTTACTTGAATACTAAATCCAAATCAATATGAACTCCATTCAAAATACATTCTATCTCTCAATAAAAAAAGGTACAAAATTTTCTCCCTTTTTATATATATTAGTTTTGCGTATTAATGTTAATAAGTTACAATTGTTACTCAAATCAAGAGTCCTAATTGTTGTCAAAGAATATGAAAACAATCCTAATTGCTATCTAGTTATCATAGGACAGGTGAATTGAAAATAAACCTATTCGTGTTATGGGCCCGCATCATGATCAAATACATATACTTGAATGTCAAGTACGGGATCACAAGTATGTATATATTTTAATTTTTAATTATCTTTCAAAATAATATCACATTATGAGTACAGCTGGTTTCAAAAAGTTTTATAACAGAGGAATTATTGTAGCATGTGACTTGTGGAATGACTACTACAAACAATTTCATCAATATGTCTCAGCTAATAATGACAGTGGCGAACCTATGATTATTGTACTACAACTTGCAAAGTATAACACTTGGACCGTATATCTTCAAAATTATAAGCTTTTATGACTTAAATGTATGAAGATCTAATATTGATAATATCGTAAATCTCGTGTCCAGTGTTAGACACGGGTCTAAAATCTAGTGTTTGCCTGTAACAGAATACATTGACATGGACGACCCAACTTATATTTGTAACTCATGTCATAAGCCCCGTGTCCAGTATTGGACACGGGTCTAAAATCTAGTTCATCTATTAAAAACTAACAATTGTTTCTCGATTGTTTCGAAGGAGCAAATAAATCCCCATCTCCATTATAATATTTTAACAATAGCAATAAAGTATTAATATCATATTTAGTTTATTAATTAGTTTTGTAAAACTTGAACATGACAGCAATACGTATATGATTCCTTCTAAAATCTAAATATTATTTTTCTTTTAAACTAAAAATAAGCGTAGACATTATATATATTTCTTATTATTATACAATATATTTAATTACATAAGTTATATTTTTAAATTATAAAGTAGAAAGACTAATATTGTGTTTACTTAATAATAAACTTGGTAATGATATAATTATTTTGATCTAAATGTTGTAACTAAAAGTTTGAACTCATCTAACTGTCTTTGTTTACTCATAAAAGAATTTAGGACTTTGTTATATATATATAACGGGCGTCGGAATAAATGAGTGGGTAAATCACTTCCGTCGGAAATTTCCGTCGGAATCTTCTATTTCCGACAGAAACTTTCCGTCTGAAGTTTGTCGGGAAATTTAAGAAAAATTATATCCGTCGGAAATTTAAATTTTTAGTGACAAATTACCGACAGACTATTTTACAGTGGTAATTTTTCTGACAGATATTTTAGCTACAGATTTCCGACGGATTTCGAATAAAAAATTTAAAAAAAAAAATATTAATATATTTTAATATCCATTTTTACAATCCCATAAAACAAATAAAACAAAACAAAAATGACAAATATAAATCTCATTCACAATAATATTCAACCAAATAAATCTCACTTCAATAAAATAACATTCATTTATACAATTATATTTACATCTAAATAACATTTGCAACATCAAATTTAATCGATCTACAACCAAAAAATTGACATCTGTTTCTTCAAATTAAATTAACAAAAGGCACAAGCCTTATGCCTTCTTGCTGCTTTCCCAGCTCACGCATATCACCATCACCTACCAAACTTATAGAAACAATAATTTATAGATTAAACAATATACATAAATAAAACCAAAATTATTTATAGAACATAATAAATAAAAAGAAGGATAAGAGAGATTAACAATATATATGTCGAGTTTTATGACCGAACCGAACGGATCTTACACTCAACTCACCCAATCTAGTGATTAAAAGCATATATATGTCGGTTTCTTAAAGTTTTTAGTGAAAACTATCTCGTTTTTCTCGTAAATCAACAGATCCATGTACATAGATACATATATACTATGTTTTTCATAAGGATTTATGTTTAAATATCATTTATTTGTATAGATCTAACACCCAAACCCTATAAGATCAGATTTGGACCAAGAGAAAGAAGAGAAGAAAGATTTTCTGCCAAATCGAGTTATATATGACCCAAAGACACAAAAAACGAACGGATCTTACCATTAACACACCCGATCTAGTGATTTAACATATATACGTTTCGGTTTCTTATCAAATTCGTGAAAACCATCTCGGGTTTCCTTTATTTTGACAGAATCGTATACATACATACATATATATTGTGTTTTTCATAAAGATTTAGGTTTAAAAATAGTTTATTTGTATAGATCTAAGAAATTCCTTACCAAATCTTGAAGAAATGGAAGAGAGAGAGTGGAGAGAGACGGTTTTAGAGAGAGAAGAGTGGAGAAAGTGAGAGTTGAAGAAATGAGGGAGAAGAGTGGTGGGCTAGGGTTTTGTATGACCTATTTTTCCTTGAGCTATCTAACCTTAACCGTGTTTGGCTCCGTTAGACCGCCTAAATACGAGAGACTCGAGATTAATTAAAATGATTCGTCGACACATTTGATTGTATTTTTTAATTACCTTTCAAACGACTATAAATATGACAACATTAGTTAATTAATAATTCAATTTTGTCAAATTTAAAGTATTTTACAGTTTAGTTGCATTTTTATCGGACACTAGTTATTTTGCGTTCTTGAATCATTTTTGGTTTCTCATCAATCGACAACCTCTCAAAATCATTAAAACGCGCTCACAAGGCGAATCTAGAAATTTGATTTACGGGGGGCAAATTTTTTTTTTTAACAACCATATTGCAAACATAAATAGTTAAACTTTAAAAACTGCAACTGATAACAAAAGTTATATATTTGTAGCAAATTTAAAATATAATTGTCTCTTAATAACGATGAATCTAAAGCAAAGTTATATATTTGTAGCAAATTTAAAGTATAATTGTCGGGGCATTACCCCCACTCTTTACAATGTACATCCGCCACTGCGCGCTCGTATACACAAACTTGAATCTCATCCTCATAATACTTTGTATTGGGTTGTAACACCCATATTATTATTTTATTCTATTTATAAAAAAAAGAGATTAAATAAAAAAATTTATTGTTACGCAATATGTATAATACTTAATACATACTTATGTATAATAGTTAATAGATTGGGCTAACAATTGGGCCTAATGATAAGCATATATCAAAAGCTTCATTTTAGAGTGTTCGCATGAGCCTAATGGTACTAGTATGTTTCTCAATAGTTCGTTTCAGATAACAAGCAATGTTTAGGGCCCAATAGACCCAACTGAGTGAAAGACGAACACACACGGCTCGTTTGGCTCATTTATACAAATGATGAATATCAGTGTGAGTGAAAACATTATTTCAAAGAATAGATTACTACATATATAATATATTTAACTAGTCTTAATACCCGTACAATGTACGAATTTAATATAAGATTTCTAATTAATATGATTTTTAATATAAGATTTTTAATTATATTAGGAATTTATATCATATGGATATTTTACCCGCACAATGCGCGGGTTTTTATAATTATTGTTCAAAAAAGATTGAAAAATAAAAGTTTAGATATACATTATGTTTTTTTTCATTTTTATGTCACCATTTAAACAAAATCTTTATAACTTAATATAAAAAAAGTAAAAAAAAAACTAAACACGACCACATTTATAACTTAGTATGGTTTATTATTATAAAGGTGAAATCTAAATTGGAAAGGATATTCTCTTTTTGTTTATCATATACGAGTAATACATACGGGATTTATATTTATGATTTGATATATATTTTTTTAATATTTTATGATAAGTGTGCAAAACATAGTAAGTGTGCAAATTTGTTGGAAAATTCCTATGGTTAAAGTTTTTTTTTTGACATTTTTTTAAAATAATATTTCCTACGGATTCCTTACGGATATAATTACGAAAAAAATTTTTAAACAAATATGTTTCCGACGGAGATTTAAAAACCGTCGCTATTCCGTCGGAAATCTCCGACAGATTCCCGACGGATATAATAATCAAATTTAACTTTCTTAAATAAATACATTTCCGACGGATTTCCGACGGAGTTTTCAAATCCGTCGGTATTCCGTAGGAAATTTCCGACAGATTACCGACGGATATAATAATAAAATTTAATTTTTTTAAAACAATTATAGTTCCGACGGATTTCCGACGGAATATTATAAGCCGACAGATTTCTGACGGAATTTGTGTTTCGTCGCTAATCCGTCGGAATTCCGTCATAAATTTTCCAATAAGTAAATTAAATGGCATGCCGTCGGAACTTCGTCGGTGATCTGTCGGAAATTTCCGACAGATTTTTTCCGTCGGAAAAATCCGTCGGTATTCTTCAGTTTTGTAGTAGTGTATCCTATTGATATTATTATTATTATTCTTAGTTATTATATTGAAATTATTGATTAAAAAAATGTAAATTGGTGATAAAAAATAAAAAAAGTGTAAATTAAAGTCAAAATTGAAAGCAAAAGTAAATTTAAGAAAATCAAGAACTGTGATTGGTTATAAGTTTAGAGCAACTTTCGTTTAGTATATTAAAAGATTAAATTAAGATACTAGAAATTCATCAAAACTAAATTAAAATTTTCACATAATACTAAAAAACATACAAACCCACCACTAATTCATACTACTTTTTCAATCCTCGGCAAATCGTTTATTTGACATATCCTGCGTTTCCTCGCGAGGATGACTTTCAAGTTTCAAGCATATTGATATGACTTAATATACACATATTTCCCACATAGTATTTGGACGTTTTATACATGTTTTATGGTCGTTTTATATGCATTTGTGTGCTTTATGGTATGTTTTAGTTCTTTCAGGTTATAGCAGGTATAATAGAAGAAAACCGGGTAAGTGATGCTAAGAAGGTCCGAATATGCCTACCGAAGAGCTTGAGAAACGAAGAAAACAAGTTTGAAGTACTTCTGGAGGCTGGTCCCATCGTGAGCAATTTTGGTCCCATCGCAATGGGGAGGCAGTCAACACAAAGAAGTCATGGATTACAGATGGTCCCATCAGGACCAGTTTTGGTCCCGTCGCAATTGTAGGTCGGCCAGCAAGCATTTTTCTCTAAACTTATAAATACCAAGTGCAAATAAACCCTAGGATATCTATTCTTCACTCCAGTCGAATTTAGGGCTTTTGAAGGCTATTTTTCATCAGATTTAACACCTTTGAAGATCCTCATTACGATTGGACGATTTCCGTTATTCGTGTTCAATTTCTTGTATTCGGTAACGATGAATTCTCTATATTTGATTTGTTATTCTTATTTCAATATGAGTGGCTAATCACTTTATCATCCATCTTGATGAAGTGAGACAATATGTAAGGATTGCACAATTTTATTAATTCAATGTTGATTTCATTTAACGTTATATAGGGATCTTAGCGTATTTCTTCCTTAATAATTTATCTTGAATTGATTGGTGATTTATGTGTGTCTTTAATGGTAATTATTGATTTCATATATTTCATTTTGATTGTTTGGGTACAAATGATTGGATCTATGACGGGTACGGTAGATAATCATTCAATGATAATAGGGGGAAATGTGTTAACGGTTGGGTACAATCGGTAGATATAATTGTTATCTTAATAACCAAAACCATTGTTTGATTAGGGAAGTTATAAAAGATGTCTTGGGGTACCGGTCTTTGTAATGAAACTAGTTTAAGCAAGAGAGTCAAATAATGTCATTAACTTGACGGGTACGGGGTTGGTGCTTTGTTTGAGTCTCGGTTATTTAATCAACTTAAATTGAAATTGAACTTCATTTATGTGCAATCTGACCATGTTGTTGAGCGGATTCGAGATGGATGACCTTTAATTATTATTGTCATAAAATCCTTTTTCTATCGTTTGAGGACGATCCTTGCCCCGGTAGTACCGGATTTAATTATTCTTCTTTTACTTTAAGTTGAGCAAAGTGACAATTCGGTCACAAAACCTCTTGTTAATTAGAATTACTTAATGTCAACAATTACTTCATTTTAGTCCCTGTGTTCGATCCTGACTTACCATTTATCTATACTATACACGAACGGGTCCACTGCCCGAGAGTGTGCATTAGGTAGTAAAATCGGTATTTCTTGTTTATAAATTTATTATTTATTTAGTTTTAGTCCATTTCATTATTTAGTTTTTGTTTTCTATCTGTTCTTTTCACGGGTTGTGCTAGTGTTTGTTTTGCAGTATTAGCATCACAAATGGGTGATGAACAACCGAGAGACCCGAACAACCGTCCTTACGGGGAACGAGTAAGAAACATACCGGCTAACCGGGGCACAACTATTC
>CM067174.1:43619739-43759078 GCA_034093135.1 Erigeron breviscapus | reverse complement strand
CGTGGGGAAACCCTAACTCGTGTTTTAATTGTGGCTCAAGCCATTTGAAAGGTTCCCGGGACTCGACAAAGTCATTAGAGAAGTCGGAAAGTAGTTTGCAACAATTTAAGTCGTCCACAAGTCGTCTCGTGACAAAAGTTATTATAATACAATATATATATAGTTTTAAGTTAAAACCCTGATTAGGTTTTTAAGTAAGACTCGTGACTTTAAGTGACCCACGAGCCTCGTATGCATCACTAGAGAACCCGAGAAAAAGTCTAAGTGAAAGTTTGACGTTATCCAACCGATTAGTGACCATATTATATTAAGAGTTGAGTCCCACTTTGAATTGTAGGATGACTATTAACTTTGGACGACATTTGAGACTCGAGTATTGCACTAGAGAAGCTGGGAAAGGGCCCGTTAGCGAGCTCGATACGACCCAAGGATGAAGGTCACCGGCTAGTACAAAACAGAAACTCACGAAGTAAGCCACCGTCTTGGACGGTGGCACCACCGTCTTAGACGGTGGTCTATATTTGCTTTACGCTGGACCTTCCCTGTCTTACGCCGGTTCTGGAGGCTAGACGCTCAAAACTCACAAACCAGACCACCGTCTGGGACG
Source organism: Erigeron breviscapus (assembly GCA_034093135.1). Classification (NCBI taxonomy): domain Eukaryota; kingdom Viridiplantae; phylum Streptophyta; class Magnoliopsida; order Asterales; family Asteraceae; genus Erigeron; species Erigeron breviscapus. Next base: position 43,758,471 of record CM067174.1, on the reverse strand, counting down.
GTGGTCTTGGCGTCCAAGACGCTGGGCGGCGAACAGAATGTGCAGCAGCAGGAACCAAAGAAGAAATGCGACCAAAACCAACCCAAACTCAATTTTTGACTTGAGAACCGTTTTTAGCTCACCCTAAACTTGTTTTGAAGCTCAAGTAAACATAAATAAACATAAATAGACTCAACCCACTTCAATATAACAATCCAAAACACACAATTAACCCCCAAAATTGGCCAAACCCTAAATCACACCTTCAAAAACCCTAATTTGACCCATTTGTGTTTTTGAGCTCAAATCGACCAAGAACCCGAACCAGAAGACCAAGGACAAGTTTATTAACATAAAATGGTGCTTTCAAGTGAGATTTAACTTACCCAGATTCCTTCCAAGTGATGCAATCCGAAATTGAGCCAAAGAGGGGGTTTTCTTGCACTTTAAGTTCCAAGTTTTTGATATATTGCTAGAATGATGATGATGATGATGATGTTTCTTGTGTTAATTTAATTCAAACAACATTTAATGAAGAAGAAATTTATAGAGAGAGAGATGTGCATGTGTGTGTGTCATTGGAGAGGTTTTAGAGAGAGAAATGTAAGATTAAATGAATGGATGGAATGGGGGATGGATAGGGTTGGGTTGTCTTGTGGGTCATGGGTCATGGATAGACCCATGGGTTGACCCGATTGTGTATCTAGTAATTTAAACGTCGTCTCGTATCGTGTCGTATTATAAGTCGATAAATCGACTCGTCAAGTTTATCACTAGTCATTTTGTCTCAAAAAGATGCAATTACATTAATAATTTAGCTCTTTAGTCAAATCTCGTGTAAAGTCAAAAGGTCAAAATTTGCGGATGTTACACATATATATATAATAGAATTATAGGAAAATAAACTAACGATAGAAATTGTGAATTAGTTAGTCTCTTTTACATTCCAATCTTTCAACTTCCAAATCATCCTCAATAGTAAGGCTAATGGAATTCCAAAACTTCTCATTAAATTACACTTACAAGGATCATCAATTACTAACTCTTCCAATTATGCACATATCCACTAATAAATCACATAACAATTCAAGTAACAAATCAAGAATTTACTACCCATGCTACATCCATTTGTAATTACTCTTCCCTTTTCTCCTACCTTTGCTCTTAGTATCCTATCTGAAATAGTGTATCAACAACACCATTTGTCAATCATCAAGCGTATCCATACACAAAAACCAAATTTCTTTTGGGTGTAAATGTTTCTATTTTGTGTATTGCCTTCAACTCTTCTATGTCTATAACGAAGCTTATGTGGTATACATACATATATATATATATATATATATATATATATATAGTATATGTATACCACATAAGCTTCGTTATAGACATAGAAGAGTTGAAGGCAATACACAAAATAGAAACATTTACACCCAAAAGAAATTTGGTTTTTGTGTATGGATACGCTTGATGATTGACAAATGGTGTTGTTGATACACTATTTCAGATATATATATATAATAGAATTATAGGAAAATAAACTAACGATAGCAATTGTGAATTAGTTAGTCTCTTTTACATTCCAATCTTTCAACTTCCAAATCATCCTCAATAGTAAGGCTAATGGAATTCCAAAACTTCTCATTAAATTACACTTACAAGGATCATCAATTACTAACTCTTCCAATTATGCACATATCCACTAATAAATCACATAACAATTCAATAACAAATTAAGAATTTACTACCCATGCTACATCCATTTGTAAACCATGCAATTAGAGCTATAACAACAATTATGAAGAGAGATTATTTTAGTTTTAAAGTTGATTCATGACTCAACTTTTATAATATATATAGGATATAAGGATATTGTGTATAACAGATTGCATTTTAATTTTATTTAATTTATTTAACAAGTAATTCGTTTATCGGAATACAAGTGAAATTGAGACGAATGGGTTTGCTTTGTTGACATAAGATCTAATTGTATAACGAATCAAAAGTCACATAAAATCGGAAATCTGACATGGATAACTGATCGTCTTGATTGTGTCCGAGAAAAAAAATGATATTATATCTTGACGATAACTTACAATCAATTAAACAATGATTACCAAGTCTATAATCCCTTATAAAACAAACTCAACCCCCCTCCTTACTTAATTAAGATTTTGAAATACCCAATTTACCCTCACAAATTCAACCTATTTCTCAGCCATCCATTAAATGTACCCAAAATACCCCTAACAATTTCAATCCACACAAATCTACCGTCAAACCCTAATCTAATTATCTATCTATACTTATATATTATAAACAAATCTAATTTTGTTGAATTTTAAGTTTCAACATTCAACAATTCATCAAAACGACATTACATTAATAACCTACACTACTCGCCGCCGCCGCCATCACCACTAATCGCCACCGCCACCACCACCAATTGCCGCCGCCAACACCGTTGCCCCTACCGCCGCCCGCCACCACCACCGCCGCTATTACATCGCCACCGCCACATCGCGTGGGTACCCTTCTAGTTTGTTGAGTGCATGTGAGGCCTAATTAAACGTTGTACAAAATCGATACAAGAAAGTCCCTAAACTAACTCATCAATTAATCGATGCGACACATCTTTATCTTTACTCCTTTATAAAGCATTTTGGGTTTTTATTTATGGTATGTCTTAAAAAATTAAGCATATTTCTTTTTTCCCAGAAAGCTCCTTTCACCATATTTATGGTTCCCAAAATGACCTCCACACACTACAACACTAAATTACCATATCTACCCTTATAACAAATTGTCATTACTAAAACAAAATTCCGCCGCAACGCGCGGATATTATGCTCGTCTTATATAGATGCATCACATAGGTGCACCAACACTTCTCTGGTTGCAGTGCATCAATGAGCAATGTGTTACACTATACAACATTCCCATCAGGTCCCTCTAGTTTAATGCTAAATGAGTTTTATCCAAGAAGGATGCATCACATTGAAAGGAAATCACTAAACAACTCAACATTCTGTAATGATGGATATGGATCATTGGGCTTGTTTTCCATACTAACTAAAACAAAACGAGCTGAGCTGCTGAGTAGGTCTAATTGGGTAATGTATCTATATTTTTGGGCCTTGTATAACCTAATATACTTTTAACTTTATAAGCCCAAACAGAAAATGGCTGAAATATTAATTGCCCACACCATAAGTCAAAGTACTGATAAAAAGTTCTAAAGAAGAATATAACTGATCTATTGTCGATTGTCCAATTAAGAGATACAAAATTTTGTTTTTTTTTTGAAGGTCCTAGATTCGAATCCAAGCATAATGGCGTTAAAAATATATAAAACATCCTTAAAGTATAATAATACATTTCAGTCGTACAAATGGTACAACTTAGTTATTTCTTTTATCTCACAAAAATATAAAATTAATTAATTAGTAATTCGTACAAACTATGGTTCGTACAATGGAAAGTCGTCAAGCCCACAAGCCTTCTCTTAATTATGAATTTTTGCACTTATATATGATAGATATGTAGATATAGATATTTACGTATGTGTAGTTTAAAAATAAAAATGTGTAATGTAGACTTCACATTAAACAAAGTAGTACATGTATATTTTCTGAGTCCTATAACTTCTTGTGTGTCTAACCGTACCCTTTTATATAGAAAAAAAAAATGATACATAGGTAAACAATCATTCTGATAGTTTGGTATGTGGAGATCGATTGAGGTGTAATTATATGCTTCTGTGAACAAGTTATTCTTGTACGTGCTTTAACAAATTACATAGGTAAACAATCATTCTGAAAGTTGATTATCTGCTAAGATACGAACACTAGTTAACAAATTGAAGTACATATGGTCCTCAGTCTAGACTTTTAAAACCATTCACAACTAGAATTAACTTCAGAAACTAAAAATGACACATTTTGGCATTATGATATTTCATTATTAGTGATCACGTCCATTTTGTTTGTCACACACGCGTATCCCTCTTGAGAGTGAAATGAGACTCGTTAAAATCTGTCACATCATCATTTTCAATCACCAATTATGTGTCAATAAACTAACTGAATAAAGTTGGACCATGTCTACATACCTTGAGTTAATATTTTCAAAACATATCCCTTGACTGATTCAAATTAAATAGACATAGTTTGGTAAATATAAAAATACTGTGTGACATGTGAGGCTTGGGACTCACGGGCTGCGAGTTTTGTGGCAAGCATATTATATGATTAAGTGGAGGAGATACGCGGTGGTCCATAATTTCTATAAAACTCTATATTTCAAGTACTATTTCTGAGTATTTAATCAATTTTAAGGTAATTGGCAACCCCAGACTAGAGTAATTGAAATTTATAGTTTAATTTTACACTTATTAGTATCATGAAAACTGTTCGGCGACCTCATGATTAAAATCCTACCTCCGCCACTGATATGATTCATGGCCAATTAAGTTTAATAGTAAAAAGATATACTAAAATATATTAGTACTCCTTTTACGTGAACATAATAGAATATTATTCACCCAAACGAAACAACTTTTGTTTTAACTTAAATGTTAACTTTTAGTAGTTACTCCGTATTTATCATCCGTTACTCCGTTAGACCATTCGTAACCGTTCACCTATTTTACCTACACTTTTGCTTGCCACGTCAAGTTCACCTTCTCATTCCCTTCCCCTTTTCTTTTTTCCTTTAACCATTCACCTATTATGTGGACCTCGCATAATTCAAATTTGATACCCCACAATATAACTAAATAGCCAATCAAAATAAAACAATAAAAAACTTAATAAAATAGAAGGTGAAGTAGGTGAAAGCTTTCACCTAGCCAAGCATCACCTACCCTTTCACCTATCTTTATTGGTGATCACCTATCCTCTTCACCTAGGCTTTAAGGATGGTCTTAGTGATTAAAATCTTATTGCTCAGCTTGAAAATTTATACCCAAAACATTAATAAAAAAAAAAAACTTTTTATCTTTTCTTAAATTAGCTACTCTGTCAAAAACTCGTTAGCACACCAATTTAACGATTTTTATGTAAAATACTAATGTATTTACCTAAATTAGGAAAGTGAAAGTTTGAACTTTGAAGCACTGAAGGGGCAGAGTACTAGTGGACCCCAAATGAGATAATACTCTTTGACCGTTCCAAGCAAATGTAATTTTAGAAGTTATATGAAAATTGTCCATTTGACTAGCGTTAATTATCTTAGTCGTTTTTCGTTTTCTTTATATATATAACAGTTAAGACAATGTCGGGTATGTTATGACCAAAGGTTTGTGTTATTCTTATTAACCATATTGCATGTCTACTTGAAACCACGTATAGCTTAAGCTTTCGCGTGCTAGGTTTTCATTGTCGGCGACGAATGATTGATGAGCTTGATGGTTCACCCTCAATCCGAGCCATTAGTGCTTTTGTTTTTTAATTGGATAAATTTCGGATAATAATGTAAAAAGAACAAAATGTGATGAATAAGTGAAGATATGTTGTTGTCCGATATGTGTCAGTTTAGAAGTGTTGATGTAACAGAATTGATGAACAATTGATTTCATCTCCAATACAAGGATAAACAGTTAGTATACAGTTTGTAAATGATCAAATCTCCCTTCGAGAAATACCCTCGATCAAGAAACTACCCATTACGATGTAAATGATGTCTATGTGCTAATGTGTGATAGTGAAAGGGTCTACTATGTAATAATGAATTGAAGCAGAGGAGACTCAAGTCGAGCAGTGCCTATAACTCAAATGGGATCACACAGATAAGTCATTGGTCAACTTAATTATATACCAATAGTTGGAATATGATCACGTTAAATAAACGCATGTCCGGAAAATGTTTAAGCCTACGGGGTCACACATAATGAACACTTAGATATTCGGTTATATGTACATATTGTATCTACATATTTATAATCACCATAATTGAGAGAAATGATATTGGACATTATTAACTAGATATGTTAATTAGAATGATCTAATAATTAATAAATATGATATATTAATTATTAAATATTAATTAATAATTAAATGTAATTATTAATTAAAAGAATACTAGTCCAAATCAAATAATAAAAGATGTTAGCTTGAAGGTTAAGTTATTAGAGATATATTTATACCCTAATATAATAACTCTAATATCACTTTCGGTTCTCTCTCGATCCAAACTTTAATACCGAAAACACAAAACTCATATTCTAAAACCAAATCTATATTATATAGATAATAGTCAAGACTTTGGTGGGGGTTTTAGTTCGGCAGAAACATTATTTGTGTTTCTTACTTATGTTGGACAAAACAAAACTAAAAGCTATTTAGGAGCTTTTGGTTTTTGGTGATTCAAGATCTAGCAATCTTCGGGTATTGTTCGACGTGTCGTGTGTGCGATCGTAGAGGGGTTTTACTTTAAACCCTAATAATAATTATCATTATTATTATCTATTGGAAGCTAAGCTAAAATGTACACATTCTCTATCTTTGTTAATTAATATATTGCATATGATTTATTCCGCTGCGTACTCGTGTGTACTCGTGTCTTGTGTTTCCGACAAGATGACAAGAAAATCTTTTCCACATAAACCGGAGAGGGTTAAAGAGCTACTTGGACTCATACATACCGATGTTTGTGGCCCATTAGACATGTGTCAAGGAAAGGTGCTAGCTACTTCATCACTTTTACGGATGATTTCAGTCGTTATGGTTATGTTTACTTGCTTAAACATAAACATGAATTCTTTGAAACATTCAAAGAGTTTAAAAATGAAGTAGAAAATCAACTCGGTAAAACCATCAAGATTCTTCGTTCGGATCGAGGTGGAGAATACTTAAGCCAAGAGTTTAAGGATTATCTAAAAGCTTGTGGAATTATTCAACAGCTTACTCCTCCATATACTCCACAACATAATGGTGTATCTGAGAGGAGAAATCGAACCTTATTGGACATGGTGAGATCAATGATGAACCTTACGAACTCTCCCATTTTCATTTTGGGATTATGCTCTAGAGACTGTTGTACGCATTCTCAATATGGTTCCAACCAAGAAGGTTGACAAGACACCGCATGAATTGTGGCATGGAAGTGTCCCTAATTGTCTTACTTAAGAGTCTGGGGATGTGAGGCACTTGTAAAGCGAGATACGCTTGACAAACTTCAACCCAGATCAGTTAAGTGCATCTTTGTAGGATACCCAAAGGAAACGATGGGTTACTACTTCTACTTTCCTACTGAAAACACTGTTAAAGTTGCTAGATATGCTGAGTTCTTTGAAAAGAATCTCATCACTCAAGAAAACAGTGGGAGGATTATCGAACTTGATGAGACTCAAGAGGAAGATGTGTCACCTTCTGAAAACACTAGCGATCATCAACTTGGGGGGGGGGGGAATGTTCAAAGTGATGAACCTCAAGTTGAAGATAATGCGATTCCAATTCGTAGGTCCTCAAGGACAATACGTGCTCGTGAAAAGTTGAATCTAAATATAGAATCTGAGGAACACGTATTAGAAGATCTAGATGAACCTCAAAACTTCAAAGCTGCATTATCAGATCCAGAATCTGACAAATGGCTTGAAGCTGCGAATGTGGAAATGAAATCCATGAAAGACAATCAAGTCTGGAGCTTGGTTGATCTTCCACCTAATGGTAGAACCGTTGGGTGTAAATGGATCTTCAAAAAGCTAGTGGGAGTAATGTTACTTTCCTTGTCTTATATGTAGATGACATATTGATAATAGGAAATCACATTCCAATGTTGCAAGATGTAAAATCCCATCTTGGAAAGTGTTTTGTTATGAAAGACTTGGGTGAAACAACATTTATTCTTGGAATCAAGATCTATAGAAATAGAAGTAAACGGTTGATTGGACTAAGTCAAAGTGCTTATATTGATAAGATCTTGAAGCGATTCAAGATGGAGAATTTCAAGCGTGGATTCGTACCCATGCAGGAAGGACTTAGCTTATCTAGCAAACAAGGTGCCTCTACACCTGAGGAGGTGGAGCGTATGCAAAGGGTTCCTTATGCTTCGGCTGTGGGATATATTATGTATGCGGTAAGATGCACTAGACCTGACATTCGCGCAAAATATCGTTAGCTGATATCAACAGAATCCAGGTGAAGGTCACTGGACTACTGTGAAGAACATTCTTAAGTATTTGCGAGCTACTAAAGAATTATTTCTGGTGTATGGATTGCCATGTCTGCAACAGAGTCTGAGTACATTGCCGCCTCAAGAAGCCGCCATGGAAGCAGTCTGATCAGGAAGTTTTTTTCTGGGCTTAACGTGATGCCCTCAAATAACACACCTTTAGATATGTATTACGACAATACTGGTGCAATCATCATTGCTAACGAACCCGGAGTTCAGAAAGGTGCCAGACATTATCATAGACGATATCACTATGTTCGTGACCAAATCGAACTAGGAGAAATCAAGTTACTCAAAGTTCACACAGATTATAACTTAGCTGATCCTTTTACAAAGGCATTGTCAAAAGGAAAGCTCGGTAAGCATGCCGAGGGCATAGGACTTAAATTAGCTAGTTATATCATGTAAATCTGTGATTGGTATTTGGATAAAAGATGTTGAACAATTATTATTTAATAAATGAATTAAAGTACTTGGTATGTTTGTTTTCATTTCAATATATAATTGTATCCTATATTTGCATGTTTAAATCTATGAATATTTTATATTCTAAATGTCCATTGTCGATTAACTATATGTGAATATAGTTAAACTAAGACAAATCTGAGTGATTGGTAATATTCTTAAGAATATTGAAGATGGTCCTACCAAACTCACATGATATCCATAAGATGCATATTGGACTACCCCACTTAATGAATCATCATTTTATGGATCGGCGTCATTAAGTGAAATTCGTGAAATGGTTGCTTTACTTATCCTTAGACTTGAGATACAAGCAGGTTATGCGAGTATGGATTGCATTTTCTTGATATAGTTCTAACTATCCTGAATAAGGTAGTAACAAAGGGCTATTTTCAGAAATGTAGTGAAATGACATGACTAACACATGTAGTCAAAATAAGATTTGTTCCTTCAACTAGTAATTGAAGAATGATACCATTTGGCGCCCTCATTAATTAATTAAGATGTTTGTATGCGCATACCCAAATGAATTCCAGATGTGTCTCGATTAATTTGGTAATCTTAATTAGTTGTAGAAATGAGAAACATAATCGTTAAATTATGGAATGACTTTGATCCATATCCATAATTAACAAAGGTATCTGAAACAAAAGGGATAGTAAACACTGAAACTATTTCAAATATACTTTAAGAAACTATACTTAAATATTTCCGGGAGCATTGGCGTGTTGCTAGACGCTAACCAATGTTATTGCCTTTATTATAACATGCTCAAGTGGGAGCTGTTGGAATATGATCACGTTAAATAAACGCATGTCCGGAAAATGTTTAAGCCTACGGGGTCACACATAATGAACACTTAGATATTCGGTTATATGTACATATTGTATCTACATATTTATAATCACCATAATTGAGAGAAATGATATTGGACATTATTAACTAGATATGTTAATTAGAATGATCTAATAATTAATAAATATGATATATTAATTATTAAATATTAATTAATAATTAAATGTAATTATTAATTAAAAGAATCCTAGTCCAAATCGTAACATTCGTGAAATTGGTTAGCTTGAAGGTTAAGTTATTAGGACTAATTATTATTATACAAACCGTATATGATCGAGTATTGTGAATTAATCGTGTTTAAGGTGGTTATATGACTTGATGATCGTTAGGATTAAATTATGTTTGGGTACTAGTCAAGGTTATTTGATCGATTTAATTGGCCGTTTAATGAATGTTCAAGGTTAGTAGTGGTAGAAGTTAGATAGTAAGGGTTTGGACTATCCATGGGTCAACCCATGACCCATTGACCCAACCCACCAACCCAACCCTATCCTTACACTTTTCCATCCATTCATTCATTCTCACCTATCTTTCTCTCGCTCTTCTTGAATGCAAGAACTCTTGCACAACTCTTTCTTTCTCTCACTAAATTTAATACATCAAATTAAATGTTTCAAGTAAGTTTTTGTTAGGGTTTTTCATTATCATCATCATCTTAACAACATATCAAAAATTTGGGGTTTCTAAGTGCAAGAATCATTGATTTCGGGTCAAATTCGGATTTAGCTCATCGGTGGAAGATTTGGTAAGTTAAACTCGTCTTGAATTCATCATTTTGTGTTCATAAACAGGTTTCATTGATAAATATAAGTAAACTTGGTCAATTTCAATGTAAAAATCCGGTTTTAGGTTATCAAGGGTTTCAATTGGGTCATAAGTGGGTCAAAGTGGATTTTTGACAAGAAAAGAGATTATGAGTCGAAATAGTGAAGTGGGTTACGTCCAACCAAGTTCAAATACTCTTATTATGTCCGAATTGAGTCTTGGCTTCCTTCTAAATTGATGAATAGGTCAATTAGGGTTTTTGTTATTAAAAATGGGTCAAATCAATCGTTAATGCTTTGGATCGAATGTGGCAAAAAGGGTTACGAATTTCGTGTTTATTAACTTTCATTTATGCTTCAAAACTGAGTTATGAACCTTCCCAAGTTGTTCAAAGGTCGAAATTAGGGTTTTGTAGTGTTGTGGGTCGAGTTTACTCCCTCTAGCTGCTGCTGCTCATTTCCTTCAGAACCTACCGTCCACACGCCCTCTTGGCGTCTGAGACGCTTCCTGCCAAGCTTCTAGCGTCTCACACGGTTAGCCCACCGTGTGAGACGGTGGCTCCCTTGTGTCATTTTTCCTTTACGCTAGCCACACGCCAAGCTTCTCTGTTTTACGGTGGACCAGACGTTGAAATGTGTAAAACCGCAGCACCGTGTGAGATGGTGGAACCCACCGTCTGAGACGGTAGGCCACCCATGACCACCGTCTGGGACTGTACCTCTAGGCGTCTGGGACGCTGCTCCGGCTGTGTTACTTTCCTGTTTTATCTAGCTTTGAGTCTTTGCTTCTAGGGTCAAACCAACCATCCTTTTAGTCTCCACTTGACTTCTAAAGTGTCTTGGTCGGGTTTAAATCTTCCATTAAAGTCAAGTGTTTAACTAAGTCATCAATTGAATAAAAGTATAAAGAGTTATAAGACAAACGAATTAATACGTATGCATATATGAATGAATTGATAGGTCGTGAACGCGTTGTTGTCAATTGACGTTTGTTGATCAATATATATAAATCCGTCGTAGCTGCACCAAGGTGAGTTCGTAGCCCCTTATCTTATTTGATTTTCGGGGTGAAAAGTGTACTTAAACTTGTTTTGATTGTATGATCGTTAAATAATTATTTACTCAATAAAATATGATTGTATGATCGTTAAATATTGAATCAAGGTTTATATATGTTGTGATGATCGTTATGTTCGTTTATTGATCGTTATAACCTAATGGAGGTTATGTATGTTCGTTATGATCGTTATGTTCGTTTATTGATCGTTATAACCTAATGGAGGTTATATATGTTCGTTATGATCGTTATGCTCGTTTATTGATCGTTATAACCTCATGGAGGTTATATATGTTCGTTTATGATCGTTATAACCTAGTAAGGGTTATATGTTCACTATGATCGATATGTTCGTTATGTGGTTGTTTGTTGATCGAATCAAGGTTAAACGGTTGTTATCCCGACACTTATTTCTTATTGTCAAAACCTACGAACTCACCAACTTTATGTTGACGCATTTTAGTACACTTTTCAGGTAATCAAGTGAATTAAAGACGTGATGGATGATTGCATTGCATGTGATAGGATTGAGCTTGGACTTTTGTGGACCCGTGATTCATTGCACCCGTTTATGGGTTATGAGTGACGGAGCTAGTAGGAGGGCTGGGGGGTGCCTAGCCCCCGCCAACTAGCCAGCCTTCCATTGCAACCCATCACTCAATCGACGCCTAGCCCTCGCCAACTAGCCAAACTTCCATTGGAAGCCATCACTCAATTAAAGATCTAGAAGTAAATCGCCAGAGATCTTGAAGTAGATTAAAGATATTGGATCGAGTAGACCTAGATGTTGATCGAAAATCATGAAGTAGATTGTCGGCTTTGTAATGAAGAAGAGCTCTGGTTGTTTTTGACAGGGATGGTATAGTGGTTGACTGTAGGGATGAGCATAAAATCCCAAATACCGATCCCGTCCCGGTACCGGTACCGAAAAATGGTATCGAGTCCCAAGTGGGACCGGGACCAAGTTTTGAATGTTTTCGGGATCGGTACTAATCGGTACCGGGACCGGGAAATACAGAGCAAATACCGACGGTCCCATTTGGTCCCAACATGCAAAGAAAGTAGCATTTTTACAAATGATGAATGCTATGTATATCGAAATTGATATCAATCTGATGTAATTATGTACACCAATATATCTATTGTGCATTTGTACATCCATTTGTACATCTATTTTATAGGATTTTGCAGTAAGGTGTTTATATATACATATATAGAACATAAACGAGAACAGAGCATATAAATATGATTCATTAATATAAAGAACATGAATACATGGATATGTTGTACGTGTTTTTGTAACACATAAATATCGATATAACAACTCAGTGCTCCACTTCTTTATATTATATGCAATATGAGTGTTTCATTTTATCTTTACAAACATCAGATTCATTGAAGAAATTGTGGAAACATGTGTTAACATTATAATCGGGACTAGTCGGGATGTGGTACCGATTTCCCGGTCCCATCTCGGTACGGTACCGGTGCCGGTACCACCTCAAATGGGACCGGGATCGGTATTAAGTTTTGGCCATTTTCGGGATCGGTACCGTCGGTACCGGGACCGGTACGGGACGGTACCAGTCCCATGACCATCCCTAGTTGACTGGTTGTTATGTCAAAGATGGTTTTTATAGGGAAAGAGAAAGTATTTAATGGGGAGTGGGAAAGCTTTTGGAAGTAGTGTAATATACTCCTAATTAGCACAATTGAAATGATCTGTATCATTGATAATGTAAGGTATATAATTTTGTTTATCAACATATTTTATGTTTAATTTAAAATAAAAAAAAAGTAAAGTAACTCCCAATGCCGTCTTCCACGGGTTTTGGGTCCCAATACCGTCTTCGACGGTGTATGGGGGAGGTTGATATGTAGACAGTCTTACCCCTACCAAAGGTAGAGAGACTGCTTCCAGGTTCTACCAAAGGTAGAAAAGGACCTCCAGCCTTGCTGGGCATGAGGATCGAATTTAAAATGGTTTGCAATATTTATTTAGAAAGTAGATACATATTTTCTTTCTATTATCCGTGATTTTATATAGTTTTAATTCGTTTTAGCCGGTTAGACCAATGGATCAGTAAGAAAACAGGTTCGACATCCGACTTGGTCATGAAAACGTTGGCGATCGAGGCCCCCTCAACTTAAATTCCTGGCTCTATCTCTGTGGGTTATGCATAGGATCGTTAGCCATCATTTGATCTGTTTTTGTAAACTATTGATGATGTTGTGCTTCTTGTGCATTATTTGATCCGTGACTTGTATTTGTACTTGAATTATGTATGGATTGCTCAAATCCTTGGATGCATTTAGTTGTCTCTACTTAATTTCAATGTCACGCTGAGCTTTTCTTTTAATGCCCCATATTTCCGCCTTGTTGGGGTGTTACAAAATCAAATAATAAAAGATGTTAGCTTGAATGTTAAGTTATTAGGGATATATTTATACCCTATATATATATCCTAATAATTAACTCTAACATAATAACTCTAATATCACTTTCGGTTCTCTCTCGATCCAAACTTTAATACCGAAAACACAAAACTCATATTCTAAAACCAAATCTATATTATATAGATAATAGTCAAGACTTTGGTGGGGGTTTTAGTTCGGCAGAAACATTATTTGTGTTTCTTACTTATGTTGGACAAAACAAAACTAAAAGCTATTTAGGAGCTTTTGGTTTTTGGTGATTCAAATTTTAGTTTTTTAAATGATCATAACCCAGAAATAATATACATCAAAAAAGGGAACTTTATAATTCTTAAAATCTTAAACATAGCAAAAGATAATATACGAGTATTATTTTAAGAAAGTTTTTCAGTTTTGGGCTTTATGTGGAATTTAGAAACATATTGTCTATGAACTCTATGTACAAAATTTAAAAAGTGGTCAGTATATGAAGTATGAACACACGTGTTCTTGACCAAATGATCGAAACAAAGCTTTACGAACATTTGACATTTCAAGCATCCACATTGACCAGGTTCTCTTGTTCCCATCCAAGTTAAATATATATGTGGAGCACATTGTTTTTTTTTATATAATACATAAAAGTAGAACTTGCGAGTTGCGACAAACAACTTTTACAAGGTTAAGTATTCTTGTCATATACTCCGTATTTTATTTTTTGTATGGAGTCATATGTTATATGGTAATTTAATTTCTATACATTGTAATACGAGCATTTAATTCCTTTTACCATATTTTAAAATCTAAGTTAGGAATTTAACATAAAAAAACCGGATTCATAGTTCAATAGAGTAGATTGTACACAATAAAAAACTAGACAAAAACTAGTTGTTATACCCGCGCGTTGCTGCGGAATACGTTTTTTACATGATAAAGTTTGGGATACAAACAATATATAATAGTATTGGTGTAATACAAATATATCTATGTATAATATATAAATAATATATATATATATATAGGGGGATGAGAATATAAGGCTGTTAGGTAGCTAAGCTTAGGTGTGGAACACTCACATATTGTTTTTTTAATCCATAAAAATCAGGGGGGCCATGTGTTTTAATTAAAATTCAACAAATATTAAAAAATTGGTATGTGAGGGGTTCCACACCTAAGCTTAGGTGCCGGACAGCCTTATATTCACTTTTCCCATATATATATATATATGTCAAACCTTTGAACCCAAATTTAAATAAAAAAACATATAACAAAAATAAAAATAATGTATATGAAAATAGTATAAAAATAGAACAAAACAATAATTATTTATATGCAAATAATGACACTCTGACGAACGATATCCAATATAGTATCTTACTTTAAATGTTAAATGAACATAACGTAATATCATGAAATTTATTATAAAAACTATATATAAAAACGAGAAAATATAAAAGACAAATGTTTAAAAGTAAAATCGTAAATTGGTGAAAGTTATTTATAGAAACAGGAGATACTAAAAGTTTGTTGTCAAAGAACTAAAAACGAAAACTTTGATAAGGGATAAAAGTTAAAATATAAAAACTTTAAGGGTGAAAATGAAAACGGAGAAAAGTTAAAAGGTGTTGTACTTTAAATGTATATAAAGTTGCGGGGCTAAAATGACAAATATAAATTTAAAGGGATAAAGTTGAAATTTGACAAAAAAACAAATAGGGGGCTAAAGTAAAAAAATTGAAACTTTAAGGGTAGAAATAAAACTTGGCAAAAATTAAGTAGTGTTGTACTGTTGTACTTTGTGCAATTATAGTTTTAATATGTGTATTACTTTTTAGTATATATGTTGGGTTTTCGTTAACCGCACACTGTTGTGTCTACAATGAACGTTCTATTTTTGAAAGGTTATCAGAGTCATTAATTAAAACATGAGGCGTATCTTTTGTAAATAATTAAAACGGTTAATTATTTAAGTTTAAAAACAATTTTATATTTATTAAAAGCATGTTTTAAAACCGTGAACGTTCCTAGGTAATTCTCGTCAATCTCGTAAACGAATTAATATAATTAATTCGTTTTGACAATTAATCTAATTTAATCGTCCAAGACTAACTCTATTAGCTATAAGCGGAATGATTAACGAAACAATTAAATCTAATTTAATTCCTAAATATAATCAAGCCAAGACCTAACATGCATGCAAATATAGCAAACTAAAATAGATAAACATAATTAAATAGAATGAAAGAACACTAACCTTTTAGCGCGCAAATCCCTAAAAATCGACTAGCAAAAGTCGACACCCACGAACCGAACTCGAACACGAACACCTTGCCACGAACTAAGAGTCCAAGTGTAGAACTCTCAAGAGGTGCACACACACGAACAAATCCCAAGACTAGCTAGTTGCTAGCCTTAACTTGTATTATATATATATATATATATATATATATATATAAAATATAACTAATATGCAAAAGCCAAAAACCCTAACAATGGAGCTAGAGGATTTTGACCCAAGCATAGGAGGAGGGACGATTTCATGAATGAGAAACCTAAGAAATCCCCTATATATAAGGGTTAAAAACCTTGGGGTTTTCTCTAGGTTTCCTATATGGGATAGGATAAGGAAGTTACCAAAAATCCTTTTCCTTCCCTCCTTCCTTGTTTCGGTCGACCCCCTTTGGGATATCCATGGGCCAATCTAGTTTGGTCCATGATCAAATGGATTGGTCCATGGTGCTTAGGTACCCGATCCGATTTTTACCCGATTCGCGGTTTCGACACGAAATTCATTTCCAAATCTATTTTTGGAAAGTTCTTATATTTTACATATTTTTACAAGTTCAACTAGCCTTTCAATGTTCTTCGCGTGTGACCCTTTTTGGATCATATATAAACGGCCGTATAAATTTCGTTGAGATATTTCCATAATTCTAACATATATAATAATAGAAAGCATCGAATCATATAGACACTGATGGTATGTATCATGGGTGGGCAAGATAGGTCATCATTAGACTGAAAGGAGTAAGGCTGCTCGTCCGACTGCCCACGCAATAATTGTCGGCGAGCGGCTGTGAACACTAGCTACCCCTACCCCCCCCCAAGCCGGTTGGGGTTTGGCCGATCCATTTGAGAGAATATCTTTACCATTTGATCACGCACACTTGTTTGTTTCTCTTATTTTTTTAATCTCCAACCAATCATTTACAGTCGCTTCTCAGAAGTCATTCTACATAACGCAAGTTGCCTCATGTTATTCAATACCACTCCTCTTAGCCTTACTCTCTCATCCTCCTAAAATTTAAACTTTGTCATGAATATTTTAAGTTGTTTTTTCCTTTTCAGCCAATGACCCACTCGTCTAGTGGTAAGGCACCTGGGTTAGTCTGATGAGACGGGAGTTCGAGTTTTGTCAAATGTAAGTTTTGTTCCAATTAATCCTTAAGTTCTGGGAGCATGCGGGGTTTTTCTTTTAGCACTGTTGTTCGGCACGAGATACCGAGATCCGGTTTAAAAAACCGATTATCCGTTGTAGGGTTAAGACCTCACCATTTGACAGTGAGAAAGTATGTTTCTATTTCAATGTCACTTGTAGATAAAAAAAAACTGAGTTTTTCCAATTTTGGATTTTTTACATAGATTTTCTGTAACATCCGTGAATTTTGACCCGTTGACTTTTTGTGTAATTTGACTAACAAACTTGTTGAATGAAATAATTGGGCCCATTTGTGATTATATGACTATGTGGTATGTTAGTCGGGTCGTTAATATGTTTGTTTGGCGTTTAATTGTGTAATCGATTGTAAATTGGCTTATATGGGAAACGGGTCGACCCATGGGTTGTCCATGACCCATGAGCCTACTAGTGACCCATTTCCCCTTATCCTCTCATTTCTATCTATCTATCTCTTCTATTCTCTCTCAAGTAAAAGAACCCCCTTTTGTTCTTCATCATTTCTTGCATCAACATTGTGTTTGAAACTACCACAATACAAGGATCATAGCCATCTTCATCTTGTTTGCTTCCTATTGGAGAATCAAAAGCCAAGTTCTTGCATTTTACCCATTTTGACCTAATTTCGGGTTCTAGCTCAAGGAGGAGTTTTGGTAAGTCTAATTCATCTCATTTGGACCTACTTATGTTTGTTTATGCATTTCTAGTCATCTTGAACATTTACAAGTCCTAAATCGGCTTAAATCTCGTTTTAGGTCAAATTAGGGTTTAAATTAGGGTTTGAAGGTTTTGGGTGTGATTTTGATGTTTTGGTCGAATTTGTGGATTGGGTTATGTTTATTTATGGTTAATGGTGTTTATTTATGCTTCAAATTAAGTTACAAGTTCCTACAAATCGATTTGGTTTGGTTTGGGTCGAGTTTTAAGGGTTTTGGTCTTGTTTTCCTGCATATGCTGCTGCTGCTTCTGGTCAGAACTGGGCCACTGCGGCGCAGTGGCTTAGGCTAGCCCACTGCGGCGCAGTGGCTAGGGGCTGGTTGATTCGTGGTTAGCTCACTGCGGCGCAGTGAGCTTGGCAATGGCTCACTGCGGCGCAGTGAATGGGTTCTGGGAATTATGCGCGTCGATTTTCAAATGTTAATAACTTTTGATCCGTAACTCCAAACAAGTCTTATGACCTATCGTTAGAATCGTAAGAGAGTCTAGTTTCTGGTAGTAACACTCTTTTTGTATGAATCTTCTCTCTTTTCTAAAAAGGTTGAGTCGAATGCGTCTTGTTCTTACTCGTTAAAGTTGGAAAGGCGTTTAGGGTTGTGACTTGACCTAATTGTGCTAAACCAACTTGTTTATGATTGTAGAGTTGACATTATGGTATATTGATGTATAATTATAGGTTGTGGACGTGTGGACCGTAATACTCGCTTGTAATCTTATACTAGCTTTTTTGTCGGACAAGGTGAGTTTCGTATCTCCCTACTCGCTTGAGATTCGGGCTGAAAAGTGTAAACTTGCGTGTTTACTTACGTTGTTGATTGATTGATTGACTTGGTTTGAATGTTGGATTGTTGAGACGGTTTTACGCTTGAATGACTTGGTTTATGTTTGTTAAGTATTTCGTTAATATTAGGATTTGACGTACATACATGATAGTCGGTTATACCTTCATTGGGTTTTAGATGTGGTGGGAAGGCTGCGGGTGACCCTATATATAAGCATCTGGGCTCGAAGGAAGTAGAATCCTCTTAAGTGTATGTACGTATAGTTGGTTTAAGTTGAAATTATTGATTTATGATCGGTGATTATTGATTGTTGGTTCACGTTCGTTGAATGTTGATTATTGGCTTATAACTTACGATTATTGATTGTCGGTTCATGACTGATGCATTTACATTTGATTGTAAGCATTGCATACTTTGTTGATGACCCTCGGCAGGGGATTGCCGACATCCTGGTGCATAGATGTATGCACCCATTTTGGATGTAGTTCCTGACTCCGAGTATATAGACATATATATCTCGATGATTTTGAGATACAGCCTTGTTCATTGTGATGACAGAAGGGTATCGTTGCATTGGTGACTGGCGTTCACGTATAAGATAGGCATGTTGACTTATTTATGCATTTGGTACTTGCATTTGATATTTATATCATTGAGCATTCATTTACACGCATTTTCGTACTTATGAAATCTTGTTGATTGGATATTGTGGTGTTACTTAGAGGCTCACTGTAAGTCACGTCTAGCCTCTACTTGTACTTTAAGATTATTGTTTATGGTTCCTTGTGGACCATTACTACGAACTCACCAACCTTGTGTTGACTATGCTTAGTACACTTTTCAGGTAATCAGGTTATCCCTGGGCGTGGAGTTTAGTGGCTTGCTTGCTGTTTAACCCGGGCTTTGGACTTTATGAATCAAGGATTCATAGACCTTCTCTTTTGCATTATACTTAGGATCGATTTGCCATCATCCGGATGTTCTTTTGTAAACTTTGATGGTTATTTGCTCTTTATGTATTTTGGGTACTTGTGTCGTTTTGTTATGGATTCACTGAATCTTTATTTGCATTTAGTTTGTTCTATCGTAATTCCACCTGGTGCTATATGATTTCCGTGATATTTCGAGCCTCGGCTTGGGGTGTTACATTTTCTAATTTTTCCCTTTGTTATTTTTTTCCTATTACTATTCCCAGTAGAGCGTATGTCTGGCACAAAAGTTTTAAGCTAAGGCTATGATTAGAGGTTTGAAGTTGGAGCTTGAAAATGTGGTTATTTTTATCATTCTTATACAAACTTTTGTTTTAAAGAATTTTCTTTAAATACTTTTTGAGGCTTTTTAAGCTTTTTCAAAGGCTGGGCTTTTGAATAATCAAACAGGACTTCAATTTTAAAGAGGCTTAAGCTTGACGTTTTTGATGTCTCCTGAATTGGGATATATGATAGATTTATTTACTTTGTAATTTTTACGAAAGATGGCCCACCTAAAACAAAGACAAAGTATAACGATTCAAAAAGTCAACCAGTAATATCACTTTAGTAACTGGACAAAGTCACCAATCACCATCTCTTATTTTCACTTCATTTTTAAAAAGGTTAGACCAAGTTCACTTATTCATTTTCTAACATATTAGTATATAGTTAAATATTTATTCACATTCACACACACATATATACAGTGGTATCAACTATCAAGGCCATATATATATATACAGGAAGTGGTAACTATATAAGTCTATAACTTCATCTTGAAGAAAAAGCTCCATATAAGCTAGCTAGATAGATTATTAGGGTTTATAATATGATGGGTAGGTCTCCATGTTGTGATAAAACAAAAGTGAAGAGAGGACCATGGTCACCTGAAGAAGATTTCATCCTTAGAAACCATATTCAAAACCATGGCACGGGTGGCAACTGGATTTCCTTGCCTCATAAAGCAGGTGATATATCTCGAACTCTATCGATTTCTTTGTCAAACACATACACATGCACACACAAAATCCTTAATTTGTTTGTTCTTGATGATGATGTTTTTTTAAGGTGCAATTTGTTTGTTTTATACTTTGTTTGATTTATTAATGTGGATATCTTGTACCTCTTTTATAGACCCTAAGCTAGTTTTATGTATTAAGTTGTCATTTCTTTATATTTCATTTTTTCTAACATTATTGGCGCAATTTGTTGCCTGTTTGTCTTTTGTTTTTAAGTAAAATGTTTTTTTTTGGATGTGTTAGGGCTTAAACGATGTGGGAAAAGCTGTCGGTTGAGATGGTTAAATTATCTAAGACCCGATATAAAGCTTGGAGGATTTACCGAAGAAGAAGACGATATTATCTCATCTCTCTATGTGAATATTGGAAGCAGGTTGGTGTTTGTTGGAAGTGATATTCGTACCACAGAATTTGATTAATTTACCACTGTGGTGTATTACATACTTGTACAGTATATTATAAAACATATACAGTGTGGTAGATGTATCAAAAAATGTGATACGATTATCACTTCCCATTGTATTATAGTCTCGTCAGACTGAATAGTTTAAGACTTTTTAGATTACTAATTACTGTTTGTTTTCTTCGTAATACTATTAAAATTTAGAAAAATGATTGCTTGGTATTGACAATCTAGGAATTGCAAAATGTTGAAAGAAACAATTGTACTTCACATTTGACTAAGACAATAGGATTACATGTTTCTTACCTTGTAAGAATACGTATATTTATTGACATGGAAAGATAATTGATATATAAAATATAAAGTACAATATATATATATATATATATATATATATATAGGGAAAAAATAAAATGAGTCCAGCTTATTTTGAGTCCAATTTGAGTCCATTGATTTTCTTCCATCTCCTCAAATTCCAACCACCTCCTACCACCACCACCATCATTTTCGACCACCACCATGATTTTCCGGCGACGTCGACCACCGCCACTACGACTTACATATGTGTAAGTTAACTTACACATGTGTAAGTTACATGGACCCTTTTTGAACTCAAATTAAGCTGGACTCAAGAAAACTTACACATAAAGTTAAACAAAAGCAGGAAATCGAGAATTAATGTTAAAAAATCAATACATTCACAAATTTGTGAATTCATCCTAAGCAAATATTTTAGGTTGGTCAGCTAAAAATATGACTCACCGCTCACCGGCCATAAGTAGACATGTTTTTCCCGGAAGACTATTGTAAGAAATAACACTAACTCACTTGGTGACGAAGTTTCAGCTAGCTTTCTATATGTCGTTATTACGTTATGGAAAGGCATAAGGAGCTAGAGACAAATAACATGTTTGGATATAAATAATGTAATGTTGATGCTATAAGGAAAAGACATGAAATTCTCCCTTAATTTTATATATATCTTACATATTTAAGTTTATGATTGTTGATGAAGATTTCGTCTAAATTAATTATTAGGTGGTCTGTCATAGCATCTCATTTACAAGGAAGGACCGATAACGATGTCAAGAATCACTGGAATACCAAGTTAAAGAAGAAACTAATGGCATCACATAACTCTACCATCACTACCACTACGAGTAGCGCTACCTCCATCAATCCAATGCAATTCGGCTCTCCAACGTTTCTACCAAAACAAGAAGTTGATTACATTCCACAGATTGTAAATAATAACCACATTGTGGATTACTACATGACAGCGGATTATCAACAACCGATAATATCAAGTTCATATAGTTGCGGTTTAATTAATGGTAATACATCGTCTTCTCAAGAGAATCACGGTCTGTCTCCTAGTGCTTTTTTGATGGAGAATGAATATGCTACTTGGTCTGAAAATAGTGGTGAAGCGACGACGGACTCCATTGATATTTTTACAGGATTTGATTTCAGACAAGTTCTTGGTGAAGTTGCTAATAATAACTATTCATTTCAAAGTGGATAAGAAATGTTTAGATGGACACTTATTATTACTTATATATATGAGACCACTAATTAGAGTAATACAGCTTTAATTTTGTAGTAGTGTTTTATATATGTTACAGTATAAGCTATGATTATACGCATGTATATATAGGAGTATTATCTATATTTTATGAAATAAATAACCGCGCATATATAACTTCATTATTATTACTTGCACATAAGATCGATCGATAAACTTGAATTTGAGAGTGAATATCACAAATCGTTCTTGCGGTTATCATTTTTTCACTTTTCATACACTTTGTTTGTTCTTTTTATCAGCATTCGTTGATCCCTAACTTTTACTTTTATATCAATCCTCATCTCTCCTTCTATTTGTCGTTAAATGGGCTTTCTCGAGTTTCTCACGTGCATTTAACGTGAAGGTAAAATGATTTTTTTGCCCTCCCTTTAAATAATTGAGATAATGGTCTGAAATATATGCCAACATATTTTTTAGTTTGTGACTACTTCAAAAAATAATTTGCTCGAGAACTTAACCCTGGATTTTAACCTAGCTAGCTTCAAACATCCTTAGGGAATTTACACTAAATACCAATTAAGTGCCTATTTCTTTTTTTTCTTTTTTTTCTTTTTTTTGTGATAGAAAGAAAAGTTACCCGACAAATTAATTGAAGCTATTCCTTGTTGTCATGATTAAACCAAATAATGTGTTGATATTGATTGTCATTGTACTAGAGACGAGGTTCAAAATGGATTCTTGCAAAGATGTTTTACAAAGTTTGGATCTTGACGTCTTGTAGAGACGTGTCAAGTTTAGCTGGGGTCAAGTTCAACATTTGTTCGTGTTTAATTAACGAACATTGGCTTAGCTGGGGATGTGAAACGGTTGCTGATGTTGGTATCAATTGTTGATATATAAAAGCTCGAGCTTGGCTCAAAAGCTATTTCAAGTTCGGTTTATAAGCTCGAGGTTGATCTCGAACACGATAAAAGCTGGACGTGATTGAGTTTGAGCTCGATCTGAGCTTGCAGCCCTAATGAGAAATACAATCAAGGAATGAAATTTAAAAGTACTAATTTTATTAATAACGTGTTAGTGTTTGACAAGTATTAATCTATGTCTGTAATATATTCTATGTACATATATTGTAATTCATAAGTAAATTATATAACCTCGCGTAATGTTTATCATTTTTGATTTTGACTCTAGATTTAACAAATTGATCCTGTTATTTAAAAAGCATTTCCTAACATAATGAAATGAAATTTTTTTTGACATAGTAAGAAAACCATAGGATATAAAGATATTGAAATTATATGTAGACAAGGAGCCAAAGGAACATATATACATATATTTTTTCTAAACAGTAAGGATTAAGGAACATATATATTGAAAAAATATGTTGTGGGGCCAGAGATGGATGACCAATGAGAAAAGTTATTTCTTTACTCTTTTAGACCAGTCAAAGTGGTCCAATATTTACTAGAAATATTCAAAGATTTTTCGATGAAAAACCATGTACATAATATCAAGATTTACTCCCTCAAAGGTCCCACATGCAGTTTTGTACAATTGTACAAATTAATTATTTGTAATTATATTTTTCTTAATATGAAAGGTACAATAACATATGTCTATATGGAGACATGCATGCTATTCTGCTAGAATATTTGATTCTCCGTATGACAAAGATGAAAAGTTTCGACACAAAAAAAATAAAATATAGTACTAGCTTGTCATATATAAAGGTCACGAAATGACAACTTACTAGATATCCAAGTATAAGACATTTGATACAATTGAAGAAAATACATTATTGCTGCTAGGATTTGATTCTTATTTCGAGATTTCCAAAGATCGGACCACCATTTAAAACAGAGAACCTCAAGAATATGTGTATATTGTGTCGTAACATGGAGACGACGGATCCATTTGATCACTAGATCAAGGTGCTCGATCTGACGAGATGTCTAGTTGAGTCCAATTCGATAGTCTTTTCCCCGTACTTCAATTTGAAAATTACAATCCCCATACAAACGTAATGTGTCTTGCTGATCTCTTAGTAGTCTTCAAGAAGTAAATATCCATCTAAAAATGATCACAATTGAAATAGGTGTAATGTATTAATGTATGTACCTATATGCCCATGTTTATGCTAGGTTGCTACAAAAAATTCTGTAGCAAGTTCTGCAATTGTTGGTTAATTTGTTCTTGATCCTCATGAAAAGTGTAGTTAAAAAAACTTACTAGCAAGTCTTGCATATATGTGGATGATTGTTCATGAGCGGATCATAAGAATTTTAATGTCTTAGACCAGTACGTCGAGAAAAAAAAAGTCCCACCTTTAGTTTTTTTTTTTTTAAAGTTATTTTCGATTCAGACGTGCTGGAGACAATTTTAACCAGTGATTTGCTGGACCTCCAACCCTGAATTTTTATATATGACGACCAAAGTTATAACTATAACTTTTTTTTATTACTTCCCTAAAAAAATGGGTCCAGTACGGGTGTTGGGTTTGCCTCTGCCGAGGGCCGCCCCTCTTAGTTTTTTATTGTTTATTTTGTATTTTATATTTATTAGGATCAAATAAGTTGGATTCTTGTGGTTTGTTGTATGTTGTGTTTTTTGGCTTCTCACTAGCCAAGTTGTTACTTTGTACGTACATCTAACAAAATACGCTAGCCAAAAGGTAAAACCTATACTACGTGGCTAAAATATGCAACCTGTAATGTTTTATAGAATCGAAATTCTAAATGATACGGAAATTCACATATATTCTCATTTAGACTCGAACTTCTTTATCTTGAGATAGAAATATATGACAATTTTCTATCGTATTTAAAGATTTCGTGATACCCTAGACGATTTTTAAGTCGAAATACTTTACTGCAAAAGTAAATATATATACAATCCAATTTCCCATCCAATTTCCATCCTATAATCATAGTTGTCAAAGGCTTGCAAAGCGTAGTCAAGGCCCATTGAAACCTTATGACTAAGGCCTACTAGCTATGTGAAGCCCATTTAAAAATTTTCAATATAAATAAACCTTTTGTTCTCGTGAACAACTCAAGTACATTATGGGGGTGTTTGGTCTAGTTTATTTTAGAGTGCTTATGACTTTTTTGCTTATTTTTCACAATACAAGCCGTTTAAGTGTGTATTTTAGTTTTTTAGTTTAAGCTTTTTGTTTATAAAAGCCACCTTTAAGAAGCCCAAAAAACAAAGCTTTTATAACAAAAGCCAAAAGTTTCCTTCTTTTTCCTTTTAAAAGCCAAAAGTTTCCTTCTTTTTTCTATTAAAAGCCAAAAGCTAATCCAAACACTAGAAAACAAAGCTTTTATAACAAAAGCCAAAAGTTTCCTTCTTTTTCCTTTTAAAAGCCAAAAGTTTCCTTCTTTTTCCTATTAAAAGCCAAAAGCTAATCCAAACACTAGAATGATAGCTTATGAACTTATAAAAAAAAAAGGCCAAAAGGCTACGTATAAAACATAAGCATAAGTAAAAAAACAAAAACTAGCCCAAACACCCCCTATGATGATATTACGATAGAACTTTGTTCCAAAAATCACTCGATAGATATCATTATCATTAATAATTTAATATCCTCATTCATCAAATCTATTCTTCATTCAGATAATATGAAAATACATTTATTCTTTGTTTGGACAACAATAGTCATTTCACTTTCTTTGTTCACAGTTTACAATATGGTTTCACTATCTTCCGGATGGAGCAGTCATTAGCTCAAAATCCATTGAAAAGACCTCAGGCGAATGGTCCATTCTTAACCCAACCATCTTCTGGCTCCCATGGTTCACCTGATTTTTGGGACCGCGAGCCAATTCCATCTCCAAACATGACTTCAACCCGGTTAAAACCTCACTCATTGTCACCCTTTGGGTTGACTTGGCTCGTGTGCATGCAACCGATAATTCAATGGCTTTCCATACAGAGTCTAAGTTGAAATCACCTTCCATTTTTTCATCTACGATGCTTGTGATATCGCCTTGCTCAAGATACGGTGTAACATATTGCAAGATGTGTGTATGATACGTGGTCTTTATTATTGCAGGTTGGCCTGTGATCAGCTCTAAAAGAACTATCCCAAAACTGTATACATCGCTCTTTTCATTCAGATTGTGAGATTCACGATACCTATATGAATATAAAGAGATCACATGTTATTAATAATGCAACGTGATGCCTATGCTTTAACTTGAAACATGTTGGGTCAAAAAACTGATACAGATAAATCAGTTAACGGATGGAGTAGAATCAGGTGAGCCCGAAATACTTTCTAATTTGTTACCGAATTACTTAAAACATTTTTTTTATAGATAGTTAGTGAAAGTAGGTATCAATCTCGTTCAGTTTGTTATTGATCCTTCACAATAATATATAGATTACATCCCTTGACCTATTCTATATTTGCTAACAATATACAAGATAATGACTAAATAATACAAATATTACGGAAGATTCTAACTGATTCTAATACACCCCCGCAGTCGAAGCGGGAGGATGACGAACGGTGAGACTGGATCGAAAATCGTCAAAAGAATCTTGGGTAAACCCTTTGTAAATATGTCCGCGATTTGATATCTAGATGGAACATGATGCACCCGAACCAAACCTTTTGCCACCTTTTCTCGCACGAAGTGAATATCCATCTCGATGTGTTTTGTACGTTGGTGTTGAACGGGGTTCCCTGAGAGATAAATTGCACTAACGTTATCACAATAGACAATGGTATAGTAGCATGAGTGGGAGGAGTGTGTAGCTCGAGAAGTAAGTTTCGGATCCAACACACTTCAGAGACAACATTAGCTACGCCTCGGTACTCGGCTTCGGCACTTGAACGCGATAAAGTTGGTTGTCGTTTAGACGACCACGAAAGCAGATTATCTCCCATATACACACAATACCCGGAAGTAGAGCGTCTGGTGTCGGGGCATCCACCCCAATCCGCATCGGTGTAAGAAACAAGAGATGTGGTTGTAGATGGAGAAATATACAGCCCAAATGATATGGTCCCCTTGATGTATCTTAGAATCCTTTTAAGAGCATTCATGTGCACCGTCGTGGGAGCATGCATGTGAACACACACTTGTTGCACCGCATACGTGATATCCGGGCGTGTGAAGGTAAGGTATTGTAACGCACCAGCGAGACGCCGATATTCAGTTGCATCGACTAGTGGTATTCCAGATTTTGCGCTCAATTTTTGTTGTGTGTCCACCGGTGTGGCTGCGGCGTTACAATTAGCAAGACCCGCACGTTCGAGAACTTCCATGGCATATTTTTCTTGAGTTAAAAACAGAGACTTGTTGGTGTGAGTCACAGAAATACCAAGGAAGTAGCAAATAGGACCTAAGTCCTTCATGGCGAATTCTTGGGAGAGTAAGGTCAGTAGCCGATCTCGAAGTGCATCAGTTGAGGTGATGAGTAAAATATCATCAACATATAATAAGATAAAGGCCATGAGGGAACCTTCTTTGAAAATAAATAACGAATGATCACATTGGTTATGCCGAAACCCCAAGGACGATACATAATCTGCAAACCGTGTATACCAAGCTCGTGGAGCTTGTTTAAGCCCATAAAGTGACTTCTTCAACAAACATACATGATTCGGATAGTTTGGATCCCGAAATCCCATAGGTTGATGCATGTAAACGGTTTCATGAAGTTTTCCGTGAAGAAAAGCGTTCTTGACATCAAGTTGATGAATTGGCCAAGAACGAGTTACGGCAAGACTAAGCACAGTTCTAATTGTCGCCGGTTTTACCACGGGACTAAAGGTTTCCCCACAGTCGACACCTATTTGTTGAGACCGACCGTCGCACACAAGGCGAGCTTTATACCTATCGAGTAATCCATCAGCATTCTTTTTATGTCGAAATACCCACATACTCCGGACTATATTCATCCCATCAGTCCTAGGAACAAGATCCCAAGTCTTATTTGCAATAAGGGCTCGAAACTCATCGTTCATGGCGTTTTTCCAGTCCGGGTTTGATAAGGCTTCGATAGGTGTTTTGGGTAAGGGAGAGATACGAGTCGAAGTATAAAGATTAAGCGGTGCTTTGGGTTTGAAAATACCCGACATGGAACGAGTGGTCATTCGAGTAGGAGCGGGTGGTGAGGGTGGGGTCGGATTAGAGGTTGTTGGCGGTGGTGAAGCTAGGGTCGGTTGGTATGGTTGTGGAGTAGGAGAAGTATTTGAAGGTGAAGTTAGATTAGAAGTTATGGAACGATTTATTTGAGAAGATGGTGAAGGGGGAGAAGATATATTTATCGGTATTGGTTGAGGAGTGGCAGGGGTATCGGGTGAGAGCCAAACATATGGGTTTGGAATATTGGTGAGGAAATCACAAGTGTGAGAAACAGGAGGAGATGTGGCAAAAGGAAAAACACGTTCATCAAAGATGACATCACGGGAAAGTGTGATTTGGCCGCTTTTCAAGTTATAGCATTTGTATCCCCTATGGTTCGAAGGGTAACCAAGAAATACACAAGGTGTAGAGCGGTCGGCAAGTTTGTGGATTGTGGAAGAGGGAAGTAAAGGATAGCAAAGACAACCAAAGACTCGGAGATGAGCATAGGTAGGAAGACAATTATAGAGATGAAGAGTGGGAGTGGAGTTGTTGAGAACCTTCGTAGGCAAAATGTTTAATAAATAAGTTGCATGTTCTAAAGCGTGAGGCCAAAAAGTGTGAGGAACGGATGAGTGTGACAAAATGGTACGCATAATGTTGTTAATGGAGCGAATTTTGCGTTCCGCTTTACCATTTTGAGAGGACGTGTATGGACAAGAAAAGCGAAATATCATACCGTTTTCGTTGCAAAATTGGTGAAATGATTTGTTATTATATTCACGGCCGTTATCGCATTGGAAACATTTTATGGATGTGTGAAATTGGGTGTTAATGAGTTTAGTGAATTTTAGAAAGGTGGTATAGACTTGAGATTTATGTGCAAGAGCATATGTCCATAAAAAAATGGTTTTATCATCTAAGAAAAGTATATAGTAGCGATTAGTATATAGTAGCGACATCCATTTGATGAAAGTACCGGAGACGTCCATAAAACACTATGGACAATGTCAAATGGTAAATTAGTGTAATTTGTGGAATCGTGAAATGGGAATTTTATTTGTTTTCCAAACACACAAGTGTTAGACAAGTGGGATCAGAAAATACCTCATCACTTTCCGGAAATAAGAGATCAAGACTTGAAGCCCAACTATTGAAGTCGGCCCAAGATTAGGTCCAGAATTAGAGTCGGTTTACAATACCTAAGTTTCCATAAATTGTTTTTCCATTCTTGTATAAATAGAGGTCATGTAATCGATTATAAACATCAATAACAATTCAATAAATCTATAATTTTCGAATCCATTAATTTACATGGTATCAGAGCCGTTAATTCGGTTCTCATCATCTACCTAATCATCCGTTATACTCACAAACCATCGAGCAGCCACCATGGCCGACGAAGCCGGCGGCTCAAGCTCGGGTTCCGAGTTGGCTTTTCAACTAGCCAATCTGTTGCAAACCAATATTAATCAACTAGCCAATCTGTTACAAATCAATATCAATCTCTTGAAAACCAATATCAATCAACAACCACAAAACCCGATTCGCCGGATCAACGGCAGAAAAAAATGGGTGAATAAAGATGATAAATCTCATCTTACCTGTGATGAATGTGGCATGAAGAGACACACCAGAGAGCAGTGTTTTCAGATCGTGGGTTACCCGGATTGGTGGTCCGATGGCACCAAAAAAGGTACCAAATCGGCCAAATCCGAGAAAGAGAAGACATCTACCACCAATACTAACTCCATCGGCAAAGCAAACACCAGCAACTACCGCGATGGGCGGCGATCCGATGGTGGTTTTAGTGGAGTAGTGGCGGCCAGTGTCAAGGGAGGAGAAGATTGTTTTTCGGTGGCAGGTACAAGGGAGGGAAGGGACAAATTGTATAACCCTACTTTCCCAATAAAAACCTTTCCTAGTAAATATATGTATATAAGTCAGTATCCATATACATATAAATATAAAAGTCAGTCTCCATATAAATATAAGTATAGATACCCACGTGATCTTCAAAATGAAAAAGATGGGGCAGATTTTTTTAATGGGCCTGAAGGGAAAACTTTTGTGTCTAATGGGCCTAAAAGAGAGGTAAGCCCACTGAGTTTAAAGGGGGCGGCCCACATAGTTAAGAAAATGGGTAATGAATGTGGATCATGGATATTTGATTGCGGAGCAACGGACACGATGACTTATGACGTGTCTGATTTTACTAAGCTATCAAAACCCACATCAAAGCTGCAAACAAAGCACGAATGGATGTGAAATCCGGGGGAACAATTGAAATTTCTCCGAACATTAAATTGTCTAAGTGTCTCTATGTTCCCTCTTTGTCACATAAGCTTTTGTCAATTAGTCATGTGACGAAAGAACTCAACTGCTTAGTACTCATGCATCTAACTTTTTGTCTCTTACAGGATATCAGGACGGAACGGATCATTGGGCGTGGCACTGAGAAAGGAGGACTGTATTATGTTGATAAGTTACTGAAAGTGGGAATGTCATGCTTGCTCATGGAACTAGTGAAAGAGAAGCATGGTTATGGCATAGAAGATTGGGGCATCCATCAGTTAGTTATTTGCATCTTTTATTTCCAAAATTTTTTCCGTTGAATAAAAAGATTGATTGTGAAACTTGCATTCTAGCAAAAAGTCATAGGCAATCTTTTAAACCTCGTAATAGTAGAGTTGAATTTCCTTTTTCATTGGTTCATTCAGATGTGTGGGGTCCTGCACCGGTTGTTGGAGGTCATAATTTCAAGTATTTTGTGATTTTTGTTGATGATTGCACCCGAATGACATGGATTTATTTTTTGAAAAATAAGGATGAGGTTTATGATAGATTCACCGTTTTCTATAACATGGTCCAAACTCAATTTCAAAAATCTATCAAAATCATGAGAACAGATAATGGTGGGGAATATGTGAATTCACAAATGAACTTGTTTTTTCAATCCAAAGGTATAATCCATCAAACCACTTGTCCTCACACCCCCGAACAAAATGGTGTAGCTGAAAGGAAAAATAGAATCCTTTTAGAGATGACTAGGGCACTTATTATTGAGTCCTTAGTTCCAAAAAGTTTTTGGCCCGAAGCTTTAGCTACTGCTACCTACCTGATCAATCGTCTTCCTACAAAGATTCTCGATATGAAAACCCCTTTGAAAGTCCTCTCTGAGTTTCATAAACTCCCATCAGTTCTTACTTTGCCCACTAGAGTATTTGGATGTACGGTTTTTGTTCATATTCCAAAATCATATCGTAATAAACTCGAACCGTGTGCTGAAAAATGTGTCTTTGTGGGATATGGGGTTACTCAAAAGGGGTATAGATGTTACAATCCTAAAACTCATCGTATGTTTACTACGATGAATTGTGATTTTTTGGAAACCAAGTATTTCTACTCTCAGGAACTCAGTGGTCAGGGGGAGGAACAAAGTGACACACTGAGTTGGCTCCAATATTCATCAGAAGTTCAGACCACTACATCATCAGAAGTTCAGACTCCAGATAAAGATTTACAGTCCTCCTCTCAAAGTGACAACCTAAATCCAGACCTGATATCCGAGGTAAATAGTTATGAACCAAGCCATACTTTGAATGATATGGATATTCCAGCTAATGAAGTGAAGAATGCTTTTTTGCATGGAGAATTAAAAGAGGAAGTGTATATGGATCCTCCTCCAGGTTTTTCTCGTAATTTTAAACATGGGGAAGTTTGTAGGTTGAAGAAGTCCTTGTATGGACTTAAACAGTCACCTAGAGCTTGGTTTGGAAGATTTACTCTTGCGATGAAGAAGTATGGATATCAACAAAGCAATTCTGATCACACATTGTTCCTTCGTCATAGAGGGAATCTTGTGACATGTCTAATAATTTATGTTGATGACATGATTATAACAGGGAATGATGAAAAGGAGATTGACCAACTGAAATCAGCTTTGTTTGCAGAATTTGAAATGAAAGATTTGGGAGATCTAAAGTATTTTCTTGGAATAGAAGTTTCAAGGTCTGAACGTGGAATTTTTATTTGTCAGAAGAAGTATATATTGGATCTTTTAGCTGAAACAGGAATGATTGATTGCAAGCCAGCAGACACACCCATGGTCATCAATCAGAAGTTGTTTATAAAGACAGATGCTAAAGCCACTGATAAAGATAGATATCAAAGGTTGGTAGGGAAACTTATTTATTTGGCTCATACTCGTCCAGACATAGCATATGCTGTTGGGGTGGTTAGTCAATTTATGCACCAACCTCAGGAAGATCATATGGATGCAGTTCTGCGAATTATCAGGTATCTTAAAGGGACTTCAGGTCATTGGGTGTTATTTAAAGCTAATGGTCATCTCAAGATTCAGATATATACAGATGCAGATTGGCAGGAGACAAAGGTAATCGAAGGTCAACTTCTGGATATTTTTCAATGGTAGGTGATAATTTGGTTACATGGAAAAGTAAAAAACAAAAAGTTGTCTCCTTGTCGAGTGCTGAAGCTGAGTTTAGAGGTATAGCTAGAGGGTTAGCAGAAGCATTATGGTTGAGAAAGCTCGTGTCTGAAATAGGTTTTGCTCCAAAAGAAAGTATTCAAATCATGAGTGACAATGAAGCTGCTATCCAGATTTCAGAAAATCCAGTTCAGCATGATAGAACCAAGCATGTGGAAGTTGATCGTCATTTCATAAAAGAAAAACTGGAAAGTGGAACTATCAAGTTGCCTTTTGTTAAATCTGAAGATCAACTTGCTGATATTCTAACCAAAGCAGTAGGAACATCTATGTTTCATAAATGTCTAAGCAAGTTGAATTTCGGTAATCCCGATATTCAACTTGAGGGGGAGTGTTAGAATGTGGGATCAGAAAATACCTCATCACTTCCCGGAAATAAGAGATCAAGACTTGAAGCCCAACTATTGAAGTCGGCCCAAGATTAGGTCCAGAATTAGAGTCGGTTTACAATACCTAAGTTTCCATAAATTGTTTTTCCATTCTTGTATAAATAGAGGTCATGTAATCGATTATAAACATCAATAACAATTCAATAAATCTATAATTTTTGAATCCATTAATTTACAACAAGGTGCACAAACATTCGAGTTCTTAACACTATTAAAAGTAGAAGGCAAACAAGACTTTAAAGAACATAAAACATTATTGCTAGGATGTCTAAGACGATGATGCCATATATCTTGAGACACCGAGATAAAAGCCGAGGAAGGAGAAACTGAAGGTTGATGTCTTGAAGGAGAGATTAGCGGGTAAAGATCACCGGTGCTATCACATCTGAGGAGTGTTGCCCGGGTCCGAAGGTCCTTCACATTAAAACCAAAAGGATCAAATTCAACTGAAACATTATTATCGGTTGTGAATCGACGAACAGAAACTAAATTTTTAACAAGGTTAGGAGCAAAAAGAGTGTTGTTAATTTTGAAAGGAGGAAATGGTGGTGGTAAAGTGTGATGGCCGATGGAATGGACTGGAATTTTATTGCCATTTCCAACAATGATATTTCGAGAAAAACCCCTATTTAAATAAGTATTGAGATTAGATGGGTTGTGGGTCATGTTATCTGTAGCTCCAGAGTCCATATACCACTGATGATCTGGTGGATGAAGTGACATTGTATTAAAGGCTTGATCTAGTTCTGTAGCCGTGTAACACACTTCAGAGGCTGCGTGGGCCTGTTGTGGACGAGGGCCCAAAATGCTATTTTGATTATTCTTGGTCGTGGGCCTATTCGGTGCTGGTTTGGTAGATAAGGACATGGAGGTGCAGCCCAAGTGTAAAAAGGAGCCCATGTGGGTCTAGAAGCCCATTGTTGATGTTGTCCATAACCTGTGGATTGGCCATACCCGTTTGGAGAAGGAGTAGGCCCAAAAGGTGATGAAGTCCACGGTTGTTGCTGTTGATAATATCCACCGGTTTGACCACGACCACGGCCGCGACCTCTGCCACACCTGCGTCCACGGCCTTGGCTGTTGTGATGAGCATTGGATATTGGGCCTGATGCTGCAGTTAGGCCAGAACCATTTGTGTGGGACGTGGTGAGAGCCGAATCATTTGTGATTCTACTTGCTTTTGTAGTTTCTTCGAGACATAGTGCAGATCTTGCTTCATAAAATGTAGGAAGAGGTTTTTGGTTTTGAAGAATTGTAGAAATACCTCCGTAAGCTTCATTAAGGCCCGAAAGTAATTGAATCACGAGTTCCTCTTCATTCACTGGTGATCCCACATTAGCAAGTTGGTCAGAAACAATCTTTACCTCTTGACAATAAGCCGACATGCTAGAAAAAGAGTCGAGTTTCACATTTGCAAACTTTCGTTTTAGAAGTACGGCTCGGGTATGTTGGTTGTCATGGAAGATGCTCTTGAGGGCTGTCCAGGCATACGCGACTGTGGAGTCGGGTCGCATAATGGTATTAAGAAGATCCGACGAGATAGTGCCATATATCCATTGGAGGACGATAGCGTCCAGGCGATTCCACACTTCTTTGTCTGTGACAGGTTTGCTTGTCTCTTTTTCTTTGTCTTTATCGGCACTGGAAGAGGGAGAATCCGGTAGTTTTGGAGAAAGGTGATCGAGAACTTGGAAGGCACGACAATGAATTTTGAACAACTCTGCCCATGATGCATATTGGCTAGATTCCATTTCGAGTGTGATCGGGATGAAGTTTTTGATATTGGAAACAGTAATGGCGAGATGAATTTTTGGGTCCATTACGATGAAGAGATGAGAAGAATTTGTAAGAGGGGAGGAGTAGGGGTTATGGCCGGCGGCAGGGAAGAGGAATTGGTTGTGGTGGATCAGAAATTTTTTGCTCTGATACCATGAAAGTATGTATCAATCTCGTTCGTTTGTTATTGATCCTTCACAATAATATATAGATTACATCCCTTGACCTATTCTATATTCTAATTTGCTAACAATATACAAGATAATGACTAAATAATACAAATATTACGGAAGATTCTAACTGATTCTAATAAGTAGGTATCAATCTCGTTCCGTTTGTTATTGATCCTTCACAATAATATATAGATTACATCCCTTGACCTATTCTATATTTGCTAACAATATACAAGATAATGACTAAATAATACAAATATTACGGAAGATTCTAACTGATTCTAATAAGTAGGTATCAATCTCGTTCGTTTGTTATTGATCCTTCACAATAATATATAGATTACATCCCTTGACCTATTCTATATTTGCTAACAATATACAAGATAATGACTAAATAATACAAATATTACGGAAGATTCTAACTGATTCTAATAGTTAGTGTGTAAAGTATGATTGTTTTTACAATTTCAATACAATCTAGACTTTATGGCCAATATAGATAGATATTTATATGCATAAAAGATGAACTTTTGGCATGTCTCGGTCCCTTTCTCCCATTTGACGTTTATCAAAAAAAGATCATTTTACTCATTTCATATGTAAAGATAAAATGTAACCCATGTAAAGTCCCTCACACGATGGTTTAACCCACGAGTGTAAAATACAAGACAAGTATGAACTAGACTTGGACTAGTATTACTTCAATATAAATATGCAAGAATATAAACAAAGTAATAAATGACTTAAGCAATATTTAAACAAGTAAATAAATGGTGGAAACACAAATGTAGTTTTCAAGTGTATTTTCTTTATTGAAGAATAAACAAAATACAAGATCGTTGCGGAACCTAGATATTACACGTATGTAAGTATCTAAACAATCTTTGAATTACAAGTGATCTATACTTGCTAAATAAACTCCTTTGATCGATATAATTAGAGTTGTGAAGTATAACTGTTTAGATCGAGAGTATTTAAGCAAGTTCACCAATTTGCTAAAAAGTGATTTTCTCAAAGAAATGACTTTGTATTTATAGGCAACAAAATTCTCCAGTGAATTTTGTGCCGTACAAATATGGTTGGATGCATTTAATGATCCGACAAGATCATTAAATGTATTGGATAAGAATAAGGATAAAGTCACATCAAATACAAGTGTATCCTTTTATCTAACCACCTTAACACACGTATACTTTGGTAAAGAACAAGTGGGTTGTTCTTTGGAAAGTGTGTAAAGGCTTAAAGTCAAATCCTCGATATCAGTGTTCAGACTTGTAAGGTCTAGAACACTGACAATCCTCCAGTGTGCAGATCTGGTAAGACTTCCAGTGGACTCCGCCATTTGTCAGTCTTCTTTCTTCAGACTTCAGTCTTTGACTTCAGTGAGAACGTCTTCAGTAAAGTATATCTGGACTGGGGTGAAGTCCAGTGAGCTAATCTGGAGAATACTCCAGATTTCCTATACAAGTATTTGCTCACTGGTCTTCCATTATTTCTGGACAAATCTTCAGAGGGACTCCAGATTTCAAGTCTGGAGTAGGTCAGTTTCTGGACAGATCTTCAGTAAGCTCCAGTAGTCGAGTCTGGAGCGTGTCCAGGAAAACTGGACCTAACAAATTCCCCCTATTTGTTTAGAAATAATGCAAGTGTTTTCAGGCTTATAGATATACATATTTGTATGCCTGGAAAACACTTAGTCGATTTAAGTCTAAAAAATCTAAGTTACTGAACAACACTTTATAGATCATGAGTGTTTTCAGTTTCATTCTTTAAGTTCTAACTTAGACTAAATCTGATCATTTACTTATATTAATTTGAAAATTGCAACTAAAATTTACTTTCATCAACTGGAAAATAATTACAACTTTCATCAAACTATTAAATACAATAAGTACATGATAAAAGATTCAGACCCTTCTTCTTGATGAATGCCCTGGTGCATCTTCAGTAGCCTTCCTCTTTGGTGATGGAGATGATGGAACAGACACTGGTGGTCTCAAACCAACACAGCTTCCATTTGTTGTATTCTTCTCCAGACCTTCTCAATTCTTTTCATAAAGGCCTTGACATCTGGAGATAAATCAGTTTTACCTTTAAAAGTCAATCCTATCTCCTTCAGTTCAGTCCATCCAAAAGCTTGGACTGTTGTATCTTTCCTTTCATCTTTAAAGTTACCCTCCCTGGTCAACTTTACATGAAATCTGGTCATTCCTTGATGATTTTCAGCCAACTTGATTTCAGCATCAACATCTTTCTAGCATTTGCCCTGAAATTCATCATTTGATCATAAGATGCCTTCTGCTTTGCCATCTGGACCATATATTCAGTTTCCTTGGATACACCACTCTGTTGTCCTTCAGTGGACTGGAGTTGTTGGTGATTGATTCTCAGAGAGGTATCCAGGGGAATGAAGGTGCTCACATCAGCATCTTTTATTGCCTTGAGTTGTTTGGCAGTAAGCTTTGGCAGACCAGTCAATCTCTTTCTGTACTCTACCTCCAGAGCACCAGCGTTTTTCCTTATCTTTCTCTGGAGGCTCACCAGTTCCTCCCTTCTCTGCCTTATCAACTCTGGAATAGTAACATCATAAATTAATGAATCATATACC
Organism: Erigeron breviscapus; assembly: GCA_034093135.1. NCBI lineage: Eukaryota > Viridiplantae > Streptophyta > Magnoliopsida > Asterales > Asteraceae > Erigeron > Erigeron breviscapus. The sequence goes on along the minus strand of CM067174.1, from coordinate 43,720,351 downwards.
TGTTCTTCTTCAGCGTAGAACGAGCGTATATGAACATCATCCAATGCATCTAGACATTGATGAACTCTGGGATCATCCTTCATCTTCTTGAATACTTCAATGTTAATGCCTAACCTTCCAGCATTGTAAGAGTCCAGAGTCCCATGATTGGCCATATCCCTATGATGGGCCAGCAGTTCATCTCTTTGGTTTGTCTTGAAAATTTCAATCATGATGCATTGTTGTTGCAGTTTCTTTGAGGTGTCATCATCAACATCTCCAGTTTGCTCTTTTTCTTCACCAGATACCACTTTTTCTTTTCCTTTAACTGCTTTTAGAGTTGATGGAATATCTGGGAAGGACTCAAATTGGGGCTCACTGGCTTCAGTACCAGTAGCTTCTTCAGTTTGGAGCCCAGCTTCAGTGCCATATGCTCTTTCAGTTTGATCAACAGACAACCTTTCCCCCTTGGAAGGATCTCCAGTCCTGGACTTGAAATCATTCCATAATTCTTCTACCATATGTCTGTCCAGTGAACCAAAGGTTCTTCCAGTCACTGGATTTGCATCAGCCACAATCTTCTTGAGTGCCAGTACTTCCTTTTTAACATTTTCGACTTCTTTTGGCAAGTCCTTTGGCAGCTCAACCTCTATCATCTTCACAATTTCTGGCAACATAACATCTTGAATTGAACGAAGGACAGATCCAGAAATTTCTTCAGTAATTTCTTTAAGCATATCTGATCTGAACTTTCTTGTACATTCATCAGAAATTGTACTTGCCACAGTAGTTTGATCAAGAGTGGGTCTGCTTTCCAGTGAACTGACCCTTGTAATCAGCTTCTCAACCTCTTCTTTTAGACCTGCCAGTGGATGAACAACCTTACTTTCCACTGCAGTCTGAACAGAATTAACAATCTTTTGTTCCAAACCCTGGACTGCCACTTTGATGTTCTCAGAATTGCGATTGGTGGCCAGAACCAGTTCATTTAACTTCTCAAACACCAATTTCTCATTCCCAGCAAACAGGTTCATTTCTGATGCTAAGTTATTTGACAATAGGGATTTAAAATCAGAAATAACCTGGGAAGAGCTCTGGAGTGATCTCTCCAGGTCCGCCACCTTACTAAGAAGGCCTTGGACCTCGGTTGAAGATGAAGTGGAGAGACCACTGGGTGGTTCCAGATGAGAGGTCATTCTCTCCATTACTGGTACTTGTGCCCAGACCTCTTCAGTTTCAACAGTTTCAGCATTTATAACTGTAGAGTCTGGCACACCTTGTTCAGAAGGGTTGACTGGAGATTCAACTGGTGGTGGTTGTGATTGTGAAGTTTGAATGAAAGGAGTGAAGTATGGAGTGGATTGTGGAATAGAAGGTGGTGGAGGTGGTGGTGGTGGTATGCTTGATTCTGGTGGGGGTGGAGGCATTTCTGTTTCTGGAGGGGTAATATTTGTTTCTGGTGGAGGTGGTGGCATTTCTGAAAGACTTTCAACTTGCTCAACTTCTTCACCCAGAAAATTCATATCTATATCAAAATTCTGACCTTCAGAAATGGGAGAATCAGCCCCATCCCAAAACATATCACCAGTATTAGCATCACCAGCAGATGTACCAGCCTGATCACCAGCCTGAATATTCAAATCAATTTGAGCCTCTTGCTCATCAGTCTGGACAACCTGTTCTACCTGTTCAACCTGCTCACCAACCTGTTCATCAAACTGGCCAACAATTTCTACATTCTCCTCTTCAAAAATGGGAGACCCATCCAGATCCATTACATCACCAGTCTGTCTTGCTGGGTTTACCTGGATTCCACCTCTCATCAGACGCCTACTAGATCTAGGTCGTCTGGTGAGATCAACATTTTCTGGTTGCATACCTTCTTCTGGAGCAACTTGCCTTATTGGTTGTACCATCTCGACAACTTGAACATCTTGGTCATCACCAGGACTTTCAACAACTTGTACTCTACCTGGTGCCTCTACTTGTTCCCTTTGAAAAGCTAACATTGCTGGAGGAATATCTACCTCTCCAGTTCTTGATTGAAGGTTGTTCAAGTCCCTCATATACTCACTCACAGAAAAGTGAGTAGTATCATAGTCATACTGGTCTCCTAGGGCACTTCTAAACATAAGGGAAAGAAAACGAATGAATGAAACATGGGGTTTTCTCCCTTTAGCTTTCAATCGATCCACCAAATCATTGAATAAGATCTGAGCAAAATCTACTCTTATTCCGAACCACAAACAATAGGCAATCTGGAGCTGGGTTTGATTTATCTGATCAAGACCCCCAGAACTACCTCCCAGACATTCAACCAGGTGTGTGAAGAAAAATCTCTGCGAGTCTGTCAGTCTGCTCATAAATCTGGTGTAAGTACCAGTAAGGGACTCATTGGGGAGAGCAAAAAATGACTCATACTTTTTGTTTAAAGAGACTTTTCTGGTAACAACAGTATCATCACCTCCCTCATGCTGGTTCACCAGTTTATCCCACATGCTTTTGGCACTGGGATAGAGAACTAGTGTGGGAATAAGAGTTTCTGGAACAGCCCCGAGGATCATATTTTTAAGAAATGTATCAAGATTTACTAATCTTTTCTCCTCTTCGGACCAGTGTTCCTCTCTCTTTTCCCTCCCACTTCTTGATCCTGTAGGGTCAAGAAGTGCATTGATAGGAAGTCTTGGCACATAGGGTCCTTCGTTTAAGATTTTCATCATATTCCTTTCAATACCAGTAACATGCAATATTATCCTAGATTTCCACGTACCAAATTCATCACTGCTCCCATTGAATTTAGGAACAGGATTATTCGAGTAATGCACATGCACATGTGGAGAAGCAGGAGGAGGAGGTGGTGGATTGTTATTTCCAGTGGGTGGTTCATTAAAAATAGTTTCATGAGTTTCTTGTTGATTTTCTGGGATTGCCATCGCGAAACAGATCTAGGTAAGTATATTAACCTTTTGCTCTGATACCAATTGTAAAGTCCCTCACACGATGGTTTAACCCACGAGTGTAAAATACAAGACAAGTATGAACTAGACTTGGACTAGTATTACTTCAATATAAATATGCAAGAATATAAACAAAGTAATAAATGACTTAAGCAATATTTAAACAAGTAAATAAATGGTGGAACACAAATGTAGTTTTCAAGTGTATTTTCTTTATTGAAGAATAAACAAAATACAAGATCGTTGCGGAACCTAGATATTACACGTATGTAAGTATCTAAACAATCTTTGAATTACAAGTGATCTATACTTGCTAAATAAACTCCTTTGATCGATATACTTAGAGTTGTGAAGTATAACTGTTTAGATCGAGAGTATTTAAGCAAGTTCACCAATTTGCTAAAAAGTGATTTTCTCAAAGAAATGACTTTGTATTTATAGGCAACAAAATTCTCCAGTGAATTTTGTGCCGTACAAATATGGTTGGATGCATTTAATGATCCGACAAGATCATTAAATGTATTGGATAAGAATAAGGATAAAGTCACATCAAATGCAAGTGTATCCTTTTATCCAACCACCTTAACACACGTATACTTTGGTAAAGAACAAGTGGGTTGTTCTTTGGAAAGTGTGTAAAGGCTTAAAGTCAAATCCTCGATATCAGTGTTCAGACTTGTAAGGTCTAGACCACTGACAATCCTCCAGTGTGCAGATCTGGTAAGACTTCCAGTGGACTCCGCCATTTGTCAGTCTTCTTTATTCTGACTTCAGTCTTTGACTTCAGTGAGAACGTCTTCAGTAAAGTAGATCTGGACTGGGGTGAAGTCCAATGAGCTAATCTGGAGAATACTCCAGATTTCCTATACAAGTATTTGCTCACTGGTCTTCCATTATTTCTGGACAAATCTTCAGAGGGACTCCAGATTCCATGTCTGGAGTAGGGTCAGTTTCTGGACAGATCTTCAGTAAGCTCCAGTAGTCGAGTCTGGAGCGTGTCCAGGAAAACTGGACCTAACAACCCAAAATGATCGCTTACAGGTAAACGGGCCAGAATTGTTACATTTGATGGTATTGTAAACAGAATCGAATCATGGAGGACGGGGAGGTGAAGACATCCCTCTAATTAATGTGATCAATGTAGATGTTAAAAAATTTAGAATACTATCAATTGCTATTTGCCCGGTCTATGCACCGCTACCCTTTCGTGTGTATAGTTTCCAACTTTGTCACTGAATGTAACCACATCCTATGTTATCAATTTCGGTGGTATGCCGGTGGTATACCGGTGGTATGCCAGTTTTCGGAGGGTGGACACAATTTCGGTTTCATATACCGGTTTCGTTTTCGTTTCTGGGAATACCGGTGGTATTGACCGAAATTCAACCTTCCCAATTTCGGTGGTTTAACCGGTTAAAATTTGTTCATCTTTTTTTGGCATAACATAATAAAACAAACGGGTTTTTTCTCTTTAATAGCCCATATCATATGTTAATTAAACCCATGAATAACAAAAACCCACCCAAAATAAAACAACAACCCAAACCTAATTTCTTCAAAACCCACGATCGGATCTATATCTTCAATCAAGCAGCAGCAGCGACTTCAAGCAAAATCCGACCTCCCTTCTTATGTTATTATTATGGAAGATGATTTTGTTGTTGTTGTTGTTGTTTGATTGATTGAAAAAAGAATGGTTTAATTGTTTAATACTTACTCTGGATCAACATAACCTGGCGTGCCAGTAACGTCTGTTAAGATGTGAGTAGTTTGATCATCGGGAAGACCCTTGGAAAGACCGAAATCTGCTATTTTAGCATCCAAATTTTCCTAAGAAGGATGTTGGCTGACTTCACGTCTCTATGAATTATTGCCGGTCTGCAACCATGGTGTAAATATTCCAATCCTACAATTAATATTGTGGGTTATACCTTTTTCACCATCAAATAAAGAAAAGAAAAAACGAGTAGCTTTACAACGGTTTAGAGTTAAGTTGAATAAATATGAACCTTGTGCAGCATCTATTGCTATCTTGAGTCTCATTTCCCAACTCAACGGGTGAAGATTTCTATCTGCAATAAAAGATAACAATGCAGTTGTTAGCATAACATAAAGAGTTTGAAAACCTCAACAAAATGTCATGCTATAAGTACCTGAGATATAGCTTTTGAGGTTTCCATTAGCCATGTACTCATAGACAAGCGCCATCTTGTTATCATCGTGAGAATACCCCACAAAAGAGGCTAAATTCCTGTGATGAACCCTCATCAAGAGCTCAGCCTGCATTAACATAGAATGACTTGACTACGCAAGAGATAAGGGCCTTCGTAAGTTTAACATCTTCATTCGACAAAGACTAAATACTTGCATTAAAGTGTATATGTCTCCGAACTGTATCAAACTTGTTATCATCATATAACGTTTGAGTCTTTTTAGCATACCTGAAGCCTTTTCGTCTTAACTTTTGTTTCTAGTTTTTTAAGGGAAGTCACCAAATAGCATACCTCATTTTGAAATTCTTTGTATCCTTGAGACGATGATGCAGAGAGTAACTTCACTGCAACCTGACTGCCATTTTTCAAGCGACCAAGATAAACAGTTCCAAATCCTCCCTTTCCAATAGCCGTTTGAAAGTTATTAGTCATGTTAGCCACCTCAGCATACGTAAATTGCCTGTTATTGGATTCCAAAGCTCTACCTTCTTCATTTGTGTTTCCTTTTACTATATCCAGAAACAAGATTTACTAATATATACTAACTATAAAGGTTAATTGTAAACTATCTTTGAAAAAGAATACGAAACCTTTTTCAGCTCATTTTTTTATTTGGTCACTAGACTTCAGTGGTGTTTCTAAAACCATTCAATCTTCAAAGTAATCAAAAAGGCTGTAAAATGGCAGCATTTTACAAGTTTCTGTTGAAATATACCTAAAGTAATTATTTTTTACAAATGAGGTAGTTTTAGTACCGGTTTTTTAAAGTCCACTGATGTCTGATGATGTGTAGATAAAATGAGCAAAATGTTGCTATTTACTGTAATTTGGCAACAAGAAAATAGAATAAAATTGCAATTCCTGTTAGATGATGAATAAATTACTGCAATTAGAAAGGAGAACAAATTACTGGTTTTTCTTTTGCTTCTGTATCTCCAGATGATGAATAATAGAAGTAAGAGCCCCAAAGACGATAGCAGTGATGCAATAATAGGAACTGCAACCTTTTTCTTCTTACTTTGGCAAGAGCCCGAGTCACAAAGGTTTTGGCTATCCACACTGTACTAAGTTAAGTTGCGCATTTGGAAGAAAAGAACACGTTAAAACTCACAAGTTAAGGTTAGTTAAGATAAACAGTTTGTCGGTATTGTATAACTTCTTTTTGAAGGAAACTTTATTCTGTAACTAATGCTCGATTCCAATTATAACTAGATCTAGAAAGGACCAAACCTTAATATGAGTAATCCAGCTTTTGATCTCCCCAAAAGAGACCGTGATACATAACCTGATAGTTGATTTCCCCGTAAGTCCCTGAAAGTAAAAGAAACAATATGTTAATGTAACTTCAGGTTAATACTTTTATAACGTCTTCCTGTGGATCCCATCTATACTCTCTGCAAAATAATGGAGCTCGGTCAAGTATTAAACAGAGGGATTTGGCCCGTTTACTTATGAATGGATTGATATATTCAAGTTATGTCACACTAAGGGTGTGTTTGGTAGAAGGAAATGAAACCAAAGAAATGGAAATGGTTTCATTTCCTCTGTTTGGTAAGCTTGAGAAATATGGACACGGAGAATTGTCAATTCTCGAGAAATTAGTTTGTTCATAAACCCATTTCCATCCGTTTTAAGGAGAAATCATTTTTGTTCACTTAAATTTCTCCGCCTCTTTTATTGAGAAATTGGCTTATTCAGCAAGGGAGAGGGTATAAAAATAAATGCACGTGATTTGCACATTCTAAAAAATATCTAGAAAACAGCCCCAACTTTTATTCTCCCCTTTCCTATGGTGATTTACTTTTTCACGTATCTATTGAAAGATCTGTCATCTGTTTCTCATCGCCATTACTTGCTTGTCACCCTCATTAATTACAGGTATCTATTTTATTATCTTCCATCTTTCATTTTGTGTTTTATTGATATTGCAATTGGTGTATTGTGTAACAACCCACATATAAATTATTGTTATTGTTATTGTTATTATTGATATCGCCGATGTGAAGTTTACAGAGTAGATGTTTCATTTTTGACATGTTGATTGAATTGATTTGTTACATGGAAATATATAGATATCAATTATAGATAGATATAAATATTTAGTGTGTGTATGTGATGAAATTGTAGTAGATGATGATGATGATGATGATATATAGAAAAGCAGATTTGTGAAACTATAGTTTTTCTATTTTAATTTTTATTTTTTTATAATTTGGTTAACAATTTTCATTTCTCTTTACCAAACAATGGAAACTTTCTTTTAAATTTCTCGGGTTAATTTCTCTGCTTATACCAAACAAAGGAATTTATTTAATTTTCTCAGCCAATTTCATTTCTCTATATTTCATTTCTCTCCTTATTTCATTTCTCTAAATTTCCCCCTACCAAACGTGTACAAGTTTACTAATTAGCCCAGCCAGTTTCAAATGCACACTAAATTACCCATGACCCAACCGACCATTTTGCCACCTTTACAAAAATTACATAATTTGAATGAACCAAATGACATCTTCTTTATTATGAATGCATATATTTGAACAATCATCACGTTAAAGAACTTACAAAAACTTCAAAAATGAAAGCTTTTCCAGGAAGTCAGGTATTGGCCCAGTCAAACTGTTGTTCGATAGATCCCTGATAATACAACATGCTACATATCACTACAAAACAGAAGGAAAAGAAAATACATGTAGCGATATAGAAGTATGAATACTTACAATGTTTCTAGTGATGAAAGATTCGCAAAGGAGGCAGCTATTTGGCCAGTTAAATCACTTGTAGAAAGATTTCTGGTATCAGATTGCAAAGGCTAGTAAATACTTCATTATAAGTTTTTTTTTATAAAATGGTGAAGAACTTTATATTATCAAAGAACCAACTTACATGGATATGATTTGAGGGGGACTCGAATTAGTATAGCTGCACAGTACACCTTCCCATGAGTAGTTTTTAGGGCCACAAGGATCTCCTACCCAATTTTTGTTCACTTTGTAAGTTGTTCTAACATTTTGTATTGCATCAACTGTTTAAATAGCAACAACCAAAAGTGAGATTAGCACAGTATTTTTGAAGTTTGAACATATATGAGAAAAAACAGGTCTCAAAAAGCCAATTTCACTTTCATATAAGTATTGCAACAAATTTCAGGAAGACTAGAGAAGAAAGCATACCGTCTCTACTAATTGTCGCCAGTTCTGTGAACTCCTGAACCCTATAAATCTCGATAGCATTTAAAATGGGTACCGCATTTTCACTACCACTTCTTTGAATGGAAATCTTGTGCTCATTTCCCACCAACGCTCTAGAATTGTAAAATGTAGATGCATAGTAAGCATGAGGACTCACGTTTCCAAAGAGTTGAATTTCGTTCCAAGAAACATTAAACTGACGTGTCAGATTCCTCCCTGGCACTACTAAGTCAGCAAAGTACATATAGATGTAAAACTTTGATTTTGGGTCAGAAACATTCCAGCTAAACTCTAAAGACTCGGTTCCATTTTTGGGTGTGGAGCCCGTTTGCATGACTTCATTCGGTGCTCTATAACCATTTCCACTTATATCTATATCTACAGACGTGTGCAAAGAATCCCATAATGGAGAATTATAAGGAGACCAAATTCGGTCATATATATCATCTGCATATCGACCCGTCCCATTAGTGTAGCCAATGTCCAATCTTTGGAACAAAACTAATGACCCGGAAACCCCAGGTTCAATGTTGTAAATTGACCCATGAAGTGGCCTTAACTCCAATGCTGATATGAACGGAACACCTTGTCCTACATTCACAAGACAAACACTAAAAGTATCTTCTAACGCAACTCCAATGATTTCCGTGATAACAACATCAGAAGCGTTTACAAATTTGACAGATTGCCAAAGGTTTACACCGAGGTAAAGATCAAACTCAGGTAGTTTGTTTTCTCCATCATAGTTTCCATACATGAAAGTAGCCCGAATCAGATTTAAGCTGGTTTTCCCACCATTGGGTCTTAAGGTGTAACAGTTTTTGTTCCCTTGAGGAAAGGTTCTAAGATCTGAAAGAGGTTGTGGGAGCATTGGGTTGTTTGGGTATGCATAATGTTTCTATCCCCGTTTCAGGATCCCCAAAGTTCAAATCCACCGGTGAGCCACAATCAATGCTTATAAAACCTATACCACATAATACCAAACATAAACAAATCAACCAAATAAGATATAAAAAAACATGGCATACAGACTATAACTTAGTTTAGGCGAGATCACATGTTTATGTTATCATTGTCAAAATCTCACAAGTGGAGTTAAAGATACATTCAAAAAGTTATTTAGTCAATGAATAATGAATAACTATTTTATTAATCAAATCATAATACAATGCTACATTAGCTAGGTTAAACCTCCTACTGGACCCTAAGCCTGTCTATACATTTTTGCCTGAGCCAAACTATACAAAACTATATTAAATCTAACAAAACAGAAAAGCGAAAACATTATTTGGATATTGCTAACCTGTTTGAAGCTGTGCATGAACATGAACAAACCACGCAGCAACACCGAAAAGAAACAAATGGAGAAAGAATGCCATTATCTGCTACCAACCTCTCTCCCTTTAGGTTTTGAGCCCTTTATGCACATATACTATTAAATAGATAAAAATTGAAAACTAATTAGAAGATGCTAGAACATGTTTAGTGCATGGTATGGAACAAATTATAGTCAAATTAAAACCGGAGTAAGCCCAAAGTTGGAACTGAATACCAAACCGAAAAAAACTTATCGTGTTGGGATGGGGATTTCAGTATTTTCCCGTCTAGTACCGAATGAACTGGGTTGTCAGGAAATCCAATTAAATTTTGACATACATGATAAAACAAATAAGAAAATCTGACCAGGCAATCAGATCTTCATTAGATATCTAGTTCAAATCTACTGCAGATTTATCTACCACAGGCCATAGATCGCCCAAAGAAGAAAATCGATCATTATTTTGAGCATAAATAAATACAATAAGTTGGTATAACCAAAATTACAACCTGACTTACTTGTTCTTGCTGCATCAATGTTATTAACTTCTTTAATAGGTATGCTGTTGTAAAACAAAATGATTAATTGTAAACAAAATCTTTATTGTAGAATTTGTAACATCCGCGAATTTTGACCCGTTGACTTTTCGTGTAATATGACTAACAATTTAAGTAATGAATTAATTGGGTCGTTTTGTGATTTTATGACTATGTGGTATATTAGTCGGGTCGTCGTATGTGTAGTCGGTATGAAATTGTGCAACAAATGGTATTGTGGTTGAGAAAGGGAGACGGGTCGGCCCGTGGGTAGTCCATGACCCACCAAGCCCCCAAGACCCACTTCCCCCTTATCCTTTTCTCATTTCTCATCTTTCTCTCTTTCTCTTCTATTCTCTCTAGAAAAAAAAAGAAAACCTCCATCTAATTTCCATTTCATTCCATCTAAATTGTGTTTTGGAATTGCTATAATACAAGAATCGTAATCATCATCTCTCATTGTCGCCATCTTTGAAGAATCAAAGGCCAAGTTCTAACCATTTTACCCATTTTTGACCTAAATTCGGAATTGAGCACTAGGAAGAGTTTTGGTAAGTCTAAATCAACCCATTTACTTCTATTTATGTTTGTTCATGTGTTTCTAGTTGATTTGATATGATTTCGAGTCTTTAAAATTGTAAAATGGAGTTTTGGGTCAATTAGGGTTTTAATTAGGGTTTGGATCGAATTGATGATTTGGTGATGTTTTGGTCGAATTTGTGGGTTGGGTTATGTGTATTTATGGTCATTGATGTTTAGTTATGCTTCAAAATGGGTTACAAATCGTTTTGGTGTGGTTTGGGTTGAAATTGGGGGTTTGGGTTCGTCTTGCTGCACTTGCAGCTGCTGGTCTGGAGTGCAGGTTGTCCCACTGCGGCGCAGTGGGAGGGCATAGTCCCCACTGCGGCGCAGTGGATTCTCTCGGCCTTCCTTGCTTCTTAGGCCACTGCGGCGCAGTGGGCATGGTTTGGCTCACTGCGGCGCAGTGTATTTCCTCGGCCATTTTTGCTCCTTAGCCCACTGCGGCGCAGTGGGCATGGTCCTTGCTCACTGCGGCGCAGTGCTTTGTCTCGGGTCCTGGTTCAGTTAGCCACTGCGGCGCAGTGGGCATAGTTCTGGCCCACTGCGGCGCAGTGGATGGTCATTGTGTTTATGTGTGTTGATAAGAATGTATATGATCCATAATTAGGTGTTGGACGCGAGGTGAACTTCGTTCGGAGATAACTTAACTTTATATCGATCTTATCTTTCATAACCAATCAAGGTGAGTTTCGTATCTCCCTACCCGCTTGGGATTCGGGCTGAAAAGTGTAAACCTGGCTTGTTTACTTGCATTTATTGATGTGTTATTTGTTTGACTTGATTGTTGGATTGATGTGGCGCATCCTTTCGTTTGATTGACTTGGGTGGTGTTTTCGTTAAGTATTGCTTATACATTAGGATAGACGTACATACATGGAAGTCGGTTATGCCTTCCTTTGGGTCTTAGATGTGGTGGGAAGGCTGCGGGTGACCCTATATATAAGCATCTGGGACTTGAAGAAAGTAGAATCCTCTGAAATATATGTACGTATAGTTGGTTTATATTGTGACTAATGATTAATTTTGATTGATGCATATGTTGTGCATAGGTCCCACTGTTAGGGGATTTGACTTATGTATATGGAGATACGGCCTTGTCCCTCTGTTGACAAGTGTGCCCCGTTACGATTATTGATTGTTGGTTCATGTTTGTCGAATGTTGATTATTGGTTTATGATTGACGGTTATTGATTGTCGGTTTATGATTATGCATTTACATTTGATTGTAAGCATTGCATACATTGTTGATGACCCTCGGCAGGGGATTGCCGGCATCCTGGTGCATAGATGTATGCACCCATTTTGGATGTAGTCCTGACCCCGAGTATATAGACATATATATCTCGATGTTTTTGAGATACAGCCCTGACCATGGCGATGGCAGAGGGGTATCGTTGCATACGTGATTGAAGGTCACGCTTGGGATAGGCATATTTGCTTATTCATTCCTTCGGCATTTGCATTGATACATACATCATTTATGCATCCTCATTACACTCTCATTTCTTTGGTGTAATCTTGTTGTTGGACGATATTGTGTTGCTTAGAGGCTCGCTGTAAGTCATGTCTAGCCTCTATTCTTATATTGTGATTATTGATGCTGGTTGTTATGAACCATTACTACGAACTCACCAACCTTGTGTTGACTATGCTTAGTACACTTTTCAGGTAATCAGGTTCTCCCCGGACGTGGCGTTTAGTTGCTTGCTTGCTGTCTAACCCGGACTTGGACTCATGGATCAAGGATTCATTGACCCTCCTTTTGCATTATACTTAGGATCGTTTGCCATCTTTGGAATGTGTTATGTTAACGTTGATGGCTATTTGCTCCTGTTGTATTTTGTTACTTGTATTGCTATGTTTTGGATTCACCGAATCATTAATTGCATTTAGTTGTTCTATTGTAATTCCGCCGGGTGCTGTATGATTTCCGTGACATTTCGAGCTCCGGCTTGGGGTGTTACAGAATGGTGGCCCATGCGTGGTCGTAGAGAATTAGGTGGTTGACCTAGACTACGGCTTAAGTTAAAACTCTTCATATAGCATGCATGGTTAGGAAATTCGTGTGCAATATGAATTTTGTGAATCCCCGTGTGAGTTCGTAGTTAAGACCACTTGTGTGATAGCTTAAATTCAATGTGATGAATGTGGTTACTATGATTTGTTGTTATTTGTTGAAGCTAAGTGTGATGATTTAGGGCAAAATGAAGGGATGCCATTAACTTAGTATAATATTGTGGCAACCCTAAAAGAACCCGATCAACTCTTTTATGGTTACCCGATACTATAGACAAGTTCATGACATCGTGGATTGCGCACGTGTGGCTTGAAGTATAATAAGGAACCGATATGCTTAATGGAAGTTGATTGGGTGGAAGGTTAGCCGTTGGTACACCTTGTATACATACCCGGTTGATAACTAGAGAGCATATCGAATTCGGATTATACTTTGAATCATTCGTGTTAGTTGTTTAGTTACATGATGAAATGAACATGAGTACTTAATTTAATGATAAAATATGGCAATAAATGCAACGTGATGATATGATATGTGAAAACCCCTTATGATCCTAACACTACTGCCTTAGCATAACATTATGTAATGTGTATGTGGTACCGATATGAGGGCATTGACTACTTGTGTGACTAACATGCGAGCATTTGAGACTAACTCTCGGGTCAACGTGTCACTTGTTTTATAGAAATGGAAAGACCAAGGAGAGTATGAACAAACTATAGGGCTGAAGAAGAAGAGCCTCAACCGGAAGCTCAACCGGAAGTACAGGGAAGAGTGGTAGAGGCCGTGGTAGAGGCCGTGGTAGGGGCCGTGGTAGGGGTCGTGGTAGAGCTCCTGAGCCAAACTTGGCTGAGGTAATCGCTCAAACGGTTGCCGGCATCATGCCAACCATCATTGCTCAAGTCACGGCAAGTCTTGGGCAAAATATTGGGCCTCAAAACAACGAAGCCCCAGAAAATGCAAACAATGAAAATGATCAACCTCAAGCCGAAGAACATGAAGAAGAGGGACCGGTGGGAGTTGGTATCGGTATGCCCATGAATAATCAGTATGGCGGATACCGCCAAGGGTGTATATTTAAGGATTTTAAAAGTTGTGGGGCACCGGAGTTTGATGGGAAGGGTGGTCCCACGGAATGTATAAGGTGGTTCGAGGCGATAGAGGCGGTGATAGAAAGGAGCCATTGCACCTACGATGACCGGATTTCCTATGCATCCGGCATGTTTAGGCATGACGCCTTGAGTTGGTGGAACCAGGAAATAACTCTAGGGCGGACCCAAAATTTGGAGTGGATTGACTTCAAAGAAAAAGTAAAGGCTAAGTTTTGTCCTCCGTACGAGCTACAAAATTTAACAATCGAATTTGCAAATCTCAACATGGAGGGAGCCGATTACAAGGGCTATGTGAGACGATTCCAAGAGTTGTCTACTCTCATTCCTCACTTGGTGGGTACCGAGCCACAAGCCATCCAAAAGTTTGTATTGGGCTTGAATCCCCAAGTCCGATCTTATGTTAACTCAAACATGCCTACTTCTTTGGCTAATGCGGTTAACCAAGCCGGGAGTGTGACGGAAGATTTGTTGAGGAGTGGTGTTTTGAGCAAGTCCTCATCAAACAAGAGGAAGGAGGTGGGTGAGTCTAGCGGAGTAAGGAAAGCGGGAAGGTTTGATCCCAAGAATGCTTATAGGGGTAGGGTGATGGCGGCGGTAGAACCGGCTAGGAGGCCTTATACCGGGCCTCATCCTTTCTGTGGGAGGTGCAACAGGCACCATCCCGCCACCACTCCATGTGGTGCATGCTACAATTGCCACCAAGTTGGGCACGCCTCCAAGAACTGTAGGCTCCAAGAACGGGCCCAATGAATGCGGCTCCTATTCGGGCCGTTCCTCCTCAAGGAAATCAAAGAAGGGGGGAGTGTTTTGAATGTGGTAGCCGTGACCACTATCGTAATAATTGTCCTCGATGGGTGGGACAACAAGTTCAAGTAGCCGTTCATCCCAATCAACTCCAAATGGTTGGGCCTAATCAAAACCGGGGGCAACAAGGCCACCAAGTGCAACCACGCGGCCGAGCCTTTGCGGCCAATGTAAATGAAGCCCGCAATGATCCTAACGTTGTAGCAGGTACTTTTCTCCTTAATGGTCTCTATGCAACCGTCCTATTTGATTCCGGGGCCGATTATAGCCTCGTGTCTTCTAATTTTGTTCCTTTGATTGATGTGCATCCTTGTGCTCTAAACTATGTGCTTGACATTGAAATGGTGAACGGGTCACTAACTAGAATTAGCCAAATACTCCGTGATTGTGTTTTGACCTTGGAAGACGTTGACTTCTTCATTGACCTTATGCCTCTTGACATTGGTAGTTTTGATATTATAGTGGGTATGGATTGGTTAGCGGCGGTTAATGCGACGATTGATTGTGGTGAGAGAGTTGTTAAGATACCTTTGGCCAACGGTAAAATTCTTAGGGTCCAAGGCGAAATCTCCGATTTCCCAAATTCTAAAGTCTTTAGTGCTACCACCGCAAAGGTAGAATTGAAGACCGTTCCTATTGTTTGTGAATTCCCCGATGTTTTTCCGGATGACTTACCGGGATTACCGCCAACTCGTGCGCTTGATTTTCGTATTAGTCTTATTCCTGAAGCCGCGCCCGTAGCAAAAGCTCCTTATAGACTAGCTCTAACCGAAATGCAAGAGCTACAAACTCAACTCAAGGAACTCCAAGAGAAGGGTTTCATTCGCCCTAGTCAATCTCCTTGGGGTGCTCCTGTTCTCTTCGTCAAAAAGAAAGACGGATCCTTCCGAATGTGTATTGATTATCGGGAATTGAACAAGCTCACCGTGAAGAACCGATATTACTCTCCCTAGAATTGATGACTTGTTTGATCAACTTCAAGGAGCTAAGCACTTCTCAAAGATCGATCTTCGCTCGGGTTATCATCAACTCCGGGTACATGAAGATGACATTCCCAAGACGGCTTTTCGCACACGGTATGGCCATTTTGAATTCACCGTAATGCCTTTTGGGTTGACTAATGCACCGGCGGTGTTCATGGACTTGATGAACCGGGTGTGTCAACCATATTTAGACAAGTCTGTCATTGTGTTCATTGATGACATACTTGTATACTCGAAGAAAGGAGGAGCATGTTGAGCACTTGCGTGAAGTGCTTGAATTACTAAGGAAGGAGAAATTGTATAAATTTTCCAAGTGTGAGTTTTGGTTGGAAGAGGTCCACTTCCTTGGTCACGTAGTGAGCAAGGATGGTATTCATGTGGACCCAAGCAAGATTGAAGCGGTCAAGAATTGGAGAAGACCCGAAACGCCATCCGAGATCCGCCAATTCCTTAGATTGGCGGGTTACTATAGAAGATTTATTGAAAATTTCTCCCGTATCGCACAACCACTCACCCTCTTGACTCAAAAAGATAGAAACTTTGAATGGGGCGAAAGACAAGAGAACGCCTTCCAAACCCTTAAGGATATGCTATGTGATGCTCCTATTTTGACACTACCGGATGGGATAGAAGATTTTGTGGTTTATTGTGATGCTTCGGGGCAAGGGTTGGGTTGTTCTTATGCAAAGGGGTAAAGTCATTGCTTATGCCTCTCGTCAATTGAAGGTGCATGAGAAGAACTACCCGACACATGATTTGGAATGGGAGCGGTTGTGTTTGCTTTGAAGTGTTGGAGGTATTACCTCTATGGCACCAAATGTGTGATTTATACCGATCACAAAAGTCTCCAACACATCTTCAACCAAAGTGAATTGAACATGAGGCAAAGGCGTTGGTTGGAGCTATTTAGTGATTATGATTGTGACATCCGTTATCACCCGGGCAAGGCAAATGTAGTAGCCGATGCCTTGAACCGAAAGGAGAGAGTGAAACCAAGACGGGCTAGAGCTATGAGCCTCACGGTAGGGCCAAGTATTCGTGATCGGATTATTGAAGCCCAAATCCAAGCCACCCTACCGAAAAACTTTGGAAACGAAAACCTAGATGGCATGGAGCAACTTTTTGACCGAAAGAATGATAACGGGCTTTACATGGTGGAAAGACTTTGGATTCCTATTTTCGGCGATTTAAGAACGCTTATTATGAATGAAGCCCACCTATCACCTTATTCGGTCCATCCCGGGTTGGATAAGATGTACTTTGACTTGAAAGATTTGTATTGGTGGCGGCATGAAGCGTGATGTGGCTAGGTATGTGAGTGAGTGTCTTACTTGCTTACAAGTTAAGGCCGATCACAAGAAGCCACCCGGATTGTTGGTACAACCGGTGATGCCCGAATGGAAGTGGGAGCATATTTCAATGGACTTCATTACTAAACTACCGAAGACAAGAAGCGGCCGTGACACGATTTGGGTGATAGTAGATCAGTTAACGAAATCGGCTCACTTTTTAGCCATTCGTGAAACCGATAAATTTGACACTTTAGCTCGTTTGTACATCAAGGAAATAATATCTAAGCATGGAGTGCCGATTTCTATCATTTCCGATAGAGATGCCCGTTTCAAATCAAAATTTTGGGAAGCCTTTCAAAAAGCCATGGGTACTCGACTTGACATGAGCACGCGTTTCACCCTCAAACGGATGGGCAAACCGAGAGAACCATTCAAACACTTGAAGATATGTTGAGGGCGTGTGCAAATTGATTTTGGTGGAAGTTGGGAAGACCATTTGCCGTTAGTTGAGTTTTCATACAACAATAGCTACCACGCTACTATTCAAATGGCACCCTTTAAGGCCTTGTATGGTAGGGTGTGCCGTTCTCCTTTAGCTTGGGCGGAAATTGGAGAGAGTCAACTTATCGGGCCGGAAATTGTGATTGAAACTACCAAGGTAATATCTCAAATTAAGGAGAAGTTGCAATTGGCCCGTGAACGTCAAAAGAAGTATGCCGATGTGAGGCGGAGACCGTTGGAATTCGAAGTTGGTGAATTTGTACTTTTGAAAGTGTCGCCTTGGAAGGGAGTAGTACGTTTTGTGAAGCGGGGAAAACTTGCACCAAGGTATATTGGTCCTTTCAAGATTCTTGAACGGGTTGGAAAAGTTGCTTATCGGCTAGAATTGCCCCAAGAGCTTAGTGGTGTGCATGATGTGTTCCATATTTGTAACTTACGCAAGTGTTTGGCGGATCCTACACATCATGTGCCTATGGACGAAATTAGGGTTGATTCAAACTTGAACTTTGTTGAAGAGCCGGTAGAGATCATGGACCGTCAAGAAAAGAAGCTCAAGAAGAAGCGCTACACCATTGTGAAGGTAAGATGGAATGCTAGACGTGGAGCCGAGTTCACTTGGGAGAGAGAAGACCATATGAAGTCCAAGTATCCGCATTTATTTGTAATTAGGGTTTTGTTGAATTTCGGGACGAAATTCTTTTAACGGGGGAATAATGTAACATCCGCGAATTTTGACCCGTTGACTTTTCGTGTAATATGACTAACAATTTAAGTAATGAATTAATTGGGTCGTTTTGTGTGATTTTATGACTATGTGGTATATTAGTCGGGTCGTCGTATGTGTAGTCGGTATGAAATTGTGCAACAAATGGTATTGTGGTTGAGAAAGGGAGACGGGTCGGCCCGTGGGTAGTCCATGACCCACCAAGCCCCCAAGACCCACTTCCCCCTTATCCTTTTCTCATTTCTCATCTTTCTCTCTTTCTCTTCTATTCTCTCTAGAAAAAGAAAACCTCCATCTCATTTCCATTTCATTCCATCTAAATTGTGTTTGGAATTGCTATAATACAAGAATCGTAATCATCATCTCCTCATTGTCGCCATCTTTGAAGAATCAAAGGCCAAGTTCTTACCATTTTACCCATTTTTGACCTAAATTCGGATTTGAGCACTAGGAAGAGTTTTGGTAAGTCTAAATCAACCCATTTACTTCTATTTATGTTTGTTCATGTGTTTCTAGTTGATTTGATATGATTTCGAGTCTTTAAAATTGTAAAATGGAGTTTTGGGTTAAATTAGGGTTTGATGAATTTGTGGATGATTTTGGTGTTTTGGTCGAATTTGTGGGTTGGGTTATGTGTATTTATGGTCATTGATGTTTAGTTATGCTTCAAAATGGGTTACAAATCGTTTTGGTGTGGTTTGGGTTGATATTGGGGTGTTTGGGTTCGTCTTGCTGCACTTGCAGCTGCTGGTCCTGGAGTGCAGGTTGTCCCACTGCGGCGCAGTGGGAGGGCATAGTCCCCACTGCGGCGCAGTGGATTCTCTCGGCCTTCCTTGCTTCTTAGGCCACTGCGGCGCAGTGGGCATGGTTTGGCTCACTGCGGCGCAGTGTATTTCCTCGGCCATTTTTGCTTCTTAGCCCACTGCGGCGCAGTGGGCATGGTCCTTGCTCACTGCGGCGCAGTGCTTTGTCTCGGGTCCTGGTTCAGTTTAGCCACTGCGGCGCAGTGGGCATAGTCTGGCCCACTGCGGCGCAGTGGATGGTCATTGTGTTTATGTGTGTTGATAAGAATGTATATGATCCATAATTAGGTGTTGGACGCGAGGTGAACTTCGTTCGGAGATAACTTAACTTTATAGCGATCTTATCTTTCATAACCAATCAAGGTGAGTTTCGTATCTCCCTACCCACTTGGGATTCGGGCTGAAAAGTGTAAACCTGGCTTGTTTACTTGCATTTATTGATGTGTTATTTGTTTGACTTGATTGTTGGATTGATGTGGCGTATCCTTTCGTTTGATTGACTTGGGTTGTGTTTTCGTTAAGTATTGCTTATACATTAGGATAGACGTACATACATGGAGGTCGGTTATGCCTTCCTTTGGGTCTTAGATGTGGTGGGAAAGCTGCGGGTGACCCTATATATAAGCATCTGGGACTTGAAGAAAGTAGAATCCTCTGAAATATATGTACGTATAGTTGGTTTATATTGTGACTAATGATTAATTTTGATTGATGCATATGTTGTGCATAGGTCCCACTGTTAGGGGATTTGACTTGTATATTGAGATACGGCCTTGTCCCTCCGTTGACAAGTGTGCCCCGTTACGATTATTGATTGTT
The DNA here is from genome assembly GCA_034093135.1 of Erigeron breviscapus. Classification (NCBI taxonomy): domain Eukaryota; kingdom Viridiplantae; phylum Streptophyta; class Magnoliopsida; order Asterales; family Asteraceae; genus Erigeron; species Erigeron breviscapus. Next base: position 43,700,523 of record CM067174.1, on the reverse strand, counting down.
GGTTCATGTTGTCGAATGTTGATTATTGGTTTATGATTGACGGTTATTGATTGTCGGTTTATGATTATGCATTTACATTGGATGGTAAGCATTGCATACATTGTTGATGAGCCCTCGGCAGGGGATTGCCGGCATCCTGGTGCATAGATGTATGCACCCATTTTGGATGTAGACCTGACTCCGAGTATATAGACATATATATCTCGATGTTTTTGAGATACAGCCCTGTCCATGGCGATGGCAGAGGGGTATCGTTGCATTCGTGATTGAAGGTCACGCTTGGGATAGGCATATTTGCTTATTCATTCATTCGGCATTTGCATTGATACATACATCATTTATGCATCCTCATTACACTCTCATTCCTTTGTGTAACCTTGTTGTTGGACGATATTGTGTTGCTTAGAGGCTCGCTGTAAGTCATGTCTAGCCTCAATTCTTATATTGTGATTATTGATGCTGGTTCGTTATGAACCATTACTACGAACTCACCAACCTTGTGTTGACTATGCTTAGTACACTTTTCAGGTAATCAGGTACTCCCCGGACGTGGAGTTTAGTTGCTTGCTTGCTGTCTAACCCGGACTTGGACTCATGGATCAAGGATTCATTGACCCTTTTTGCATTATACTTAGGATCGTTTGCCATCTTTGAATGTGTTATGTTAACGTTGATGGCTATTTGCTCCTGTTGTATTTTGTTACTTGTATTGCTATGTTTTGGATTCACCGAATCATTTATTGCATTTAGTGTTCTATTGTAATTCCACCGGGTGCTGTATGATTTCCGTGACATTCGAGCTCCGGCTTGGGGTGTTACAACCTAATTTGTAGAATCTTGAAACTGTTATAATATCTAACTATATATATAATTTTTATATAAATCTTTTCTCTCTTGTGGCAGATTAATAATGTGTAGATGAAACTGAAAAAAAGTTTGGGTTTGTTAATTATGAAGTCTAGACTTCCCCTTCATCGCATCCTTGCACCTTTGAAGTTATAATATACAGAAACTAGCTGTCAAAACTCAATATGTTTAGTACTATCTTTATACTTTATCTCATGTTGGATGTGTGCTGGTCAATTAATCACTAATAATGAGTTTTTAACCATATAAATTCAATTAAGAAACAAAATGAAAATATACAAGAAAAAGAAAGTGCAAATATTTATATATGTACTTACTTCCGGATGGAGCAGTCATTAGCTCAAAATCCATTGAAAAGACCTCAAGCGAATGGTCCATTCTTAACCCAACCATCTTCTGGCTCCCATGGTTCACCTGATTTTTGGGACCGCGAGCCAATTCCATCTCCAAACATGACTTAGCCCGGTCAAAACTTCACTCATTGTCACCCTTTGGGTTGACTTGGCTCGTGTGCATGCAACCGATAATTCAATAGCTTTCCATACAGAATCTAAATTGAAATCACCTTCCATTTTTTCATCTACGATGCTTGTGATATCGCCTTGCTCAAGATACGGTGTAACATATTGTATAATGTGTGTATGATAAGTGGTCTTTATTATTGCAGGTTGGCCTGTGATCAGCTCTAAAAGAACTATCCCAAAACTGTATACATCGCTCTTTTCATTGAGATTGTGAGATTTTCGATACTATAATGATGCACAAGATCACATTATTAAATTAATGCAAAGTGAACCTGATTGGGAGTTTTGTTTAACGAATGGAGTAGCGCCAGGTGAAACCCGAAAAACTTTTAATTTGTGAATTCAATTATTTAAACCTTTTTTTTATAAATAATAGTGTGTAAAGTAATGATGCAACTTATTTTATGAAATTTCAGTATAATCCAGACTTTAATGGCGAATATAGAAACTTATATGCATAAAGATCACTTTTGGCATTTATCGTCCCTTTGGGCTCATTAGATTTTAACAAAAAAATAATTATATGACTCATTTCATATGTTAGTTTGCAACTGTGTCGTGAGTTAGCATAAAGTTCAAAAAATTTAGGAATTTATGGCAGATAAAACAAACTTACTCTGGATCAAGATAGCCGGTGGTGCCTGTAACGTCTGTTAAGATGTGAGTAGTTTGATCATCGGGAAGACCCTTGGAAAGACCGAAATCTGCTATTTTAGCATCCAAATTTTCGCTAAGAAGGATGTTGGCTGACTTCACATCCCTATGAATTATAGCCGGTCTGCAACCATGGTGTAAATATTCCAATCCTACAATTAATATTGTGGGTTATACCTTTTTCACCATCAAATAAAGAAAAGAAAAAACGAGTAGCTTTACAACGGTTTAGAGTTAAGTTGAATAACTATGAACCTTGTGCAGCATCTATTGCTATCTTGAGTCTCATTTCCCAGCTCAAAGGATGATCATTTCTATCTGCGATAAAACATATCAACGCTATTATAGCATGAAATCAACACTTCAAAACCATAACTATCAACATTAAAATACCTGCGATATAACTTTTGAGGTTTCCATTAGCCATGTACTCATAGACAAGCACCATCTTGTTATCATTGTGAGAATACCCCACAAAATAGGCAAATTCCTGTGATGAACCCTCATCAAGAGTTGAGCCTCTGCATTTATACATTAGTCTCAATCACATGTACAGCAGTGATACGAAGTAGATCGAAGAGCAAGCAGACTCATTCGTATAAGGGCATGACAAGCACGCATGAGATTAGGGCCTTAATAAGTTTAGCATCTTTATTTGTCAAATACTAAAAACTGCACAAGTGTCAGGGTTTTTTTAAATGTAAAGTTGTTTCTCTTAGGGGTCTCAGGTTCAAATCCTGCCACATGCAAATGTGGTGAGGGCCTTAGCAATGCTATACCCATCTACACATGGGAGAGCAAACCCTTTAGGGCATTGCCAAGATTCGAACCCGGCGTGGCGCATCAAAGTTGGGGGTGTTTAGCCATTTATCCGCTCTGCCTTTCAAACTTGTTATCATCATATAACGTTTGAGTCTTTTTAGCATACCTGAAGCCTCTTGTCTTAACTTTTGTTTCTAGTTTTTTAAGGGAAGTCACCAAATAGAATACCTCATTTTGAAATTCTTTGTATCCTTGAGACGATGATGCAGAGAGTAACTTCACTGCAACCTGACTGCCATTTTTCAAGCGACCAAGATAAACAGTTCCAAATCCTCCCTTTCCAATAGCCGTTTGAAAGTTATTAGTCATGTTAGCCACCTCAGCATACGTAAATTGCCTGTTATTGGATTCCAAAGCTCTACCTTCTTCATTTGTGTTTCCTTTTACTATATCCAGAAACAAGATTTACTAATATATACTAACTATAAAGGTTAATTGTAAACTATGTATGAAAAAGTATACAAAATCTTTTTCATCTCATTTCTAATTTGGTTACTGGACTTTTGTGGTTTTTCAAAAACCATTTAATCTTCAAATTAATCAAAAAGGCTATAAGCCAGCATTTAACAAGGTTTCTCATTCAAATATACCTAAAGTAATCAAATTTTACAAATGAAGTAGTTTTAGTACTGGTTTATTAAATTTTACAAATTTTACTGCAATTTGGCAACAAGAAAAGAAAATAAAAAATTGCAATTTACTGTAATTTGGCAACAAGAAAATAGAATAAAATTGCAGTTTATCTTACATGAATACATGGATAATTATAAGAGAAAGGAGAACAAATTACTGGTTTTTCTTTTGCTTCTGTATCTCCAGATGATGAATAATAGAAGTAAGAGCCCCAAAGACGATAGCAGTGATGCAATAATAGGAACTGCAACCTTTTTCTTCTTACTTTGGCAAGAGCCCGAGTCACAAAGGTTTTGGCTATCCACACTGTACTAAGTTAAGTTTGGTTAACATAATGCTCGATTCCAATTATAACTAGATCAGTTTACTTAACATTTTAACGATGGCATTTGATTTTTTGGATTCTTTCTATCTAATGAGCTTGATTCCAGTTATAACTAGATCTAGAATGGACCGAACCTTAATATGAGTAATCCAGCTCTTGATCTCTCTAAAAGAGACCGTGATACATAGCCTGATAGTTGATTTCCCCTTAAGTCCCTGAAAGCAAAATAATCTATTAGTTAATGTAACTTCAGGTTTCATTCTTGTATACCCTTTTCTTGCGGATCCCATCTATATTCCTGTGGAGAGATTTCTGATATCAAATTGAAAAGGCTAGTAAATACTTTACATACGTTTTTTAAAAATGGTGAAGAACTTATATTAAGTATAAAATAACTAGCTTACATGGATATGATTTGAGGGGGACTCGAATTAGTATAGCTGCACAAGTTCTCTATCCAAGTTTTATACATGTCATAGTTGTCAAGGGCGCGAGGCGCACTCAATGCGCAAAGGTACTAAATGTGGCCTAGGCGAGATGCGCAAAAAAAGCGCGGGACTGAGAAAAAAAAAGCGCACTTTAAGTAAAACAAAGCAAATGCCATTCAAATTGAACTTTACCATTCACAAACCAATATTCAATTCAACCAAAAGCTTAAAAACAAAGTGTTCATAAATTGAAAACACAAATATTAAACCAATAGTTCAAAACATAAGAATGTAAACTAATCGGAATCATCTAGGATACTGTCAACATCAATTGGGGTATTATCTTCTTCCATGAAATCCTCATCAAGTAAATTTCCAAATGCCAAAGGTCTTGAAGTTGATGGTCTTGAAGTTGACGGTTGAGGTTCTTATATAGGGTTCTCCTGCCCCACTCGCCTCTCCAACCATTGTCCATGTTAAATCCTCGCCATCATGAACATGATCTTCCTCCATTATTCCTGTTAGCCACTCATTGCTATCATCAATATCATCTAGTGATATTGGATCAAAGTCAACATTTTTGTCACGACGATTCTGAAGCATTTTGTTGTACTTAACATAGACCAATTCTTGTAACTTCATATGCTCAAGCCTGTTTCTTTTCTTGGAATGAATCTGTTCAGGGTTATATAAGTTTTATATAGTAAACAAAGTTCATAATTTATCACTAAAATTGAAAATTTAAAGGTTCAAATACTTATGTGCTCAAAGGTGCTCCAATTCCTTTCACAGCCTGATGCACTACATGTTAAACTTAACACCTTAACTGCAAATTGCTGAAGATTTGGTGTACCTTTCCCATATAGCTTCCACCACTCGGCTGGTACAAATCATGAAGTTAGAATAGTATCATATTAACATAAAGAAAAGCACAAATAAGTTGCCTTACCGGGAGCTACTTTCCTGTGTGCCCTGTTTGCAACTTCTAATCGGAAAAACCCTTTTTGGTTGACCCACTGAATCATCACTGTCATGATCAAATCTTGCATGTCTTTATCCTGGACCAGCCTCTTGATGCACTCATGTAAACCTTCTGATACTTCTTTGTCGTTTTCAATTTTGTAATTGTAACAATAGAACTTCAGGTTTAAGTAATAACCTGCTGCATGTATCCGACGGTCAAGTTGAGAGTTCCACTGGTTGTCTACTATTGAGAAATCTTGTACTCGTACTCTCTCGTGCCCAAAAGCCTTTTTAATTGCAAGCTTAGCCCTTTCCATGGCTTCATATATGTAACCCATTGCGGGTTTCTTCTCATTATCAACTAGGCGAAGCACTTTCACAATTGGACTCATCACTTTTATACTAAAAGTGATATTGTTCCAGAAAGTAGGGGTGAAAACAATATCATTAGCTCGTTTCCCCTTAATTACTTTACACCATTTACTTGTGTTCCATTTTTCATCAGCAAACATCATTCTCAAAGCATTTTTATGAGTATGCAAACTTTTAAAGGTGAGATAAGTTGTTGCAAATCTAGTTACTCCACATCTACTTAACTCGTTCTTTGTAAACTCTCTCATCGAGTTAGAACACCAGTATGGTTATAAATATAACTCACAAGAGAAATACCTTTCTGAACTGCTGATTTCACTTGTTTGATCTTACCGATGTCTTCAAGCATAAGATCTAAACAGTGAGCAGCACAAGGTGTCCAATATATGTTTGGCCTTTTTTCCATGAGCATTTGGCCTACAATAATCGTCAATCAGGTGCAAGTTAAAACATTACAAGTAAGTCAGTAAGTTAAAACAATTGAAAGAAGAAAAATTAGTAAAATACAACTAACCATCTTTCTTTAAGTTACTTCCATTGTCGGTTAATAGTTGCACAACATTTTTTCGCCAACATTCTCCACAAAATTGTCAAAAAGCTCAAAAATCTTTTCACCCGTCTTCGTGTAAGAAGACACATCAACCGACTGACTCCATGAAATGTCCCTTAGCACTATTCATCATATAAACAACCCCTTTATGTATGTATGTATGCATGATGGCCTATATGGTTAAATGAAAGATATATTGGTGTGTTGTGTTGTTGCTCCTATTGAGAAAGGTATGCTATAAGGTATGATATATAGAGTATTACATGCATTACAGTCTTTGCATTTTGAGTTTTCAAAATGATTATATATATATCGAAACCAAAATTGGTATCTAATTTGTCCTATTAAAGGAGCTTGCATCTTGACTACATTCTTATGTTTTTCCAGTTGCCTCGAAGCTTGAAAACTACGTTTACCCCAAATCTTCATCAAAACTAATAATCAAGTTGCAACCACGAATAGTAAAAATTATCAAATAGATACATAACAAAAATCGTCTGGCAGCAGCCTGGATCACAAGGATAGCCGATTGAGATTCACTTTCAGATTCATCGGGAACAGGTTCACATTTTAATCTCATCTTTAATTAGTGATTCGTTAACCATAGTCGGCACTGTAGTGCTTTTCGTAACCAAAATTGGTATCTAATTTGTCCATATATTATCAGGAGTTTTTTCAGATATGCTAGAATTAACTTGTGGTTCAGAACTATAAGTCACTGGTCCGATCTCTCTTTGTTTCTATAGTAGTCGGTTCCCTAACAACACTCTGTCCATCCATCTGACATTATTGAACATCCATGTTTTGTCCACTCCAATCTATGCTCTTGAACTCATTCATTCACATTATCTACTTCATTCTTCAATCCAGTTCATAGTATGACGGTAGCTTTAAATGTGGCCCATAGACTCCTACAGCTTATATCATTTCCTTGAAGCAAGGCATTTTGGCTACATTGAATGCAATCCCAGCTTCGTAGAAAAAGGCAGCAATCTTCTGAATCGTTCTACCTCGCAACTCTTTCTCACAAGCATCATTTATGCTTGTCTGAATCTTTATTCCTTTAGCTCTTCCTAGAAAACGTAATAGCAAGAAACATATAATCTACATAAGAGACGTAAACTGGGTTAAAGTATACAGATATCGCTGAATTAATATATATATAGACCATGAAAGGTAAAAAAAAGATGAAGTTTTGAAGAAAATGAAACTATGAAATTATATAATGTTCTTTAGTTGTCAGTTTGTTACTTGAGCTTATGTTTTGAAATCACAATAATATACAAATTTTTGTGTCATTGACAATTTGGAATGGATTGATAGCTCAAACATTTTTGTAAGTGTTTTCGTTGTATATAATGTAACATAATTCCAACAAGCCATTCAAACTAGTATCCAGGGTCGTCGCTATGCTACGTACGTTTGATCTGTCCCCTTTAGGATTCTTCTTTTGACTATGACTTGGCCTAGTGTTAAAACCTGGTGAAGTGAACATATTGTTTCTTAAATCTTCTAGAACTTTACCCTGTCTACGTTATCAAAGACATTTGAATTTGAATTTTAGTATTTGTGTCGTGTCCATTTGAATTAAGTTTGTACCGTCCTCATGTCCCGTCATAGAAGAGAACACGAACTTGCACAATTTGCCTCGTTTTAGGTGTATCGACTGTTTGATCAAATTTTATGAGTTGATTGGCTCTTAAGTGGTGTTAAAGAACCAAGACAAGAGTGTAGTGTCAAAGAACCAAAATTCAAAATTTGGCACATTTTGGTTAGTTTTTTAGCCAATGGCAAGTTGTCATGTGTCTTTTACCATTTTTGCCAAAAAGTGTTAATTTTTGCCAAATTGTGAGGATGTAAGGGAACCACTGTGTCAAAATGAACTAATTTCTCAAATCATTAAGCCAAAACTTGATGCCAAGTATTCCTCCTTGGCTAATAAAGCTGCAAAAATCACACCGAACAACATTCTTGTCATTCTTGTCAACCAAATTTTAGGAAGACCAGAGGACTATAGAATTGTGATTGCCAGAACAAAATTTTTAGGCAAACAAAATGAGAAAGCATACCATCTCTACCAATTGTTGCCAGTTCTGTGAACTCCTGAAGCCTATAAATCTCGATAGCATTAAGAATGGGCAACACTTTTCCACTACCACTTCTTCGAATGGAAATCTTGTGCTCATTTCCCACCAACGCTCTAGAATTGTAAAATGTAGATGCATAGTAAGCACGAGGACTCACGTTTCCAAAGAGTTGAATTTCGTTCCAAGAAACATTAAACTGACGTGTCAGATTCCTCCCTGGCACTACTAAGTCAGCAAAGTACATATAGATGTAAAACTTCGATTTTGGATCAGAAACATTCCAGCTAAACTCTAAAGACTCGGTTCCATTTTTGGGTGTGGAGCCCGTTTGCATGACTTCATTCGGTGCTCTATAACCATTCGTTTGCATGACTTCATTCGGTGCTCTATAACCATTTCCACTTATATCTATATCTACAGACGTGTGCAAAGAATCCCATAATGGAGAATTATAAGGAGACCAAATTCGGTCATATATATCATCTGCATATCGACCCGTCCCATTAGTGTAGCCAATGTCCAATCTTTGGAACAAAACTAATGACCCGGAAACCCCAGGTTCAATGTTGTAAATTGACCCATGAAGTGGCCTTAACTCCAATGCTGATATGAAGGGAACACCTTGTCCTATGTTCACAAGACAAACACTAAAAGTATCTTCTAACGCAACTCCAATGATTTCCGTGATAACAACATCAGAAGCGTTTACAAATTTGACAGATTGCCAAAGGTTTACGATACGGATCAAGGTCAATATGGGCCGAGTGGGCCAAAGTTGGGAAAGCATTGGGGGCAAGTTTACAGCCGTATGAAGAAGATTAAGAATAAGAAGTAAAGGGGGCTGTCTGTCAAGTTTTAATAATTACTTTCTTATTATTATTAGGAATTACTTGGGAACCAAGTTAGGTTATTGTCTTTGTTTAAATAAGGCCTATGAGCCATACGTGAGTTTGTCTTGAATATTGTCTAGTTCTACAGAACTTTGGGAGTTACTGGAGCTCCGATTCCAGCCGTTTAGTTATAACAGCCGACTTCATTCGGCTTTGTTCGTGTTATAAATCTGTTCTTTCTCTCTTATTTACTAGTAATCGGGTTAATACCTATCATTGGTATCAGAGACCTTGATCTAGCACCGTGTGGGTAATCCAATTATGGCACGAAATTTGAATACTGTTGATTCTGACTTTCAGAATTTTCGACGTAAGACAGAAGAACGGGAGGTTAGCATGGATGTCCGTTTAGTTGCTATTGAATCCGCTTTACAGATTTTGACTTTAGGTCAGTAGGCACTGCAAAAAACTCACGAATCTTCTGCTCAACAGTTTGCTGAACTCATGGCTTGGATAAAGAATTCAGAAAAGTCTAAACAACAGGACAAACGAGTGGAACCTTCTTCCGATTCCATGGCAGCTACAACTATTACAGGCAATGCTCCTAAAGGGCAGGATAATTTGTTTGGTTATCAGTTTGGCTCGATAGACAGCAGCATCAATACTAGGTTTGGGGATTCGTTTTCGAATGGGAATGGCGTGGGGAATGCAAATCAGTTTGATGGCAAGGTGATTAATAAGACGGATTATAGGCTTAGGAAGCTCAAGATGCCTCTGTTTGATGGAGAAGACGCTTATGGGTGGGTCTACAAGATGGAGAGATTTTTTGTTGTTCAAGGGTTTACACAGCCGCGGGAACAGTTACAAACTGCAGTTTTGTGCTTAGAAGGACAGGCGTTGCATTGGTTTAGATGGCGTGAGAATCGTGAGTCATTCGAGACTTGGGATATATTAAAGTTTCACGTTTTAGATTGATTCCAACCTTCACAAGCTGGAAATTTGTACGAACATTTTTTAGCAATTCAACAGACCGGTACGGTAAGGGAATATGTCAGTCTGTTTGAAACATTGGCAGCCCAGTTGCCAGGCATTCAGAAAGTTGTGATGCTAGGTACGTTTATAAAAGGTTTGAAACCAGAAATTCGGTTGGGCAGACGAATTCCAACAGCGGGTTACCTGAAACAATACGTTTAGCCATTACGATTGATGAGGATCGCATGGGCGGTTTGGTTGCTGGTGGCAAGGCGTTATAGATGAATTGTTGGATGTGAGTTACATGGTGCAAGCAGATAACCAATGGGGGAGCAGCCACAAAAATTGGAGAGGCAAAAGTGGGTGATAAGGGTGGGGGTTCCAAATCAGGGTTTAAGCAATTGACTGATAGCAGATAAAAGAGCTAAGGGTTTATGTTTTCGGTGTAATGGTAAGTTTGGCCCTCATCGTTGTCCGGAGAAGAGTTTGCGGTGTTTGCAGTTACTTATTGATGCTGGGGAGGATGATTCAGAGGATGAGAGAGACTCGTCACATGTTCATTTGGATGCAATTTCTGTTTCTGCATGCTCGGTAGTTGGTTTTTCTTCTCCGCAGACGATGAAGGTGAAAGGTAGGATAGGTGACCACGATGTGGTGGTTCTGATTGATTGTGGAGCGACTCATAATTTTGTGTCGGTTAAGTTGGTAAGATCACTAAGTTTAGTGGTCTCTGGGATTCATCCTACGGGAATTGTGTTGGGTAATGGGAAGTTGGATACCGGTTATGGCTTGTGCCGGAATGTGTGTGTGTTTTCCAGAAATTGAGGTAGTCGACGATTTTTATTCTTTGGAGTTGGGTAGTACGGATGTTATATTGGGAATGAAATGGTTGCAGAAATTGGGTGATTGGGGAGCTTTAACTATGAGTTTCCACTATGAGGGACGTGTAGTGACCCTACGCGGTGAGTCGAGTTTGCAACGGGGAGCGACCTCGTTACATTCTTTAGTGCGGGATATTGAGAGGGTCGAGGCAGGGTATTTGTTGTGTTGCGCTGGGTTAGATATGGTTACTAATCCGAAGTCTCAAGTTCATCCGGACTTGGATGAATTATTGGTTTCTTTCGCAGATGTGTTTTAAATGCCAATAGGTTTACCGCCGTCTCGGGAACATATTATTTTAAAAAGTGGGTCAGAACCCGTGAATGTTCGGCCATATCGCTACCCACAATTTCAGAAGGATGAAATTGAGAAACTAGTGGGAGAGATGTTAACTGCTGGAATAATTCGAGCTAGTAGTAGTCCTTTCTCTAGTCCGGTTTTATTGGTTAAGAAAAAAGATGGAAGTTGGAGGTTTTGTGTGGATTATCGGGCTTTGAACAAAGTACGATTGAGATCGCATGGGCGGTTTGGTTGCTGGTGGCAAGGCGTTATAGATGAATTGTTGGATGAGTTACATGGTGCAACAGTATTTTCAAAGTTGGATCTTAAATCGGGGTATCATCAAATTCGAATGAAGGAATCCGATGTTCACAAACAGCTTTTGAACATCATTATCATTATGAATTTTTGGTTATGCCATTTGGTTTAACAAATGCCCCTTCAACTTTTCAGTCTTTGATGAACAAAGTATTCCGAGCTTATCTTCGTAAGTTTGTTTTAGTTTTCTTTGATGATATTCTTGTTTATAGTAGAAGTATGCATGAGCATAGGGAACACTTATCCTTCGTTTTTGCAAGATTGCGGGCGGAAGGTTTATATTGTAACCGCAAAAAGTGCATTTTTGGTCAACGGAGTGTTGAATATTTGGGTCACATTGTTACGAATGATGGTGTTATGGCAGATCCGACTAAGATCACTGCCATGACGGAGTGGCCGAGGCCACGGACTTTGAGGGAGTTACGCGGTTTTTTGGGGTTAACTGGATACTACCGTAAAGTTGTTAATGGATATGGAAAGATTGCCCGACCACCAACAGATTTGCTCAAAAAAGATAGTTTTGAGTGGTCAAATGAAGCCTCACGTGCATTTTTGGAGTTAAAACGAGTCATCGACAAGTACCATTATTGGCCCAATACTGCCTAATTTTTCTAAAGAATTTTTAATCGAAACAGACGCTTCAGGGCAAGGGGTTGGTGCTGTGTTGATGCAGGAAGGAAAACCGATTGCTGATAAGAGATATCATTCAGCAAGGAGAAAGAGAAGCAATTCAAAATCAAGCGACGATGATGATGAATTCTGGAAGATAAAGCGAGACTCTAATGAGAGTTTTGATGAAGGTGCAAGCACACAAGCTGGTTTTGTCCTAGAAGAAGAAGAAGATGTCAATTGGGACTATCCTGTTCTAAGACAACAAGTTGAAAAACTCACAAATCAAAAACAGTATAGCTTATCCGGAATGGATACGAGTTATACACCACCACTTTAATTAGGTGACATATGTCCTTATTTAGTTTATATATCAGAGTCTTGCAAAGTGGCTATACTATTAAACAGATAACAAGTCAAAAAAGTGGAAGTTGTTAAAAATGCCAGCCAATCCAAACTAACTACTAATTAGAAGATGCTAATTGAACATGTTTAGTGCATGGTATGGAACAAATTATAGTCAAATTAAAACCGGAGTAAGCCCAAAGTTGGAACTGAATACCAAACCGAAAAAAACTTATCGTGTTGGGATGGGGATTTCAGTATTTTCCCGTCTAGTACCGAATGAACTGGGTTGTCAGGAAATCCAATTAAATTTTGACATACATGATAAAACAAATAAGAAAATCTGACCAGGCAATCAGATCTTCATTAAGATATAACTAGTATCCTTACCTGTGCGTTGCGGCGGGAATTGAGTAGATTATTTATAGACTTTGGCGTACTGTCAGATAGAATTTCTTTTCAGATTCCCGAAAACAGCGGCCTCCCAAAACTGCCCGTTATTTTTTCACGATATGTTGCCGAAGTGACCAGATAAAGCCCTGGAATCCTCCTACAATGCTGTATATGTAATGAAGAGTCAGATAACAGACATAAAAGAATTATTTAGAGATAAAATCCTGATATGATCAAAAATCCTTCTACAATTTATGGACTCAGGCAGGTTAGATCAAACTTAATTTTATTGCAATCGGACAGGTTAAAAAAAATAAAACATACTCCAGATATATGGACAAAGATGTGTTGCTGGGATAGTCCAATACACCCATGACCCAACATTTTTCAACCCGCTACCCAACTCGCTCATTTTGCGAACTTCAACAGAGGCTTTGTAACTGCAAAATGAAGCAAAAGCTTTACCTGATCTTTGACCCGCTGGCCAACTCTTTGCTCTTTTAGATCTCCAATCAATCAATCATGTTAGCTTATGTGTTGATGCTGGTTTATATTTCTTCGCTTCTTCCTCACTTACCATCACCAAAGCTTCTTTTGCAGGGACCACACTTTCCCACTGAAAATCTCATAAAATACTACAACCAAAAGATTAATAAAAAGATATAATATCTATATAAACTAAGCTGGGAGATTAGTGGGTACCAAATGGTACATGGGATCAGGGGGTTCCCATCCAATTACCCTTTTTTTTCTAAACTAAGGTTAGCCATTAAATTCTAAACAAATACGAAAATGAAATTCAGATTTCACACAAACTTTCAATGATCACGAACACATATAAACTACAGATAATGTAACATACAGAGCAATAAATGATAAAGTTTTAGAGATCCAGCAAGTATAGAGGTTGTCCACTTAAGTTGTACTGCATGTAAGTGTGCAAACATACGAGTGCAGAAAAACAGAAGAAATTATGGTACAATCAGAAGTTAGACGCATTAGCAGGAAACACGGCAACATTCCCTAGTGCTCTAAATGCACTTAACCGGACAGCGAACAAAAAGTTTGATCTTTATGGCCATACTAATCAAATTTAACTTCGTCATACTTGACCTTAAATGATACTGTAGACATAGCGCACTTCGCAAAATCAGTTGTATTTAATATCCTAACTATCTGAATATGATTGTTGGTATCTTCATTTTAGAAAGGTAAGCCATTGTACCTTTATTTTAAGTCTTTGAATCTCTCTCAGCCTGCATAAACTATAGCAACTCAGGTTTGTATTTTTTGTTTTTATAACTCAGATTGTACTATCTCTGGATAAGCACTCATAGCTTGACTTTTATAGTCAAGCACACTACTTTCTGAAATTAAAAGAGAATGGTTGATTTAGATGATCAAACATACTATTTTATTGGCTTCAAAACATGTATTTAATTTCTAAAAGTCAGGTGGGTTTAATGGGTTTTATAATCCTACTAATAAGTAATACGAGTAACATGTGACGTGTTATTAGTAATAACTTATTATCTTAGTTAGCATCTAATTGACAAATCAATGATATGATATATGTCATTCTAAGGATGGGATGACTCATGCGAAGATTTGGAATACTGCCCAGGTTTTATAATTGCATTACTTTTTCATTCTTGCATTATAGATTATATGTCCTACGGGTTACGGGCTGGCCCGCAAAAAACCCGAGCCCGCATGCTAACCCGGACCGGACCGACCCAATGAAACATGGGCCGGTCCTCGGTTCACTTTTTTGGTAATTCACGGGTCACGGGTCCGGGTTGAGCGGGTTGAGCCCATGATGACCCCTAGTAACAATGTGAGGTGCTCGAAGATAGCTTAGTGTTAAAGTTGAGGTAATACATAGATACACAGCTCTAAATGATTTTCACTGAAAAGAGAATTGAAATATAAAGTAAATTTGTAAAACTTAAATCACATATTTAAGCTCAAACATATAAGTTACAACATGCAAAAAAACCACCAAAAAGCAACAAATTCATCTATAATATATTAAACATTAAAACACTACTTTGTGCCACCGTACGTAATGAACAGGATCAAGCTACAGCTAGCAAAAGCAGGTCATTATATCTTAAAGATAATTACCTAACATTTAATTGATACAAAATATAGATATAGATTATGAGTAATGTAAATCATATATTTATATGTATATGTGTGTGTGATTGATTATGAGAAATTAGATATTAGGGTTCTACCTGTTAGTGAGAAAAAGGGCAGCGCCAATTGATAATCACGGCCTTGTGATGGATCGGATGGATGTATAGATATAGAGATATAAATCATAACTTTCTTCTTCTGCGACGATGCAGGTGTGGTTGTCTTCTTTCTTCTCCGTCGACAGGAATCCGAGATACTGTAAAACAGAGAAAGCATACATCTTGTGTCTAAAAATATATTATGCTCCAGTAGTTGTACATTTTGTTTACAAACTTGTAAAACATTTATAAATAATGTTTATTTAGGTTAGAAAGAGACAGCTATTAAAGTAAAACAAATAAGAAAAGATCTTGACCCTTAGATCATGGTTAAATTGATGCACGAAGATTCACAAAGCAATTGATGCACGATGATTTTCATGATCGGTGATTTTCAGTGAAGAAAAATCTATTGTTTTATTTATTTTACTTTAATACTTGTTTTATTTTACCTAAAACCTATATAGAATATTAATTACATAATAAGTTTAACATAGTAAAACAATTAGTAATTTGTACCCGCACGTTGCTGCGGAAGACGCTCTTACATAACGAAGTTTTTTGATTACTTACAATACATAGTTGTATTATTTGATATGAATACATTTATGTCAAAAATTTTAACCCAATATTACGAAAAGACAACAAAACATGTAAAATTAATAAAAACAACATATAAAAACAAAAAAATAAAAAAAAAAAAAAAAAAAAAAAAAAAAAAAAAAAAAAAAAAAAAAAAAAAAAAAAAAAAAAAAAAAAAAAAAAAAAAAAAAAAAAAAAAAAAAAAAAAAAAAAAAAAAAAAAAAAAAAAAAAAAAAAAAAAAAAAAAAAAAAAAAAAAAAAAAAAAAAAAAAAAAAAAAAAAAAAAAAAAAAAAAAAAAAAAAAAAAAAAAAAAAAAAAAAAAAAAAAAAAAAAAAAAAAAAAAAAAAAAAAAAAAAAAAAAAAAAAAAAAAAAAAAAAAAAAAAAAAAAAAAAAAAAAAAAAAAAAAAAAAAAAAAAAAAAAAAAAAAAAAAAAAAAAAAAAAAAAAAAAAAAAAAAAAAAAAAAAAAAAAAAAAAAAAAAAAAAAAAAAAAAAAAAAAAAAAAAAAAAAAAAAAAAAAAAAAAAAAAAAAAAAAAAAAAAAAAAAAAAAAAAAAAAAAAAAAAAAAAAAAAAAAAAAAAAAAAAAAAAAAAAAAAAAAAAAAAAAAAAAAAAAAAAAAAAAAAAAAAAAAAAAAAAAAAAAAAAAAAAAAAAAAAAAAAAAAAAAAAAAAAAAAAAAAAAAAAAAAAAAAAAAAAAAAAAAAAAAAAAAAAAAAAAAAAAAAAAAAAAAAAAAAAAAAAAAAAAAAAAAAAAAAAAAAAAAAAAAAAAAAAAAAAAAAAAAAAAAAAAAAAAAAAAAAAAAAAAAAAAAAAAAAAAAAAAAAAAAAAAAAAAAAAAAAAAAAAAAAAAAAAAAAAAAAAAAAAAAAAAAAAAAAAAAAAAAAAAAAAAAAAAAAAAAAAAAAAAAAAAAAAAAAAAAAAAAAAAAAAAAAAAAAAAAAAAAAAAAAAAAAAAAAAAAAAAAAAAAAAAAAAAAAAAAAAAAAAAAAAAAAAAAAAAAAAAAAAAAAAAAAAAAAAAAAAAAAAAAAAAAAAAAAAAAAAAAAAAAAAAAAAAAAAAAAAAAAAAAAAAAAAAAAAAAAAAAAAAAAAAAAAAAAAAAAAAAAAAAAAAAAAAAAAAAAAAAAAAAAAAAAAAAAAAAAAAAAAAAAAAAAAAAAAAAAAAAAAAAAAAAAAAAAAAAAAAAAAAAAAAATTTAAATGTTACATGAACGTAAATCATAATAATGAAAAAGTTAAACGATAGAATCTTTATAAGTTAAAAATGAAAATAAGCAAAACTTAAAATGTGTTGTACAATTCATTCACATAAAAATATATTGTGTTGCAGTAAAAGTTATAAGATAAGAATTTTAGTGGGTAATTTTTTTTTATATGGAGGTACACTTTGACATGACAATCAGACAAAAAGCCATTTTTAAGTGTCTACAGGCACCACATGCTCAAGATTATCTCCTTGTTGTCCCTATAGATGGGTTAGGACAACATATGTCACCGGTAGAGTATCGCACTATACTAAAATACCGTCTCATGATCCCCTTATTTTCTATTGATGAGATATGCCCTATTTGTCGGAAAGCTTGTTTGGATTCCTTTGGGGAGCATGCGCTTCACTGTAAAGAGCTCCCGGGGTTCAAATACAGACATGATTTGGTTAGGGATGTTCTCTTTGACATTTTTAGGCGGGCTGGGATTTCTGCTAAGAAGGAAGCGCCAGTGAATTTCTTGACTGACCCGTTGGAAGGGAGATCTACTCTCAGACCTGCTGACATTTTGGTCTTTGGTTGGACTGGGGGAAAACATGCATGTGTGGAATTAACAGGAGTCTCTCCTCTTGTGGGCTTAGGGTGCAGCTTCACAACCGGTCTTGCTGCTTTAAAAGCTGCTTCATGCAAAGTGGCCAAACACGAGAAGGCGTGTCTTGACAACCAACACGTATTTATATCCTTTGCATTTGATACCTTTGGATTTCTTGCACCTGAGGCCGTCGAGCTACTTGGAAGGTCCAACGGGTCATGCATAGTAATGTCATGACGCCACGATCGATGAATGTAGTTTTTAAACGTCTTAGTTTTGCTATACAAAAAGGAGTGGCGGCGCAGCTTGTTGCCCGTTTGCCTTTTATTTCTATGTAAATTACTATATCTATCAATGAAATTGATTCAAGCAAAAAAAATTGTTTAAGAAATTACATATAATATGTTTGTATTAGTTGTTAAAAAATGTCATAAGCATATTTGTACTAATTGCTTCCAAAGTTGTATACAAGGATGTTATTTTCCATATCGTGAATGATTTTTTACCTTATACAGTTTTAGGTTATATGTTTAATTTAGCTAAAAACATATGATTAGATTTATTAGATTTAGGTTGATTGATTTAACTTTCGTGTTATGTTTTTGCTGATAATTTTTGTTATCACTGGTCAGACATATAATGGTTATTACCGAAGACATTGTGTCTATTACCGACCTATAGATAGAGAATATCACTCCCGAAGCAATTGATCATACACATAATTCGGACGTGGTATTTTAGTTTTAGTCTTATATTTGAAGCATAGATCTGGGCAAAGGACGCCTGTATTTGGTGAGGGAGAAGGAATGATAATTTTAGTATTACATGGAACTTGGATTTGAAAGAATGGATAAATGAATATCAGAAAGTGATGAATAGATAGAATGATTGGTTGTTCAACTAAGTTCTATTTTATAAATTACGCAAAATTGATATTGCATAGAACAATCGTGTACATACATTGTAAGCAGTACACCATAATGAATCTTTATATTTTCATATTTTTATGTTAATGTTCTAATGTTATAATCTTATATTTTTCAAAATTATAAAATTAAATATTAAAATAATATATATTAGAAGCATCTATAGTTTTTTTTATAAATAGCGGTTAAAATCAAATGTATATATATTGCATTTCACTAGCTAAACACAAGTGCATATATATGTTAACAAATTTAATACAATAATCATTTATAAGTATTTCAACCTTCATTCAATTGCCTATTTAGCAAATATACATATATAAAGTTTATTATATATACTTCTATACTTCTATTCTATATCTATACTTCTATACTATATTATAAAAAAATAACCCCTTGTTGAAAGTTACATGGGGGAATTGTCAAAATGCCCTTAATGATTAAATTACATTAGTCTTTTATCTTTTAAAATATCTTATTAACTTTTACATCAATTACTTTTACATCAATTATGTACACCACTTGACGCCGCCTCTACCACCAACGGTCGCCCCCACCACCACACCGTCTCCGCCATAACCACCGCCGCATTGCACGGGTACCGTGCTAGTATATATAAATAATTTTGAGTCAATCGTGCAACATGCACGAGCATTAGTACTAGTAATCATATATATTAGGGGGATTGCGCGACCATTAGGCGGTGTCGGTTTGTATGTGTAGTCGCGGTTATCTATCGAGGATTTTCTAAAGTTAATACCACAATCTTATCCATCATAGATAGATTTTGTTATTGTTATTGTTATTATTATTGTTATTGTTATTGTTATTGTTATTATTTTAGTGTAGCTAAAAACTTTGACACGTTAACTATATATTAATTTAACAACAATACTACAAAACATTCAAAAGTTTGAAGTAATGTAGAAAAAAAACAAACTAAAAAAAATACTAAAAAAGAAACTAGGCGAAAATCCAATAATAAAACTTTAAAGAAACACCAAAAAAGGATGAGAAGTAGAAAATGCCGAACAATAATACGGGGTGAGGCGTAAAAAATAAAATGTAAAAAAGGCCATAAAAAAGCAATAAAATAATCTTGCTTAAAACTTTGTCATATTAAATACATAATTTATTTTTTAAAAAAATCTTGAAAATCAAAATAAACAAAAATGTTATAAAAATTATGGATGAGCCGAATAAAAATAAAAACAAACGAAGTCTAATACAGTCCTAAAATGCAATATGATAAAATTGTCTAACGTTTGTCATATTTAACTAGATTAATACCCGGTCGTTGACCGGGTTCAACGAATATTTATGTATTTTACAATTTACAAAAACTATATTTGACTTAGTTCATTGTTATTAAATTAAAAAAAAAATGAAACAAACAATTAGAGAAAAATTAGAATTGGAGAAAATTTTTTTTATCATTTATTTAACAAAATCTAGACCAAAAAGCATTACATGGTCCAAATAACATGATACATCATATAAGATCGCATATTGAGTTAAGAGTTTACAGATGAGTTAACCATGGTAATCATTTTAGTCATCAATTGCATGTAAAATATTTTAAACACCCTGAGATTATAAGGCTATCGATACTTGATCCAACTCAAAATCCAACTTAACAAACACAACTAACCCGAAAACAACTCATTTGATTTACCAACCCGCTAACTCATATGATCCGAAACAACTTATTTGACCTACTTGACCAAAACCAATCAATTTGACCTGTCAACTTATTTAACATAAAAACCACCCATTTGACCATGACTCAAAATCAACCCACTTTGACCTAAAAAACAACTCATTTGACCCACTTGATTCAAAACCAACCTACTTGAAAGCATTAACATTAAACCCACTTGAATGAAACCATTTTATTTGACATGTAACCTCAATGTAACATCCGTGAACTTTGACCATTTGACTTTACGTGCAATTTGACTAACAATTTAAGTTAATGAAATAGTTGGGTCGTTTTGTGATTAAATGACAACGTGGTATATTCGCCGGGTCGATAATACGTTTTAATCGGTGTTTAAATGCCTAACGTTTGTAATTTGGCTTGGGATGAGAAGCGGGTCGGCCCGTGGGTAGTCCACAACCCACCAGCCACCCAAGACCCAATCTCCCTCCTTATCCCTTCTCCCCCTCTCATTTTCTATCTATCTTTTTCTCTCTTTTCTCTCTATCTCTCCTATCCTCTCTCAAGTAAAAGAACCCTCTTTTGGTTCTTCATCAATTCTTGCATCATCTTTGTGTTTGAAACTACCATAATACAAGAATCATAGCCATCTTCATCTCGTTTGCTTCCTATCGAAGAATCAAAGGTGGAAATCTTCCATTCTTAGCCATTTTGACCTAATTTCGGGTTTAAGCTCAAGGAGGTGTTTGTGTAAGTCAAAATCATCCCATTTATTTCCATTTATGCTTGTACATATGTTTCTAGTTGATTTGAGGTGATTTCGAGTCTTTAAAATGGTAAAAATGGAATTTAGGGTTAGGGTTAGGGTTTGAATGATTTGTGAGTGATTTCGATGTTTTGGTCGAATTTGTGGGTTGGGTTATGTGTATTTATGTTCAATGATGCTAAGTTATGCTTCAAATCAGGTTAAAAGTCTTTACAAATCGATTTGGGTTGGTTTGGGTCGATTTGGGGGTTTTTGGGTTCGTGTTTCTTGATGAAACTGCTGGTGCTGGCTGCAGGAGGTGGTCACTGCGGCGCAGTGAGCTTCACCTTTGCTCACTGCGGCGCAGTGCCTTAGTACTGGTTCTGGGCCAGTTTAGCCACTGCGGCGCAGTGGGCATGGTCCTTGCTCACTGCGGCGCAGTGCATTGTTTCTGGTCCTGGTTCAGTTTAGCCACTGCGGCGCAGTGGGCATAGTTCTGGCCCACTGCGGCGCAGTGGATGGTCTCTGTGATTATATGTGTGTCGATTTTCAAATTGATGAGGTTGTATAATTGACATTTCAGTATTATGATGTATAATTATAGGTTGTGGAGGTGTGGACCCTATTACTCATTTGTAATCTTTTACTAACTTCTTTGCCGATCAAGGTGAGTTTCGTATCTCCCTACTCGCTTGAGATCCAGGCTGAAAAGTGTAAACCTGGCGTGTTTACTTGCATTTATTGATTGATTGATTGATTGATTGTTTTAATTGTTGGATTGGTGTGATGGTTCCTTTCGTTTGATTGTTAAATTGATTTGAGTATTGAATTGTTGAGATGATTATCACGTTTGAATGACTTAGTTTATATTTGTTAAGTATCTAGTAATATTAGGATAGATGTACATACATGAAAGTCGGTTATGCCTTCGTCGGGTTTAGATGTGGTGGGAAGGCTGCGGGTGACCCTATATATAAGCATCTGAGACTCGAAGGAAGTAGAATCCTCTGAAGTATATGTACGTATAGTTGGTTTGAATGGTGGTTAGTGGCTTATGGGTTAGGGTTAGGGTTAGGGTTAGGGTTAGGGTTAGGGTTAGGGTTAGGGTTAGGGTTAGGGTTAGGGTTAGGGTTAGGGTTAGGGTTAGGGTTAGGGTTAGGGTTAGGGTTAGGGTTAGGGTTAGGGTTAGGGTTAGGGTTAGGGTTAGGGTTAGGGTTAGGGTTAGGGTTAGGGTTAGGGTTAGGGTTAGGGTTAGGGTTAGGGTTAGGGTTAGGGTTAGGGTTAGGGTTAGGGTTAGGGTTAGGGTTAGGGTTAGGGTTAGGGTTAGGGTTAGGGTTAGGGTTAGGGTTAGGGTTAGGGTTAGGGTTAGGGTTAGGGTTAGGGTTAGGGTTAGGGTTAGGGTTAGGGTTAGGGTTAGGGTTAGGGTTAGGGTTAGGGTTAGGGTTAGGGTTAGGGTTAGGGTTAGGGTTAGGGTTAGGGTTAGGGTTAGGGTTAGGGTTAGGGTTAGGGTTAGGGTTAGGGTTAGGGTTAGGGTTAGGGTTAGGGTTAGGGTTAGGGTTAGGGTTAGGGTTAGGGTTAGGGTTAGGGTTAGGGTTAGGGTTAGGGTTAGGGTTAGGGTTAGGGTTAGGGTTAGGGTTAGGGTTAGGGTTAGGGTTAGGGTTAGGGTTAGGGTTAGGGTTAGGGTTAGGGTTAGGGTTAGGGTTAGGGTTGATTATTAGGTTTATGATTGACGACTATTGAATTATTAGTTTATGGTTCATCGTATGTTGATTGACTTGGTTTATGTTTTGGTTAAGTATTACATTGTTATTAGGATAGACGTACCTACATGGAAGTCGGTTATGCTTTCATTTGGGTTTTAGATGTTTTACCCTTTTTTTTTTTTTTTTTTTTTTTTTTTTTTTTTTTTTTTTTTTTTTTTTTTTTTTTTTTTTTTGTTTTTTTTTTTTTTTTTTTTTTTTTTTTTTTTTTTTTTTTTTTTTTTTGTTTTTTTTTTTTTTTTTGGTCTTTTTTTTTTTTGTTTTTTATTTTTTATTTTGAACCATTTTTTTTTTTTTTTTCTTTTTTTTTTTTTATTTTTTTTCTTTTTTTTTTTTTTTTTTTTTTTTTTTTTTTTTTTTTTTTTTTTTTTTTTTTTTTTTTTTTTTTTTTTTTTTTTTTATTCTTCACGATAATTTTTTTTTTTTTTTTTTTTTTTTTTTTTTTTTTTTTTTTTTTTTTTTTTTTTTTTTTTTTTTTTTTTTTTTTTTTTTTTTTTTTAGACGTACCTACATGGAAGTCGGTTATGCTTTCATTTGGGTTTTAGATGTGGTGGGAAGGCTGCGGGTGACCCTATATATAAGCATCTGAGACTCGAAGGAAGTAGAATC
This sequence comes from Erigeron breviscapus, assembly GCA_034093135.1. Taxonomy (NCBI): domain Eukaryota; kingdom Viridiplantae; phylum Streptophyta; class Magnoliopsida; order Asterales; family Asteraceae; genus Erigeron; species Erigeron breviscapus. The sequence continues at coordinate 43,677,358 of CM067174.1, read as the reverse complement.
CTCTGAAGTATATGTACGTATAGTTGGTTTGAGTTGTGGTTAATGGCTGATGTTGAGGAATGGTGATTATTGATTTATGATTGTCGATTTGTTGATTGATGACTCAGGATTGGCGAATATTGATTATTGATTCATATTCATCGTATATCGATTGTTGGTTTATGATTTATGCATTTACATTTGATTGTAAGCATTGCATACATTATTGATGGACCCTCGGCAGGGGATTGCCGGCATCCTGGTGCATAGATGTATGCACCCATTTTGGATGTAGTCTTGACCCCGAGTATATAGACATGTATATCTCGATGATTTTGAGATACAGCCTTGTCCATTGCGATGGCAGAAGGGTATCGTTGCATACGTGATTGAAGGTCACGCTTAGGATAGGCATGTTTGCTTATTCATACATTTGGCACTTACATTGATACGCATATCATTTGTGCATTCTCATTACACATTTTCTTGTCTTGTGTAATCTTGTTGTTGGGCGATGTTGTGTTATGTAGAGGCTCACTGTAAGTCATGTCTAGCCTCTATTCTTATATGTCGATTATTGATGTTGGTTCTTTACGAACCATTACTACGAACTCACCAACCTTGTGTTGACTATGCTTAGTACACTTTTCAGGTATCCAAGTTATTCCAAGGCATGAAGTTTGACTGATTTGTTTAGCTTGCTGTTGAACCCGGACTTGGACTATATGGATCAAGGATCCATCTGCCTTCTTTGCATTGTACTTAGATCCGTTAACCTTCTGTTGATGCTCTTTTGTAATTCCTGTTGACGACTTGTGCCTTATGTATTTTGTTACTTGTTTATCGTTTTGTATGGATTCACTGAATCCTCTAATTGCATTTAGTTTGTTCTATTGTAATTCCACCTGGTGCTATGTGATTTCCGTGATATTCCGAGCCTCGGATTGGGGTGTTACAGAATGGTGGCCCATGCGTGGTCGTAGAGAATTAGGCGGATTGACCTAGACTACGGCTTAAGTTAAAACTCTTCATATAGCATGCATGGTTAGGAAATTCGTGTGCAATGTGAATTATGTGAATTCCCGTGTGAGTTCGTAGTTAAGACCACTTATGTGATGGCTTGAATTCAACGTGATGAATGTGGAAATGGATACAATGTGGTTAATGTGTGCTTTGATTGAATTTGATTGTCATTAATATGGATTGTTGTTATTGATTGGTGCTAGTTTGATGATTTAGAGCAAAATGAAGTTATGTTATTAACTTAGTATAATATTGTGGCAACCCTAAAAGAACCCGATCAACTCTTTTATGGTTACCCAATATTATAACAAGTTAATAACATCATGGATTGCGCATGCTTGGCTTAGAGTATAATAAGGAATCGATATGCTTAATGGGAGTTGATTAGGTGGAGGGTTAGCCGTTGGTACACCCTGTATACATACCTGGTCAATAACTAGGGAGCATATCGAATTCGGATTATACTTTAAACCACTCGTGTTAGTGACTTGTTTTAGCTGCTTGTAATGAGATGTGTTTAATGCGAGTATTTGGTTTTGACGATGGTTAATTGTTGTGAACTTGGCATGAGAACATGATAGATAACGATTATTTGAGAACTTTGATATACTGTCCTTAGTGTAGTAATGTGAAACACGTAGGGTATGTGGTATGATAACATGATATATGACAGTTAATTGAGAATAATTATGTGTTGGCCTTAGTAAGAAACATGGAACATGTGTAGTGTGTCGGCGTTAAAACACTAACTAATAAGGCGGTTAACATGAGAGAAACTGTGAAGCTAACCCCGGGTCATAAACTCTAGAACTACTACTATTATTGGATTTAGTGGTGGAATGACATGTTGACTAGTATGATTTAGTAACATATATGTTATGCATGTGTGATGTGTATGTATGTATGTATGTATGGCCCGTAGTGGTCAAGTTGAAGTCGTAAATGCTTTTGTTGTAATTTGACTTAAACGTGTTGATAAACGGTTAGGATACAACGTGATAAATATGTTGATATGCGCCCTAAGAGAGTATCAAGGTTGTAAACATCCTAACTCACATGTATTATAAACGAATGATTTTCCAACACTAATAATGTTAATCGTAATTGGTAAACAATAGGGATATGTTGCTTAACAGTATGTGAAATTGAACATGTATGAGACATTGTTAAACTTGGCTGCAAGCATGATATAACGTAGCCGGTAATACACGTGTAAAATGTATTAGTAAATGGACGATTGTATAAATGAAGTTAACAAGTTAGTTTATTTTGTAGGATGTATTGACACGATTACATGAATTAAAGATAACCAATGGTAATGAACTTGACATGATAAAATAATAAGTAACAAATTTCATAGGATTCTAACACTCTTACCTTAGTTTAATGATATGAAATGAGTATGTTATATGGTATGAGAGCATTAACTACTTGTGTGACTAATATGTGAGCATTGTGAGGCTAACTTTCGGGTCAACGCGTTACTTACCTTGTAGAAAATGGTGAGATCAAGAAGGAATACGACTAGCCATAGCGATGAGCCAGATTTAGCAACCGTGATTGCCCAAGCAGTGGTAAACGCCATACCCACTATCGTAGCCCAAGTCACGGCAAGCCTCCAAGGAAACAATGAGACGCGTGGAACTAGAGTAAATATGGGTGACGAGAAGGTGTCGGGTAGAGCCTCATCAAAAAGGAAAGAAATCGGAGGACCTAGTGAGGCAAGGAAAGCGGGCAGGTGTGACCCCAATGGTCATAATAAGGGTAGAGTCAGGGCGGCGATGGGCCCGGTGAGGAAAGCTTATGTTGGACCTCATCCGTTATGTGAAAGATGCAACAATCACCACACCACCGACGTTCAATGCAGGGCGTGTTTTAATTGCAACCAAGTTGGCCACACGTCCAAGAATTGTAGAGCCCCGAGAACGGGCCCAACGAACGTGGCTCCTATTCATGTCGTCCCTCCCCAAGGTAATCAACAAAAAGGCGAGTGTTTTGGATGTGGTAGTCGTGCACACTACGTGAAAGATTGTCCGAAATGGATTGGACAACAAGCTGAAGTAGCAGAGCCGGCAAGGAAAACTTACTTAGGATCTCACCCCTTGTGTGGAAGGTGTAATCGCCATCACTCTCCCACTATCCAATGTGGGACTTGCTTTAATTGTAATCAAACCGGGCACGAGGCTAAGATTTGTAGAGCACCGAGAGCGACACCATTGAATGTAACGCCTCTTCAAACCATCTATCCCCAAGCTGACCACCCTCGGAGCCATCAAGGTGTTTGTTTTGTGTGTGGTAGCCCCGACCACTACAGAGATGCTTGTCCTAGATGGACTGAACCACAAGCCCAAGTGGCGGTTCCTTCCGATCAACTACAAATAGTCGTTTATAACCAAAGCCGTGGCCAACAAGACCATCAAGTTCAACCTCGTAGCCGAGCTTTTGCAGAGAAGGGCAAAGGAGACCAAAGTGATCCTAACGTTGGTTAAGGTACATTCCTCCTAATGGTTGTTATGTTACTACACTATTCGATATCGAAACCGACTATGAATCTCGTTTATTCTAACGTTACTCCTTTGAGTTACATTCGTTCGTGTGTTTTGGAATTATATGTTTGCAATTTTGAATGTTTAGCGACTCACTGACTAAATTTGCTCAAATATCCCGTGTATCTATCTCGACTCTAAAAGACGACAAAACTCCTCACGTACTGGGCGCCGTATGATATAAAGATTCTTGATGAAAAAGTGAGTGTAATCTGAATGCCACCGAGTGAGACAGTTCTAAAGTTGTGTAGTAGGGTTACCAGTGTAAAAATATCTAACGGTAGGATCCTTAGGGCCCCGTGTAAGTCTTCCAACTCAGGCGTCCTTAGAGCTACCGTCTCAAGAGTCTGAAAAACTAACGTTGTCCTTGTTAATCTTGAGTCTCCCGAACGCTTTTCCGGGTGACTTATCGGGCTTGTCCCATCTCGATAACTTAAAATTTCGTATATGCTAAACTTCCCAACATCGCGCGCGTAGTCAAACCCTTATAAACTTCTGAGATGCGAAAAAGCTCGTAGTGAAAGACCGGGAGAGGGATTCGAAGGAAAATAACTCAGAATGGATTTCGCCATGAAGTTGCCGACGACAAGAAATGATCACGATACGGCGAGGTCGGTAAAATGTGACAACTTGGCACATTAGTATGAAGGATAAATGGGTTAGGTGCACGAAGATTCGATTTCTGTCCTTCCAGATAAAGGAAGTCGCTTAACTCCAATTCAGGGAGCCATCCAATGAACGACGGGCACTCAAACCGACTTGAGACTTGATCACATGTGAAGATAATGTACTTATAACCATGACGGCAATCCTGTGCAACGACGGTTGTTACGCGAGTATTCGAATGACACTGGCCGAAGAACTAAGTAGAAGAGATGCTACTCCCCATTGGGACGAACCAAGAATCAAAGAAAGCCAAAGTGGCGGGTTAGGATTTCTAATAGGAATGACAAGAACAACTTCTCAAGTTAAGAGAATAGCCCAGCTAGCTCGCATGCTAAGTAAGGGCATGCCGATATGGGGCTGAGACCGTTAGAGTTGGAAGTGGGTGATTTTGTACGTTTGAAAGTATCACCGTGGAAAGGCGTCATCCGATTCGTGAAGCGAGGCAAACTCGGGCCGAGATATAACTGTCCTTTCAAGATCCTCAAAAAGGGTTGGAAAAGTCGCTTATCGATTAGAATTACCACAAGAATTTAGCGGTGTACACGGTGTGTTTCATATTTGCAACCTACGCAAGTGTTTGGCGGACCCTACATATCATGTGCCTATGGACGAGATTAGGGTTGATTCGAATTTGAATTTTATTGAAGAACCGGTAGAGATCTTGGACCGCCGAGTCAAGAAACTCAAGAATAAGCTCTACACGATTGATAGGGTTAGGTGGAAACGCTGGGCGTGGAGCCGAGTTCAGTTGGGAGCGAAAGGATTACAGGAAGTCTAAGTATCCGCATTTATTTGCTAATTAGGGTTTTGTTGAATTTCGGGACGAAATTCTTTCAACGGGGGAATAATGTAACATCCGTGAATTTTGACCATTTGACTTTACGTGCAATTTGACTAACAATTTAAGTTAATGAAATAGTTGGGTCGTTTGTGATTAAACGACAACGTGGTATATTCGCCGGGTCGATAATACGTTTTAATCGGTGTTTAAATGCCTAACGTTTGTAATTTGGCTTGGGATGAGAAGCGGGTCGGCCCGTGGGTAGTCCACAACCCACCAGCCACCCAAGACCCAATCTCCCTCCTTATCCCTTCTCCCCCTCTCATTTTCTATCTATCTTTTTCTCTCTTTTCTCTCTATCTCTCCTATCCTCTCTCAAGTAAAAGAACCCTCTTTTGGTTCTTCATCAATTCTTGCATCATCTTTGTGTTTGAAACTACCATAATACAAGAATCATAGCCATCTTCATCTCGTTTGCTTCCTATCGAAGAATCAAAGGTGGAAATCTTCCATTCTTAGCCACTTTGACCTAATTTCGGGTTTAAGCTCAAGGAGGTGTTTGTGTAAGTCAAAATCATCCCATTTATTTCCATTTATGCTTGTTCATATGTTTCTAGTTGATTTGAGGTGATTTCGAGTCTTTAAAATGGTAAAAATGGAATTTAGGGGTTAGGGTTAGGGTTTGAATGATTTGTGAGTGATTTTGATGTTTTGGTCGAATTTGTGGGTTGGGTTATGTGTATTTATGTTCAATGATGCTAAGTTATGCTTCAAATCAGGTTAAAAGTCTTTACAAATCGATTTGGGTTGGTTTGGGTCGATTTGGGGGTTTTTGGGTTCGTGTTTCTTGATGAAACTGCTGGTGCTGGCTGCAGGAGGTGGTCACTGCGGCGCAGTGAGCTTCACCTTTGCTCACTGCGGCGCAGTGCCTTAGTACTGGTTCTGGGCCAGTTTAGCCACTGCGGCGCAGTGGGCATAGTTCTGGCCCACTGCGGCGCAGTGGATGGTCTCTGTGATTATATGTGTGTCGATTTTCAAATTGTTGAGGTTGTATAATTGACATTTCAGTATTATGATGTATAATTATAGGTTGTGGAGGTGTGGACCCTATTACTCGTTTGTAATCTTTTACTAACTTCTTTGCCGATCAAGGTGAGTTTCGTATCTCCCTACTCGCTTGAGATCCGGGCTGAAAAGTGTAAACCTGGCGTGTTTACTTGCATTTATTGATTGATTGATTGATTGATTGATTGATTGAATGATTGGTTGTTTTAGTTGTTGGATTGATGTGATGTTTCCTTTCGTTTGATTGGTTAAATTGATTGGATTGAGTATTGATTGATTGATTGATTGATTGTTTGATGATTATGCATATGATTATGATGATTGATGATTCATTGATTGATTGATTGATTGATTGATTGATTGATTGATTGATTGATTGATTGATTGATTGATTGATTGATTGATTGATTGATTGATTGATTGATTGATTGATTGATTGATTGATTGATTGATTGATTGATTGATTGATTGATTGATTGATTGATTGATTGATTGATTGATTGATTGATTGATTGATTGATTGATTGATTGATTGATTGATTGATTGATTGATTGATTGATTGATTGATTGATTGATTGATTGATTGATTGATTGATTGATTGATTGATTGATTGATTGATTGATTGATTGATTGATTGATTGATTGATTGATTGATTGATTGATTGATTGATTGATTGATTGATTGATTGTTGGTTTGAAATTGTGGTTAGTGGCTTATGATTGACGATTATTGATTATTGGTTTATGATTGACGATTATTGATTATTGGTTTATGATTGACGACTATTGAATTATTAGTTTATGGTTCATCGTATGTTGATTGACTTGGTTTATGTTTTGGTTAAGTATTACATTGTTATTAGGATAGACGTACCTACATGGAAGTCGGTTATGCCTTCGTCGGGTTTTAGATGTGGTGGGAAGGCTGCGGGTGACCCTATATATAAGCATCTGAGACTCGAAGGAAGTAGAATCCTCTGAAGTATATGTACGTATAGTTGGTTTGAGTTGTGGTTAATGGCTGATGTTGATGAATGGTGATTATTGATTTATGATTGTCGATTTGTTGATTGATGACTCAGGATTGGCGAATATTGATTATTGATTCATATTCATCGTATATCGATTGTTGGTTTATGATTTATGCATTTACATTTGATTGTAAGCATTGCATACATTATTGATGGACCCTCGGCAGGGGATTGCCGGCATCCTGGTGCATAGATGTATGCACCCATTTTGGATGTAGTCTTGACCCCGAGTATATAGACATATATATCTCAATGATTTTGAGATACAGCCTTGTCCATTGCGATGGCAGAAGGGTATCGTTGCATACGTGATTGAAGGTCACGCTTAGGATAGGCATGTTTGCTTATTCATACATTTGGCACTTACATTGATACGCATATCATTTGTGCATTCTCATTACACATTTTCTTGTCTTGTGTAATCTTGTTGTTGGGCGATGTTGTGTTATGTAGAGGCTCACTGTAAGTCATGTCTAGCCTCTATTCTTATATGTCGATTATTGATGTTGGTTCTTTACGAACCATTACTACGAACTCACCAACCTTGTGTTGACTATGCTTAGTACACTTTTCAGGTATCCAAGTTATTCCAAGGCATGAAGTTTGACTGATTTGTTTAGCTTGCTGTTGAACCCGGACTTGGACTATATGGATCAAGGATCCATCTGCCTTCTTTGCATTGTACTTAGATCCGTTAACCTTCTGTTGATGCTCTTTTGTAATTCCTGTTGACGACTTGTGCCTTATGTATTTTGTTACTTGTTTATCGTTTTGTATGGATTCACTGAATCCTCTAATTGCATTTAGTTTGTTCTATTGTAATTCCACCTGGTGCTATGTGATTTCCGTGATATTCCGAGCCTCGGCTTGGGGTGTTACATCCAACCCATGTATTAATCAGGTCGACCCTGGTCGGGTCCGGATTAAGTTTTTTGACATGAAACTTTTAATGGATCGGGTTAAGGCCAAAGATTCTCAACCCACCAATCACCCCCGAGTCTACCGGATTGACATCATTGTTATAAAGCATATAGGCTGGTCTTAAATTATTAAATATGAAGCATAACAATTCTACCATATTACCCATATACTCAAACTTGGACCCGGAGCCGTTGGATTCCCGCTTACTTACTGACTGTCGGGTATTGGATTTTCCCAAAATTAACCGGGGATTCGTTATATTTTTATTCTTCCTTACTATATTTATATGATTTTTCTTAAACTTTTTACTTACTATAATAGGGGATTCGTTACTTTATTTTTGTTTTTTTAATCTTTTTACCCTTATAACCATTAGAAATTGAATAAAAAGAAAAGGTAAATGGGTGAAAACCTTCTCTTTTGATATATCGTCTTAATACCCAGAACGCACAACGCATAGATATCATGCTCTGATGATCCATTCTCACACATAGATCATAAGATATAGTTTTCCACTTGCTTTTGGCAAATTTCAAACCTATAACATTTCATGTCGTTGTCAATTCTTTATACTGTTTTTCATCTTCTTTATGATGTGCTAGCTCCTAGGATTTGTTCACGTTATTACTTTCTTGTGGAAATATTTTATTATTAATTTTGATATGAGTATTTAGTTATGAATAAAATCTAGTTCTTGTATCTTTGAATTTTTATCATCAAATCTATAATTACTTAAGTTTACAATAAAGCTGGCAAAACCCATTTGGCCTATGACACTTATGGTCCTCGTAAATTAGCGTCTGTATCTCTTTTAATAACTATGAGTATCGTGTTACCATAAATATAGAAGTATTTTGAATGGTTAAGATTGAAAGATGGAATGAATTTAATGGTTAAGATGAAAAGGTAGTTTTATTTTTTTCTCTATGCTCTACCAACAATATATATATATAATACATGTATCTATTTTTTTTTAGAACGTATTACATATTAATATAATACGTTTAAAAAAAAAATTAAGCAGGCTAGCAGGCAGCTGCGCAGCTACCTGCCAACCTGCTTCACTATTCATAACCACGCCAATGTTATTATTTGTAATGTAATATTATTTTTTTCAATTTAGTTTTGTTGTTCGTCGTATTCATTCAATGTTTTCAAAAATGTTTGCATTCAGTGAGTTATTGATGAATAGTTGAAGTAATTAAATATTTTCATAACTAATTGCATATAACATATAACAAAGTACAAGCAATGTTTCAAAATGATTTGTTTAATACTAGTGAATAAGATATATAAAGGGTGGTCCTAAGACCTCCCTCATATTTACCCAACAAGCAATGCACTGATGTAGTAATATTTTGGTCCTATAAAAATTATTAACGAAAAAAATGCAAACACTATATTGTTGATTATAAACATATGATATATTATTTGTTTTGTTATATAGTTAAACGTTTTGATTGAACTTGTATTACTAATAGCATAGGTTATCAAAATTGACTAACTTATCAAAACAGATAACTAACTCATAAATTTTATTAGTTTTGGCGTGTGTCCTGTCCGTCTAAACAAGTTTTTTAGATTCGTCATTGATACATATAACATCTCCTGTAAGAAAATAGATGGCCTTTTGTCGTCAAGCTTAAGTGTGTTTCTACTTGTACCACCAGATTAACATTTGCTCTTCCAAATCACTTGGTTCAATACTAAATCAATGTTTGGTTGGTTTCATCACGTCGTCTCTGGTGTACTTGTATACTTTTTTGTTTTGTTTATGTTATCACTCAATATTCGAGTTTGATATATGTCCGATCATCCTCGAAAATGCATTCTTCTATTCCATCAAAATGCATCCATTTGGTATGTGTAAGATTTTCTTGGATCAAACCTCTTTCAACGTTCAGGTTTTTAAACGGGACAAAACATTTAACCAAACGAAAACTAGTCATACATACATTAGCAATTATAGTTTATAAAATTTGTGTTCACTCCATATGTGTACTAAAACATTCTTTCAACTATATTTTATTTATTATAGTGTTTGGACAAGTTACAAAAATAATATCAAAGCCTCCCTCAGATATTAAACAAAAAAATAGATGACTTAAAGTATATGAAGTTTCTTACTGGTGTATGTAATCAAGATTTAGTGTTGTTTTCATAAAATTAGCCATTTCAAAATATAAAAAGAAAACCTAAAATATAATGATAAAAGCTACCTCTATGTTAGGAAAAAGGAAACTCAACTACCCGCATAGTAGAGGATATATATACTGTATACATACTAGATAGGTATCTAAACGATGAAATAATGACAATACAACATGCAAAGTGTCGTGAAACGTTAGTTTCAAACCAAACACTTGTGTAAAGAAAATGATAGCATAGTATCACTTTGAAAATAAGATTTCGATAAATTAAAAAATGTATATTATTATTTCTCATAATCAAAAAATTATAAAATACAAGTTATTACAAATTAAATTGATGATTAAATAAGCTAATTGTATAATAAGGGTAGTTTAACTAGAAAAATAAGAACCGTATAACTAATTAATAAGTCATCTCTCTACATAACTAAGAGAGGATATAAAATAGCCTATGTGCACTTTCTTTTAAATGACATGTGAGATTTTTGATTAGTTGTCAAAATGTTAAAATTTTTGCTTATTTTTGTTATTTTAAAATTTAATTTAGTTTAATATTTATTTACTTTAATATTTAATTAATATTACTAAGGTGTATCTAATATTTAATGTTCATAATGTTTACCGATTTTTAAAAAAATGGATTGATATATGTATATCTTTTCTTTAAGATATATACTAGCCAAGATAAAGAAATTTTATTTTTAATTTATATTTTTATATATTAATATTAATACATAATATTCATTTATAAATTATATATTACATTATATATTTTAATTATTAATATATTATATTCATATTATATATATATTGCATCCTATCCTAAGTGGCCACTTTTCAATACATATTGTAATCACTATATTTTGGAATAAATTTTCTTTGTAAAGATGATTAAACATGTTTTAAGTTATTTAACAAGATTTTAGACCCGTGTCAAATACACGGGTTTTACAATATTTAATATAAAATTAGTACATGGAACAACATAAAATACTTATACGTTAAATGTAAAAATATACTTAAAAAAGAATCGGGGTATTCAAATGTAAATACTAAATGTTAAATTATATCAAGGCTGGATAGTATAGTAGGGTTCCTTTTATACAAACTCTTCTAGAAAAACAATATCTTAACTTTGATTAAACAATTAACCGAGTTCTCATTTATATCTTACAAAAAAGTAATTTTATTTTCGTTAGTCATGGTTGTTAAGAACAATAAAAGTAGCAGCTGGTTCGTGGGATTTTCAATAATTTCATGTGTTGTGATATTATTTGTAGGATTCGGTTTATATAAGAATAATATATGTATCCTAACTATAGTTTGATTTCAATTACTAATAACAAAAATGATTATCCTAATTATAGTCCGATTATAATTACTAATAACAACAATATTACAATTAATTTGATTACAATTAGATAAGATATTAAGAGTTTGAATCTTCTTATGTTTATGTAGACAATCGTTACTGCATATACGAAAAAAGTGTAAATTAAAGTCAAAATTGAATACGAAAGTCAACTTTAAGAAATCGAGAGTTGTGGTTGTTCAATAAATTATTAGAGCAACTGTCTTTTAGTATATTAAAAGAAAGATTGTAGATAAGTCTTACAATAAAAATAATATAAAAAAATATTGATATAAATTTTAATTCGTATTAATCCAAATGTTATAACCTTTCTAACTTTTATCTATATTTTGTTATTAGATAGACATTATGCAATAAAGTATTAGTTATTTTTAAATTGGGTTAAAGTGTAAATTGGTGATAGAAAAACCAAAAAGTGTAAATTAATTATTTTAAATTGGGTTAAAGTGTAAATTGGTGATGGAAAAACCAAAAAGTGTAAATTAATTTAGACATGTGTTGATTTAATTAATTTTGAGAAATTGAGAGTTGTGATTGGTCAATTGAGGTTAGGTTAGTTGCCTTTTAATATATATAAAGATTAGCACAATGATGTTTATATGCTTTGGACTTTGTCTTTTAATAATCCAATGTAAATTATTAGTTTTCAAATGGTGTTTTTTTATTACATTATATTTAATAGTATAGATCATTAAAGAAGATTTTTTACGATTTATTTACAATAAATGTTATATTTCATTAGTTATGTTATAATATATTTAACAGATATCAAATATTGATATATCATAATCTTATTATTTACATTAGTTTTGTTTGGGGTGAAATTTTCACCACTAGGATCCTGATAGAATTTACATTTTAGGCCTTTTAAGATATTTGCTTACTGAAGGATCCTTAGTTTTATCTAATTTATTAGTTCTGGTTGTGTTATCTTATTATCTCGATGTGACAGGATCTTGATATCGTCAGGATCTATGATTCTACTAACGAATATATATCTAGTACAAAGGATATCATTTGCAGGGTTAAAGTTTAAGCTTACAACATGTAGAAAACGTGTTTCAACGGATAGTTTACCACTTCAACCACAAGAATTGGGATTGATAACAGTTTTACCATGTGAAGAATAATTCTCAAACGGTCATCTATGCCATTTCTTCAGCGTAAGGAGCAAGTCCAGGAAGATCCCAGATATTTCGGAAATATGGTTCAACGTCTAGCTCTATAAAAAGGAGGAGATCTTCTTCAGAAGAGGAGACAAACATTCTACACACAAGCATTCTACACAAAAGCATTCATCATACAACTCATTCGCTCTACAAATATACAACAACTTTATTTATTAGCTGTTACTTGTTCTCATTTTCTTTTATTCACATCGTTGTAATCATTCACGAATAATAATAATAAAGGAACAACAGGTAGGGTCGATTGAATCCTCCCGGGGTTTTTTACCTAAGATTTCTTAATTGAATCAAGGGTTTTTCCCCGTCAACAAAATTCTGGTGTCGTTGTATTTCGTATTTATCTTTAAGATCCTAGCATTATTTTCAGTATTTTATCCTTATCTTCAACAGTTTTCTTATTTACTCAACGTGAGGGGTAATATGGTCATTTCAAAATCTTAATTACTTAAAGTGGAGAGGGTAGTTTGTTTTAGGGTTAAGTATTCCGGAGTGTAAGTAACTTTGCAACTTTTTCTATTGTGTGTATACATCAAAAATTTTGAATACTTAGTGTAAGTATCTCTTTAAATTGAACACTTAATGTAAAAATGTATACGTGACAACCATATGAGCTGCCACGTAGAAGTTTTTGATTGGTCAATGTACAAAAGTTACATTAAGTGTTTAATTTAGATAGATGCTTACATTAAGTGTTCAAAATTTTTGATGCATACACACAATAGAAAAAGTTGCAAAGTTACTTACACTCCGGGATACTAAACCCTTGTTTTATAGAGTGTATATATATATATATATAGGTTCATGTATGTGGATTGAGATATCAATGAAAAAGAACACTCTCATATTCTCTCTATTGTTCTTTACTTCTTTTATTGTTGTTATATGTTATGTTATACTTTGCTATTAGGTTGTTGTTTTACAACACGTTATCAGCACGAAAAGCTATTATAGTTTGATCCTTGAATTAACAATTCTTAATAGGTAATCAATGGTTGCACGAATGCATTATGTAAGGAGCCTTGATATAAAGGTTTGAACGGAGTTTTGGATTTGACGATCTTGAATTGCTATTTACAATTACGATCATCATTGCGGTAAATTCCTAATCTTGACACTTCGATCTATTTATTTAGTCATATGAGATTCTCGTAGGATTTGAGGTTTGGAATTACCTTGGTATATTATGTAACACCCCAAGCCGAGGCTCGGAATATCACGGAAATCACATAGCACCAGGTGGAATTACAATAGAACAACTAAATGCAATTAAAGGATTCAGTGAATCCATACAATAAGGGGAACAAGTCTCAAAATACAACAGGAGCGAGTAAACATCAAGATTTACAAACGACAACAAAAGAAGGCTATCAATCCTAAATACAATGCAACATAAGGCAAATGGATCCTTGATCCATATCAGTCCAGTCCGGGTTCAACAGTAAGCAAACAATCAAGCTCCACGTCCTGAATAACCTGGTTACCTGAAAAGTGTACTAAGCATAGTCAACACAAGGTTGGTGAGTTCGTAGTAATGGTTCGTAAAGAACCAACATCAATAATCACAATATAAGAATAGAGGCTAGACATGACTTACAGTGAGCCTCTACATAACACAACATCGTCCAACAACAAGATTACACAAGACAAGTAAATGTGTAATGAGGAATGCATAAATGATATGAGTATCAATGCAAATGCCGGAATGCATGAATAAGCCAATATGCCTATCCCAAGCGTGACCTTCAATCACGTATGCAACGATACCCTTCTGCCATCGCCATGGACAAGGCTGTATCTCAAAAACATCGAGTTATATATGTCTATATACTCGGGGTCAGGAACTACATCCAAAATGGGTGCATACATCTATGCACCAGGATGCCGGCAAATCCCCTGCCGAGGGTCCAACAATAATGTATGCAATGCTTACAAACAAATGTAAATGCATAAATCATAAACCAACGATCGATATACGATGAATATGAATCAATAATCAATGTTCGCCAATCCTGAGTCATCAATCAATAAACGTCAATCACAAACCAATAATCACCATTCCTCAACATCAGCCATTAATACTTAACCAAAATATTAACCAAGTCAATCGACATATGATGAACCATAAACTAATAATCAATAATCGTCAATCTTAACCCACTAATCATCATTCGACAACCATAAGCCATCAACCACAACTTAAACCAACTATCCGTACATATACTTCAGAGGATTCTACTTCCTTCGAGTTTCAGATGCTTATATATAGGGTCACCCGCAGCCTTCCCACCACATCTAAAACCCGACGAAGGCATAACCGACTTTCATGTATGTACATCTATCCTATTATTACTAGATACTTAACAAATATAAACTAAGTCATTCAAACATGATAATCGTCTCAACAATTCAATACTCGAACCAATTTAACCAATCTCACGAAAGGAACCATCACACCAATCCAACAACTAAAACAATCAATCAATCAATCAATCAATCAATCAATCAATCAATCAATGCAAGTAAACACACCAGGTTTACACTTTTCAGCCCGGATCTCAAGTGAGTAGGGAGATACGAAACTCACCTTGATCGGCAAAAGATGTTATTAATTTGGTATAACGTCGAGTCAAAGCCGTTCAATAGTCACTTCACGTCCACCACCTATATATTATTAATATACGTACACATTAACATTTATATCCAAATATATACACATACTCCATTTTGCTTGCCAAAATCTTAATTAGGTTTTAGCTTATTACAAGGTCTCAACCAACTACTAAGTCTCGACACGGTAACTAGTAAGGCCAAGAGTAGGTTTGAACCCGACGAACGTCGTTTAAGAATAATCCCGAGTCGTTTATTAATTTATGTCCATTTATGTATTTATATATATATATATATATATATAACATATATATATATTTATTAATTTATGTCCATTTATGTATTTATATATATATATATATATATCACTTGAGGTTACAAATATCTAGTTAGGGTTTCATAAGCGTTTCAAAGGTTAAAGTGACTCTCAAGACTCAATACCTCATTAACGAAGTTGTGATGGTTCGGATCGAATCCCGGTACGAGTCTAGAGTTCTGAAAGTCCACAAAGGAAAACAACAACACAGCACCACCGTAACCTACGGTGGTGCCCACCGTAAGCTACGGCAGTTCAAGGGTGAAGGGGCGTAAGGTACGGTTCATGCAGGCGTAAGGTACGGTGGCTAGAAATGAACGGGCGTAGGGTACGGTAGATCCACCGTAGCCTACGGTGGCCTGCATTCGAAGGTTTTAGGCGTAACATGCAGCGTAAACAGGGGGTTTTCAACGTAAAGTAAGTTTGTAGCGTAAGCTACGCCCAACCTGGACGTAACCTACGCCCAGCCTACACTCAACCAGCGTAACCCACGCCTGGGAGGGGGCGTAAGGTACGCCGGCTGCCAGACAGCTCAAGAACAGCAGCAGCAGCAGCAGGTTAGCTCGACCAAAACCCTAAAATTTCGCCCCCAAGAACCCTAATTCGACTTATCAGCAGGTTAGCTCGACCAAAACCCTAAAATTTCGCCCCCAAGAACCCTAATTCGACTTATGAAGTTATGAGACTCGTTTTGCAGCAATAAAAGATGTTCACAAACATAAATACACTTAACCCACCATTTAAATCCATTCTAAACACCATTTAATCCTCTAAAAATCATCTTGACCCATTTGACCACATAAACCCTAATTCCGGCCTTTGACCCGATTTTTGACCCACAAATCCAAGGGTTTGACTTAGAATATGATTGTAAACATGAAATGATAATTATAAGTCGAAGTTTACTTACCAAAATCGCCACTAAAGGTTTAAAACCCGAAATGAGCTAGAGATGAGATTTTCTTGCACTTGGGACTTCAAATTCTTGATATGATGATAAAGTGTTGATGATGATTATTATTCTATCTTAATTCCAGCTTGAAACTCCAAATTTGGTGTAAGAATTATAGAGAGGGAGAGATGTGTGTTTGTGTGTGGGTCTTGGAAGAGAAAAGAGAGAGAAAGAGATAGAAAGATAGATAGATAAGAGAATGAAAGGGAGGAGGAAAGGATAAGGAGGAGCATGGGTCAAAAGTGGCTGGTGGGTCATGGACTACCCACGGGCCGACCCGCTTCTCATCATTAGCCAATTTACAATCGATTACGTAATTAAACGCCAAACAAACATATTAACGACTCGACTAACACACCACATTATCATTTAATCACAAAACGACCCAAAACTTCATTAACTTAAATTGTTAGTCCCATTGCGCGTAAAGTCAAACGGTCAAAATTCATGGATGTTACATTATTCCCCCGTTGAAAGAATTTCGTCCCGAAATTCAAGAAAACCCTAATCAGCAATTAAATGCGGATACTTAGACTTCATGGAATCCTTTCGCTCCCAACTGAACTCGGCTCCACGCCCGGCGTTTCCACTTAACCCTGATAATCGTGTAGAGCTTATTCTTGAGTTTCTTGACTCGGCGGTCCAAGATCTCTACCGGTTCTTCAATAAATTTCAAATTCGAATCAACTCTAATCTCGTCCATAGGCACATGATAAGTAGGGTCCGCCAAACACTCGCGTTGGTTGCAATATGAAACACATCATGTACACCGCCAAGCTCTTGTGGTAATTCTATTCGATAAGCAACTTTTCCAACCCTCTTCGAGGATCTTGAAAGAACAGTTATACCTCGGCCCGAGTTTGCAATCGGATGACGCCTTTCCACGGCGATACTTTCAAACGTACCAAGTCACCCACTTTCAACTCTAACGGTCTCAGCCTCACATCGGCATACTCCTTACTTAGCATGTGAGCTAGCTGGCTATTTTCTTAGCTTGAGAAGTTGTTCTTGTCATTCTTATTAGAAGTCCTGACCCGTTACTTTGGCTTTCCTTGCTTCTTGGTTTGTCCCAGTGGAGAATAACATCTCTACTACTTAGTGTTTCGGTCAGTGACATTCGAATACTCGCGTAACAACCGTCGTTGCACAGGATTTACGCCATGGTTATAGGTACGTTAACTTCACATGTGATCAAGTCTCACGTTGGGTTAGAGTGCCCGTTGTTCATTGGATGGCTCCCTGAATTGGAGTTAAGCGACTTTCTTTATCTGGAAGGACAGAAATCGAGTCTTCGTGTACCTAACCCATTTCTTCTAAACACCAATGTGCCAAGTTGTCAAATTTTTACCGGTTTCGTCGTATCATGATCACTTCTTGTCGTCGGCGACTTCACGGCGAAGTCCATTCCACTTCGTTTTTCTTCCAAACTCTCTCCCGTCTTTCACTACACGCTTATTCTCCTCTCAGAAGTCTATAGGGGCTTTGACTACGCGCGCGATGTTAGGGAGTTAAGCATATACGAAATTTAAATTATCGAGATGGGACAAGCCCGGTAAGTCACCCGGAAAGGCCTCGGGAGACTCAAGATTAACAAGGATGACGTTAGCTTTCAGATTCATGAGACGGTAGCTCTAAGGACGCCTAAGTTGGAAGACTTACACGGAACCCTAAGAATCCTACCGTTAGATATTTTACACTAGTAACCCTACTACGCAACTTTAGAACTGTCTTACCCGGCGGCATCCAGATTACACTCACTTTTTCGCCAAGAATCTTTAGATCATCGGCACCAAGTAAATGAGGAGTTTTGTCGCCTTTTAGAGTCGAGATAGATACACGGGATTTGAGCAAATTAGTTAGTGAGTCGCTAAACATTCAAAATTGCAAACATAAGATTTCAAAACACACAAACGAAATGTAACTCAAAGGAGCAACGTTAGAGTAAACGAGATTCATAGTCGGTTTCGATATCGAATAGTGTAGTAACATAACAACCATTAGGAGGAATGTACCTTAACCAACGTTAGGATCACTTTGGTCTCCTTTGCCCTTCTCTGCAAAAGCTCGGCTACGAAGTTGAACTTGATGGTCTAGTTGGCCACGGCTTTGGTTATAAACGACTATTTGTAGTTGATCGGGAGGAACCGCCACTTGGGCTTGTGGTTCAGTCCATCTAGGACAAGCATCTCTATAGTGGTCGGGGCTACCACACACAAAACAAACACCTTGATGGCTCCGAGGGTGGTCAGCTTGGGGATAGATGGTTTGAAGAGGCGTTACATTCAATGGTGTCGCTTTCGGTGCTCTACAAATCCCAGCTAAGTGCCCGCGCCGATTACAATTAAAGCAAGTCCCACATTGGTTAGTGGGAGAGTGATGGCGATTACACCTTCCACACAAGGGGTGAGATCCTAAGTAAGTTTTCCTTGCCGGTTCTGCTACTTCAACTTGTTGTCCGATCCATTTCGGACAATCTTTCACGTAGTGTGCACGACTACCACATCCAAAACACTCGCCTCTTTGTTGATTACCTTGGGGAGGGACGACATGAATAGGAGCCACGTTCGTTGGGCCCGTTCTCGGGGCTCTACAATTATTGGACATGTGGCCAACTTGGTTGCAATTAAAACACGCCCGACATTGAAAGTTGATGGGGTGGTGATTGTCACATCCTTTACATGACGGATGAGGTCCTACATAAGCTTTCTTCACCGATCCCCTCGCCGCCCTGGATCTACCCTTATTATGACCATAGGGGTCAAACCTGCCCGCTTCCCTTGCCTCACTAGGTTCTCCGATTTCTTTCCTTTTTGATGAGGCTCTACCCGACACCTTCTCATCGCCCATATTTACTCTAGTTTCACGCGTCTCGTTGTTTCCTTGGAGGCTTGCCGTGACTTGGGCTACGATAGTAGGTATGGCGTTTACCACTGCTTGGGCAATCACGGTTGCTAAATCCGGCTCATCGCTATGGCTAGTCGTATTCCTTCTTGATCTCACCATTTTCTACAAGGTAAGTAACGCGTTGACCCAAAAGTTAGCCTCACAATGCTCACATATTAGTCACACAAGTAGTTAATGCTCTCATACCATATAACATACTCATTTCATGTTATTATACTAAGGTAAGAGTGTTAGAATCCTATGAAATTGTTATTCATTATTTTATCATGTTAAGTTCATTACCATTGGTTACCTTTAATTCACGTGATCATGTCAATACATCATACAATAAAACTAACTTGTTAACTTCATTCTTACAATCGCCCATCTACTAATACCTTTTACACGTGCATTACCAGTTATCCCCTAACCCGCATGCAATCAAGTTTAACTATGCCTCATACGTTTTTAAGTTCACATACCATTAAGCAACATATCGCTATTGTTCACCGATTACGATTAACATTATTAGTGTTGGAAAATCATTCGTTTATAATACATATGAGTTAGGATGTTCACAACCTCGATACTCTCTTAGGGTGCATATCAACATATCTATCACGTCGTATCCTAACCGTTTATCAACACGTTTAAGTCAAATTACAACAAAAGCATTTACGATTTCAACTTGACCACTACGGGCCATACATACATACATACACATCACACATGCATAACATATATGTTACTAAATCATACTAGTCAACATGTCATTCCACCACTAAATCCAATAATAGTAGTAGTTCTAGGGTTTATGACCCGGGGGTTAGCTTCACAGTTTTTCTCATGTTAACCGTCTTATTAGTTAGTGTTTTAACGCCGACACACTACACATGTTCTATGTTTCTTACTAAGGCCAACACATACTTATTCTCAATTAACTGTCATATATCATGTTATCATACCACATACCCTACGTGTTTCACATTACTACACTAAGGACAGTATATCAAAGTTCTCAATTAATCGTTGTCTATCATTTTCTCGTGCTAAGTTCACAACAATTTACCATCGTCAAAACCAATTACTCGAATTAAACACATCTCATTACAAGCAACTAAAACAAGTCACTAACACGAGTGATTTAAAGTATAATCCGAATTCGATATGCTCTCTAGTTATTGACCAGGTATGTATACAGGGTGTACCAACGGCTAACCCTCCACCTAATCAACTCCCATTAAGCATATCGGTTCCTTATTATACTCTAAGCCATGCATGCGCAATCCATGATGTTATTAACCTGTTATAATATTGGGTGACCATAAAAGAGTTGATCGGGTTCTTTAGGGTTGCCACAATATTATACTAAGTTAATAACATAACTTCATTTTGCTCTAAATCATCAAACTAGCACCAATCAATAACAACAATCCATATTAATGACAATCAAATTCAATCAAAGCATACCTTAACCACATTGTATCCATTCCACATTCATCACGTTGAATTCAAGCCATCACATAAGTGGTTTTAACTACGAACTCACAAGGGGATTCACATAATTCACATTGCACACGAATTTCCTAACCATGCATGCTATATGAAGAGTTTTAACTTAAGCCGTAGTCTAGGTCAAACCGCCTAATTCTCTACGACCTATCATGGGCCACCATTCTGTAACACCCCAAGCCGAGGCTCGGAATATCACGGAAATCACATAGCACCAGGTGGAATTACAATAGAACAACTAAATGCAATTAAAGGATTCAGTGAATCCATACAATAAGGGGAACAAGTCTCAAAATACAACAGGAGCGAGTAAACATCAAGATTTACAAACGACAACAAAAGAAGGCTATCAATCCTAAATACAATGCAACATAAGGCAAATGGATCCTTGATCCATATCAGTCCAGTCCGGGTTCAACAGTAAGCAAACAATCAAGCTCCACGTCCTGAATAACCTGGTTACCTGAAAAGTGTACTAAGCATAGTCAACACAAGGTTGGTGAGTTCGTAGTAATGGTTCGTAAAGAACCAACATCAATAATCACAATATAAGAATAGAGGCTAGACATGACTTACAGTGAGCCTCTACATAACACAACATCGTCCAACAACAAGATTACACAAGACAAGTAAATGTGTAATGAGGAATGCATAAATGATATGAGTATCAATGCAAATGCCGGAATGCATGAATAAGCCAATATGCCTATCCAAAGCGTGACCTTCAATCACGTATGCAACGATACCCTTCTGCCATCGCCATGGACAAGGCTGTATCTCAAAAACATCGAGTTATATATGTCTATATACTCGGGGTCAGGAACTACATCCAAAATGGGTGCATACATCTATGCACCAGGATGCCGGCAAATCCCCTGCCGAGGGTCCAACAATAATGTATGCAATGCTTACAAACAAATGTAAATGCATAAATCATAAACCAACGATCGATATACGATGAATATGAATCAATAATCAATGTTCGCCAATCCTGAGTCATCAATCAATAAACGTCAATCACAAACCAATAATCACCATTCCTCAACATCAGCCATTAATACTTAACCAAAATATTAACCAAGTCAATCGACATATGATGAACCATAAACTATAATCAATAATCGTCAATCTTAACCCACTAATCATCATTCGACAACCATAAGCCATCAACCACAACTTAAACCAACTATCCGTACATATACTTCAGAGGATTCTACTTCCTTCGAGTTTCAGATGCTTATATATAGGGTCACCCGCAGCCTTCCCACCACATCTAAAACCCGACGAAGGCATAACCGACTTTCATGTATGTACATCTATCCTATTATTACTAGATACTTAACAAATATAAACTAAGTCATTCAAACATGATAATCGTCTCAACAATTCAATACTCGAACCAATTTAACCAATCTCACGAAAGGAACCATCACACCAATCCAACAACTAAAACAATCAATCAATCAATCAATCAATCAATGCAAGTAAACACACCAGGTTTACACTTTTCAGCCCGGATCTCAAGTGAGTAGGGAGATACGAAACTCACCTTGATCGGCAAAAGATGTTATTAATTTGGTATAACGTCGAGTCAAGCCGTTCAATAGTCACTTCACGTCCACCACCTATATATTATTAATATACGTACACATTAACATTTATATCCAAATATATACACATACTCCATTTTGCTTGCCAAAATCTTAATTAGGTTTTAGCTTATTACAAGGTCTCAACCAACTACTAAGTCTCGACACGGTAACTAGTAAGGCCAAGAGTAGGTTTGAACCCGACGAACGTCGTTTAAGAATAATCCCGAGTCGTTTATTAATTTATGTCCATTTATGTATTTATATATATATATATATATATGAGGTTACAAATATCTAGTTAGGGTTTCATAAGCGTTTCAAAGGTTTGAAATATATATATATATATATATATACGCGTATTTAGATAAAATCCTAATATATTTTAGATTCACACGATTCTATATTATATATATATATTATTTATATATATATATATATATATATATATATATATATATATATATATATATATATATATATATATATATATATATATATATATATATATATATATATATATATATATATATATATATATATATATATATATATATATATATATATATATATATATATATATATATATATATATATATATATATATATATATATATATATATATATATATATATATATATATATATATATATATATATATATATATATATATATATATATATATATATATATATATATATATATATATATATATATATATATATATATATATATATATATATATATATATATATATATATATATATATATATATATATATATATATATATATATATATATATATATATATATATATATATATATATATATATATATATATATATATATATATATATATATATATATATATATATATATATATATATATATATATATATATATATATATATATATATATATATATATATATATATATATATATATATATATATATATATATATATATATATATATATATATATATATATATATATATATATATATATATATATATATATATATATATATATATATATATATATATATATATATATATATATATATATATATATATATATATATATATATATATATATATATATATATATATATATATATATATATATATATATATATATATATATATATATATATATATATATATATATATATATATATATATATATATATATATATATATATATATATATATATATATATATATATATATATATATATATATATATATATATATATATATATATATATATATATATATATATATATATATATATATATATATATATATATATATATATATATATATATATATATATATATATATATATATATATATATATATATATATATATATATATATATATATATATATATATATATATATATATATATATATATATATATATATATATATATATATATATATATATATATATATATATATATATATATATATATATATATATATATATATATATATATATATATATATATATATATATATATATATATATATATATATATATATATATATATATATATATATATATATATATATATATATATATATATATATATATATATATATATATATATATATATATATATATATATATATATATATATATATATATATATATATATATATATATATATATATAACATAATTTAATCAAAACGATCATTAATCATATATATATATAATCATATATATATATATATATATATATATAACCTACGCCTGGGAGGGGGCGTAAGGTACGCCGGCTGCCAGACAGCTCAAGAACAGCAGCAGCAGCAGCAGGTTAGCTCGACCAAAACCCTAAAATTTCGCCCCCAAGAACCCTAATTCGACTTATGAAGTTATGAGACTCGTTTTGCAGCAATAAAAGATGTTCACAAACATAAATACACTCAACCCACCATTTAAATCCATTCTAAACACCATTTAATCCTCTAAAAATCATCTTGACCCATTTGACCACATAAACCCTAATTCCGGCCTTTGACCCGATTTTTGACCCACAAATCCAAGGGTTTGACTTAGAATATGATTGTAAACATGAAATGATAATTATAAGTCGAAGTTTACTTACCAAAATCGCCACTAAAGGTTTAAAACCCGAAATGAGCTAGAGATGAGATTTTCTTGCACTTGGGACTTCAAATTCTTGATATGATGATAAAGTGTTGATGATGATTATTATTCTATCTTAATTCCAGCTTGAAACTCCAAATTTGGTGTAAGAATTATAGAGAGGGAGAGATGTGTGTTTGTGTGTGGGTCTTGGAAGAGAAAAGAGAGAGGAAGAGATAGAAAGATAGATAGATAAGAGAATGAAAGGGAGGAGGAAAGGATAAGGAGGAGCATGGGTCAAAAGTGGCTGGTGGGTCATGGACTACCCACGGGCCGACCCGCTTCTCATCATTAGCCAATTTACAATCGATTACGCAATTAAACGCCAAACAAACATATTAACGACTCGACTAACACACCACATTATCATTTAATCACAAAACGACCCAAAACTTCATTAACTTAAATTGTTAGTCCCATTGCGCGTAAAGTCAAACGGTCAAAATTCATGGATGTTACCTTAATTTATGTTCATATGATATTTATTTTCGTGCGTGTATTTTGCTCCTATGTCACACTTTCATATGTTTTCTTTATTATGCTCGTTGACTCATAATGATTCACAAACTATTGATCAAATATAGTGGATTCCATAAAATATTTTGCTATCTTTTTCTAAAATTGAGACACACTACTATAGTATTTAAAAATCTTAATGTATCTTGATCCATGAAGAATGAGGTTTAAATTTGATTTATGATAGATCCCATAAATTTTTGTATTCATTTTTATTTTAGACGTGAATTTCTTTTACTATTAGACCGTATCTAATTTTGTAGGAGTGTTGTGTTATCTTGATGATTATATATCCATTAAAATTCCCAATCTTTTATTACATATTCGATTCTGTGATATCTACAATTATGACACGTTGAAGATTTATTGTTGCTAAACCAAGACTCATAAAACAAATCCCAGATTTATGTTTTTTTGAAGTTATGAATTATTTGGTTCATATATACATGACTCGATTGAACCATGTAGTTTTACTAGTTCTTATTTACTTTGTTGATCATTGTTAAGTGGCTATGTGTATTATCCTTTTCACATGTTGAATATGCATTACATCATTGTCAACAACCTCCTTAAAACAATTATCTTACATATGAGTTTTTTTTTTGTTTTGTGAGGTGTTTGGGGTGTAACTTTCACCACTAGGATCCTGATAGAATTTACACTTTAGGCCTTTTAAGATATTTGCTTAATGATACACTGTTCTGAAGGATCCTTAGTTTTATCTAATTTATTAGTTCTGGTTGTGTTATCTTATTATCTCGATGTGACAGGATCTTGATATCGTCAGGATCTATGATTCTACTAACGAATATATATCTAGTACAAAGGATATCATTTGCAGGGTTAAAGTTTAAGCTTACAACATGTAGAAAACGTGTTTCAACGGATAGTTTACCACTTCAACCACAAGAATCGGGATTGATAACAGTTTTACCATGTGAAGAATAATTCTCAAACGGTCATCTATGTCATTTCTTCAGCGTAAGGAGCAAGTCCAGGAAGATCCCAGATATTTCGAAAATATGGTTCAACGTCTAGCTCTATAAAAAGGAGGAGATCTTCTTCAGAAGGGGAGGACAAACATTCTACACAAACATTCTACACACAAGCATTCATCATACAACTCATTCGCTCTACAAATATACAACAACTTTATTTATTAGCTGTTACTTGTTCTCATTTTCTTTTATTCACATCGTTGTAATCATTCACGAATAATAATAATAAAGGAACAACAGGTAGGGTCGATTGAATCCTCCCAGGGTTTTTTACCTAAGATTTCTTAATTGAATCAAGGGTTTTTCCCCGTCAACAAAATTCTGGTGTCGTTGTTTGCATTTATCTTCAAGATCATAGCACTGAATTTGAGCATTACCTGTATCTTCAACAGTTTTCGTAGGGATTCTCAAAGTATTTCGATCTCAAAGATTTACATAAAACTCTTTTTAGCAAAAACTCTTAGTTTACATCGTTATCTTTAAGAAAACTTTACTTTTATTTGAAGATCTTAAAACACCAAACCTCACTTACAAATCTTCGGTTCTTAAATTATCTTAAATCCTTTACAAAATTATCTTAGGTAATTTTTGTCCGAAACAATTTGGCGCCCACCGTGGGGCAAAAAGGTGTTTTGCAATTAAATCGTTGTCACAAAAACAAAACTTTTGTTCAAACAAATTTTGTGTTTCACGGAAAACTTTTCTAAGAAAATCATGTCTGAGCAATCTCAAAATCCTTCTTCTTCTGATTTGATTTACGATTATCCTTATGTAAAAGAAAACTTGAGAAATCCTCCTGAAAATGCAAGATTCTTGGCTGAACAAACTCTGAAAGGAAAAACTGAAGGAATACCTTCAGTAGATCCATATCTAGCTATGTTGTGGAAGAAACATTTTGATCAATTCTATGAATCGATTCCTGATGGAGAAACTGATGAAGTGACTCAAGGATCGGATGAGTCGGTGAGGAGCTATATGGAGAAATTTGAATGTAATCAGGGATAGCGTCGAAGATCAAGAAGAATCTTTTGAAGATCAAATCATCAAGTAAGATTCGAAAGGATCAAGGTATAGCTGATAAAGGTAAGAAAGATAATTATAAAAAATATTTACAATTTTCTGATTATCATTTTACAACTGATATGTCTGGACTTTTTGCCCTTATGAGAAGTCTGGGGGACAAAGTAAATCGGCCTGAAAGAATCCCTCAAAAATTTTAAACTGACAGAACTAAATGGTGTGCTTTTCATGGAATTTTTGGTCACGAAACTAAAGAATGTGGAACATTTAATTATGAAATTTGGCGATTAATACATGAAGGTTTATTGGATGAAATACTTCCTAACCAAAATTGGTTTTTAGCAAAAAAGTAATTTTTAAGTAGAAGTCATTAGGTCTATTATGTTTTTAATAATGATAATACTAACTTGAGCATATGAGAAATGTTAGCCAAAAGGGCTAGCATCAACCATTAGCATGTGTTTTTTTTATGGCCTTTTGCAGGGTTATCAACATCCAGGATCCTGATATTGATGGATGAAGATCACAAGCATATATCCAAGGTATAGATCCTGAACAGAAGTAAATTCTCCTAAGTCTAAGTCCTCAGACGGACTACAGTGGATTGAACTAAAACTTCAATCCTAGGTTGAAGGGATCACCTTCTCGAACGCCGAGGTTAACATTAACACCTCATTTCACCCGGGGAGCACGTCGTAAAAAATTCCTGGTTGTGGGTAGACCCTCATGGTTGGGAATTTTCAAAGGGTTGTTGATTTTGCAATCAACTCAACTGGTTATGACTATTAAACAGTCATCAAAAAGAATAGGGATAATCTCTCTACTACATACAACTGATTGACAAACAGATTAGCTAATGAATTAACAAATGGACTAACAAACTGATTATCCTTTATAGTGATTTTTGTACTTGAAACAAAGAATAAAGATAGAAGAAATCGTTATGAAGACTGGTAAGCATTAATCTTTTTGAGACATAATAGAGGTACGTAGATTCATAAAACTAGATCTGATATTTATTAGAAATAGAAAATACAAAGCGATCAAAAGACTATCCGTTGATTAGGATTAGGTCGACTTATCCCCATTAGCTTCCTCAATCTCTGGATGTAACTTTTTGAATTTAGAAACCACTGCCTTTAGTATGAATACATTACCCTTGGTCTTATGAAGCTCTTCTTGAACAATGTCCATTCTCCATAGGCCTGAATTAGTTCTTCTCTTAGG
Source organism: Erigeron breviscapus (assembly GCA_034093135.1). NCBI lineage: Eukaryota > Viridiplantae > Streptophyta > Magnoliopsida > Asterales > Asteraceae > Erigeron > Erigeron breviscapus. The sequence goes on along the minus strand of CM067174.1, from coordinate 43,648,857 downwards.
GATATCATGTCTTTTCCCCATTTGCCAATAGTCTCTAGAGTCAGTCCTTGATGATCTTTGCTAATCTCTTCTGAAAGCGATAAACACTCTCCAAGATTTTCAAAAAGTTTATCTTGTTTCTTGGCTAATTCTTCACATAAGTGATTGATTTTTTCAGGAACCTGTATAAAACAAAGAAACTTGTAACTAAAATGACATAACAAAATATATTAATGAAATCAGAAATACTTACCTGGGTTGGAATGTTTGACATGATTCTGTCAGAAAGGGAAAATGATTTTTTCGAAAGTTGAAGGGATAATCTAAAATAGAGGATCGGTAGAGAATAAATAGGGGAAGAAGGGAGAATTAATTGCTGGGTAGTTGAAAGTCTAATCTGAATAGTTATGACTTTCCACAATAAATCGAAAAGACGTCTCCCGAAAAATAAACATTCAATATAAAGCAAGGTGGAATCCTAAGAGTTAAGTTTAATACACATAATTATTGAACGAATACATCACAGAAATAGTCTCCGGACATTTCAAAACATAATAAAACACAATAATACCAAAAGCATTATCCATTGGGGGCATTAATACCAAACATACTGAATAGTTATTAAAAGTTACACAACCAAACAAACATTAAGGATCATCGATCAGTAGTGTCCTCACTACTATTCAACCAAGATCATGTCCTCATCATCCTTTGAAGATCCGCTTCCTCCCATAGTCTTTCTTTTGCGCCTTTTGCCCATAGACTTCTCGGGCTGAGTGGAAAGAATGTCATCAGTAACTTCTTTAACAACCAGCCCAGCCAAAGTCTTCTCCCATGCTTTGATATTCCAGCCAGCCGGTTCACAACCCATTTCCTTTTCAATTTTAGCCATCTCGATTCTGTTCTGAAGAATTGTTATAGATGCGCTCAAGACAGATTCTTCCTTCTGAATTTTGAGTTTCTTATCCTCTTCCTTTTTGAACTCTCTAAGTTCGTAACTCATCTTAGCAATTTTTGTATTCAAGCCCTCGACTTCTGCCAACAAGTCATCCTTCTTTCCTCTTTCAATATTGACTAACTCCTTTTGAACTTCAACATCCAGTTCCCATTCATTCAACTCTCTCCCAAAACTTAAAATCAGATGTTCGATACCCTAAAATAATAAATCGAAATATCAGACTATAGAATAAAAATAAATTTTAATTCTAATTAAGCAATAATTGGTACCTTAGAAATATCTTTAACCGAGCTGCCAAAAGTAACACTTTCGGGTAATCGAGAAACTAACTCAGTAAACGGAGCTTTGGCCGGAATTTCCAATAACTTAATAAGTTTCCTAACATTTATCGATCGCTTCTTTCTCTTTCCATTAACTTTCTTTGTCTTATTATCCATGTCTAAGAAAATACTAAAATAAATCTAAATGAATCAATGAGATAGAAAACATAAAAACAAACACGTCTTTAAGACAATTGAAACAATAATCAATTGGTTCAGACAAAACGAATATAAAAAACTAAAACTAAGGGAGTAATCGAAAACCATAAGAAAATAGATCTTAGATCTGGTATAAATCAGAAGATTCTTTAGTTGAAAATACAAAAGGATAAGGAAAGAAAACTAACCTTTTGCTCTCTGAGATAAATCTGGAGAAGAGAAGTAGATAAAAGGAAGCATAAGAATGAAAACCTAAAGTTGATTGCGATTTCCTTTTGTTTATCTAATAAGATTTCAGTGACCGACAATGACTTGTAAAACTTATCTTTATTTACAATGAAATATAAGTTTTGGGGACAATTGTTTGGGGTGAATTTTCACCACTAGGATCCTGATAGAATTTACACTTTAGGCCTTTTAAGATATTTGCTTAATGATACACTGTTCTGAAGGATCCTTAGTTTTATCTAATTTATTAGTTCTGGTTGTGTTATCTTATTATCTCGATGTGACAGGATCTTGATATCGTCAGGATCTATGATTCTACTAACGAATATATATCTAGTACAAAGGATATCATTTGCAGGGTTAAAGTTTAAGCTTACAACATGTAGAAAACGTGTTTCAACGGATAGTTTACCACTTCAACCACAAGAATCGGGATTAATAATAGTTTTACCATGTGAAGAATAATTCTCAAACGGTCATCCATGCCATTTCTTCAGCGTAAGGAGCAAGTCCAGGAAGATCCTCGATATTTCGGAAATATGGTTCAACGTCTAGCTCTATAAAAAGGAGGAGATCTTCTTCAGAAGGGGAGGACAAGCATTCTACACACAAGCATTCTACACACAAGCATTCATCATACAACTCATTCGCTCTACAAATATACAACAACTTTATTTATTAGCTGTTACTTGTTCTCATTTTCTTTTATTCACATCGTTGTAATCATTCACGAATAATAATAATAAAGGAACAACAGGTAGGGTCGATTGAATCCTCCCGGGGTTTTTTACCTAAGATTTCTTAATTGAATCAAGGGTTTTTCCCCGTCAACAAAATTCTGGTGTCGTTGTATTTCGTATTTATCTTTAAGATCCTAGCATTACATTTCAGTATTTTATCCTTATCTTCAACAGTTTTCTTATTTACTCAACGTATTTCTATCTCAAAGATTTTCATAAAACTCTTTTTAGCAAAAACTCTTAGTTTACATCGTTATCTTTAAGAAAACTTTACTTTTATTTGAAGATCTTAAAACACCAAACCTCACTTACAAATCTTCGGTTCTTAAATTATCTTAAATCCCTTACAAAATTATCTTAGGTAATTTTTGTCCGAAACATAAGGAAACGTTTGATTTTCAAATTTTGTGATTAAAGTTGTAGGTTTGAGTTTATGACATATACGTTATTGGAAAAAACCTCTTTGTAGGTTACTATGAGTATTAATTATTAATTTGAACATGTATTATGTTTAGATAGAGATTATACATTTCATCAGTATTGCTTGTATAATTAATATCCTTTGACACAACAGTCATAATAGAATTGATTTTGCCATTACTCCATGAAAATAAAATTATCTTACATATGAGTTTTTTTTTTGTTAGTCTAGTGTACTTCAAAGTCATACATGACCTATAAATAAATTTTATTGCAAGATCTTTTTAGATACATGATAAACATCGATCACATTTATATTCAATGTGGTAACAAGTGCTTATGTATAAAACAAGTGACATGATCTTCTTGAGATAATATACTAATTGTTTTGGGCATAAAGACGATTTTAGGTATAACTTGTGTTATATTACCTCAGTTTGTATATTATAATTTGTGATGTACATGATATTTAGTGAACTAGATCTTAAAAGGTTAAGACGAAATATAATTTGATTATCTGAGATAATTAACTCAACACAATGATATGAAACAAATCTTTGATTGTATATACACCTTGATATAGATGACACCATCGAATGTGTATTTCATGTGTAAGATTGTAAGATAATTTATGTGCATTTAGTTCTGATATTGCAAAGATTATTTTGGCATGCACTTTATATGTCTTATAAAGAGATATTTTGTTAATTGATCAATGAAAAGTATGTATAACTTCATGATATGTTATATGTGTAACTCCATGATATGTTATATGCCAAATGTGAATATTATTGTATATCCAAGGCTTTAGAAAAGCTAAGAAATAAATGTGTAAAAGTATGTTGAGAAACCTTGATAATTGATCAATCATAATATATGTGCAACTTGAATTGTATACTTAATTACTTTACATGGCTATATGTCAATGCAATATTATGCATGAGTATCTTTAGTTACTTAAGGTTTTAGATGAGCTAATATAAATTTGTCATGAGAAATAAATATTTAAAGGTGAAGGTACTAATTTTTTTTTGTATTATAGTTTATACCAAAGCTCGCACATACATATATATGTCCATATATTATATTTCTTATGAACTTTGATTATTTGATTAGTGACATGATTAAGGGGATAAAACGAGATGTTACTAACGAGATGTTACTAATTATAAATAGATCAATTACTAGTAACATGGTGCAAAAAGATGAAGATATCACTAAATAGGCATTATGGCCATGCATATGAAAATTAAATTTGTCTAAATGTTGAATCATGAATAAAAGAAAAGATATATGTGTATTTAATATTATGAAGGTTGTTATGAATGGCGGATATAAAATATAAAAAGAAAAAAAATTCTTAGTTGGAGTTGTTCTAAGTATCGCATATATGTGAGTTATGTTTGTATGTGCTGTTTCGGACAAAAATTACCTAAGATAATTTTGTAAAGGATTTAAGATAATTTAAGAACCGAAGATTTGTAAGTGAGGTTTGGTGTTTTAAGATCTTCAAATAAAAGTAAAGTTTTCTTAAAGATAACGATGTAAACTAAGAGTTTTTGCTAAAAAGAGTTTGATGAAAATCTTTGAGATAGAAATACGTTGAGTAAATAAGAAAACTGTTGAAGATAAGGATAAAACACTGAAATGTAATGCTAGGATCTTAAAGATAAATACAAAATACAACGACACCAGAATTTTGTTGACGGGGAAAAACCCTTGATTCAATTAAGAAATCTTAGGTAAAAAACCCCGGGAGGATTCAATCGATCCTACCTGTTGTTCCTTTATTATTATTATTCGTGAATGATTACAACGATGTGAATAAAAGAAAATGAGAACAAGTAACAGCTAATAAATAAAGTTGTTGTATATTTGTAGAGCGAATGAGTTGTATGATGAATGCTTTTGTGTAGAATGCTTGTGTGTAGAATGCTTGTTTGTAGAATGCTTTTGTGTAGAATGCTTGTGTGTAGAATGCTTGTTTGTAGAATGCTTGTTCTCCTCTCCTGAGGAAGATCTCCTCCTTTTTATAGAGCTAGACGTTGAACCATATTTTCGAAATATCTGGGATCTTCCTGGACTTGCTCCTTACGCTGAAGAAATGACATAGATGACCGTTTGAGAATTATTCTCACATGGTAAAACTATTATCGATCCCGATTCTTGTGGTTGAAGTGGTAAACTATCCGTTGAAACACGTTTTCTACATGTTGTAAGCTTAAACTTTAACCCTGCAAATGATATCCTTTGTACTAGATATATATTCGTTAGTAGAATCATAGATCCTGACGATATCAAGATCCTGTCACATCGAGATAATAAGATAACACAACCAGAACTAATAAATTAGATAAAACTAAGGATCCTTCAGATCAGTGTATCATTAAGCAAATATCTTAAAAGGCCTAAAGTGTAAATTCTATCAGGATCCTAGTGGTGAAAATTCCACCCCAAACAATTGTCCCCAAAACTTATATTTCATTGTAAATAAAGATAAGTTTTACAAGTCATTGTCGGCCACTGAAATTTTATTAGATAAACAAAAGGAAATCGCAATCAACTTTAGGTTTTCATTCTTATGCTTCCTTTTATCTACTTCTCTTATCCAGATTTATCTCAGAGAGCAAAAGGTTAGTTTTCTTTCCTTATCCTTTTGTATTTTCAACTAAAGAATCTTCTGAACTTATACCAGATCTAAGATCTATTTTCTTATGGTTTTCGATTACTCCCTTAGTTTTAGTTTTTTATATTCGTTTTGTCTGAACCAATTGATTATTGTTTCAATTGTCTTAAAGACGTGTTTGTTTTTATGTTTTCTATCTCATTGATTCATTTAGATTTATTTTAGTATTTTCTTAGACATGGATAATAAGACAAAGAAAGTTAATGGAAAGAGAAAGAAGCGATCGATAAATGTTAGGAAACTTATTAAGTTATTGGAAATTCCGGCCAAAGCTCCGTTTACTGAGTTAGTTTCTCGATTACCCGAAAGTGTTACTTTTGGCAGCTCGGTTAAAGATATTTCTAAGGTACCAATTATTGCTTAATTAGAATTAAATTTTATTTTATTCTATAGTCTGATATTTCGATTTATTATTTTAGGGTATCGAACATCTGATTTTAAGTTTTGGGAGAGAGTTGAATGAATGGGAACTGGATGTTGAAGTTCAAAAGGAATTAGTCAATATTGAAAGAGGAAAGAAGGATGACTTGTTGGCAGAAGTTGAGGGCTTGAATACAAAAATTGCTAAGATGAGTTACGAACTTAGAGAGTTCAAAAAGGAAGAGGATAAGAAACTCAAAATTCAGAAGGAAGAATCTGTCTTGAGCGCATCTATAACAATTCTTCAGAACAGAATCGAGATGGCTAAAATTGAAAAGGAAATGGGTTGTGAACCGGCTGGCTGGAATATCAAAGCATGGGAGAAGACTTTGGCTGGGCTGGTTGTTAAAGAAGTTACTGATGACATTCTTTCCACTCAGCCCGAGAAGTCTATGGGCAAAAGGCGCAAAAGAAAGACTATGGGAGGAAGCGGATCTTCAAAGGATGATGAGGACATGATCTTGGTTGAATAGTAGTGAGGACACTACTGATCGATGATCCTTAATGTTTGTTTGGTTGTGTAACTTTTAATAACTATTCAGTATGTTTGGTATTAATGCCCCCAATGGATAATGCTTTTGGTATTATTGTGTTTTATTATGTTTTGAAATGTTAGGAGACTATTTCTGTGATGTATTCGTTCAATAATTATGTGTATTAAACTTAACTCTTAGGATTCCACCTTGCTTTATATTGAATGTTTATTTTTCGGGAGACGTCTTTTCGATTTATTGTGGAAAGTCATAACTATTCAGATTAGACTTTCAACTACCCAGCAATTAATTCTCCCTTCTTCCCCTATTTATTCTCTACCGATCCCCTATTTTAGATTATCCCTTCAACTTTCGAAAAAATCATTTTCTTTTCCTGACAGAATCATGTCAAACATTCCAACCCAGGTAAGTATTTCTGATTTCATTAATATATTTTGTTATGTCATTTTAGTTACAAGTTTCTTTGTTTTATACAGGTTCCTGAAAAAATCAATCACTTATGTGAAGAATTAGCCAAGAAACAAGATAAACTTTTTGAAAATCTTGGAGAGTGTTTATCGCTTTCAGAAGAGATTAGCAAAGATCATCAAGGACTGACTCTAGAGACCATTGGAAAATGGGGAAATGACATGATATCCCTAAGAGAAGAACTAATTCAGGCCTATGGAGAAGTGGACATTGTTCAAGAAGAGCTTCATAAAACCAAGGGTAATGTATTCATACTAAAGGCAGTGGTTTCTAAATTCAAAAAGTTACATCCAGAGATTGAGGAAGCTAATGGGGATAAGTCGACCTAATCCTAATCAACGGATAGTCTTTTGATCGCTTTGTATTTTCTATTTCTAATAAATATCAGATCTAGTTTTATGAATCTGCGTACCTCTATTATGTCTCAAAAAGATTAATGCTTACCGGTCTTCATAACGATTTCTTCTATCTTTATTCCCTGTTCAAGTACAAAAATCACTATAAAGGATAATCAGTTTGTTAGTCCATTTGTTAATTCATTAGCTAATCTGTTTGTCAATCGGTTGTATGTAATAGAGAGATTATCCCTATTCTTTTTGATGACTGTTTAATAGTCATAACCAGTTGAGTTGATTGCAAAATCAACAACCCTTTGAAAATTCCCAACCATGAGGGTCTACCCACAACCAGGAAATTTTTTATGACGTGCTCCCCGGGCGAAATGAGGTGTTAATGTTAACCTCGGCGTTCGAGAAGGTGATCCCTTCAACCTAGGATTGAAGTTTTAGTTCAATCAACTGTAGTCCATCTAAGGACTTAGACATAGGAGAATTTACTTCTGTTCAGGATTTATACCTTGGATATATGCTTGTGATCTTCATCCATCAATATCAGGATCCTAGATGTTGATAACCCTGCAAAAGGACATATAAAAAGAAAACACATGCTAATGGATTGATGCTAGCCCTTTTGGCTAACATTTCTCATATGCTCAAGTTAGTATTATCATTATTAAAAACATAATAGACCTAATGACTTCTACTTAAGAATTACTTTTTTGTTAAAAACCAATTTTGGTTAGGAAGTATTTCATCCAATAAACCTTCATGTATTAATCGCCAATTTCATAATTAAATGTTCCACATTCTTTAGTTTCGTGACCAAAAATACCATGAAAAGCACACCATTTAGTTATCAGTGTAAAATTTTCGAGGGATTTTTTCAGGCCAATTAACTTTGTCCCCCAGACTTCTCATAAGGGCAAAAAGTCCAGACATATCAGTTGTAAAATGATAATCAGAAAATTGTAAATATTTTTTATAATTATCTTTCTTACCTTTATCAGCTATACCTTGATCCTTTCGAATCTTACTTGATGATTTGATCTTCAAAAGATTCTTCTTGATCTTCGATGCTGATCCCTGATTACATTCAAATTTCTCCATATAGCTCCTCACCGACTCATCCGATCCTTGAGTCACTTCATCAGTTTCTCCATCAGGAATCGATTCATAGAATTGATCAAAATGTTTCTTCCACAGCATAGCTAGATATGGATCTACTGAAGGTATTCCTTCAGTTTTTCCTTTCAGAGTTTGTTCAGCCAAGAATCTTGCATTTTCAGGAGGATTTCTCAAGTTTTCTTTTACATAAGGATAATCGTAAATCAAATCAGAAGAAGAAGGATTTTGAGATTGCTCAGACATGATTTTCTTAGAAAAGTTTTCCGTGAAACACAAAATTCTGTTTGAACAAAAAGTTTTGTTTTTGTGACAACGATTTAATTGCAAAATACCTTTTTGCCCCACGGTGGGCGCCAAATTGTTTCGGACAAAAATTACCTAAGATAATTTTGTAAAGGATTTAAGATAATTTAAGAACCGAAGATTTGTAAGTGAGGTTTGGTGTTTTAAGATCTTCAAATAAAAGTAAAGTTTTCTTAAAGATAACGATGTAAACTAAGAGTTTTTGCTAAAAAGAGTTTATGAAAATCTTTGAGATAGAAATACGTTGAGTAAATAAGAAAACTGTTGAAGATAAGGATAAAATACTGAAATGTAATGCTAGGATCTTAAAGATAAATACAAAATACAACGACACCAGAATTTTGTTGACGGGGAAAAACCCTTGATTCAATTAAGAAATCTTAAGTAAAAAACCCCGGGAGGATTCAATTGTAACATTCGTGAAATTTGACTAGATTTGACTCATAAATTTAATGTAAATGATTTTCGAGAAAATATATGAATAGTAACCATATTTGTGAATAGTACCGTATACGTGAATAGTAACCGTATTTGTGAATAGTACCGTTTATGTGAATAGTAACGTATTTGTGAATAGTACCATTTTGTGAATAGTACCGTATATGTGAATAGTAACCGTATTCATGAATAGTGATTAAGAATAGTAATCACGAATAGTAACGGTAAATAGTAAAGGTAAAAAGTAAATTGTAAATAGTAAAGGTAAAAAGCATATTCTAAGGCATATTCCAAAGCATATGCTAAAGCATATTCTAAGGCATATTCCAAAGCATATGCTAAAGCATATTCTAAGGCATATTCCAAAGCATATGCTAAAGCATATTCTAAAATTATTTTATATAAATAGCCACCTTAGTTTAAACATAAAACTCACACCATTATATATTCACTTCTAAAAATCTCTCTTTCTCTCTAATAAAGAAATTAACTTATAACAATAATCATCTTCAAAGAATCAAGAATCAAGAATTCAAGGTTTTAATTGGTTCAAAGTGTTCATCCTCTCTATTTACTCCAAATTCGAATTTATGCATCAAAAGACTTTTGGTAAGTTAAACTCATTCCATAATCATCATTTTATGTTCATTAACTTGTTTCTAGTTGATTTCAAGTATATTCGGGTCACGAATCGGGTCAAAATGCAATTAAAGTCTTAGAAATGGGTCAAATGATTTGAGCATGATTTTGATGTTTTAAGATAAAACTAGTTGATGGGTTATGTTTATGTGGTGAATTCATATCTAGTATAAGTTCAAACATAAGTATTTTAGCTTCCTTAATCGATTTTTAGGCTAAAAATGAGTTTTGGAGGGTGTTTGGTTCGTATTTGGGTTGATGAATTATGCAGAACTGAAAACTGAAGTGTAACGGCCGTTACTATATGTAACGCCCGTTACTTTTGTAACGCCCATTAGGGACTGATTTTGACAACATTTTCAAACGTCAATAACTTTTGAACCGTAAGTCCGTTTTCGATGATTCAAGCGGCCACGGAAGCGTAATTGAGTCTATTTTCCAATGGTATAGGCCTCTGAGTCCAGAACATAGTTCTAATGTTTCAAAAGTTTTGATAAAGAAACAGTGGTCAAGTTTCGACTAGTCATTGTGAAACAAAATGTAATGATTCCACTTCGGTTGGATCAAAGCCTTATAAAATGGACATAATAAAGCTTTTATAGTAAGATTAGGTCAATATTCATAGGACCTTACCTCTTGAGATGCTTTAGGATTAATGTAATACGTGTATGATTAGGTTTTGGCTATCGTGGACATTGGTTCTACTTTCTTTCGACTTGGGATTTTATTGCTCATTTCAGGTGAGTTTTCGTAAACCCTCCCTACTCAATTGAGATTCGGGCTGAAAAGTGTACATGCTTGTTAATTGATTGTTTGTTTAATGTATTGACTTGTTGCTCGGTTAACTTTGACTTCGTTATGAATACTTGTTGTGCTTTAGATAGTTGTACATACATGGAAGATAATTATACTTTTTATGAATAGTAGATGTGGTGGGAAGGCTGCGGGTGACCCTATATATAAGCATCGATGATTCCTTTAAAGTAGAATTATAAGAAGTGTATGTGCATCGTATTTGTTGGTTGATTCACTTGTTATGATATGGACCGAGATGTCAATTTGCTTAATTGTTGATTTGATTGATTGTATGATTGAATTGTTGATATGGACATGTTAGCGCATTATTCATTATATAAGTCGCACCGTTAGCGCATTATTCATTATATAAGTCGCACCGTTAGCGCATTGTTCATTATATAAGTCGCACCGTTAGCGCATTATTCATTATATAAGTCGCACCGTTAGCGCATTATTCATTATATAAGTCGCACCGTTAGCGCATTATTCATTATATAAGTCGCACCGTTAGCGCATTATTCATTATATAAGTCGCACCGTTAGCGCATTATTCATTATATAAGTCGCACCGTTAGCGCATTATTCATTATATAAGTCGCACCGTTAGCGCATTATTCATTATATAAGTCGCACCGTTAGCGCATTATTCATTATATAAGTCGCACCGTTAGCGCATTATTCATTATATAAGTCGCACCGTTAGCGCATTATTCATTATATAAGTCGCACCGTTAGCGCATTATTCATTATATAAGTCGCACCGTTAGCGCATTATTCATTATATAAGTCGCACCGTTAGCGCATTATTCATTATATAAGTCGCACCGTTAGCGCATTATTCATTATATAAGTCGCACCGTTAGCGCATTATTCATTATATAAGTCGCACCGTTAGCGCATTATTCATTATATAAGTCGCACCGTTAGCGCATTATTCATTATATAAGTCGCACCGTTAGCGCATTATTCATTATATAAGTCGCACCGTTAGCGCATTATTCATTATATAAGTCGCACCGTTAGCGCATTATTCATTATATAAGTCGCACCGTTAGCGCATTATTCATTATATAAGTCGCACCGTTAGCGCATTATTCATTATATAAGTCGCACCGTTAGCGCATTATTCATTATATAAGTCGCACCGTTAGCGCATTATTCATTATATAAGTCGCACCGTTAGCGCATTATTCATTATATAAGTCGCACCGTTAGCGCATTATTCATTATATAAGTCGCACCGTTAGCGCATTATTCATTATATAAGTCGCACCGTTAGCGCATTATTCATTATATAAGTCGCACCGTTAGCGCATTATTCATTATATAAGTCGCACCGTTAGCGCATTATTCATTATATAAGTCGCACCGTTAGCGCATTATTCATTATATAAGTCGCACCGTTAGCGCATTATTCATTATATAAGTCGCACCGTTAGCGCATTATTCATTATATAAGTCGCACCGTTAGCGCATTATTCATTATATAAGTCGCACCGTTAGCGCATTATTCATTATATAAGTCGCACCGTTAGCGCATTATTCATTATATAAGTCGCACCGTTAGCGCATTATTCATTATATAAGTCGCACCGTTAGCGCATTATTCATTATATAAGTCGCACCGTTAGCGCATTATTCATTATATAAGTCGCACCGTTAGCGCATTATTCATTATATAAGTCGCACCGTTAGCGCATTATTCATTATATAAGTCGCACCGTTAGCGCATTATTCATTATATAAGTCGCACCGTTAGCGCATTATTCATTATATAAGTCGCACCGTTAGCGCATTATTCATTATATAAGTCGCACCGTTAGCGCATTATTCATTATATAAGTCGCACCGTTAGCGCATTATTCATTATATAAGTCGCATCGTTAGCGCAATTATTATTATTTTCTCCCACGAAATTGGTTTATGGTCAGAAACCAAGTACATCTCGTATAAGAGTTTTTTTTAGTTGTGCGATATATGTTAGAGTTGCTCCACCACAACGCACAAAGATGAGACCTCAAAGAATGTTGGAAATAATGTTGGGAAAATAAGCATGCCTTGGAAGTATGTAGACTCATGCTTTGATTCTGTTCGAAACTGTCTGATTAACTAGATAGTAGTATGGTTGTTTTGGGTATGAGTTAAAACATGAAAGAGGTGTACGTAATCAATAAAGCCATCATTGGGAGATATATTTATGGCTTAAGTTCTCATTGATATGATTTAGTTTTCCCAACATTAGGGGGAGATGTTCCCAACATTAGGGAAAGATGGAAAGCAGCTTGAAATTGAAATGAGTAAGAATGAATTATCAAAGATCCTCACACAAATGAATATCAACTTAAAACTTGTAGGATAATTCATTCACAACATTTAGTAATTGCCAGCCATGTGAACCGACTAAAGAGAATGTGAATGTATAAATCACATATACCAGCTGCTAATGCTCCATTTGGTAATCAGTATACATATGATTAAAGCATGTACATGAGTCGATTCCAAATAAATTCCTCGAAAAAAAGGAGCATGAAATTAAGATGGTCAAATTCGAGGTATCAAAGACCCCAAAAGATTTACTAATGAGTAACTAGACATTAAGGTTATGGATAAACCTCAGGTACCTGAAAATAATGAGATCTCAATAAACTATATTATGTCTAGATAATTATGGCTTAAGTTGTCATTGATATGTTTTGGTTTTCCCAACATTAGGGGGAGATGTTCCCAACATTAGGGAAAGATGGAAAGCAGCTTGAAATTGAAATGAGTAAGAATGAATTATCAAAGATCCTCACACAAATGAATATCAACTTAAAACTTGTAGGATAATTCATTCACAACATTTAGTAATTGCCAGCCATGTGAACCGACTAAAGAGAATGTGAATGTATAAATCACATATACCAGCTGCTAATGCTCCATTTGGTAATCAGTATACATATGATTAAAGCATGTACATGAGTCGATTCCAAATAAATTCCTCGAAAAAAAGGAGCATGAAATTAAGATGGTCAAATTCGAGGTATCAAAGACCCCAAAAGATTTACTAATGAGTAACTAGACATTAAGGTTATGGATAAACCTCAGGTACCTGAAAATAATGAGATCTCAATAAACTATATTATGTCTAGATAATTTATGGCTTAAGTTCTCATTGATATGATTTAGTTTTCCCAACATTAGGGGGAGATGTTCCCAACATTAGGGAAAGATGGAAAGCAGCTTGAAATTGAAATGAGTAAGAATGAATTATCAAAGATCCTCACACAAATGAATATCAACTTAAAACTTGTAGGATAATTCATTCACAACATTTAGTAATTGCCAGCCATGTGAACCGACTAAAGAGAATGTGAATGTATAAATCACATATACCAGCTGCTAATGCTCCATTTGGTAATCAGTATACATATGATTAAAGCATGTACATGAGTCGATTCCAAATAAATTCCTCGAAAAAAAGGAGCATGAAATTAAGATGGTCAAATTCGAGGTATCAAAGACCCCAAAAGATTTACTAATGAGTAACTAGACATTAAGGTTATGGATAAACCTCAGGTACCTGAAAATAATGAGATCTCAATAAACTATATTATGTCTAGATAATTATGGCTTAAGTTGTCATTGATATGTTTTGGTTTTCCCAACATTAGGGGGAGATGTTCCCAACATTAGGGAAAGATGGAAAGCAGCTTGAAATTGAAATGAGTAAGAATGAATTATCAAAGATCCTCACACAAATGAATATCAACTTAAAACTTGTAGGATAATTCATTCACAACATTTAGTAATTGCCAGCCATGTGAACCGACTAAAGAGAATGTGAATGTATAAATCACATATACCAGCTGCTAATGCTCCATTTGGTAATCAGTATACATATGATTAAAGCATGTACATGAGTCGATTCCAAATAAATTCCTCGAAAAAAAGGAGCATGAAATTAAGATGGTCAAATTCGAGGTATCAAAGACCCCAAAAGATTTACTAATGAGTAACTAGACATTAAGGTTATGGATAAACCTCAGGTACCTGAAAATAATGAGATCTCAATAAACTATATTATGTCTAGATAATTATGGAATCGAAAAAGAGAAATCGACGTCGATAATGGTTTTGCATAGCGCTAAGTACCATGAATAATTATGAGGATCATGAAATCATGCATGGAAATAAAGTTCTAAAATATATATGATTGGCCAAAAGGAAAAGACGCAAAAGTTGGACCTCGAGTCCGTACACCTGAAAGTGTAACGTTTTATGATATAATTGATGAGTGCGAAAAATAAATGACAAAATCACATGTATGATACATAAGGCATAATCTTCTAAGTAATGGACATCCAAGATGGAGTAATACGAATAAATATATATGATTGGCCAAAAGGAAAAGACGCAAAAGTTGGACCTCGAGTCCGTACACCTGAAAGTGTAACGTTTTATGATATAATTGATGAGTGCGAAAAATAAATGACAAAATCACATGTATGATACATAAGGCACAATCTTCTAAGTAATGGACATCCAAGATGGAGTATTACGAATAAATATATAGTGGTTGTCCATATATGATACAACTGGGTCATTGTGAAATTTATTATGGAATAAGGATTTTTCGCAAAAGATATAGACTTGATACGATGAGTTTTATTCTCACGTGGTGGATGCAACTATTGATATCTTATAAGTCTGGCAATATAAAATAATATGAAACTGCGTCTTATGGATTATTTTGAGCTCTGAAGATATTATATATGCATAGAGTATGCGTTGTTCTTTAAATTGCAATATTGCTTGAAGTATATAAAATGCACGGAGCATGTCTAATGACCCAAAGATGCTACAAACATATTTGAAAGGTTTTTGAGAACAAGATGTAGCAAATATAATCTATAAGTGTATAATAGATATTTGGTAAAGTTTTTTTTGAATATTTAGCTTGAAGTTATGAAATTTATTTGCCTAGGGATATTATAGAAATGTAGAACTTGAATAAGTTATGAATGCAAAAGATCTCTGTGACAATTTTATGTTTATAAGTGTGAGATGGAAAATCTCGAAAAACAAAATCGAACATTCTGGTGATGAATAGTTACTCAAAAGGAATTATATGATGAGGAAAATATTTTTGTGGGTTATATCTATATATTGAGTATACTAAATAATTTGTATATATGATCACTTGGTATTAATAAAGATCACTTAATGTTAACAAAGATAGTATTGATAAAGATCGCTTTCATTCCTTAAAGGTGGAGATAAGTTCTTGATTCAAAATACTATCTTTGAGTAGCATCGGGTCATTATTAATATGCCAATATATTGTTTTTCGTTCTTCTAGTAAAGATAGAGATCTTATCCCATGAGAATGTATTAGAATGGGTAAACATATACCCACGAGGCGATAAAGGTATATAAATATATATTATACTAACACATCAAAGAAGTTTTTTTGTTTTGGTAATGCAGGATGGTCCATTACAAACACATATGTATTTATCAAGTTTATGAAAAGATGATAAACATGAAGATAATGCATCATGGATTTTTCAACTATTCAGGATTGTATATCAATGAAGCTTGTTCGTGATACTAACGACTCAAGAGTTCAAGTGATGTGATCATGAGGGGGAGAAGATACGCGTTGCACTCTTTTTCCCTTGGCCATGGCTTTGTCCCATTGGGTTTTCCTGGCAAGGTTTTTAATGAGGCAACATCCCAAACGTATCGAAAGAACTATGTACTCTTTTTCCTTCACTAGGTTTTTGTCCCATTGGTTTTCCCTAGTAAGGTTTTAACGAGGCATATTCTTTTAACCCGTGGATAGCCAAGGGGGAGTGTTATGAAATCATTATTATGTGGCTATCCACATTCACCTCCATAACCTTTCATATTATATATTTATGTATGTATTAAGTGTATATATATATATATATATATAGGTTCATGTATGTGGATTGAGATATCAATGAAAAAGAACACTCTCATATTCTCTCTATTGTTCTTTACTTCTTTTATTGTTGTTATATGTTATGTTATACTTTGCTATTAGGTTGTTGTTTTACAAATTTATTATACATTATCTGGTTTTGTTATAAAGTTTTGGTTGAACTTGTATCAGTAATTACATCAATTATCAATACAATATTAACCATATCATCGTTTTAACTCATATATATACAATAGTATTTTATTAGATACATATAACAACCACTGGCTTAAACCCAGTGGCCAGGGGTATCTTCTAAATTCACTATGTGGGCCCGGGGATGAGTTTATCCAAGGTCTCAGGTTCGAGTCTTGGGGTTCTCATCTCAAAGGTATTTTCCATGAGGAGGGGTTGGAGGTCCAGAAATATCTGGTTAAAATTGCCTCCAACACGTCTGAATCGAAACTCACTTTGCAAAAAACATATAACATTTCCTCTTATAAGAAAAAAGTTGTTCTCTTGTCGTCAAACTTAGGTGTTTCTTATACTCATTTTACCAAATTGACATTTACTTTTCCAAATCAATTGGTTGTATGCTAAATCAATCTTTAGTTGATTTCATCACGTTGTCTTTGATTTAGTTGTAGTTTTTATTTATGTTGTTGCTCAAGATTTAAGTTTGATTTTTTATTTCTTCCTATCCAATCGTCCTAAAAGATGCATTCCTCCATTCCATCAAATGTGATTGAGTTTTTTAGTGTTTTTAATACTTTCGATACCCATTTGGTATGTAATTGATCAAATTACTGCACTAGATAATGACTTAAGGAGATGAGATTGTGTTGGATGTTTTAGCGGCGATTCCCTAGCGGTTCAGGGACTAGTAGCTTTACGCCTCTAAACAAGTGTGTGTTGTGATTTTCGGGGTAAAAATAAAATATATATAATATCACCGTGGAGTAAATCGTTCTTTATATGGGATATTATACCTCGGAAGACATAAAATATATATAATATCACCGTGGAGTAAATCGTTCTTTATATGGGATATTATACCTCGGAAGACAAACTATAATTTTGGGTAAATCTATGCTTATTTTAGGGGTCTAAGATAAGTTTGGAAAGGATTTGTGTCTTTCTTTTTGACCGTTGTACCGAGGATATATGGGAAAGATTTGCATGTATCCTTCTGCACAGTGACGGCTTAAGGTTTTTGGAGGCCTCAAACGAGATCAATTTTGGAGGCCTAGTTCATTACCATATAGATTAAAGTAAAAAAAAAATAGTTTGACTTTTGTTATTGAATTACTAGTAATAAAAAAACAACAGATGTTGATGCAAAAAACAATAAGAGTGTTACCACAATGCAAATTATATATGGTACTTACTCCGAAATCCAAATGTTAAGTCTAATATACAAAATATTGAGGCTTTAGAATTTTGGAGGCATAAAGCGATCGCAAGTTTCATAATATTGTTGAGCCACCTCTGCTTCTGCATAATTATCGTAGAAGCTAGACTTCGTATTGTTGAAGAAGAGTATGTCCCTCTATAAATGATACGAAGGGGATTAGTGTGGAGCCTATGAAGAGGGCTTCACTTGTGGCTTAGCGAGGTTGGTATAGTGGTGGGAGCTCTATATGGGGTATATCATCTATACAATGTGATGTGAAAGCTTCACATAATGTGTGCTTGATCAAACTTTGAACAACTTCTTCAGGTTTATAGCATATAATTAATTAATTAAAGAGACGTGTAACTTTTTTGAACAACGAGTTTGTAATTAGTAATTTACATTCGAGACAACACATTAATATCAGCTTGACAATACATAATTTGAACCACGCATGTCTTAGATGAAATTCAAGACTCTCACCCCCCCCCCCCCCCCCCCCCCCCCACCCCAACACACACACCACATATGTTAATCCCACGCGTGCCTTTTAGTTGATTTAAATAACGCATAGGATAAAAAACGTACAGTCAGAAAGCTAAGGATGCCATATGCAGTTTTGAGCAAACCAAGGGGACCAAAATAATGAAAAAGAAGAGTAAAGATGAAGAACCCTAATTTATTCAATTACACTTTCTGCTGCTTTCGTAAGATAAAAATAAAATAAAAAAAAAAAAAAAAAAAAAAAAAAAAAAAAAAAAAAAAAAAAAAAAAAAAAAAAAAAAAAAAAAAAAAAAAAAAAAAAAAAAAAAAAAAAAAAAAAAAAAAAAAAAAAAAAAAAAAAAAAAAAAAAAAAAAAAAAAAAAAAAAAAAAAAAAAAAAAAAAAAAAAAAAAAAAAAAAAAAAAAAAAAAAAAAAAAAAAAAAAAAAAAAAAAAAAAAAAAAAAAAAAAAAAAAAAAAAAAAAAAAAAAAAAAAAAAAAAAAAAAAAAAAAAAAAAAAAAAAAAAAAAAAAAAAAAAAAAAAAAAAAAAAAAAAAAAAAAAAAAAAAAAAAAAAAAAAAAAAAAAAAAAAAAAAAAAAAAAAAAAAAAAAAAAAAAATTAACATATAAACTAAAATAAACAAAAAAAAAAAAAAAAAAAAATAGTTTGACTTTTGTTATTGAATTACTAGTAATAAAAAAACAACAGATGTTGATGCAAAAAACAATAAGAGTGTTACCACAATGCAAATTATATATGGTACTTACTCCGAAATCCAAATGTTAAGTCTAATATACAAAATATTGAGGCTTTAGAATTTTGGAGGCATAGTTCATTACCATATAGATTAAAGTAAAAAAAAAATAGTTTGACTTTTGTTATTGAATTACTAGTAATAAAAAAACAACAGATGTTGATGCAAAAAACAATAAGAGTGTTACCACAATGCAAATTATATATGGTACTTACTCCGAAATCCAAATGTTAAGTCTAATATACAAAATATTGAGGCTTTAGAATTTTGGAGGCATAGTTCATTACCATATAGATTAAAGTAAAAAAAAAATAGTTTGACTTTTGTTATTGAATTACTAGTAATAAAAAAACAACAGATGTTGATGCAAAAAACAATAAGAGTGTTACCACAATGCAAATTATATATGGTACTTACTCCGAAATCCAAATGTTAAGTCTAATATACAAAATATTGAGGCTTTAGAATTTTGGAGGCATAGTCATTACCATATAGAATCTTAAACTTGTAAATAAAAAAAAACACTCATTAATGAGTGGTGATATTCGTACCACTCTTTTTGATAAATATACCACATTGCTGCATTAACAACTTGTACAGTCTGCTATGTGAGTTGTACATTGTGGTAGATTAATCAAAAAAAGTGGTACGGATATCACCTCCCTTGTTTTAAATCATAGTTTCCATACATGAAAGTAGCCCGAATCATATTTAAGCTGGTTTTCCCACCATTGGGTCTTAAGGTGTAACAGTTTTTGTTCCCTTGAGGAAAGGTTCTAAGATCTGAAAGAGGTTGCGTGGGAGCATTGGGTTGTTCAGGTATCTATATTCTAAAGGCATGTTCCTATTCTCTCCTGTGTTTACAAACGGTCCATCAGAAGTATAACTTATACCCGTTTCAGGATCCACAAAGTTCATATACCACATAATACCAAACATAAACAAATCAACCAAATAAGATATAAAAAACATGGCATACAGACTATAACTTAGTTTAGGCGAGAACACATGTTTACGTTATCATTGTCAAAATCTCACAAGTGGAGTTAAAGATACATTCAAAAAGTTATTTAGTCAATGAATAACTATTTTATTAATCAAATCATAATACAATGCTACATGCCTACATTAGGTTAAGCCCTAAGTCAAACTATACAAAACTATATTATCTAACACAACAGAAAAGCGAAAACATTATTTTGTTTATGGCTAACCTGTTTGAAGCAGTGCATGAACATGAAGATACTATACAGCAACACCGAAAGGAGTAAATGAAGATAGAAAGCCATGATTTGCTACTAATTAACCTCTCTCTCTTTATGTTTTGAACACTTTAATTAGGTGGACATAGACTTGTCCTTAATTAGTTTATGAATCAGAGTCTTGCAAAGTGGCTATACTATTAAACAGAAGTGGAAGTTGTTAAAAATGCCAAGCCAATCCAAACTAACTACTAATTAGAAGATGCTAATTGAACATGTTTAGTGCATGGTATGGAACAAATTATAGTCAAATTAAAACCGGAGTAAGCCCAAAGTTGGAACTGAATACCAAACCGAAAAACCTTATCGTATAGGGATGGGGATTTCAGTATTTTCCTGTCTAGTACCGAATGAACTGGGTTGTCAGGAAATCCAATTAAATTTTGACATACATGATAAAACAAATAAGAAAATCTGACCAGGCAATCAGATCTTCATTAAGATATAACTAGTATCCTTACCTGTGCGTTGCGGCGGGAATTGAGTAGATTATTTATAGACTTTGGCGTACTGTCAGATAGAATTTGTTTTCAGATTCCCGAAAACAGCGGCCTCCCAAAACTGCCCGTTATTTTTTCACGATATGTTGCCGAAGTGACCAGATAAAGCCCTGGAATCCTCCTACAATGCTGTATATGTAATGAAGAGTCAGATAACAGACATAAAAGAATTATTTAGAGATAAAATCCTGATATGATCAAAAATCCTTCTACAATTTATGGACTCAGGCAGGTTAGATCAAACTTAATTTTATTGCAATATGGACAAAGATGTGTTGCTGGGATAGTCCAATACACCCATGACCCAACATTTTTCAACCCGCTACCCAACTCGCTCATTTTGCGAACTTCAACAGAGGCTTTGTAACTGCAAAATGAAGCAAAAGCTTTACCTGATCTTTGACCCGCTGGCCAACTCTTTGCTCTTTTAGATCTCCAATCAATCAATCATGTTAGCTTATGTGTTGATGCTGGTTTATATTTCTTCGCTTCTTCCTCACTTACCATCACCAAAGCTTCTTTTGCAGGGACCACACTTTCCCACTGAAAATCTCATAAAATACTACAACCAAAAGATTAATAAAAAGATATAATATCTATATAAACTAAGGTTAGCCATTAAATTCTAAACAAATACGAAAATGAAATTCAGATTTCAAACAAACTTTCAATGATCAAGAACACATATAAACTACAGATGATGTAACATACATAGCAATAAATGATAAAGTTTTAGAGATCCAGCAAGTATAGAGGTTGTCCACTTAAGTTGTACTGCATGTAAGTGTGCAAACATACGAGTGCAGAAAAACAGAAGAAATTATGGTACAATCAGAAGTTAGACGCATTAGCAGGAAACACGGCAACATACCTTAATGCTCTAAATGCACTTAATCGGACAGTGAACAAAAAGTTAGATCTTTATGGCCATACTAATCGAATTTAACTTCGTCATACTTGACCTTAAATGATACTGTAGGCATAGCGCACTTTGCAAAATCAGTTGTATTTAATATCCTAACTATCTGAATATGATTGTTGGTATCTTCATTTTAGAAAGGTAAGCCATTGTACCTTTATTTTAAGTCTTTGAATCTCTCTCAGCCTGCATAAACTATAGCAACTCAGGTTTGTATTTTTTGTTTTTATAACTCAGATTGTACTATCTCTGGATAAGCACTCATAGCTTGACTTTTATAGTCAAGCACACTACTTTCTAAAATTAATAGAAAATGGTTGATTTCTATGATCAAACATACTATTTTATTGGCTTCAAAACATGTATTTTAATTTCTGAAAGTGCTATCCTCTCAAAGATCATATCATAATTGTAGCCTGGTAAGAAACGCTAAAAAGTCCAAAAGATCATGTAACATTTAAATAAACATACAATATGCGTCCAAAGAATTTGCACATTCAAATTATATTGCTAATCAACGCACTAATAAGATACCTGTTTGTGAGGTGCTCGAAGATAGCTTAGTGTTAAAGTTGAGGTAATACATAGATACACAGCTCTAAATGATTTTCACTGAAAAGAGAATTGAAATATAAAGTAAATTTGTAAAACTTAAATCACATATTTAAGCTCAAACATATAAGTTACAACATGCAAAAAAACCACCAAAAAGCAACAAATTCATCTATAATATATTAAACATTAAAACACTACTTTGTGCCACCGTACGTAATGAACAGGATCAAGCTACAGCTAGCAAAAGCAGGTCATTATATCTTAAAGATAATTACCTAACATTTAATTGATACAAAATATAGATATAGATTATGAGTAATGTAAATCATATATTTACAATAGAGTTAATGACACAAATCGTCCCTGTGGTTTACGTAAATAGTCACCTTTCGTCCTTTAAAATCAAAACCTCAAGGACAGTCCTTTATAGGTGGATAAGGATCATGTTCGGTCCTTTGACTATTTGACCGTCAAGTGGTCTCCGTTAAACCCCCCACGTGACACCCACGTGAGGGGTACTCCAGTCTTTTCCATCACTAAAGGACCATCAATGATACTTTTTTCATAAATAAAGGACCATTGGTGATATTTTTTTTACTTTAATCAACCTTATATTATAACAATTTTTTTTTATCTTCAATCAAAAACTTTCAGATCAAAAAAATATCTATATCTATATCTCCATCCTTTTTCTACAAATAGAAAAAGGAAAAGCAGATCTCTTCCCCCTCCCAAATTAAAATCAAAAATCAATCTACCTAATCTCTATATCTATATCTCCATACCATACTCATTTCAATCAGATCGAATATATATATATATACACATTTCAATCGAAGACATATATATACATATAAATACATACACACATGATCGAATATATATACACATTTCAATCGAACATGATCGAATATATATATATATATATATATATATATATATATATATATATATATATATATATATATATATATATATATATATATATATATATATATATATATATATATATATATATATATATATATATATATATATATATATATATATATATATATATATATATATATATATATATATATATATATATATATATATATATATATATATATATATATATATATATATATATATATATATATATATATATATATATATATATATATATATATATATATATATATATATATATATATATATATATATATATATATATATATATATATATATATATATATATATATATATATATATATATATATATATATATATATATATATATATATATATATATATATATATATATATATATATATATATATATATATATATATATATATATATATATATATATATATATATATATATATATATATATATATATATATATATATATATATATATATATATATATATATATATATATATATATATATATATATATATATATATATATATATATATATATATATATATATATATATATATATATATATATATATATATATATATATATATATATATATATATATATATATATATATATATATATATATATATATATATATATATATATATATATATATATATATATATATATATATATATATATATATATATATATATATATATATATATATATATATATATATATATATATATATATATATATATATATATATATATATATATATATATATATATATATATATATATATATATATATATATATATATATATATATATATATATATATATATATATATATATATATATATATATATATATATATATATATATATATATATATATATATATATATATATATATATATATATATATATATATATATATATATATATATATATATATATATATATATATATATATATATATATATATATATATATATATATATATATATATATATATATATATATATATATATATATATATATATATATATATATATATATATATATATATATATATATATATATATATATATATATATATATATATATATATATATATATATATATATATATATATATATATATATATATATATATATATATATATATATATATATATATATATATATATATATATATATATATATATATATATATATATATATATATATATATATATATATATATATATATATATATATATATATATATATATATATATATATATATATATATATATATATATATATATATATATATATATATATATATATATATATATATATATATATATATATATATATATATATATATATATATATATATATATATATATATATATATATATATATATATATATATATATATATATATATATATATATATATATATATATATATATATATATATATATATATATATATATATATATATATATATATATATATATATATATATATATATATATATATATATATATATATATATATATATATATATATATATATATATATATATATATATATATATATATATATATATATATATATATATATATATATATATATATATATATATATATATATATATATATATATATATATATATATATAACCTTATCCTCCTATAAAGGATTGTCCTTGAGGTTTTGGATTTTAAAGGACGAAAGGTGACTATTTAGGTAAACCACAAGGACGATTTATGTCATTAACTCTTTACAATATTTATATGTATATGTGTGTGTGATTGATTATGAGAAATTAGATATTAGGGTTCTACCTGTTAGTGAGAAAAAGGGCAGCGCCAATTGATAATCACGGCCTTGTGACCGTGGTGTGGTTATCTTCTTTCTTCTCTGGCGACGGTGGTGTTGTTATCTCCCTTCTTCTACGACGACGGCGGTGTGGTTATCTCCCTTCTTCTACGACGATGCAGGTGTGGTTGTCTCCCTTCTTCTACGACGACGGCGGTGTGGTTATCTCCCTTCTTCTACGACGACGGCGGTGTGGTTATCTCCCTTCTTCTACGACGATGCAGATTGATAATCACGGCCTTGTGACCGTGGTGTGGTTATCTTCTTTCTTCTCTGGCGACGGTGGTGTTGTTATCTCCCTTCTTCTACGACGACGGCGGTGTGGTTATCTCCCTTCTTCTACGACGATGCAGGTGTGGTTGTCTCCCTTCTTCTACGACGACGGCGGTGTGGTTATCTCCCTTCTTCTACGACGACGGCGGTGTGGTTATCTCCCTTCTTCTACGACGACGGCGGTGTGGTTATCTCCCTTCTTCTACGACGACGGCGGTGTGGTTATCTCCCTTCTTCTACGACGACGGCGGTGTGGTTATCTCCCTTCTTCTACGACGACGGCGGTGTGGTTATCTCCCTTCTTCTACGACGACGGCGGTGTGGTTATCTCCCTTCTTCTACGACGACGGCGGTGTGGTTATCTCCCTTCTTCTACGACGACGGCGGTGTGGTTATCTCCCTTCTTCTACGACGACGGCGGTGTGGTTATCTCCCTTCTTCTACGACGACGGCGGTGTGGTTATCTCCCTTCTTCTACGACGACGGCGGTGTGGTTATCTCCCTTCTTCTACGACGACGGCGGTGTGGTTATCTCCCTTCTTCTACGACGACGGCGGTGTGGTTATCTCCCTTCTTCTACGACGACGGCGGTGTGGTTATCTCCCTTCTTCTACGACGACGGCGGTGTGGTTATCTCCCTTCTTCTACGACGATGCAGATTGATAATCACGGCCTTGTGACCGTGGTGTGGTTATCTTCTTTCTTCTCTGGCGACGGTGGTGTTGTTATCTCCCTTCTTCTACGACGACGGCGGTGTGGTTATCTCCCTTCTTCTACGACGATGCAGGTGTGGTTGTCACGGCCTTGTGACCGTGGTGTGGTTATCTTCTTTCTTCTCTGGCGACGGTGGTGTTGTTATCTCCCTTCTTCTACGACGACGGCGGTGTGGTTATCTCCCTTCTTCTACGACGATGCAGGTGTGGTTGTCTCCCTTCTTCTACGACGACGGCGGTGTGGTTATCTCCCTTCTTCTACGACGACGGCGGTGTGGTTATCTCCCTTCTTCTACGACGACGGCGGTGTGGTTATCTCCCTTCTTCTACGACGACGGCGGTGTGGTTATCTCCCTTCTTCTACGACGACGGCGGTGTGGTTATCTCCCTTCTTCTACGACGACGGCGGTGTGGTTATCTCCCTTCTTCTACGACGACGGCGGTGTGGTTATCTCCCTTCTTCTACGACGACGGCGGTGTGGTTATCTCCCTTCTTCTACGACGACGGCGGTGTGGTTATCTCCCTTCTTCTACGACGACGGCGGTGTGGTTATCTCCCTTCTTCTACGACGATGCAGGTGTGGTTAGTTCCTCATTTATGAGGTGATTAGAAAGAAAAATTTACTTTTTTCTTTCTTAACCTTTTTTCCACTCTTACACTACATTCTTGAGTTGTTTTTATAAAAGAATGGGAAGGAAAAATAAAGAAATAACTAGTAATTTACCCGTACGTTGCCACGGAAGACATTTTTTTACACGACAAAGCCTTGGTACAAACAATATAGAGTAGTATTAGAGTAATACAAATACATTTATGTCAAATTTTCGAACCCAAATTTAAAAAAGGCAAAAATTAATGTAGAATCTAAAAAAACATTATATATAACGGAACAAAAGAAAACAATCAAAACTAAATATTTAAAGGTAAAACGTAAATTGTACATTTTGTTTAAAAACTTGTAAAAACCATTAGAAACTATGTTTATTTATAGGTTAGAAGATAATATGATACAAATAATTTAGGGAAAGGATTCTCTAAAGTTATCCCAACTTGACTAGTCAAGTTGGGATAACTTTAGGGAACCCCCTCCCATAAGTTTAACATAGTAAAACAATATGTTGGTATACCAAATTTACAACCAGCAATTATATATATGATGATTTATTTTTTTCAATTTAGTTTTGTTGTTCGTCGTATTCATTCAATGTTTTCAAAAATGTTTGCATTCAGTGAGTTATTGATGAATAGTTGAAGTAATTAAATATTTTCATAACTAATTGCATATAATAACAAAGTACAAACAATGTTTGATATTTACCCAACAAGCAAAGCAATGATGTAGTAGTATTTCGGTCTTAAAAGAACTATTAATGAAAAAAAATACAAATACTATATTGTTGATTATAAACATATGATAGATTATCTATTTTGTTATACGGTTAAAGGTTTTAGTTGAACTTGTATTACTAATAGCATAGGTTATCAAAATTGACTAACTTATCAAAACAGATAACTAACTCATAAATTTTATTAGTTTTGGCGTGTGTCCTGTCCGTCTAAACAAGTTTTTTAGATTCGTCATTGATACATATAACATCTCCTGTAAGAAAAAAGATGGCCTCTTGTCATCAAGCTCAAGTGTTTTTCTACTTATACCACCAGATTGACATTTGCTCTTCCAAATCACTTGGTTCAATACTAAATCAATGTTGTCTTTGGTCATCACGTCGTCTCTGGTGAAGTTGTATCCTTTTTTTTGTTTATGTTATCACACTCAAGATTCAAGTTTGATATAAGGGTGGGTTATTTAGAGTACAAGCAATCCAAAAAGTACAAAAAGTACAAGGCACCGTTGGATCTTCTTCCTCCTTCTTCATTCTTCTCCGACGACCGCCACACTTTCTCCTTCTTCCTCCCTTCTCCGGCGAGACAACCACCGCCACCACCTCCGACGACATCTCCGACGACTTTTCCGGCGAGAATCAGGTTCGTTTTCGGGTGGATACGGTACGGGCGTTGCCCTCATCCGTTCTAAACTGGTTGTCACGGGACGCATATGGGAATCGTATGGATTTGATGGGCGGCGATCCAAGAGATGGTGGCGGTTGATACGGTACGGGCGTTGCCCTCATCCGTTCTAAACTGGTTGTCACGGGACGCATATGGGAATCGTATGGATTTGATGGGCGGCGATCCAAGAGATGGTGGCGGTTTGATACGGTACGGGCGTTGCCCTCATCCGTTCTAAACTGGTTGTCACGGGACGCATATGGGAATCGTATGGATTTGATGGGCGGCGATCCAAGAGATGGTGGCGGTTTGATACGGTACGGGCGTTGCCCTCATCCGTTCTAAACTGGTTGTCACGGGACGCATATGGGAATCGTATGGATTTGATGGGCGGCGATCCAAGAGATGGTGGCGGTTTGATACGGTACGGGCGTTGCCCTCATCCGTTCTAAACTGGTTGTCACGGGACGCATATGGGAATCGTATGGATTTGATGGGCGGCGATCCAAGAGATGGTGGCGGTTTGATACGGTACGGGCGTTGCCCTCATCCGTTCTAAACTGGTTGTCACGGGACGCATATGGGAATCGTATGGATTTGATGGGCGGCGATCCAAGAGATGGTGGCGGTTTGATACGGTACGGGCGTTGCCATCATCCGTTCTAAACTGGTTGTCACGGGACACATATGGGAATCGTATTGATTTGATGGGCGAAGGATTCCTTAAAGTTATCCCAACTTAACGAGTCAAGTTGGGAAGATCTTGACCTTTCATCCAAAGGTCAAGATCTTCTCAGTCAAGTTGGGATAATTTTAGGGTTGGTATACCAAATTTACAACCAGCAATTATATATATGATGATTTATTTTTTTCAATTTAGTTTTGTTGTTCGTCGTATTCATTCAATGTTTTCAAAAATGTTTGCATTCAGTGAGTTATTGATGAATAGTTGAAGTAATTAAATATTTTCATAACTAATTGCATATAATAACAAAGTACAAACAATGTTTGATATTTACCCAACAAG
>CM067174.1:43532239-43614739 GCA_034093135.1 Erigeron breviscapus | reverse complement strand
TGAGGGTCTTGGGCCTGGAGAGACCCAGGTTCATTTGGCGGATTAATAGGAGGTTTTCCTCCCTCCGTGGTTCCCTGAAATTCGAATGACATCCTGCCCGAAGGACGTAGGGGCCGATAAGTGGGACGAACAGGCTCTGGCCATTCGAACGTTAAAAAAAAATATTTATATTTATCATTGAGGTAAAACCTCAGTGGTATCTCAGTCCTCCCATGAGGGTCTTGGGCCTGGAGAGACCCAGGTTCATTTGGCGGATTAATAGGAGGTTTTCCTCCCTCCGTGGTTCCCTGAAATTCGAATGACATCCTGCCCGAAGGACGTAGGGGCCGATAAGTGGGACGAACATGCTCTGACCATTCCAACGTAAAAAAAATATATTTATATTTATCATTGAGGTAAAACCTCAGTGGTATCTCAGTCCTCCCATGAGGGTCTTGGGCCTGGAGAGACCCAGGTTCATTTGGCGGATTAATAGGAGGTTTTCCTCCCTCCGTGGTTCCCTGAAATTCGAATGACATCCTGCCCGAAGGACGTAGGGGCCGATAAGTGGGACGAACATGCTCTGACCATTCGAACGTTAAAAAAAATATATTTATATTTATCATTGAGGTAAAACCTCAGTGGTATCTCAGTCCTCCCATGAGGGTCTTGGGCCTGGAGAGACCCAGGTTCATTTGGCGGATTAATAGGAGGTTTTCCTCCCTCCGTGGTTCCCTGAAATTCGAATGACATCCTGCCCGAAGGACGTAGGGGCCGATAAGTGGGACGAACAGGCTCTGACATTCGAACGTTCAAAAAAATATATTTATATTTATCATTGAGGTAAAACCTCAGTGGTATCTCAGTCCTCCCATGAGGGTCTTGGGCCTGGAGAGACCCAGGTTCATTTGGCGGATTAATAGGAGGTTTTCCTCCCTCCGTGGTTCCCTGAAATTCGAATGACATCCTGCCCGAAGGACGTAGGGGCCGATAAGTGGGACGAACAGGCTCTGACCATTCGAACGTTAAAAAAAATATATTTATATTTATCATTGAGGTAAAACCTCAGTGGTATCTCAGTCCTCCCATGAGGGTCTTGGGCCTGGAGAGACCCAGGTTCATTTGGCGGATTAATAGGAGGTTTTCCTCCCTCCGTGGTTCCCTGAAATTCGAATGACATCCTGCCCGAAGGACGTAGGGGCCGATAAGTGGGACGAACATGCTCTGACCATTCGAACGTTAAAAAAAAATATATTTATATTTATCATTGAGGTAAAACCTCAGTGGTATCTCAGTCCTCCCATGAGGGTCTTGGGCCTGGAGAGACCCAGGTTCATTTGGCGGATTAATAGGAGGTTTTCCTCCCTCCGTGGTTCCCTGAAATTCGAATGACATCCTGCCCGAAGGACGTAGGGGCCGATAAGTGGGACGAACAGGCTCTGACCATTCGAACGTTCAAAAAAAAAATATTCTAATTTATCATTGAGGTAAAACCTCAGTGGTATCTCAGTCCTCCCATGAGGGTCTTGGGCCTGGAGAGACCCAGGTTCATTTGGCGGATTAATAGGAGGTTTTCCTCCCTCCGTGGTTCCCTGAAATTCGAATGACATCCTGCCCGAAGGACGTAGGGGCCGATAAGTGGGACGAACAGGCTCTGACCATTCGAACGTTAAAAAAAATATATTTATATTTATCATTGAGGTAAAACCTCAGTGGTATCTCAGTCCTCCCATGAGGGTCTTGGGCCTGGAGAGACCCAGGTTCATTTGGCGGATTAATAGGAGGTTTTCCTCCCTCCGTGGTTCCCTGAAATTCGAATGACATCCTGCCCGAAGGACGTAGGGGCCGATAAGTGGGACGAACAGGCTCTGACCATTCGAACGTTCAAAAAAAATATATTTATATTTATATAGCCATATAATAACGGGATTGACGAGATTTTGTATGAGATTAGATATTATTTTTGTAATCTTTTATATATGGTTATTAATATTAATTAATATTTATATGGCAATGTTTAAGAATAGCTTTAAATTTAAGAGGAGGGCTTAGAATGCTCGGATAACTACCGTTTTATTATATATATATATAGTATTTTATTAGTTTTGGTGTTGTCTACCCCCTCCATCTAAACAAATTTTTTAGATTCACCATAGATACATATAATATTTCCTTTTATAAGAAAAAAGTTGTTTTCTTGTCATCAAACGTGTTTCTTATACTTAATTTACCAAATTGACATTTGCTTTTCCAAATCAATTAGTTGTGTGCTAAATCAATCTTTAGTTGATTTCATCACGTTGTCTATGATTTAGTTGTAAGTTTTTATTTATGTTTTTGCTGAAGATTCAAGTTTGATTTTTTATTTCTTCCTATCCAATCATCCTAAAAGATGTATTCCTCCATCTCATCAAATGTGATTGAGCTTTTTATTTTTTTAAATACTTCCGAGACCCATTTGGTATGTGATTGATCAAATTATTGCACTAGATATCGCACCTTTGGTCTCCAAGGGTTTCTTCGGGTTCCAACTTCTAGCATATAGTCCGCTTGGATGTCACTGTTAGGGTTCGAGCAACTAACCAACTAACACGCCGTTCTAAAAAAAAAAAATAAAATATATATAATATCACCGTGGAGTAAATCGTTCTTTATATGGGATATTATACCTCGGAAGACAAACTATAATTTTGGGTAAATCTATGCTTATTTTAGGGGTCTAAGATAAGTTTGGAAAGGATTTGTGTCTTTCTTTTTGACCGTTGTACCGAGGATATATGGGAAAGATTTGCATGTATCATTCTGCATAATTATCATGGAAGCTAGACTTCGTATTGTTGAAGAAGAGTATTCCCCTTTGTAGATGTCTAGATGATACGAAGGGGATTAGTGTGGAGCCTATGAAGAGGGCTTCACTTGTGGCTTAGCGAGGTTGGTATAGTGGTGGGAGCTCTATATGGGGTATATCATCTATACATGTGATGTGAAAGCTTCATACGAGATATATATAATGTGTGCATTGATCAAACTTTGAACAACTTCTTCAGGTTTATAGCATATAATTAATTAATTAAAGAGACGTGTAACTTTTTTGAACAACGAGTTTGTAATTAGTAATTTACATTCGAGACAACACATTAATATCCAATCGGTGCGAAGCTTGAACCATACATATTTAAATAACGCATAGGATAAAAAACGTATACAGTCAGAAAGCTAAGGATGCCATATGCAGTTTTGAGCAAACCAAGGGGACCAAAATAATGAAAAAGAAGAGTAAAGATGAAGAACCCTAATTTATTCAATTACACTTTCTGCTGCTCTTTCGTTAAAAGATTAGAAAGAAAAAGAAAAGAATGGCACAGGCTATAGCAAGGAGAACGATGAAGAAGATGGTGAACGATTCATCATCAAAGCCGCTATTGTTCAGGAAAACATTCATGTCAAATTCCGACTATACGTTCTCACCATTAACCAACAATCACCACCACTTTCTGCATCCACCCTACCAATCAACAACAACCATCAGATCTTTCTCACCATTAACCAACAAAAGTCAACTCTTCTTTCTTCATCCTTCTGCAACAACATCACGAAGAAACTACTTTTTCCTCTTTCGTCGAGAAGATCATAAGCATCCTCTCTATTCGTATCACGATGAAAAACTTATACCACCAAAGTATCTTCCTTGGCTCGGTTAGTTTCTTTTCTTTTTTCTCCTTTTTATATTATATATTATTCCATATACCATTCGGTGGATCTGGAAGCAGCCTCTCTACCTTTGAGTAGAGGTAAGGTCTGTCTACATCATACCTCCTCCATAGCCCGGCTTATGCCGGGATTGGGTACCTTGTTGTTGTTGTTGTGTATATATATACGCATTGATTAATTGAATGATGGTATCTTGTTTTCGTCTACTAGCGGTGCCTGGGGGGATATTAGCTTTCATCTACATGGTAGACGATTTCCTGCCCCCATACTGTAGACAAGAGCCTGTTATAGACCGTGAGGATCAAGTGAGATATTGTTTTAGGCTGGAAAAGGACGTTCGTCAAGAAGATGTTAAGTTTAAAATCGTTGATAACTCCGTTCTTGAGTTGTCTTATATGTATAGAGACTACACCAAACGCAGGATAGTTAAGAAGGAGTTGCCCAAAGGAAATTATGCTAATGCAGAGGTAAAAGGCTGGCTTGATTATTATGATATGTTTTTGGTCGATATCACAGGGTTCCAACGGGAACCCACAAAAAAGCAGCTCTCAGGTATTTCAACTTACTTACTTTTCAAACAAAGAATAATAGTCCGTTAGAATATATCATGTTGTGTTCAGCTTGCTAATAATGTTATGTTACGGTTGAGGATTGACGATTTCATATACCATGACCCAATTCATTTGAAAATCATGTCGAAAAATTTAACTTAAACCCAACCCGTTCTAATAAACAGGTTAGTAGTCGACCGGTTTACAAACCATATGTAATCAAAAGCTACATGGTGTATTTTTCAATATTTTGAATGAACACGATAAATAGTATGGCACAAGTATAAACAAACATAAATATTTTGAAGATACACTATGACATCAAATGGTTACACTTTTTCGAATTAAACACAGCAATGTATAACATTAAACATTAAACTTTCTTACTGGTAGTTTTAACCAGGTTGGCCGAAACCAAACCCATTTTATTAATTTTGATAGTCGTGACTCGTGTCTGACACTTTCAGCCCTAACTGATCTGGTCTATTTCTGTGTTGAATATTGCCTCTGTTATTTAAAAGCGAAGCTTTTTTACAAAAAGTTACTTCAAACCAATTGCTATATCTGTTCTGCTTGACAGATCTTCCTTTTAAACAAAAAGTTACTTCAAACCAATTGCTATTTCTGTTCTCTGCTTGACAGATTAAAGCCTGCTACTATGTTGATTAATGTGACTTGCTACAACAAAAAACCTGTGTACGTGGTTTCAATATATAAGTTGTCTTATGTAGGTATAAATTTTTTATCAAAGATGGAAAGTGATTTATTCGTTTATGCAATTGGTTACCAACAAGTTAGAAGGGTCATTGTTTAACCTTGACCAATTGAATTGATAAATTGCTAGTTGTTTTATGTGAATATATCATGTTGTGTATGCTGTGTTCAGCTTGCTAATAATGTTGTGTTCAGGTTGAGGATTGGCGATTTCATATGCCCCAACCGGCCAACCCAATTCATTTGAAAATCATGTCGAAAAATTTAACTTAAACCCAACCCGTTCTAATAAACAGGTTAGTAGTCGACCGGTTTACAAACCATATGTAATCAAAAGCTACATGGTGTATTTTTCAATATTTTGAATGAACACGATAAATAGTATGGCACAAGTATAAACAAACATAAATATTTTGAAGATACACTATGACATCAAATGGTTACACTTTTTCGAATTAAACACAGCAATGTATAACATTAAACATTAAACTTTCTTACTGGTAGTTTTAACCAGGTTGGCCGAAACCAAACCCATTTTATTAATTTTGATAGTCGTGACTCGTGTCTGACACTTTCAGCCCTAACTGATCTGGTCTATTTCTGTGTTGAATATTGCCTCTGTTATTTAAAAGCGAAGCTTTTTTACAAAAAGTTACTTCAAACCAATTGCTATATCTGTTCTGCTTGACAGATCTTCCTTTTAAACAAAAAGTTACTTCAAACCAATTGCTATTTCTGTTCTCTGCTTGACAGATTAAAGCCTGCTACTATGTTGATTAATGTGACTTGCTACAACAAAAAACCTGTGTACGTGGTTTCAATATATAAGTTGTCTTATGTAGGTATAAATTTTTTATCAAAGATGGAAAGTGATTTATTCGTTTATGCAATTGGTTACCAACAAGTTAGAAGGGTCATTGTTTAACCTTGACCAATTGAATTGATAAATTGCTAGTTGTTTTATGTGAATATATCATGTTGTGTATGCTGTGTTCAGCTTGCTAATAATGTTGTGTTCAGGTTGAGGATTGGCGATTTCATATGCCCCAACCGGCCAACCCAATTCATTTGAAAATCATGTCAAAAAATTTAACTTAAACCCAACCCGTTATAATAAACTGGTTAGTAGTCGTGTCGACCGGTTTACAAACCATATGTAATCAAAAGCTACATGGTGTATTTTTCAATATTTTGAATGAACACGATAAATAGTATGGCACAAGTATAAACAAACATAAATATTTTGAAGATACACTATGACATAAAATGGTTACACTTTTTCAAATTAAACACATCAATTTATAACATTAAACTTTCTTACTCGTAGTTTTAACCAGGTTGGCAGGTTGTTAATGGGTGTTAAATTCAAAACCAACCCCATTATATTAATTTGGATGGTCGTGACTCGTGTCGACACTTTCAGCCCTAAATGATCTGGTGTATTTCTGTGTTGAAAATTGCCTCTTTTATTTAAAAGGGAAGTTTTTTTACAATTTTTTACAAAAAGTTACTTCAAACCAATTGTTATTTCAGTTTAGCTTGACGGATCTTCCTTTTAAACAGAAAGTTACATCAAACCAATTGCTATTTGTGTCCAGCTTGACGGATCTTCCTTTTAAACAGAAAGTTACATCAAACCAATTGCTATTTGTGTCCCGGTTGACAGATTACATCCTACTACTATTTTGATTAATGTGACTTGCTACAACAAAAATCCTGTCTACGT
The DNA here is from genome assembly GCA_034093135.1 of Erigeron breviscapus. Classification (NCBI taxonomy): domain Eukaryota; kingdom Viridiplantae; phylum Streptophyta; class Magnoliopsida; order Asterales; family Asteraceae; genus Erigeron; species Erigeron breviscapus. Next base: position 43,608,058 of record CM067174.1, on the reverse strand, counting down.
GGTTTCAATATATAAGATGTTAGGAAAAGTAGGGTTGCACAGCGGAAGCAAAACAGAAAATAAAGGAGAACACGAGAATATAACGTGGTATCTCACACAATGTGTGTGAACTAATCCACGGCTGCAACTAGGGATACTATTAAACTCAATACGGCACAGAATTACAATGCAATACATGAGTATATATAGGAAACAGTTAGGGTTTACAAACTTGGTCCCCAAGAAACCTAATTAATTAACAGGCCCTAATTAAATTAAATTAAAAATCAGGCCTTAACTGACCTCTTTTAGATCTGGCCCAAGCCAAGGACTTCACGCCCAACAATCTCCCACTTGAAGACCTTGCGAAAAACTTCAGCCCGCCTTTCAAGCAAACAATATCCCGGTCAAAACAGTAATCCCAAAACACATGGAACAGAAGAACAGGTCCAGCTCAACGAACAAACCAAACTTCAAACCATAGTACACCTAGTTGCAGCGGACCCCCACTTATTAAACAGAAGGCCCCGTTGGAGCCTCAGATGGCCCCAACACGGTCTTAGCAGACCTCAGCTTCACATCCTCAATCCCATCTGACTCCCACAAAGTAGATTCAGGACTTCTCAGAAGAACTCTCTTCAATGACGGTAACTTCTCAGGAGAGATTTCATTTGGATCCCTAGTCTTTTGAACCCAACGTAGATTCGCTGACTGTGTCGAGCTACTCCTGTCACGAACTCCCGTACACCTTCAGACTTCCGAATACGCTCAAGCAGATTACCTGGAGTCCCGGAGTTCTTTACCGTCGACTGAACTCGTTTAACTACCGAATCAGCGAGCCCAACTTTGGCGTTCGTCTTAACAGGGGTAGTCACTTCCCCAGACGGAACATGCACAAGATACAATGAGCTTTTCTTGAAACCCCTAGCAATAACTCGATGTTTCTCTTGTCCACTTTCCTCCACCAAACTTCACATCAAAACCCTGATCATCCAATTATCCAAGACAACATTACCTATGCCAGTCACATCAAGAACCTTACCGTTTCCAAGCCTAACCTCGCCAAAATTGACTTTTTTAACATCTTGCATGCAATGAGCACTGTGGGTCGTATGAACTGATGCACCAGAATCCATGACCCAAGGTTCCACACTACTAAGTACTAAGTATCAGTGCATCACCATCATGCATCAGAAGCACTCTTAAAAACAGAATTCAAACCTTCATCGGAGTTCTTATTAGGACACGAACTCCTAAGATGCCCTGTCTCGTTGCAGTCCCAACAACGCACACTCGGCCGAGTTCTAGATGGACTCCTGCCAGACAGAGATTAAACTTGTTTTGAGCTCTCGAACGACCCTCACGTTAAGCAAAGTCCAGGTAGTACCGAAAGAAGTATCCAAGACAACATTACCTATGCCAGTCACATCAAGAATCTTACCGTTTCAAAGCCTAACCTGTTGGGCACTAAAACTCAGCAGAACACACCCAGAATTTTAAGTGCATCTTGCTCTAAGTTATTAGAAACTTGGTATATCACACGACGCAGCGGAAATCAACAAAACACCAGATTATCACAAGTAGATAAGATAATAGAACACGACACAAGAGATTTAACGTGGTTCGGTCTAGGTCTGACCTACATCCACCGGCTGCAACTGAGGAGTTTTTTATTAGCTCAAGACTTGATGTTGTGGTTCTTACAAATACAAGACATCTCTTATATAGAGATAGAGATAGCTACAACTGCCATCATTGAGACAAAGGAGACTAAGCAAAAGTATAGAGATGATACAAGTGGGCCCTGCCAATCTGAAGTTGATTTAAGTGCATTAATGCACTTAAAGATTGCATGATACTCTCCAGACTTTTCTGCAGATTCTGCCCAAACAAGTGGGTCCCTTGTCAACCACTTTTGACTTCTTGGGCCTCCACACTTCCTTGGCTTCACACATACTCCCAACAATCTCCCACTTGAAGCCACGGAACAATCTTCACCTGTGCTTCACGGAACAATCTTCACCTGTGCTTCACGGAACAATCTTCACCTGTGCTTCACGGAACAATCTTCACCTGTGCTTCACGGAACAATCTTCACCTGTGCTTCACGGAACAATCTTCACCTGTGCTTCAACTATGCATATGTATTTCTGTAAGAACTTTAAACATACATTGGTATAGAAGTCTTCCAGGTCCAGCTCACAAGAGCAAACCAAACTTCAAACCATGTAACCCCAATCAAACTCAATTGCAGCCTCCCAATCATCAGTAAGCTGTTGAAGCCCCAGAAGGCCCCAACATGGTCTCAAAAGACCCCGTCTTTACATCCTCAATCCCAACTGATTCCCATAGACTCGAACCATCAGATACAGGGAAGGCCCAACATGGTCTCAAAAGACCCCGTCTTTACATCCTCAATCCCAACTGATTCCCATAGACTCGAACCATCAGATACAGGGAGTCTCAGAGGCCCCAACACGGTCTCAAAAGACCCCGTCTTTACATCCTCAATCCCAACTGATTCCCATAGACTCGAACCATCAGATACAGGGAGGCCCCAACACGGTCTCAAAAGACCCCGTCTTTACATCCTCAATCCCAACTGATTCCCATAGACTCGAACCATCAGATACAGGGAGGCCCCAACACGGTCTCAAAAGACCCCGTCTTTACATCCTCAATCCCAACTGATTCCCATAGACTCGAACCATCAGATACAGGGAGGCCCCAACACGGTCTCAAAAGACCCCGTCTTTACATCCTCAATCCCAACTGATTCCCATAGACTCGAACCATCAGATACAGGGAGGCCCCAACACGGTCTCAAAAGACCCCGTCTTTACATCCTCAATCCCAACTGATTCCCATAGACTCGAACCATCAGATACAGGGAGGCCCCAACACGGTCTCAAAAGACCCCGTCTTTACATCCTCAATCCCAACTGATTCCCATAGACTCGAACCATCAGATACAGGGAGGCCCCAACACGGTCTCAAAAGACCCCGTCTTTACATCCTCAATCCCAACTGATTCCCATAGACTCGAACCATCAGATACAGGGAGGCCCCAACACGGTCTCAAAAGACCCCGTCTTTACATCCTCAATCCCAACTGATTCCCATAGACTCGAACCATCAGATACAGGGAAGGCCCCAACATGGTCTCAAAAGACCCCGTCTTTACATCCTCAATCCCAACTGATTCCCATAGACTCGAACCATCAGATACAGGGACTTTCAGAGGAACACTCTCCACCAACAGTAACTTCTCAGGAGAGATTTCATTCGGATACCTGGTCTTCTGAACCCAACGAAGATATCCCGTCGGTGCTGGACTCCCACTGCTACTAATATCCCATATGTGTTCAGACCTCCGAATACGCTCAAGCGGATTACCTGGAGTCCCAGAGTTCTTTACTGTGAACTGAACTCTTTTAACTACCGAATCAGCGAGCCCAACTTTGGCGTTCGTCTTAACAGGGTGGTCACTTCCCCAAACGGAACAGGCACCATATACAATGACCCCTTCTTGAAACCCCTAGCAACCACGAGATTTCCCTTAATGACCTTCCACTTTCCACCACCAAACTTAACGTCTAAACCTTGTTCATCCAACTGCCCAACGGAGATCAACTTCGTTTCAAGCCTCGGAATAACCCTGACGTTACACAAAGTCCAAGTAGTACCCAAAGTAGTAACAAGATCCAAATCCCCCATGCCAGTCACATCAAGAATTTCACCGTTTCCCAGCCTAACCTTGCCAAAATTGCCTTCTTTAACATTCCGCATGCAATCATTGCTATGGGTAGCATGAAATGATGCACCGGAATCCATGACCCAGGATTCCACACTACTTTCAACACACATCAACAAGACATCGTCTTCAGTGTCGCTTGCTGTAGTAGTGTTCAATCCACCAGAATTCTTTGTCGGAGAATTCTTCTTCGGACATTGACTCCTGTAATGTCCAGGCTCGTTGCAGTCCCAACATCGCACATTCGGACGAGCCCTAGACGAGCTCCTGCCCCGACTCTTGCTGCTCCCACTATCTCTGCTATTATTTCTTCCCCTGCCAACATGTAACAAATCAGAAGAAGACCCACCATTAGCACTTCTTCGGCGAACATCTTCACCGAGTACCAAGTCACGAATCTTTTCAAAAGTCATCCCGTCAGTTCCCACCGAGCTTGTAACAGCAGTTACAGTCCCGGACCAACTATCAGGCAGTGAAGATAGCAATAGTACAACCTTGGTCTCATCATCGAAATTCATTCCCACAGATCTGGAGAGAATGGAATTCAGATTATTTATGTGCACGGTCACCGAGCTTCCCTCTTTCATTCTCATTGTGAATAGCTCTCTCATCAAGAACACTTTATTAGCTGCAGACGGTTTTTCATACATATTTGACAGAGCCAACATCATACCACTTGCTGTGGTTTCTGACATGATGTTAAACGCCACGCTCCTTGTCAAAGATAATGTAATAAAACCTCTAGCTTTCTTGTCCTTGAGATCCCAGTCAGCTTGTTCCATCTTATCTGGTTTTTCTCCAAGTACCACATCCAAATCTTTTTGACATAACAATGCATCCATTTGCATCTTCCACCACCCGAAATCTGAACCGTCAAACTTTTCAATCTGAACTTTTCCGTCTTCAGCCATTATGACAAACAGAAATAGACCAAAGCTTCCCGGTTCTCGGTTGATAATTTCCTGTCAAAAAAACTTCACAGAATCTCCAATCTAAACCCGTAAACCAATCGAACAAAGGTTCTAAAAAACCTCAATCAATTTCAATCACAATTCTGGTTGAATAGAATTCCAGGTAACCAACAGTTACCCAATTCAAACAACCAATTGATAATGAACAGGTACAACATCAGATTCAAAACACAACCACACCTGGTACTTCTTCGTCTTCCAATCGATCAACTAAAATCACAAACACCACCTAAGTGGTTGTCTCAAATCAAGATCAGATTCAAAACACAACCACACCTGGTACTTCTTCGTCTTCCAATCGATTCAAAACACAACCACACCTGGTACTTCTTCGTCTTCCAATCGATCAACTAAAATCACAAACCACACCTGGTACTTCTTCGTCTTCCAATCGATTCAAAACACAACCACACCTGGTACTTCTTCGTCTTCCAATCGATCAACTAAAATCACAAACACACACCTGGTACTTTCGTCTTCCAATCGATTCAAAACACAACCACACCTGGTACTTCTTCGTCTTCCAATCGATTCAAAACACAACCACACCTGGTACTTCTTCGTCTTCCAATCGATCAACTAAAATCACAAACCACACCTGGTACTTCTTCGTCTTCCAATCGATTCAAAACACAACCACACCTGGTACTTCTTCGTCTTCCAATCGATCAACTAAAATCACAAACACACACCTGGTACTTTCGTCTTCCAATCGATTCAAAACACAACCACACCTGGTACTTCTTCGTCTTCCAATCGATTCAAAACACAACCACACCTGGTACTTCTTCGTCTTCCAATCGATCAACTAAAATCACAAACCACACCTGGTACTTCTTCGTCTTCCAATCGATTCAAAACACAACCACACCTGGTACTTCTTCGTCTTCCAATCGATCAACTAAAATCACAAACACACACCTGGTACTTTCGTCTTCCAATCGATTCAAAACACAACCACACCTGGTACTTCTTCGTCTTCCAATCGATCAACTAAAATCACAAACCACACCTGGACCTTGTCTCCAATCGATCCAATTCAAACAACCAATTGATAATGAACAGGTACAAGATCAGATTCAAAACACAACCACACCTGGTACTTCTTCGTCTTCCAATCGATCAACTAAAATCACAAACACCACCTAAGTGGTTGTCTCCAAATCACAGCAGCGAAAACAGGAAACAAACCTGATTTTTTTTTAAACAGGAAGAAAGAAATAACCGGTGATTGGTGGTACACAAGGTATTGGACAGAGCCAACATCATACCACTTGCTGTGGTTTCTGACATGATGTTAAACGCCACGCTCCTTGTCAAAGATAATGTAATAAAACCTCTAGCTTTCTTGTCCTTGAGATCCCAGTCAGCTTGTTCCATCTTATCTGGTTTTTCTCCAAGTACCACATCCAAATCTTTTTGACATAACAATGCATCCATTTGCATCTTCCACCACCCGAAATCTGAACCGTCAAACTTTTCAATCTGAACTTTTCCGTCTTCAGCCATTATGACAAACAGAAATAGACCAAAGCTTCCCGGTTCTCGGTTGATAATTTCCTGTCAAAAAAACTTCACAGAATCTCCAATCTAAACCCGTAAACCAATCGAACAAAGGTTCTAAAAAACCTCAATCAATTTCAATCACAATTCTGGTTGAATAGAATTCCAGGTAACCAACAGTTACCCAATTCAAACAACCAATTGATAATGAACAGGTACAAGATCAGATTCAAAACACAACCACACCTGGTACTTCTTCGTCTTCCAATCGATCAACTAAAATCACAAACACCACCTAAGTGGTTGTCTCCAAATCACAGCAGCGAAAACAGGAAACAAACCTGATTTTTTTTTAAACAGGAAGAAAGAAATAACCGGTGATTGGTGGTACACAAGGTAATCTGGTAATCGTGCTCTGATACCACTTGTTGGGCACTAAAACTCAGCAGAACACACCCAGAATTTTAAGTGCATCTTGCTCTGAGTTATTAGAAACTTGGTATATCACACGACGCAGCGGAAATCACAAACACCACCTAAGTGGTTGTCTCCAAATCACAGCAGCGAAAACAGGAAACAAACCTGATTTTTTTTAAACAGGAAGAAAGAAATAACCGGTGATTGGTGGTACACAAGGTAATCTGGTAATCGTGCTCTGATACCACTTGTTGGGCACTAAAACTCAGCAGAACACACCCAGAATTTTAAGTGCATCTTGCTCTGAGTTATTAGAAACTTGGTATATCACACGACGCAGCGGAAATCAACAAAACATCACAGATTATCACAAGTAGATAAGATAATAGAACACGACACAAGAGATTTAACGTGGTTCGGTCTAGGTCTGACCTACATCCACCGGCTGCAACTGAGGAGTTTTTTATTAGCTCAAGACTTGATGTTGTGGTTCTTACAAATACAAGACATCTCTTATATAGAGATAGAGATAGCTACAACTGCCATCATTGAGACAAAGGAGACTAAGCAAAAGTATAGAGATGATACAAGTGGGCCCTGCCAATCTGAAGTTGATTTAAGTGCATTAATGCACTTAAAGATTGCATGATACTCTCCAGACTTTTCTGCAGATTCTGCCCAAACAAGTGGGTCCCTTGTCAACCACTTTTGACTTCTTGGGCCTCCACACTTCCTTGGCTTCACACATACTCCCAACATAACCTTGCCAAAATTGACTTTTTTTAACATCCTGCAATCAGCACTGTGGGTTGCATGAACTGATGCATCAGAATCCATGACCCAAGGTTGTACACTACTAAGTACCAGTGCATCACCATCATTTGAATCAGAAGCACTCTTAAAAGCAGAATGCAAACCTTCATCGGAGTTCTTATTAGGACACGAACTCCTAAGATGCCCTGTCTCGTTGCAGTCCCAACAACGCACACTCGGCCGAGTTCTAGATGGACTCCTGCCACGACCCTTGCCACTATTCCTGCTATTCCCCTTCTTGCCAACATGTAACATCTCAGAAGAAGATCCCGACTGAGTACCTCTCCGGCGAATGTCTTCACCCAATACCAACGAATCTTTTCAAATGTCATATCGTCAGTTCCCACCGAGCTAGTAACAGCTGTCCCGGACCAACTATCAGTACAACCTTGGTCTCATCATCAAACTCTATCTTAACAGAAGACAATCCGGACAAGATCGAGTTCAATTTGTTAATGTGCTCGCTCACTGAGCCCCCCTCTTTCATTCTCATGGTAAACAACTCTCTCATCAGAAATACCTTATTAGCTATTCCTTATTAGCAGCAGATGGTTTCTCATACATATTTGACAACGCCGACATTATACCACTAGTGTTTCAGACATGATGTTGTAAGCCACGTTTCTCGTCAAACTCAGTGTAATAACTCGTTTGGCTTTCTTATCAAACTTTTCACCACAAATTTCCCGTCTTCAAATAACCAAAGTTACCCGACTTCAACTTAGTTGATCAACACTCGTCAACAAGAATCAAACAAAAACAAACCAATAACAGCAACCTTATATCTTCCAAACGAGTCAACAACACCAAAAGAAAACCCCCAAACAGGAACCCTAAACCCGAGATCTACCAGCAGCAGTCGGCTGCAAACAGTGGCTGTTTTTGGTGATGTACAGCTGCGGAACAGCTGCAAACCAGCTTCAGAACAGATCTGACCGGAAGAAAACAACAGTTCCAGCAGCAGCAGAAGAGGTAAGACAGCAGCAACAGAAGGCTGCAAACAGCAGCAGAACAGCTAAACAGCAACTTAATAAGCAGCAAACAGCAGCAGTACAAAACAGAACAGAAGCAGCAAACAGCAGCAGAACAGCTAAACAGCAACTTAAAGCAGCAAACAGCAGCAGAACAGTAAGCAGCAACAGAAGGCTGCAAACAGCAGCAGAACAGCTAAACAGCAACTTAATAAGCAGCAAACAGCAGCAGTACAAAACAGAACAGAACAGATCAAAACCGAACAGTAGCAGCAGCAAACGAATTAAGATAAAACAGCAGCAGCCACAACCGAATTTCAATCAAACTGATCTTAAGAACCAACCGTGGCTCTGATACCACTTGTTAGGAACAGTAGGGTTGCACAGCGGAAGCAAAACAGAAAATAAAGAAGAACACGAGAATATAACGTGGTATCTCACACAATGTGCGTGAACTAATCCACGGCTGCACTAGGGATTTTATTAAGCTCAATACGACACACGGAATTACAATGCAATAGACCAGTATATATAGGAGACAGCTAGGGTTTACAAACTTGGTCCCCAAGAAACCTAATTAATTAACAGGCCCTAAATATGGCCTCTTTTAGATCTGGCCCAAGCAAGGACTTCACGCCCAACATATAAGACGTCTTATGTAGATTTAAATTTTTCTCAAAGATGAAAGTGATTTGTAGTTGTATGAAACTTTGTAATTATCTGATATGCAAGGTGAGAAAGTTCTAGTAGTTTTTTATTAGCTCAAGACTTGATGTTGTGGTTCTTACAAATACAAGACATCTCTTATATAGAGATAGAGATAGCTACAACTGCCATCATTGCAGTCCCAACAACGCACACTCGGCCGAGTTCTAGATGGACTCTTGCCACGACCCTTGCCACTATTCCTGCTATTTCCCTTCTTGCCAACATGTAACATCTCAGAAGAAGATCCCGACTGAGTACCTCTCCGGCGAATGTCTTCACCCAATACCAACGAATCTTTTCAAATGTCATATCGTCAGTTCCCACCGAGCTAGTAACAGCTGTCCCGGACCAACTATCAGTACAACCTTGGTCTCATCATCAAACTCTATCTTAACAGAAGACAATCCGGACAAGATCGAGTTCAATTTGTTAATGTGCTCGCTCACTGAGCCCCCCTCTTTCATTCTCATGGTAAACAACTCTCTCATCAGAAATACCTTATTAGCTATTCCTTATTAGCAGCAGATGGTTTCTCATACATATTTGACAACGCCGACATTATACCACTAGTGTTTCAGACATGATGTTGTAAGCCACGTTTCTCGTCAAACTCAGTGTAATAACTCGTTTGGCTTTCTTATCAAACTTTTCAATCACAAATTTCCCGTCTTCAAATAACCAAAGTTACCCGACTTCAACTTAGTTGATCAACACTCGTCAACAAGAATCAAACAAAAACAAACCAATAACAGCAACCTTATATCTTCCAAACGAGTCAACAACACCAAAAGAAAACCCCCAAACAGGAACCCTAAACCCGAGATCTACCAGCAGCAGTCGGCTGCAAACAGTGGCTGTTTTTGGTGATGTACAGCAGCGGAACAGCAGCAACAGCTGCAAACCAGCTTCAGAACAGATCTGACCGGAAGAAAACAACAGTTCCAGCAGCAGCAGAAGAGGTAAGACAGCAGCAACAGAAGGCTGCAAACAGCAGCAGAACAGCTAAACAGCAACTTAATAAGCAGCAAACAGCAGCAGTACAAAACAGAACAGAAGCAGCAAACAGCAGCAGAACAGTAAACAGCAACAGAAGCAGCAAACAGCAGCAGAACAGTAAACAGCAACTGAAGGCTGCAAACAGCAGCAGAACAGCTAAACAGCAACTTAATAAGCAGCAAACAGCAGCAGTACAAAACAGAACAGAACAGATCAAAACCGAACAGTAGCAGCAGCAAACCAATTAAGATAAAACAGCAACAGCCACAACCGAATTTTAATCAAACTGATCTTAATAACCAACCGTGGCTCTGATACCACTTGTTAGGAACAGTAGGGTTGCACAGCGGAAGCAAAACAGAAAATAAAGAAGAACACGAGAATATAACGTGGTATCTCACACAATGTGCGTGAACTAATCCACGGCTGCACTAGGGATTTTATTAAGCTCAATACGACACACGGAATTACAATGCAATAGACCAGTATATATAGGAGACAGCTAGGGTTTACAAACTTGGTCCCCAAGAAACCTAATTAATTAACAGGCCCTAAATATGGCCTCTTTTAGATCTGGCCCAAGCAAGGACTTCACGCCCAACATATAAGACGTCTTATGTAGATTTAAATTTTTCTCAAAGATGAAAGTGATTTGTAGTTGTATGAAACTTTGTAATTATCTGATATGCAAGGTGAGAAAGTTCTAGTAGTTTTATTTTATAATTTTATAATAGCCGTTGATCAGACTCTTCTCTGAACCTACAGGTGCAGTTACCTACTAATTTCATGGGCCAATGGACAGAGGAAATGAAGAATGGGCTTATGGTTTCATAGATTTGCATAAATGTTGCTGGTTAGTTGGTTTGGAGACATAATTAAATATGTACCTAGAATATGGATTTAAATGTGTATGGGAAATCTAACTTTTAATTTTAAACATGTTTATTTGTGTGCTTAATATTAACCAGTTGGACCCACAAACTAGTTTGAGTCACAAGCCTCCCCTTTTCACCTATAAACCCGCTTGACACGTCAATTTATGTCACATGCTCAAATAAGCTGGTTTTGGTGGCTGCAGGACTGTTCCGGTATGGATGGTTTTTTTTTTTTTTTTTTTTTTTTTTTTTTTTTTTTTTTTTTTTTTTTTTTTTTTTCTTATTTTTACCACTTAACTTATTTTTTTTTTTTTTTTTTTTTTTTTTTTTTTTTTTTTTTTTTTTTTTTTTTTTTTTTTTTTTTTTTTTTTTTTTTTTTTTTTTTTTTTTTTTTTTTTTTTTTTTTTTTTTTTTTTTTTTTTTTTTTTTTTTTTTTTTTTTTTTTTTTTTTTTTTTTTTTTTTTTTTTTTTTTTTTTTTTTTTTTTTTTTTTTTTTTTTTTTTTTTTTTTTTTTTTTTTTTTTTTTTTTTTTTTTTTTTTTTTTTTTTTTTTTTTTTTTTTTTTTTTTTTTTTTTTTTTTTTTTTTTTTTTTTTTTTTTTTTTTTTTTTTTTTTTTTTTTTTTTTTTTTTTTTTTTTTTTTTTTTTTTTTTTTTTTTTTTTTTTTTCCTTACACGATTGGTTATACAGTTTTGTGTTTTGGTTGGGTGCCAAATACTAGACAGTTTAGCCCACCAATCCTCTGTGCTGCATGCATGCCAACATCTGAACCATGAACCCGATTGACTCGCCAACTGACTTTTCTTTTTATACCATTAGTCTCGATCACATGTACAGCAGTGATACGAAGTAGATCGAAGAGCTAGCAGACTCATTCGTATAAGGGCATGACAAGCACGCATGAGATTAGGGCCTTAATAAGTTTAGCATCTTTATTTGTCAAATACTAAAAACTGCATCCAAGTGTATTTGTCTTCGAATAGTGTCAGATTTGTTTTCATCATACAGCATTATTGAGCCTGTTTAGCATACCTCAAGCTTTTGCATCTTGATTTTTATTTCTAGATTTTAAGGGAGGTCTCCAAATAGCATTATGCCTCATTTTGAAATTCTTTGTATCCTTCAAACCAATTAAGATAAAACAGCAACAGCCACAACCGAATTTTAATCAAACTGATCTTAATAACCAACCGTGGCTCTGATACCACTTGTTAGGAACAGTAGGGTTGCACAGCGGAAGCAAAACAGAAAATAAAGAAGAACACGAGAATATAACGTGGTATCTCACACAATGTGCGTGAACTAATCCACGGCTGCACTAGGGATTTTATTAAGCTCAATACGACACACGGAATTACAATGCAATAGACCAGTATATATAGGAGACAGCTAGGGTTTACAAACTTGGTCCCCAAGAAACCTAATTAATTAACAGGCCCTAAATATGGCCTCTTTTAGATCTGGCCCAAGCAAGGACTTCACGCCCAACATATAAGACGTCTTATGTAGATTTAAATTTTTCTCAAAGATGAAAGTGATTTGTAGTTGTATGAAACTTTGTAATTATCTGATATGCAAGGTGAGAAAGTTCTAGTAGTTTTATTTTATAACTAATGCTTGATTCCAGTTACAACTTAAATTTAGAAGTAATTGAACCTTAATGCGAGTAATCTAGCTCTTGGTCTCTCGAAAAGAGGCCGTGATGCGTAGCCTGTCCTTGAAAGTAAAGAAACAGCAAGTTAATGTAACAACAGGTTCCAGTCTTAGTCCTTGAAAGTAAAGAAACAGCAAGTTAATGTAACAACAGGTTCCAGTCTTATATCATGTGGATCCTATCTATAATTGCTCAGTTAGATGGAAAGAAGTGACATTGGAAGGTTAGACTATACGGAGTGGAGCGACTCCCTCCCCCCTATCGCCTGTTTCTCGCCGTGTACACTGCCCCGCCTGGGCGATAGAGAGAAAAAGAAAGGAACGGCGATAGATTCCTATCGCCCAAAATTGTTGCTTCTCCCCAAAAAACTAGCCGTTTAACGGCTCCTTTATTTAAAATTTTTTACCTTTTAATTTTATTTTACCACCCTATATAAACACATCCTCCTTTTACCTTTTCATATATCTCCCACCACCTTTCTTTTCTACTTCATCTTTCTTTCTTTTTACATCTATACTAGAATGAAGACCCGTGCGATGCACGGCCGGGGCTTTTTCTTTGTTTGTATTTAATAGTAATCGACTCGAATCTTCATTAGGCCAAGGAAAATGGTTTAAAGGAATGTAATATTTAAGTACTGTGGATTAAAAGGCCACTCGCCTCTCAACCACCGAACTCGGTCCGAGCCTTCTAAAGAAGCAGCATATATAATTAACCTTTAAAAATTCACCGGCAGCAAACAATTCAATAAGCTCTCGCTCTCCAGAAATCAGAAGCTTGATATAAACCGATTATACACATAAATATACAAGTAAAAAGGAAAACGAAAAGATGGTGAACCACATGTATTGGGGAGTTTTATTATATGTTTGTCATGTTAGCTGCCTCGTATGCTTGTTAATGGTTATTAGTCAAGTTAAGGTTAGTTAAGATAATAACTTTGGTAAAGGAAACTTTTATTTTATAACTAATGCTTGATTCCAGTTACAACTTAAATTTAGAAGTAATTGAACCTTAATGCGAGTAATCTAGCTCTTGGTCTCTCGAAAAGAGGCCGTGATGCGTAGCCTGTCCTTGAAAGTAAAGAAACAGCAAGTTAATGTAACAACAGGTTCCAGTCTTAGTCCTTGAAAGTAAAGAAACAGCAAGTTAATGTAACAACAGGTTCCAGTCTTAGTCCTTGAAAGTAAAGAAACAGCAAGTTAATGTAACAACAGGTTCCAGTCTTATATCATGTGGATCCTATCTATAATTGCTCAGTTAGATGGAAAGAAGTGACATTGGAAGGTTAGACTATACGGAGTGGAGCGACTCCCTCCCCCCTATCGCCTGTTTCTCGCCGTGTACACTGCCCCGCCTGGGCGATAGAGAGAAAAAGAAAGGAACGGCGATAGATTCCTATCGCCCAAAATTGTTGCTTCTCCCCAAAAAACTAGCCGTTTAACGGCTCCTTTATTTAAAATTTTTTACCTTTTAATTTTATTTTACCACCCTATATAAACACATCCTCCTTTTACCTTTTCATATATCTCCCACTTCCTTTCTTTTCTACTTCATCTTTCTTTCTTTTTACATCTATACTAGAATGAAGACCCGTGCGATGCACGGCCGGGGCTTTTTCTTTGTTTGTATTTAATAGTAATCGACTCGAATCTTCATTAGGCCAAGGAAAATGGTTTAAAGGAATGTAATATTTAAGTACTGTGGATTAAAAGGCCACTCGCCTCTCAACCACCGAACTCGGTCCGAGCCTTCTAAAGAAGCAGCATATATAATTAACCTTTAAAAATTCACCGGCAGCAAACAATTCAATAAGCTCTCGCTCTCCAGAAATCAGAAGCTTGATATAAACCGATTATACACATAAATATATAAGTAAAAAGGAAAACGAAAAGATGGTGAACCACATGTATTAGGGAGTTTTATTATATGTTTGTGCAGAAAAGTTAACAATCTAATTTCAATTAGATTATCACCAGAATCGATATAACCACACAAATCTAACATTTACACGGTTTCACCTGGTATCCAAGTATAAATCACATTTAAAGTTGTAGATTACCTGCAAAATATAAGACATTGTAGAAGAATACATACTTTATATTCAAGCATAGATGTAGTCCATCTTCTCATAGAACCCAAATTATTACATAGTTGGTAGATACCAGTACCATCCAAAATGGTAATGAATACTGGTCCCAAAATTTGAGTGTAGGTACATTTAGAAGTTAAATCCTGCAGCCAAAGTCACATCACGTCCAACCGGTTCCAGACATACCTAAACACACCATTCACATTGAACATAGGATCTCCCTTTCAAGTCTATGCAGAATAATTTATAACTTCTGCCATCTGAGAATGGAGGGCAGAAAGCATCACCTATCCCACTCGGAAGCTGCTGTTAGTTGTGGGTGTATCTTTGGAAAATCCTTGTCAATGTTATCCGAGGTCCGGTTGGTACTATGTGCCCATCCCATGATGCGAGGCAAAGCATACTGCATTTCAAAATCAACAAACTGTAAAATTAACGAATTAAAGAACTTTTTTTATTGCAAACAAAGAAGCAAACATGGATTTTTAATTCAACATTATATGTGCTTGAGTTCTCATCACATCGAACATTTGTCAAAAAAAAAATGTATATTTGTCAAATAGAGAAATTTAAGATGGGCTGGATCAAAACTCAAGAGTCAATTGAGTTATGGATGAAAAGGTCAAGTTTTTTATTGTCCAAAAGAGGTTGCAGGTCTAGAGGGTGATTCGACCCACTGAACCTTTTGGGGCCTTGGTAAAACTGAATTTCATATTTACGTATGTGGAAATGACACTAATTTGGTCACCTTTTAAAAAATCTGATTTTATTATAGCATTAATTATGACTACAGAAATCATGACAAAAAGAGAGTGAATATTTACAATGAACGTCTAAGAAAGTCGTATATATACGACTTTGGGCGACTTTCAAGTTTCAACCCATTTGACCCATGAAACCCAATCTTCATTTATCTTATTTTCTTGGTTTGACCCGTTTGAGACAATGCACAACCCAAAATGACCCATCCGTAATATGGCTTATTGGCTTGAAATACCAAGCTCAATATGTATTTTTATGTTGTTATTTGTGTGGGACTATTCTTTACACCTACAGCAAGTGAACATGCTTATATATACAGTAGACGTATTAGCAAAACCTGGGGAGTACGAAGAGTCCAGTATGAGTCAAAACCCATCCAGATCAAATGGGCAACTTTTAGAGCAGGTCAAATCAAGTCATGTTAGTTTTTCTTCTTTAATTTAGCAAATAACCACTATCAAGTATGATCGCAAAAAAAAGCAATAAATACAATTGTCTAACTTTTTGGATAAAGCAATATCCATATAGCTAGTTGTATACATATGAGTATGCTACATGTGACTTTTAAACTATTTGAGTCATTGTATTTTTAGCCAACTTCATTAACAATAAACTAAACATGTATAGTGTTTTTCCATTTAGGAGGCAAACCACCGATACATACTGGCCCTAACCCAGAACAACTAATTTTCATCTTATGGTTCATTTTGACATGTCTTTAAACTATAGAGGATTAAAAACCTTATTTAACCAGAGTTGTGTTTGAAGACATACAGTGAAAGCCGACCGCATAACTGCAAACTTTGCTGTAGATACAGGAACGATTAAAAATTCTTTGGTTTGCAAGATACTGTTTGCGACACCTGCAAGGAAATGAACAAAATGTAAGACGATTTTCCTCCATATGGCTTCAACTAATCTTTAAATAATGTGAAAAGCGAAAATAGGGTCATTTTTCAAGTCATTGTTGAAAATCATAAATACAAATGAAAAAATGCACTAATTTGGTCACCTTTTAAAAAATCTGATTTTATTATAGCATTAATTATGACTACAGAAATCATGACAAAAAGAGAGTGAATATTTACAATGAACGTCTAAGAAAGTCGTATATATACGACTTTGGGCGACTTTCAAGTTTCAACCCATTTGACCCATGAAACCCAATCTTCATTTATCTTATTTTCTTGGTTTGACCCGTTTGAGACAATGCACAACCCAAAATGACCCATCCGTAATATGGCTTATTGGCTTGAAATACCAAGCTCAATATGTATTTTTATGTTGTTATTTGTGTGGGACTATTCTTTACACCTACAGCAAGTGAACATGCTTATATATACAGTAGACGTATTAGCAAAACCTGGGGAGTACGAAGAGTCCAGTATGAGTCAAAACCCATCCAGATCAAATGGGCAACTTTTAGAGCAGGTCAAATCAAGTCATGTTAGTTTTTCTTCTTTAATTTAGCAAATAACCACTATCAAGTATGATCGCAAAAAAAAGCAATAAATACAATTGTCTAACTTTTTGGATAAAGCAATATCCATATAGCTAGTTGTATACATATGAGTATGCTACATGTGACTTTTAAACTATTTGAGTCATTGTATTTTTAGCCAACTTCATTAACAATAAACTAAACATGTATAGTGTTTTTCCATTTAGGAGGCAAACCACCGATACATACTGGCCCTAACCCAGAACAACTAATTTTCATCTTATGGTTCATTTTGACATGTCTTTAAACTATAGAGGATTAAAAACCTTATTTAACCAGAGTTGTGTTTGAAGACATACAGTGAAAGCCGACCGCATAACTGCAAACTTTGCTGTAGATACAGGAACGATTAAAAATTCTTTGGTTTGCAAGATACTGTTTGCGACACCTGCAAGGAAATGAACAAAATGTAAGACGATTTTCCTCCATATGGCTTCAACTAATCTTTAAATAATGTGAAAAGCGAAAATAGGGTCATTTTTCAAGTCATTGTTGAAAATCATAAATACAAATGAAAAAAATGCACTAATTTGAAGTCCACTATAAGTGTAGTATTGTTTTAGAATACAGCAAATAGCATTAAGGATTTGTAAAACATCAAGAGCAGCCAAATAGGTAACTTCAGCTTTAATTTTGCCAAAGAAAATAGAAGCCGCAAACGTTGTTGGATATCCAAAAATGAGAATGAGACTCTTTAGGATGTAAAAGTGCTGAAGGGATTGCAGGTGATGGATTCATCGAGTTCATTTGACTTTTATAATATCAATGAGCATTAAAATAACCGGTAAAAACAAAGTCTTGTAAAGACAGAAACTGTCAGAGACGCAGAAGCCTAAGGACAGTTTTCCTACTTTACTCAAACAATAAAAACTACGCTCACTAATCAACTGGCCTCCAATGCCCATCAAGAGTCATTAAGAAATATTTGATGTGGAACAGAGTCAAAGAAAATCGGCCAATGCTTGTGAAACATCACATGTTTATGAGCACGAAAGAAATGAAAATCAAATTGATAAAAATGAAACTGTTCTTTTTTGTTGATATTGACGGTCGAGGAGAGATAAACTGTAAAGATCAAGAAAACAAATAGAGGTTCTGACATACCTTCTTCATGGTGCATATTTGCTACTAATAAAGACTCGCTGAAGTTTATGTTACAACACTCGCTTCTTTGGTCACCATGGCTTCAATTATCAATTCCTTGACCTCTCTTATGAGTCATTTCTTGATCTCATTCAGATGTAAACCTTTTCTTGTCATGTTTTCCATTATCTTCTCTAACATTCCCCTATCAGCCGCCTTTAAGCAATAAGCATTTGGTTGAACTCCATACTTTTCCATATCTCAACAACTTCACAGCCTTCCCGGACTGTTCAAGCTTGCAACACCCGCGAATGATTGTATGAAAAGTCACATGGTGAACTTGTAGTGGTTCTTTTTTACCTCAGTCAAGATTTTGGCAGCTTCTTCCATTCCACCGCCCCTTGTACACCCGCTCATAATTACACTTAAAGCAAACATATCAGGCCTGAGTCCCCTATCTTCCACATCCTCATTATCTTAATAGCTCCTATCATATCTGCCGACTTAGAAAGACCATTAATAATCGTAGAAGACTCGGCTAACTGGGCAAGTAAGATGGGTTGCGTAGCGGGTCAAAACATTAAACTTTAACAAATATGTAAAAGTGTGAAGGGATTGCAGGTGATGGATTCATCGAGTTCATTTGACTTTTATAATATCAATGAGCATTAAAATAACCGGTAAAAACAAAGTCTTGTAGAGACAGAAACTGTTAGAGACGCAGAAGCCTAAGGACAGTTTTCCTACTTTACTCAAACAATAAAAACTACGCTCACTAATCAACTGGCCTCCAATGCCCATCAAGAGTCATTAAGAAATATTTGATGTGGAACAGAGTCAAAGAAAATCGGCCAATGCTTGTGAAACATCACATGTTTATGAGCACGAAAGAAATGAAAATCAAATTGATAAAAATGAAACTGTTCTTTTTTGTTGATATTGACGGTCGAGGAGAGATAAACTGTAAAGATCAAGAAAACAAATAGAGGTTCTGACATACCTTCTTCATGGTGCATATTTGCTACTAATAAAGACTCGCTGAAGTTTATGTTACAACACTCGCTTCTTTGGTCACCATGGCTTCAATTATCAATTCCTTGACCTCTCTTATGAGTCATTTCTTGATCTCATTCAGATGTAAACCTTTTCTTGTCATGTTTTCCATTATCTTCTCTAACATTCCCCTATCAGCCGCCTTTAAGCAATAAGCATTTGGTTGAACTCCATACTTTTCCATATCTCAACAACTTCACAGCCTTCCCGGACTGTTCAAGCTTGCAACACCCGCGAATGATTGTATGAAAAGTCACATGGTGAGCTTGTAGTGGTTCTTTTTTACCTCAGTCAAGATTTTGGCAGCTTCTTCCATTCCACCGCCCCTTGTACACCCGCTCATAATTACACTTAAAGCAAACATATCAGGCCTGAGTCCCCTATCTTCCACATCCTCATTATCTTAATAGCTCCTATCATATCTGCCGACTTAGAAAGACCATTAATAATCGTAGAAGACTCGGCTAACTGGGCAAGTAAGATGGGTTGCGTAGCGGGTCAAAACATTAAACTTTAACAAATATGTAAAAGTTAGTTTTAGTCAATAACAGTATAGTAATTTAAATAGATTAACTAAGAGGTTTTATGCATTAAACACACTTTAAGGATCCGTTGGACCTACTCAACCCATTTAACCGACTTCCTTTTAGCAAACTTATTTATTTTTCCATTTTGACCTATTATATATAAAATGGAACCTGGTCGTCTCATTTTTAATTAAATAAGTAGAATCTTCACCTCTATAAGATAGCTCGACAGCAAGTACTACCTGATCAAATGTCTATCATTGGAATTTTGATCCAATCAGTTTTGAAGAGGTTGATGTCGGGTAAGTTTTATCGGTAACAGGTCAAGGGAGGGTAAGTTTACAAAAGAAAGTGAAAAGACGAAAATGTCTCCAAGTCACTCAAAGAAAAAGGTCTTAGGTCTCTCAAAATTTGGACATAATGTTTTCAGAGACAACCATACGGCCTGTTTTGACCCGCACAGGGACCTACTCCAACAAAAAAACATAGATGAGGGTACCGTGGAAAAGCTCGAAATGTATTGCTACGTACCGAGCTAGTATTTGGTAGTCATTGATGTAAGAATCAACACCAGGCCTTTGATCCTTCTTCTTAGGAAACTCATCTCCTAACTTTCCCCGAAAGCTCAACCTGACCTGAAGACCCCAACATATAAATAGTACTTTAATTTATTATGGCAGATGGACTGGTTTAATGTAGACCAAATGATATATAAAGATCGTGAAATATCTGAGTAAAGCGATCTTAACAAATAGTGATATCATAAAGAATATTAGGCATTCAGACTACATAAGTTTAGTAATGATCCAATTTGTTTGTATGGGAGTGATTAATCTAAAATTCTAATCACTACAATGGAATAACATGATCAAGTAAAGCAATAACGCAATCGAAATGCATTTCTTAGTTGATGTGCCTTGATGTTTTCGACATAGTAACAGCAAGCTAATAAACACCATTTTAATGCTCAAAGCGAGAGTGTAGTGTTATATGGTATACCTTGCGACTTGGTGATAGACTTATCAAAATAAAAACTTGTATATGAGTAAAGCAAATTACAGTCCAGTTTTGATAATGAAGTTAACCCATCTTAACAACTAAAGATCAACATGCTTTATCTCAATCGTCTGAGTTTTAACCACCCCCATCTTGTGCAACATAATAGAGTGAGGAAATAAAGTAAAAAACACAACAATAAAATCAAAATTAACAAAAGGAGACCTTTGGAGAGGTTTGTAGGTGCTTTTTAGTGGTTATTTATCATTAAAATTAGCATCTAGTTTCTGAAAAACAATCAAATGTAAGTAATAATTCTTGAAATATGATTTGCAGTTTGACGAAAAATGATCAAGTGTAAATAATTACTCTTGAAATATGATTTGCAGTTTGACGAAAAAAATCAAATGTAAATAATAATTCTTGAAATATGATTTGCAGTTTGACGAAAAACAATCAAATGTAAATAATAATTCTTGAAATATGATTTGCAGTTTGACGAAAAACAATCAAATGTAAATAATAATTCTTGAAATATGATTTGCAGTTTGACGAAAAACAATCAAATGTAAATAATAATCTTGAAATATGATTGCAGTTTCGAAAAACAATCAAATGTAAATAATAATTCTTGAAATATGATTTGCAGTTTGACGAAAAACAATCAAATGTAAATAATAATTCTTGAAATATGATTTGCAGTTTGACGAAAAACAATCAAATGTAAATAATAATTCTTGAAATATGATTTGCAGTTTGACGAAAAACAATCAAATGTAAATAATAATTCTTGAAATATGATTTGCAGTTTGACGAAAAACAATCAAATGTAAATAATAATTCTTGAAATATGATTTGCAGTTTGACGAAAACAATCAAATGTAAATAATTACAAAAATATGGCTTTCTCATATGATATGTGTGCAAGTAAGTAGGATAGAAAGGAACATCGAAGTGATACAGAGACATAGACTTGAATTAGATAAGAAAGTATGAATTTTGAATTTCACATATAAAAATTTATGATATTTACAACATAATGACATTTAATCATGTCTCAAAATAAAAGAATATAATTATAGTTGCAAAAATGCTCTTGATAATAATAGATGGTACTACGACAATTTATCAAAACTTGACGAAATCATCCATCCGGAAACTTAAAAGCATCAGTTAACTATAAAATAGTATATAAATATATAGAAATCAAACATGAGGTAATATGGCAGACATAGAACTAAAAATTCAATAACTATCTCAATCGTCTGAATTTTAACCATCCCCATCTTGTGCAACATAATAGAGTGAGGAAATAAAGTAAAAAACACAACAATAAAATCAAAATTAACAAAAGGAGACCTTTGGAGAGGTTTGTAGGTGCTTTTTAGTGGTTATTTATCATTAAAATTAGCATCTAGTTTCTGAAAAACAATCAAATGTAAGTAATAATTCTTGAAATATGATTTGCAGTTTGACGAAAAATAATCAAATGTAAATAATTACAAAAATATGGCTTTCTCATATGATATGTGTGCAAGTAAGTAGGATAGAAAGGAACATCGAAGTGATACAGAGACATAGACTTGAATTAGATAAGAAAGTATGAATTTTGAATTTCACATATAAAAATTTATGATATTTACAACATAATGACATTTAATCATGTCTCAAAATAAAAGAATATAATTATAGTTGCAAAAATGCTCTTGATAATAATAGAGGTACTACGATAATTTATCAAAACTTGACGAAATCATCCATCCGGAAACTTAAAAGCATCAGTTAACTATAAATTAGTATATAAATACATAGAAATCAAACATGAGGTAATATGGCAGACATAGAACTAAAAATTCAATAACTACTCTTCAAGACATTTCATAAAACACTTGTGTGTTTCATCAATAATATGTTGACAGTAAAAACACATAACATACAAACAAATTATAGATTCAAAAAAGAAAAAAGATCATTACAAAAAGAAGAAAAGAACCTCTAATATTTAACCCAATATCATGACGATAGATATAGAAAAAGAGGGTGAATCTGGCCAGAATCTATAATAAAACACATAAGCAAAAAAGAAATTAGCAACAAAAATCTAATTATAACAATAAAACGAATATATATATATATATATATAGATATATATATATATATATATATATATATATATATATATATATATATATATATATATATATATATATATATATATATATATATATATATATATATATATATATATATATATATATATATATATATATATATATATATATATATATATATATATATATATATATATATATATATATATATATATATATATATATATATATATATATATATATATATATATATATATATATATATATATATATATATATATATATATATATATATATATATATATATATATATATATATATATATATATATATATATATATATATATATATATATATATATATATATATATATATATATATATATATATATATATATATATATATATATATATATATATATATATATATATATATATATATATATATATATATATATATATATATATATATATATATATATATATATATATATATATATATATATATATATATATATATATATATATATATATATATATATATATATATATATATATATATATATATATATATATATATATATATATATATATATATATATATATATATATATATATATATATATATATATATATATATATATATATATATATATATATATATATATATATATATATATATATATATATATATATATATATATATATATATATATATATATATATATATATATATATATATATATATATATATATATATATATATATATATATATATATATATATATATATATATATATATATATATATATATATATATATATATATATATATATATATATATATATATATATATATATATATATATATATATATATATATATATATATATATATATATATATATATATATATATATATATATATATATATATATATATATATATATATATATATATATATATATATATATATATATATATATATATATATATATATATATATATATATATATATATATATATATATATATATATATATATATATATATATATATATATATATATATATATATATATATATATATATATATATATATATATATATATATATATATATATATATATATATATATATATATATATATATATATATATATATATATATATATATATATATATATATATATATATATATATATATATATATATATATATATATATATATATATATATATATATATATATATATATATATATATATATATATATATATATATATATATATATATATATATATATATATATATATATATATATATATATATATATATATATATATATATATATATATATATATATATATATATATATATATATATATATATATATATATATATATATATATATATATATATATATATATATATATATATATATATATATATATATATATATATATATATATATATATATATATATATATATATATATATATATATATATATATATATATATATATATATATATATATATATATATATATATATATATATATATATATATATATATATATATATATATATATATATATATATATATATATATATATATATATATATATATATATATATATATATATATATATATATATATATATATATATATATATATATATATATATATATATATATATATATATATATATATATATATATATATATATATATATATATATATATATATATATATATATATATATATATATATATATATATATATATATATATATGTATATATATATATATATATAAAATTCGATTATATATCATAAAGTAATACGCTTTTTTTTGCTTTTTTAGCTAACTATCAAAAGGAAAAGACGTATTGGTTGAGGATAACGGACGGTTTGCTCACACTTTTGAAGAAGCCGAAAGATTATCGTGACGCGGAAGGTGTTAGTGCAAAATGGAGGAAGATGCGTCCATTAATTACAAATTTCAATTCAATCTACACTCGTCTCACCAACGCGAACAATCATCAAAGTGGTGCAAATGATGCGGATGTGATTAAGAGAGCTCTCGCCGAGTATCATGAGACTTACAAGGCTCATTTTAAGTATTTGGATATTTGGGATAAGATGAGATGGTCGTCGAAGTTTCATTATGTGACCGACAAAGATGTTAGGGCAACTCGTGGAGAACCGACCACAAAAAGGTTGAAAACGTCATCATCCATCGAACCACAAAGTCAAGGTATAAATTTCGGTCCCTTTTTTGTTATTTTCGAATTGTTTAACTTTTTTTAATTCGTTTATTTTTTTTTATTATAAATTTCGGTCCTTTTTTGTTTATTTCGACTTGTTTTATGTTTTGTGTAAAAAGGTTCGGATGCACGGGTGAACATTGATCATAATGAGTTTACCGAGGATGAGTCGGTGTTCCCAGAGTGCGCGCCCGGGAGAGACGCGGCTAGGAGAGCCGCATAGGGGTGTCCTCGAGTTCGTCCGGCAAGGGAAAAGGGGTGGCTAGGTACTCAGACACATTTGAAAGTCTCTCGATGAAGTTGGATGGGTTGTTTGAGGCGAGTAAGGAGCGTATCAATATGGGTAAGCAAAAGATGGAGTTTGGAGAAAAGAAGCTTCAAGCAAAGACTACCCAAATCAAGCTAGCGGAGTTGAAAGTGTTGACCCCGAAAGATCAATCATGGAGAAGGTGAAAGAAGACATTAAGGAGAAGTATGGTTATATGTAGTTTATTTGTGTGTTGGATTTTATTATGTTTAATTTGGTTTTTATGTTTAAGTTTGGTTTATTTGTTTAAGTTGGATTTATTATGTTTAATTTGGACTTTATTATGTAGTTTATTTGTGTGTTGGATTTTATTATGTTTAATTTGGACTTTATTATGTAGTTTATTTGTGTGTTGGACTTTATTATGTATTATGGACTTTATTTATAAATTATGTGGGATGTTTTAATTATGGATGTGTTTTATGTAATATATATATATTAGTTTTGGAGTAAAAAAGGTAAAAAAAGAAGTAAAAAGTTATAAAAAAAAAAAATGGAGGGAGAAACATGGATGTCACATGTCCAAAGTCCCCCTCCCACATGAGTAGCCCAATTCCCCTTTTTTTCTTACACTCCCCCCATGATGACGTGGCGCCAAATGTCACAAGTCCCATCACTTGTGAGTAGCTCCACTCCGGATAGCCTTAGTTTATGAGTAGTAAAAAAAAGGATCTCGGCTCGATGAGCACCCTTGGGCATGGTCTTGAGAGCCATCAAAAAGACTTGGGACGGACATCTGGTTAGCTCCTAAGGTGGAATGATAGAGCTCAGGTATAGGTGCCGGACAGGAGGCTATCTTCAAGCAAGGAAGGAAGTAAGCATGTGATCCTTTCGAGTCGGTCCGTCAAAGAAGCTACAATGGAGGTCACCTTATACCATGGACTCGATCACACTCTTAAATACGAACATGGATACGTGGGCCCGGGCCATTGGGACAAAGATATCTTATACCATGTTACTGAATCCCTTCTTTTTTTCCCCCCTAAATAGATTAAAAAAAAATGACAATAATATTTAGTTAATTAGTCGATAGTCAATAGTTTTAATTTTCATTTTATTTTTTAAAGAAAGGAAAGTTTAAAAGGATAATGAAAAGGGACATATGCAGATTGTGCTTGATGAGGTCCAACCCAACCGAACCCAACCCAACCCATCTTTATAGAAAAACAAAAGGGACCCAAAAGAGAAAAAAGCCCTTGACTTGAGTGTGACTCGCTCACTCAGTCTCAGTGCCACCCTAATTTATTCAATTACAATTTCTGCTTCTCTTTCGTAAGATAAACAAAATAAAAAAGAAAAAGAAAAGGAAAAGGAATGGCACAGGCGATAGCAAGGAGAGCGATGAAGAAGATGGTGAACGATTCTTCATCAAAGCCGCTATTGTTTGGGAAAACATTCATGTCAAATTCTGCTTCTTCAACATTTGGGAGAATTCCCCAAAACCAAAAATCAACAAAAATCATCTCATCTTTCTCACCATTAACCAACAAAAATCACATCTTTCTCACCATTAACCAACAAAAATCAATTCCCCTTTCTTCATCCTTCTTCTTCATCTTTCTTTCCTGCCGCTAGACACATGTCCTCTGAAAGTGGTTTGTTTGCCAAAGCTTGGGCTTTTTGTGTCATCCAACGAGCAGAAGCTAAGGCTAAAGTGCTAGACATGATGACAACTAGCTCCAACATTTGGGAAGGTTAGAAAAAAAGTTAATATCTTTTCTTTTTATTACAGTATTATTTTAGCTTACTTTTTTTTTTTTTTTTTTTTTTTTTTTTTTTTTTTTTTTTTTTTTTTTTTTTTTTTTTTTTTTTTTTTTTTTTTTTTTTTTTTTTTTTTTTTTTTTTTTTTCTTTTTTTTTTCCTAAATAGATAAAAAAAAATGACAATAATATTTAGTTAATTAGTCGATAGTCAATAGTTTTAATTTTCATTTTATTTTTTAAAGAAAGGAAAGTTTAAAAGGATAATGAAAAGGGACATATGCAGATTGTGCTTGATGAGGTCCAACCCAACCGAACCCAACCCAACCCATCTTTATAGAAAAACAAAAGGGACCCAAAAGAGAAAAAAGCCCTTGACTTGAGTGTGACTCGCTCACTCAGTCTCAGTGCCACCCTAATTTATTCAATTACAATTTCTGCTTCTCTTTCGTAAGATAAACAAAATAAAAAAGAAAAAGAAAAGGAACAAGGAATGGCACAGGCGATAGCAAGGAGAGCGATGAAGAAGATGGTGAACGATTCTTCATCAAAGCCGCTATTGTTTGGGAAAACATTCATGTCAAATTCTGCTTCTTCAACATTTGGGAGAATTCCCCAAAACCAAAAATCAACAAAAATCATCTCATCTTTCTCACCATTAACCAACAAAAATCAATTCCCCTTTCTTCATCCTTCTTCTTCATCTTTCTTTCCTGCCGCTAGACACATGTCCTCTGAAAGTGGTTTGTTTGCCAAAGCTTGGGCTTTTTGTGTCATCCAACGAGCAGAAGCTAAGGCTAAAGTGCTAGACATGATGACAACTAGCTCCAACATTTGGGAAGGTTAGAAAAAAAGTTAATATCTTTTCTTTTTATTACAGTATTATTTTAGCTTACTTTTTTTTTTTTTTTTTTTTTTTTTTTTTTTTTTTTTTTTTTTTTGTTATTCTTATTTTGTCATTTTCTGCAGGTTTTTTTTTTTTTTTTTTTTTTTTTTTTTTTTTTTTTTTTTTATTTTTACACTTAACTTACTGCCTTTTGTTTAACAAGTTCATTTCTTTTTATTTTTAATAAAGTTTTACTCTGGAATATATATACATATGGAACATGATTAATCCTCCTAAACATGTAGCCAAACTTATTCTTTTCTAATCTTACTCCTATATTTTTCCAAGTTTCATCATCTTATTGTTAGGAGGATTATTAGGAGATTTTGTTAGGAGGATTAATCATTTCCCTAAATTATCACATAGAATATACGTAATTTGTTGGTTACAGAAATTTTTTTTGTTCTTTGTTTATTGTAAAAGTTTTTTCCTACGGTTGTCATTGCTCCTTTATCCCTATTTAACCTTTTATTTGATAAATTTCAGACGGATTTACCAGTGAAGCTTGGAGATCTTCTCAAAATTTTGCAAGAGTGACAAACGCAGCATGGGGTAACTAAAAGAACCATCTTTCGCCACTTATTAGTTCTAGTCAACCAGGCTCTTGGTGGTATCGTTTGCTAACACTTTGCATAAGATAACTAATACAATTTATTGCATTTGTTAGCAATTTGGGCCGTGAGTTATGGTGCCAGAAAGGCGATTGCTTTCTATGTACAATGGAAAGAAAGGAATGACGGCAAGGTGACCATGGTGCATTCCAACCACATGCAAGTACAATTTCATCTCCACAAGCATGTGGGTGGGCGTATAGCGGTCTACGTCATCGATGATCACCACCTCGCCGTTTTCTACATGAAACAAACAGGATGGTGGTGCTTCAAGAGGCATGAAGAGGCGATGCTTCAATACAAGCTGCCATCCATCAGCTTTAACAAAGCTAGTATCTTCGCCCAGCACGACGTGCCTCAAAATGCCTTGGTGGTTGACAAAGAATAGTACTTTTTAGTTTTTTCTATATGATTAGTGTTATCATCTATAATATACCCTTATGCAAGTGGTGCAATATATTATAAGGATTATTTACCCTGACCAATTGAACACCGACATGAAAATCATGTTTTCATTGTGAATTATAGACGGTAAATGTTGTTATGTGAAAAATTTTTTTTTTTTTCCTATATGATTAGTGTTATCATCTATAATATACCCTTATGCAAGTGGTGCAATATATTATAAGGATTATTTACCCTGACCAATTGAACACCGACATGAAAATCATGTTTTCATTGTGAATTATAGACGGTAAATGTTGTTATGTGAAATTATCATTGTCCTCTGAGTTTATCAAAGCTAATTGTTCCATTTCCTTGAGATGAAACATTTCAAAATGTAGCTATGATGCATTTTCTTTGCTGATGGTTGTACTTAACTCCTTTGTTGTTAACTCATGCTGCCTTCCTTCTCTTTCTTTCTGTTTCAGCCTTGAACACCATCATCTTTCCCTTTCTTGCGGTATTGCTGTCTTCTTTCTTTCTCCTTCTTGCTGATCTAAATGACCAGCATTCTGTCTTGGTTTTCTTCACCCTACAGCCATGGGCTGCCCTCCCCTTCTCAAATCTGAGATAAAAACATCACAGAAATGTTACACCCAAAGCCAAATCACTGCTACACCTGCCCTGCAGCGAAAGGGCTGCTTCCTCCTCGCCACCGACTCTCAAAACACCTTCTTTCTAAGCCTTACGAGCCTTAGGCTCTGATACCAATTGTTGGAAAATCAGGCCCAAGATTCACTCACACTTATATATTATATATAAATTGCTAAGAAATACTAAACTTTCTGTATTCAATAGTGAAAGAGGTACATAAAATAGAACTGCTGCCACTTATTTATAATGAATATTAAACAAACATATGCCAATATTAAGTTCAATTTGTCCTCCTTTTTTGCAGCTCTCACATCCACATTCTCCACTAAATTCGGTCAAACTTAGACTAAGTCTTTCACAAATTAACCTCCCTTAACTGATGCTCCATGATCCAATTTTTTAACCCGTAAGTAATTTGACCCGACTTGACCCGAAACTGACCCCAAACATCAAGATTATTCTAACATTCATAAATCCCTTAAAAGTTTAAACATAAACATCATTTTCTAGTGTCCTTGGCAGATTGAAACATTCATTTTTCCCTATTTTGATAGAGGTAACTTGCTAAGTATAGAAAAATTTTGTTTACATGCTTTTGCAGTTATAAAGCTAATTTTTTGACATACAAGGCAGGAAAATTTCAGTTCCTATATTTTTTACACTCAAGTTAGGAAAGTCTCTAAACCTAAAACACCTCTACATCTGTTTGTCAAACCATCCATCCCGAATACTTTTTACTTTATTTGGTTTTTCTTTGCTCATTTGCCTCTTTTTGATCTTAAGAGTTATTGATATATTTCATTTTCAGATGCAACAGCATTTTAATCGGAAGTGTTTGAAGCATTTGCGCTATGATTCCTCTAACTTATTTCATTTTTACGTCTTTCTCAGGTAGGTAGAAGCTGCTATCACTTAACGTCCCTCGTGTTGTCCATTCCCACTAAACCTTTGAAGCATTTGGTTCCTTCAAAAACTTTTCTTGTTATGATATATTGATATGTTATTTTGCTATTATATAATGTTGTGGGATAATGCTTTGTTGTTAATTTTGGATCAATATGCACTTACAGTAGTTAGTATCTATCTATTCAGTCTCTCTGATTATGGCTGTGTTTTAGTGTGATTGTTTGTTACTATCATTATGCTGGATTTCGTTGATCAGTGTGCATGATCAGATGCTGAATCATCTCACTATGTTTTCTTTGTGAGAGTTTAGTTAGTGATGATGTTGACACTCAGCGTAGAGCGTGGATACAACTCGTGGAAGACGATATTGGAAGTTACTTTATGAATAATAATTTTATTGTTACTGGAAAACATAAGAAATGATCATCAATAATTGGTTTTTGGGGACACAACATCAATCCAAACGAGAGGACAAGGCAGTTGGAAATTTGATATTATGAAAATAGTAAAAGTAACAGTAATATAGATGCATGTATCTACAACACATCTGTATTACCTTCTAACGCATTATTCATATGCACTTGAGCAATAAAACCGATTCTTCTAAATATTGAAGTATGCTAGTTTGAAGCCTTAGAATGGAGACTTTGCTTGGTAGTGTGATTACTATTACGGAAACCATTTGGTGCGAGAATCCACACTTGGTGATCTTAATGGCCACTGGGATCATGAGGTATCCATGCTCAAATATCTATATGAATGATTGACTTTGAAAAAGCTAGCAGAATGAAATATTGACATGATTGTCTTGTCCACAAAATTAAGTTGGAAAGGCTCAATCATAAGTAGCACGTTCAGTCGGGTCTTGATTGACAAAAAACGCATAATAGCATCACTTCCAAAAAGAGGGAACGACATAACTTTGTGCTTGAAACACGGAAAACAATTATAAAAAAAGGTAAACAATAGAGAAGGTGATTTATCTCTAAGGGGACAAACAAAATCATTTAGCTAGATAGAACGCGTTCCGGGTCAGGTCAAATGGATCAAAAGTCGCCTAGGTCTAATTTAAGTGTGCACGATACCCATAATCACTTTAATCAAAGATGCTTATCATCACCTAAAGAATACATTTAAAAGAAATGGTCTTCTTCTGAAGTGTTTAATTACTTTAAATTCAACCAAAAGAATATGTTTAGAAGAAATGGACTTCTTCTGAAGTGTTTAATTACTTTAAATTCAACCAAAAGAATATGTTTAGAAGAAATGGACTTCTTCTGAAGTGTTTAATTACTTTAAATTCAACCAAAAGAATATGTTTAGAAGAAATGGACTTCTTCTGAAGTGTTTAATTACTTTAAATTCAACCAAAAGAATATGTTTAGAAGAAATGGACTTCTTCTGAAGTGTTTAATTACTTTAAATTCAACCAAAAGAATATGTTTAGAAGAAATGGACTTCTTCTGAAGTGTTTAATTACTTTAAATTCAACCAAAAGAATATGTTTAGAAGAAATGGACTTCTTCTGAAGTGTTTAATTACTTTAAATTCAACCAAAAGAATATGTTTAGAAGAAATGGACTTCTTCTGAAGTGTTTAATTACTTTAAATTCAACCAAAAGAATATGTTTAGAAGAAATGGACTTCTTCTGAAGTGTTTAATTACTTTAAATTCAACCAAAAGAATATGTTTAGAAGAAATGGACTTCTTCTGAAGTGTTTAATTACTTTAAATTCAACCAAAAGAATATGTTTAGAAGAAATGGACTTCTTCTGAAGTGTTTAATTACTTTAAATTCAACCAAAAGAATATGTTTAGAAGAAATGGACTTCTTCTGAAGTGTTTAATTACTTTAAATTCAACCAAAAGAATATGTTTAGAAGAAATGGACTTCTTCTGAAGTGTTTAATTACTTTAAATTCAACCAAAAGAATATGTTTAGAAGAAATGGACTTCTTCTGAAGTGTTTAATTACTTTAAATTCAACCAAAAGAATATGTTTAGAAGAAATGGACTTCTTCTGAAGTGTTTAATTACTTTAAATTCAACCAAAAGAATATGTTTAGAAGAAATGGACTTCTTCTGAAGTGTTTAATTACTTTAAATTCAACCAAAAGAATATGTTTAGAAGAAATGGACTTCTTCTGAAGTGTTTAATTACTTTAAATTCAACCAAAAGAATATGTTTAGAAGAAATGGACTTCTTCTGAAGTGTTTAATTACTTTAAATTCAACCAAAAGAATATGTTTAGAAGAAATGGACTTCTTCTGAAGTGTTTAATTACTTTAAATTCAACCAAAAGAATATGTTTAGAAGAAATGGACTTCTTCTGAAGTGTTTAATTACTTTAAATTCAACCAAAAGAATATGTTTAGAAGAAATTGTGTTGACTTGTTTATGGATGTTCTTGATTATTATTATTATTATTATTATTATTATTATTATTATTATTATTATTATTATTATTATTATGACGATAGTGTTTAGAGCTGTCCATATTATTATTATTATTATTATTATTATTATTATTATTATTATTATTATTATTATTATTTTATATTATCATTATTATTATTATTATTATTATTATTATTATTATTATTATTATTATTATTATTATTATTATTATTATTATTATTATTATTAATTCGTATTATTATTATTATTATTATTATTATTATTATTATTATTATTATTATTATTATTATTATTATTATTATTATTATTATTATTATTATTATTATTATTATTATTATTATTATTATTATTATTATTATTATTATTATTATTATTATTATTATTATTATTATTATTATTATTATTATTATTATTATTATTATTATTATTATTATTATTATTATTATTATTATTATTATTATTATTATTATTATTATTATTATTATTATTATTATTATTATTATTATTATTATTATTATTATTATTATTATTATTATTATTATTATTATTATTATTATTATTATTATTATTATTATTATTATTATTATTATTATTATTATTATTATTATTATTATTATTATTATTATTATTATTATTATTATTATTATTATTATTATTATTATTATTATTATTATTATTATTATTATTATTATTATTATTATTATTATTATTATTATTATTATTATTATTATTATTATTATTATTATTATTATTATTATTATTATTATTATTATTATTATTATTATTATTATTATTATTATTATTATTATTATTATTATTATTATTATTATTATTATTATTATTATTATTATTATTATTATTATTATTATTATTATTATTATTATTATTATTATTATTATTATTATTATTATTATTATTATTATTATTATTATTATTATTATTATTATTATTATTATTATTATTATTATTATTATTATTATTATTATTATTATTATTATTATTATTATTATTATTATTATTATTATTATTATTATTATTATTATTATTATTATTATTATTATTATTATTATTATTATTATTATTATTATTATTATTATTATTATTATTATTATTATTATTATTATTATTATTATTATTATTATTATTATTATTATTATTATTATTATTATTATTATTATTATTATTATTATTATTATTATTATTATTATTATTATTATTATTATTATTATTATTATTATTATTATTATTATTATTATTATTATTATTATTATTATTATTATTATTATTATTATTATTATTATTATTATTATTATTATTATTATTATTATTATTATTATTATTATTATTATTATTATTATTATTATTATTATTATTATTATTATTATTATTATTATTATTATTATTATTATTATTATTATTATTATTATTATTATTATTATTATTATTATTATTATTATTATTATTATTATTATTATTATTATTATTATTATTATTATTATTATTATTATTA
The DNA here is from genome assembly GCA_034093135.1 of Erigeron breviscapus. Taxonomy (NCBI): domain Eukaryota; kingdom Viridiplantae; phylum Streptophyta; class Magnoliopsida; order Asterales; family Asteraceae; genus Erigeron; species Erigeron breviscapus. The sequence continues at coordinate 43,573,654 of CM067174.1, read as the reverse complement.
TTATTATTATTATTATTATTATTATTATTATTATTATTATTATTATTATTATTATTATTATTATTATTATTATTATTATTATTATTATTATTATTATTATTATTATTATTATTATTATTATTATTATTATTATTATTATTATTATTATTATTATTATTATTATTATTATTATTATTATTATTATTATTATTATTATTATTATTATTATTATTATTATTATTATTATTATTATTATTATTATTATTATTATTATTATTATTATTATTATTATTATTATTATTATTATTATTATTATTATTATTATTATTATTATTATTATTATTATTATTATTATTATTATTATTATTATTATTATTATTATTATTATTATTATTATTATTATTATTATTATTATTATTATTATTATTATTATTATTATTATTATTATTATTATTATTATTATTATTATTATTATTATTATTATTATTATTATTATTATTATTATTATTATTATTATTATTATTATTATTATTATTATTATTATTATTATTATTATTATTATTATTATTATTATTATTATTATTATTATTATTATTATTATTATTATTATTATTATTATTATTATTATTATTATTATTATTATTATTATTATTATTATTATTATTATTATTATTATTATTATTATTATTATTATTATTATTATTATTATTATTATTATTATTATTATTATTATTATTATTATTATTATTATTATTATTATTATTATTATTATTATTATTATTATTATTATTATTATTATTATTATTATTATTATTATTATTATTATTATTATTATTATTATTATTATTATTATTATTATTATTATTATTATTATTATTATTATTATTATTATTATTATTATTATTATTATTATTATTATTATTATTATTATTATTATTATTATTATTATTATTATTATTATTATTATTATTATTATTATTATTATTATTATTATTATTATTATGATTATTATTATTATTATTATTATTATTATTATTATTATTATTATTATTATTATTATTATTATTATTATTATTATTATTATTATTATTATTATTTTATTTATTATTTGTATTATTATTATTATTATTATTATTATTATTATTATTATTATTATTATTATTATTATTATTATTACTGGAATAAAGAATATTTTTTAAAAGAATGCATGATGGTCGAAGAAGATTTCATTTGTTGAAACATTTGATCGATCACTACACATTATATTATCAATAAGTGGTTTTGGGGGACAAGGTTAATTTATACAAAAGAGAGGACATGGCAGTTTGAAATTTGATAATACTAAAATAGTGAAAACAACATTACAACAATAATATAGATGTATGTGGGTTGATTTTTGGGCGATTTCAAGATGCGTACATTGTATACAACTTGGGGCACGGCGTCCGGATGTGAGGTTGGGCTTGATCACAAAAGCTATTTCCTTTTTGTCCAAAGTTATTGACATTGTCTATGTATTATAGATAAAGCATTCTGATTCAAACTTAATTAATTAAATATTCTTCTCTTTTATTCATTAATTTAAATATCCCACTAATATACCTTATATATCTTAATGAAATAATTTACAATATACATCCAACTCTTAAAATAATTACATTATACCACACTACTCCGCTGTCGCCGTCACCGCCACCACCACCACCATACCGCTGTATCGCCCAGACATATAACTAGTTAAAATAACTACCTTTTTATGACACACAAACTATATAATATTAATGATAATCTAATTGTTTGTATAAGGCAGTTTAGGAGGTTTGTGCATCAACTATACAAGGTTAATTTCGTTTTATTGTTTTTCAATTTTTATGATTTTGAAAATAATTTCCATGATTACTGTTAGGTCCAGTTCACCTGGAACTGGCCAGTCACCAGTTCACACTGACCAGTTCACCAGTTGCATCTGGTGACCAGTAAACTGGTGACCAAGAAGATTTGTCGAGAAATATATTGAAGTCCAGTTGCACCGTACAGTTAACGCAACTGAAGACTTCCTCCAGTTGAGAACTGACCAAGTTGAAGAAACATTCCAGTTGAAGTCGAAGACAACAAATGGAAGAAAGAGAATGGCAATGGCAGCGAAGCCCAGTTGACATTCTAGTCAGTTACAAACTGGAGACCATCAGTGGAAAGCCCTTACAAAGCTTTACACTGATTACGAGGAATTGACTTGTATACTTTATGTACCTTTACCCGGATAATAAGCCTTATCTTATTATTTAAGTATTAAAAGGTACATAAAGGTGGTTGTGTAAAGTCACTGTAACATGCGACTTTACAACACTTTTTAAGGAATTAAATGCTATTCCTTAAATACCTCCAACCACATTTGTACGGCTAAAGTTAACATCCCAATGTTAACTTTGCCTATAAATACAAGTCATTGCACAACCAAGAATCACAAGTTATTCGACAAGTTATTCACGAGTTATTTCTCTCACAAACGAATAACTTCATACTTTGCAAACCTGCAATATTCTTGGTGAACTTGTGCAATATTCTCTCAATCGCTAAAAGGAACATTTCACTACTTTAAGTGTTTCGATTGTAGAAGAGAAATTCCGAGTATAGATCAATTGTATTTCATAGGTTGTTAGGATATTTACATTCGTGTATTATCTTGGTTCCGCATCAACCTTGTAATTTGTTTAATATCAATAAATAAATTACACTTGAAAACTACATATTGTCTCATCAAGATTGTTTACAAGATATTTGTATTATTGCATTGTTCTTTACTTATTGTCTTTTATATAAGTAATCTATCTAGAACTTGGTATATACTTATCTAACTGGTCGTCTCCAGTTTAGTAAGTATATTGCAAAGTAACTCCACCATCGACATAGAGGTGTCTTCAGTAGTACCAATCTAACAAGTTGGGACTTACAAGTGGTATCAGAGCCAGGTTAATAAACTTGCCTAGATCTGCAAAGATGAACACTACTGAAGGTGGAGATGGTTCTGGTTTAGGTGAAAACCCATTGAACAATAATTCACAACCTTTTCAAAACGTTAACACCAACCCTCCTCCTCCTTCTGCCCCAAACCACGTCCATGTACATTACTCCAATACTCCTGTTCCAAAATTTGATGGAAACAGTGAGACCTTTGGTACATGGAAAGCTAGAATGCTGTTGCATTTTGGTGGTATTGAGAGGTATATGTTGAAAATCCTTAAGGATGGACCATATATACCTATGTCTATTGGGGTGAGTCCTCTTCTTGATCCAACTGGAAGAAGAGGCTCAAGGGAAAAGCCAGAAGACCATTGGTCTGATGAGGATCGCAGACTGGTGGACTTGGACACCAGACTGAAAAACATGATCCTTGGGGCTGTCCCTGAAGACCTAATTCCAACACTTGTGTTGTTTCCCAGTGCCAAGTCTATGTGGGATGAATTAGTGATTCAATTTGAGGGAGGTGATGACACTATCGTCACCAGAAAAGTTGCCTTGAACAAGAAGTATGAATCCTTCTTTGCCTTGCCCAACGAAAGTTTAACTGGTACATATACCAGATTTTCTAGCCTCATCAATCAATTGAGAGGTTTGGGTGTAGAGAAGGATAAGGATATTCTTCTTGAGAAGTTTTGTGATATTCTTCCATCTAAATGGGAAAACATGGTTCTTGTCTTGAGACAAGGTAAAACCTTGCACTCTCACACTCTTGCATCGCTCTATGGAGCCTTCAGATTCACTGAAGATAATAATGCTGCAAGACTTGTGGCTGAGCAAGATGCCATGAACCATGCTCAGAGTCCCAAGGTTGCTAATACAATTGAGCGACCTTGTGCTGCTTAATGTCTGCTGAGAGTGTCCAGGCACACTCGATGAAGGAGATGTTGAACAGTTTCCTAAACTCTGGGCTGACCACTGAAAACAGTGAAGGTTATGATGAAACTGACGATGATGATCTGGTCGCCATGATTGCTAAAACCTTTAATAGGTTTAAGCATAAATCTAAAAGATTTAATGGCCCCAACAATGCTTCCAGCTCCAGCTCTCTGGATAAGACCAATCTTACATGCTATAAGTGTGGCAAGAAAGGTCATTTTATGAAGGAATGCAGATCTAGTCAGTTGAATAACCAAACTGGCCCCTCTGTCCCTAATTACAATCGGCCTGATGATAGCTATAAAGCTAAATACAAGCAGCTTAAGGCCCAGATTGCCCTTCTGTCCATGGATAAGAAAAAGGACCAGTGCTTAATTGCACAAACTGAAGGAAAATGGGAGTACTCTGATGACTCATCTGAGGATGAAGAAGAGGAAAGGGACATGTGTTTCATGGCCTTGGAAGATCAACAACAGCAGCATGTGGTGAAAGATGATGTCATCTCTGGAAGATGGGTGGACATCATACTGAAAAAGGTATGTGATTATGATCACCAGGTTGACCCTGAATTAAAACTGGACCTGGCTGAATCATTAAGTGGTGATTTGGCATTTGTAGAAACTGTTAGAGCTGATAGTGAAAGATATTTAGACACTATCTTAATTGAACTAAACAATGTCAAACCACAACTGAATGATTTGCAAAGTGTCCAGTTGGCTCTCAAGGAGTCAGTTTTAAAAATTGAGGCATTAGAACTTGATAATCAAAAACTTTCTGATGATTTTGAAAAAGCTCAAAAGATTATCAAGTCCTGGGTAAAAGCATCTGGCAAAAACTATGATGCATTTTCAAGAACTATCGATGCCCAGAAAAATGCATGGAAATCTGAAGATCTGGAGATGGCAGCTCTTATACCAGATCTTCATGCATTGCCTCCAGCTCTCTGGATAAGACCAATCTTACATGCTATAAGTGTGGCAAGAAAGGTCATTTTATGAAGGAATGCAGATCTAGTCAGTTGAATAACCAAACTGGCCCCTCTGTCCCTAATTACAATCGGCCTGATGATAGCTATAAAGCTAAATACAAGCAGCTTAAGGCCCAGATTGCCCTTCTGTCCATGGATAAGAAAAAGGACCAGTGCTTAATTGCACAAACTGAAGGAAAATGGGAGTACTCTGATGACTCATCTGAGGATGAAGAAGAGGAAAGGGACATGTGTTTCATGGCCTTGGAAGATCAACAACAGCAGCATGTGGTGAAAGATGATGTCATCTCTGGAAGATGGGTGGACATCATACTGAAAAAGGTATGTGATTATGATCACCAGGTTGACCCTGAATTAAAACTGGACCTGGCTGAATCATTAAGTGGTGATTTGGCATTTGTAGAAACTGTTAGAGCTGATAGTGAAAGATATTTAGACACTATCTTAATTGAACTAAACAATGTCAAACCACAACTGAATGATTTGCAAAGTGTCCAGTTGGCTCTCAAGGAGTCAGTTTTAAAAATTGAGGCATTAGAACTTGATAATCAAAAACTTTCTGATGATTTTGAAAAAGCTCAAAAGATTATCAAGTCCTGGGTAAAAGCATCTGGCAAAAACTATGATGCATTTTCAAGAACTATCGATGCCCAGAAAAATGCATGGAAATCTGAAGATCTGGAGATGGCAGCTCTTATACCAGATCTTCATGCATTGCCTCCAGCTCTCCAGGTTGAAACACCTTATGATCAACCTGAAGCTGTTGAAACTGAAACCAATGAGACCACCCCCATTGAGGTTAAAACTGGAGCCAAACAGGCTAAAGCTCCAGTCAAAAAGGCCACTGTTAACAAGCCTTTACCTCATAAGTCTAAGGAGCCCAAGACCCGAAAGACTAAATCCCCAGTTGAACCAATGTCCAAGGTTCAACTGCCTGAACAAAACAATGTTTTGGTTAATCTGGAAAGGCAACTCCAACTTTTGTCTCGGCAGGTTCAGAGTTGCACTGCCCGGATTAACAATCTGGAAGGAGGTTCACCACCTCCAGTTTTAAAACAAAACATTAAATCACTCCCTTCTGTACCTAAACAAAAGAATGTTCCATCTGGAACAAAATCTGGTAAACATAAGGTGAGTAAGTATCAAATACCAATCGTTTTTACTTCTGCACCTGGAGCTGGTGATAATGCTCCAGATGTAGCCTCCAGTTCAACACCTCAACAATCAACTGTGGCTTCTGTAGAGAAGTCCAGTGGACCCATCAAGAAAAGATGGGTTCACAAAAATAACTAATGATTTTTGTGTGTGTGTAGGGCGATCGAAAGAAGAATATCTGGTATCTGGACAGCGCTGCTGGCCGGACTATGACCGGATGTAAGCCCCTACTGGAAGAGTTCACTGTCCAAGATGGACCGACAGTGACGTTTGGTAACGATCAATCTGGAAAGACTGAAGGATATGGTGTGCTCAATAATGGACAAGTTTGTCAGTTGCGAAGTGATAATGGTACTGAATTCCAAAATAAGGTACTTGAAACATTTTGCACTGACACTGGCATTTCTCAAAACTTCTCATCAGTTCACTCTCCAGAGCAAAATGGAGTTGTTGAAAGAAAGAATCGTACACTGATAGAAGCGGCCAGAAGCATGCTATCTGAATCTGGTCTTCCCACCAGTTTTTGGGCTGAGGCAGTTGCAACTGCTTGTCACACCCAAAACCGGTCAGTCTACATCAAGAGACATAAGAAGACTGCCTACGAAGTACTCAGGAATCGTAAACCAAATATTGGATATTTCCATGTATTTGGTTGTCCAGTTTATATACTGAACGATTCCAGTCAGCTTGGAAAGTTTGATGCAAAAGCTGATGAAGGGGTATTTTTAGGCTATTCAGATATTCGAAAGGCCTTTAGAGTTTATAATTATAGACTCCAAAAGGTGCATGAGACAATTCATGTCACATTCGATGAATCAACTGAAGCAATCAACAAGAGACCAAGCCTTGATATTTCTCCAGTCATTCCAATCAACTTTGGTGAAACTGACCAAGTTCATCGGTCAGTTGTTTCACCAGAAGATGCTTCCAGTTACAACAAACTGGAACCAGTCAAGAAGAAGAAAAGCACCAGTGACACATCATTTTATCCCTCCATCAATTTTAACTTACCACAAGAATTGGTGATTGGATCAGATGTACGTGCCACTCCAATATCAGCACCAGTTCAAGCACCTACTTCTCCAGTTACTCATGAAATACCTTCAACTGAGGAATTTCATGATGCCAATCGAGACCTCATTGACTCTGATGAGGATGTAGAAGTTGTTTGGACTGATCCTTCTCCAGATGCTGCTGCAACTGAAGAAGATCGCCAGGTATCTTGCACTGATATTGTAGTTCACCAGCCTAGTCAATACACTAGATGGACTAAAGCCCACCCAATTGAACAAATTGTGGGTAATCCAACTAGTGGGGTTCAGACTAGAAGAGCCACCAGTGAGCAATGCTTAAACGTCACCTTCTTATCTTTAATTGAACCAAAGAAGATTGACGAGGCTATGGCAGACCCAAGCTGGGTGGAAGCTATGCAAGAAGAGCTCCTCCAGTTTGAAAGGAACAATGTTTGGGAGCTTGTTCCTTGTCCACCAGGGTTAAAGAAAGAACCTATTGGTACCAGATGGGTCTACCGAAATAAAATGGATGAAGATGGCCATGTTGTAAGAAACAAGGCCAGATTAGTTGCCCAGGGTTATTGTCAAGCAGAGGGCGTTGACTTTGATGAGACTTTTGCTCCAGTTGCAAGACTTGAAGCCATAAGAATTTTCTTGGCTTATGCAGCCCATCTGCAGTTCAAGGTCTTCCAGATGGATGTCAAAAGTGCGTTCCTTAATGGAACATTGGAAGAAGAAGTTTATGTGAAGCAGACTCCAGGTTTCATCGATGAGAAGCATCCTCATTGGGTTTATAGACTGAACAAAGCATTGTATGGTCTAAGACAAGCCCCAAGAGCCTGGTATGATACTTTAACTAAACATCTTCTTAAAAATGGCTTTCAAAGAGGTGCAATAGATAATACCTTGTTTATCTTGAAAGAAAGAGGTAATATCTTATTGGTACAAATTTATGTTGATGACATTATTTTTGGTTCAACTGATGATGCAATGTGTAAAAAGTTTTCTAAAATCATGTCATCTGAGTATGAGATGAGTTTAATGGGTGAATTAACATTTTTCTTAGGTCTTCAGATTAAGCAAACTGAAAATGGAATTTTCATAAACCAAGGAAAATATGTCAGAGATTTGTTAAGAAAATACAAATATGATTCAATCCCATCGAAAAACACACCTATTGCAGCACCATTGAATTTGGACTCTGACCCAACTGGCAAACCAGTTAACATAACTGACTATAGAGGTATGGTTGGTTCACTGATGTACTTAACTGCCAGTCGACCAGATATAATGTTTGCAACATGTTTATGTGCCAGGTTTCAGGCTAACCCTAAAGAATCACATTTGCACGCTGTAAAGCGTATCTTTAGATACCTGAAAAGGTGTCCTAATTCTTGGCTTATGCAGCCCATCTGCAGTTCAAGGTCTTCCAGATGGATGTCAAAAGTGCGTTCCTTAATGGAACATTGGAAGAAAGAGGTAATATCTTATTGGTACAAATTTATGTTGATGACATTATTTTTGGTTCAACTGATGATGCAATGTGTAAAAAGTTTTCTAAAATCATGTCATCTGAGTATGAGATGAGTTTAATGGGTGAATTAACATTTTTCTTAGGTCTTCAGATTAAGCAAACTGAAAATGGAATTTTCATAAACCAAGGAAAATATGTCAGAGATTTGTTAAGAAAATACAAATATGATTCAATCCCATCGAAAAACACACCTATTGCAGCACCATTGAATTTGGACTCTGACCCAACTGGCAAACCAGTTAACATAACTGACTATAGAGGTATGGTTGGTTCACTGATGTACTTAACTGCCAGTCGACCAGATATAATGTTTGCAACATGTTTATGTGCCAGGTTTCAGGCTAACCCTAAAGAATCACATTTGCACGCTGTAAAGCGTATCTTTAGATACCTGAAAGGGTGTCCTAATCTTGGTCTTTGGTACCCCAAAGGCTCAGGATTAGATCTAATGGGTTATTCAGATTCTGATCATGCAGGTTGTAAGATTGATAGAAAATCCACAACTGGTGGTTGTCATTTCCTTGGAGGAAAACTGGTGAGTTGGACCAGCAAGAAGCAGACTTCAGTCTCTATGTCCACTGCTGAGGCAGAGTACATTTCTGCGGCCAGTTGTTGTGCCCAGATTCTCTGGATCAAAAACCAGTTACTAGATTATGGTCAGAAGTATACCAAGACCCCAATCTTTTGTGACAACACCAGTGCAATTGCTATCTCTCACAATCCAGTGATGCACTCAAAAACAAAGCATATTGACATCAGGTATCATTTTATTCGTGATCATGTTATGAAAGGTGATATTGAAATTCATTTCATCCCCACTGACAAACAGTTAGCTGATGTTTTTACTAAACCTCTCGATGAGAAAACTTTTAAACATCTCATCAGCGAACTGGGAATGCTAAACCCTTAACTGGAGCTTTCTTTGTTATTGAACGCGTCAGTGACACTGATGAAGTTCTCCAGTTGAGGAGGTCCAGATTATCTTTGCTCGCCAGGCTATCGAACGCCTTTGTGATACTATCTTGGCACTAATTGATATCTGGATCATCATTTTAGGGGGAAAGACTCAAAATAATTTTCTGACTAAAATTCGTTTTTGTTTGAAAATGCAACTGGAGAACTCTTCAGTTGGAAACTGGTACTGGATTGATCCTCCAGTTACCAGGTTCAGTCTTTGTCTAATTTTTATAACGTTACAAATACTTGGTCAATTTATGTGACACGTGATGATACTCGAGTGTTTTTAAACTACTTGATATCGTGATCTGACGTGTTGAAACCATTTTTAGTACTTGACAACTGTTTGTGTTGGGAAAACAAAAAGTGTGTGGGGTTATGGGTAAAGTAAGCCGTCGTAGCATTTAATGCTGACATGGTAACATTTAATGCTTACATGGAAAATTATATTTTATTTTCAAAATATCTTCGAAAATATTTGGTTTAATAAAATATGATTTGTGGGTTTACATTGGGATCTTGAATCCCCTTATAAATACCCTTATTTACTTCATAACACATTTACTTTCTTTTTCATTCTCTTCATTTACTCTCTTCATTTACTCCAATCATAAATACTCTTCATTTCTCTCTTCTTTACTCTCTTCAAATTACTCTCTTCATTTACTCCATCCTCATTTACTCTCTGTTTCATTCTCTTCATTTACTCTCTTCATTTACTTCCAATCATAAACATTGCCTCATTCTCTCTTCATTTACTCCAAAACTCATTTACTTTCTTTTTCATTCTATTCATTTACTCTCTTCATTTACTTCTCATTTACTTCATAACACATTTACTTCTTTCTCTCTTCATTACTCTCTTCATTTACTCTCTTCATTTACTTCTTCATTTCCTTATAAATACCCTTATTTACTCCTAAACTCATTTACTCTCTTTTCATTCTCTTCATTTACTCTCTTCATTTACTCTCTTCATTTACTCTCTTCATTTACCTTTATTTACTCTCTTCATTTACTCTCCAATCATTTACCTCTTCATTTACTCCTTCATTTACTCTCTTCATTTACCTCTTCATTACTCTCTTCATTTACTCTCTTCATTTACTCTCTTCATTTACTCTCTTCATTTACTCTCTTCATTTACTTCATTTACTCTCTTCATTTACTCTCTTCATTTACTCTCTTCATTTACTTCATTTACTCTCTTCATTTACTCTCTTCATTTACTCTCTTCATTTACTCTCTTCTTTACTCTCTTCATTACTCTCTTCATTTACTCTCTTCATTTACTCTCTTCATTGGGATCTTGAAATTCCATATAAATACCCTTCATTTACTCTTCATTTACTCTCTTCATTTACTCTCTTCATTTACTCTCTTCATTTACTTCTTCATTTACTCTCTTCATTTACTCTCTTCATTTACTCTCTTCATTTACTCTCTTCATTTACTCTCTTAGGTTTACATTGGGATCTTGAATCCCCTTATAAATACCTTTATTTACTTCATAACTCATTTACTTTCTTTTTCATTCTCTTCATTTACTCTCTTCATTTACTCCAAAACTCATTTACTTTCTTTTTCATTCTATTCATTTACTCTCTTCAATTACTTCCAATCATACTCTTCATTTACTTCTTCTTTCCTCTTCATTTACTCTCTTCATTTACTCTTTCATCCTCTTCATTTACTCTCTTCATTTACTCTCTTCATTTATCTCTCAACAATTTTACATTGGGATCTTGAATCCCCTTATAAATACCCTTATTTACTCCAAAACTCATTTACTTTCTTTTTCATTCTCTTCATTTACTCTCTTCATTTACTTCCAATCATAAACATTGCTTCATTCTTCTCATTTATCCCCTTATAAATACCCTTATTTACTTCATAACACATTTACTTCATTTCTCTCTTCATTTACTCTCTTCATTTACTCTCTTCATTTACTCTCTTCATTTACTCTCCAATCATTCACAATTGCTTCATTTCTCTCTTCTTACTCTCTTATAAATACCCTTATTTACTCTCAAAACTCATTTACTTTCTTTTTCATTCTCTTCATTTACTCTCTTCATTTACTTCTCATTTACTCTCTTCATTTCCTCTTCATTTACTCCTCATTTACTTCTTCATTTCCTCTTCATTTACTCTTGGGATCTTGAATCCCCTTATAAATACCCTTATTTACTCCTCATTTACTCTCTTATTTCTTCATTTACCCTTCATTTACTCTCTTCATTTACTCTCTTCATTTACTCTCTTCATTTATCTTCATTTACTCTCTTCATTTACTCTCTTCATTTACTTCTTCATTTACTTTCTTTTTCATCCTCTTCATTTACTCTCTTCATTTACTTCCTCTATAAATACCCTTCATTTACTCTCTTCATTTACTCTTCATTTACTCTCTTCATTTACTCTCTTCATTTACTCTCTTCATTAAATACCCTTATTTACTCCAAAACTCATTTACTTTCTTTTTCATTCTATTCATTTACTCTCTTCAATTACTTCCAATCATTACATTGCTTCATTTCTCTCATTCATTACTCTCTTCATTCTCTCTTCTTACTCCAAATTTAGCCCCAAATATCAACTTTCGTCAAGTACTCCTTGAGATGGGTCACAAGGAGTGCTTGGACAGTGATGGTATTTTAAAGACCAAGGGGGCTATGACCATGAAGGGCCTTACACCTTCATGGAGGTATTTCTTTGTACATCTGGTTGAAAGTCTGGGTGGTAGTTCAGGTGGTCTTGACCAGATCAACTCTTCACAAGCTGAAATGGCTTATTGTTTGTGGAAGGGGTTGAGGGTGGATTTTGCTGATATACTGTATAGGAGTCTTGTGCAAAAGCTGAAAGGCTCCAGGGGTGTGTGTATCCCCTTTTCCAGATTTCTATCTTTATGTTTCAAGCAGATTCTGGGTGAAGAAGAGTATAGAAATACAGACTCTTCGTTCACAAGGCCAGATGTTTTGAGGAATCTAGACTCACTAGTATCTGAAGCTGGTGAGGTTGAAATTCCTGAGCAGATGCAGCTGGCATTTGCTAAAACTGGTGCACCTTTGGAAAGTGAACCAGAAAGACAACTGGGCGGGCCTCAAAATAATGAGGGACCCTCCAGTTCGTCTCCAGTTGTGGTTGAGGATAGAACAACCATAACTCAAGCCATTCCTATCACGTCTATCCCTGGTGAAGATGTTCCGGCATCTGATCCTTCAACTGATGAAACCATCCAGGTAACTGGAACTGGTCATCAGGAGCCTGAACATGATGTTCAGCCATCCCTATCATTTATGGATCTAGGCATAAATGAGGATGAGTTTCATCTCGAATCTTCGGATTCAGAAGAAACACAAGCTGATCAAGAAATGGTTGATGCATCTGTACATGCTCAACTCCCTTCTTTCTTTGATCAACCCCTAGAACACCAAGTTTCAGTTTCCCATCAAGATACTCCTACAAATATTTCCCCACAAAGAACTCAATCACCACCACCGTCGCCGTTGGTCATACCTGAGCATTCTCAGCCTGACCAACACATTGTTTCTCCTCAGCCTTCTTTTTCACCCCCTATATTTCCTTCTTCTGCCACTGGGACAACTGGAGAGGCTTCCTTTGTTTTGCCTCCTTCAGTTGAACTGGTGCAGCCTGCTACTGGTCCAGTGACAACTGCTCCTTTGTCACTGGAAGCTCAATTTGTCTCTTTCTCAACCGATATCCAAAACCTGATCAAACGGGTGGAGGGTGTTCATAAGACAATAGAGCAAAATGCCAAGTCTATTTCCAGATTCAACAAGGAAACAATTATAAATTCAAAGGTTGTTGATCTGGGAATCAATAAGTTTGCTGCTAATGAAGACTTGGTATTTAAAAAGTTGAATGAGTTAGTCTCAAGCTGTAACAATTTGTCCACATCTTTGAAGGAAGCTTTTGACTTAACCCATTCAAATGTCAATACATCTATCTCCAGCCTCTTAAGCAACACTGTTCGATCATCAGAGGTGGATCTGAAGGAGATAGAAAGGCAGGTCAAAGAGTTGTTTGAAAGACCTGGCCTTAATGTAGTTGATATTGGTCAGCAGGTAGCCTCTTCTGTTGGCCAGATGATTGATGAGAAACTGGCCAGTCGAGAAGATGAACTAGTAAAGAAGGTTATGGCTGAATTTGCCAAGCTCCCACCTCCTAAGATTAATCTGGAGCCTCTGGCACTTGAAGTTAGCCAGTTAAGGGGTGCAGTTAATGCAGTGAACACTCAGTTGGCCTCCCACACTTCTTCTATCAATAAATTGGTAACTGAAGTGGAGAACTTAAAGAAGAAAGATGATGAGGTGAAGGAACAAGTGGTTAAAAGTCTAGTTGAAGACTCAAAATTATTGAAAGACTTGAAGACTGGACAGGACCAAACTGCAGCAAATGTATTGGTCCAGTCTCAAGAAATTAACCACTTGTGGAGATCCTTCCGAATGATATGCACTGTTTTCAGAGAGTGCAAGGATATGCAATCGTGGCAGCCTCTAGCCCGTTTGCCCTCTAGCAATGAAGACTGGGCAGCTATTCGTGCAGGTCTCGATGCTGCCAAGGGGGAAAGGGATAGAAGGAATATCCTTGCACCTGGACCAAGACTGCCAGGTCCAGTTAGTGCAAGACAACTGGTTGAAAGGACTGTGGTTGGGACGGATGAAGGTGATGAGCAGGTGATTGAACAATTTGAAGATGTGGTTGATAGGGGGAATAAAGGGAAAGGAAAGGAAGTTATGCCGGCCACTAGTGAACAAGCAAGAACAACTGGAGATTGAGCTTGACAAACATTATAGGGAGGATGAGGCTGAGTATGATGCCAGGTGTTTGAATATCACAGTGGAGAAGGCCAAAGAAGTTAGAACTGAAGGAATTCTCAAGAGAGCTGAACATGTTAAGAAGGTGGTCAAACAGGTGATGAATCCACCTAAGTCCAAAGGTAAACCTAAGATGTTGCCAAGAGATGCTGACCTTAGGACCTGGGTGGATACAACTGAACCCTCAAGTGAAGATATCAAAGCTGCAGTGCATAGTATGAGCACTGGTCAAATCAAACTGGCCAATGAATCTGAAGCTAGAGAGTATTTATCTGAAGTGCAGCAGCGGAGATATCACCCTGGTAAGATTGTTGATATGAAAGTGTTTATCAAACCAGGTACCAAACATTTCACAGTTGGGGTTCAACATCTGGATGGACCCTTAAGGCAAACTGAGAATCCTGATGTACTTTCTTATGGTTACTCGGAACTGGTGGAAATGGCAAAGCTGTTGGAGGCCAAGCAACAAAGGAATAAGGTTGAAAGAGGATGGATGTTTGTGCTTCAAAGTCTGCTCAAGTTTAAGGAAAATATTGAAGAGAGACTGAATGTTGATCCTGAAGACAAACAGCCCATTTCTACAGTTGCCAAAAGAAGAAGAACTGGCGAAGGGCCATCTGTTTAAGTTCTTTCTTCATTTTTATCTTCTTGTAATTTGTTGTACATTCTGTTGTAACTTGTGTAAATTTCACTCCTTGTATAAAAGAAGTTACCAGTTTGTAACCACAAGGTAGATAAAAGATTAAAATCTAACAAAACTAAAAGACAAAACTAAGGTATTTATTGATCTATAAAAATACCTTAGATACCTTAGATAGATTTAAATCAAACAAGTCTCTATAGTTCACACTTGTATAGATACAAGAACTAGAAAAGACTTGGACTATATTTCTAGACAAATAGGGGGAATTTGTTAGGTCCAGTTCACCTGGAACTGGCCAGTCACCAGTTCACACTGACCAGTTCACCAGTTGCATCTGGTGACCAGTAAACTGGTGACCAAGAAGATTTGTCGAGAAATATATTGAAGTCCAGTTGCACCGTACAGTTAACGCAACTGAAGACTTCCTCCAGTTGAGAACTGACCAAGTTGAAGAAACATTCCAGTTGAAGTCGAAGACAACAAATGGAAGAAAGAGAATGGCAATGGCAGCGAAGCCCAGTTGACATTCTAGTCAGTTACAAACTGGAGACCATCAGTGGAAAGCCCTTACAAAGCTTTACACTGATTACGAGGAATTGACTTGTATACTTTATGTACCTTTACCCGGATAATAAGCCTTATCTTATTATTTAAGTATTAAAAGGTACATAAAGGTGGTTGTGTAAAGTCACTGTAACATGCGACTTTACAACACTTTTTAAGGAATTAAATGCTATTCCTTAAATACCTCCAACCACATTTGTACGGCTAAAGTTAACATCCCAATGTTAACTTTGCCTATAAATACAAGTCATTGCACAACCAAGAATCACAAGTTATTCACGAGTTATTTCTCTCACAAACGAATAACTTCATACTTTGCAAACCTGCAATATTCTTGGTGAACTTGTGCAATATTCTCTCAATCGCTAAAAGGAACATTTCACTACTTTAAGTGTTTCGATTGTAGAAGAGAAATTCCGAGTATAGATCAATTGTATTTCATAGGTTGTTAGGATATTTACATTCGTGTATTATCTTGGTTCCGCATCAACCTTGTAATTTGTTGTACATTCTGTTGTAACTTGTGTAAATTTCACTCCTTGTATAAAAGAAGTTACCAGTTTGTAACCACAAGGTAGATAAAAGATTAAAATCTAACAAAACTAAAAGACAAAACTAAGGTATTTATTGATCTATAAAAATACCTTAGATACCTTAGATAGATTTAAATCAAACAAGTCTCTATAGTTCACACTTGTATAGATACAAGAACTAGAAAAGACTTGGACTATATTTCTAGACAAATAGGGGGAATTTGTTAGGTCCAGTTCACCTGGAACTGGCCAGTCACCAGTTCACACTGACCAGTTCACCAGTTGCATCTGGTGACCAGTAAACTGGTGACCAAGAAGATTTGTCGAGAAATATATTGAAGTCCAGTTGCACCGTACAGTTAACGCAACTGAAGACTTCCTCCAGTTGAGAACTGACCAAGTTGAAGAAACATTCCAGTTGAAGTCGAAGACAACAAATGGAAGAAAGAGAATGGCAATGGCAGCGAAGCCCAGTTGACATTCTAGTCAGTTACAAACTGGAGACCATCAGTGGAAAGCCCTTACAAAGCTTTACACTGATTACGAGGAATTGACTTGTATACTTTATGTACCTTTACCCGGATAATAAGCCTTATCTTATTATTTAAGTATTAAAAGGTACATAAAGGTGGTTGTGTAAAGTCACTGTAACATGCGACTTTACAACACTTTTTAAGGAATTAAATGCTATTCCTTAAATACCTCCAACCACATTTGTACGGCTAAAGTTAACATCCCAATGTTAACTTTGCCTATAAATACAAGTCATTGCACAACCAAGAATCACAAGTTATTCACAAGTTATTTCTCTCACAAACGAATAACTTCATACTTTGCAAACCTGCAATATTCTTGGTGAACTTGTGCAATATTCTCTCAATCGCTAAAAGGAACATTTCACTACTTTAAGTGTTTCGATTGTAGAAGAGAAATTCCGAGTATAGATCAATTGTATTTCATAGGTTGTTAGGATATTTACATTCGTGTATTATCTTGGTTCCGCATCAACCTTGTAATTTGTTTAATATCAATAAATAAATTACACTTGAAAACTACATATTGTCTCATCAAGATTGTTTACAAGATATTTGTATTATTGCATTGTTCTTTACTTATTGTCTTTTATATAAGTAATCTATCTAGAACTTGGTATATACTTATCTAACTGGTCGTCTCCAGTTTAGTAAGTATATTGCAAAGTAACTCCACCATCGACATAGAGGTGTCTTCAGTAGTACCAATCTAACAAGTTGGGACTTACACTTTTGATTACTAGTTTATGTTAGCTAAACTTGTCTTTTGAAATTTTTAATCCGTTTAATCAGTATGTTTTTATTTGGTAGTGACTAGTAGTATCAGCTTCATATAGTAATCATACCGCAAACAGTGTAAGGATGTAGGCACCCGCCATCGCTCCCATACACATCACTGAACCAAGCCTGGATAAGTCAATAGATACACCCTCGCATAAGTAAATACTAAAATTATTTGTCGATTAAGTGGTTAATGAAACAACTTTATCTTCGAAAACAGAGGTAAGGGTTCAATCATCAGCCCATGTAAACGCCAAAGGTCCTTTTCTATCATATAGATAGAACCTAGAAACAGTCTCTCTACCTAGGTAGAGGTAAGGTTGTCCACATCTCAACTTCCCTCATAGACCGTTTGTATTAGGACCCAAAATCCGTGGAAGACGCAATTGGGTGTATGTCCAAACAAGAGGTGGAAAATGTGACATACACTTGTGAGTTAAGCGAGGATGTAAACCAATTTTGTAAAGCGACAAGATGCTGTTTATATACAAAATGCTAATGAGAGAAAACACATGGTAATACGAGCGGCGCGAATATATAAATACTAGTGCTCAGGCCGTCCAATGGACGGGTAGTCTCAATAATTAAACATTATAATCATCTTATCTATGTGATTAATCATCGTGAAGGCGACAAAATCCCTAGAACCAATACGACAACTTAATCAATACGAAAACTAAAAAAGGAAACATATGAAAATTAACTTCATATAAATATTGAATCTAGTTAATCCTTTTTTAAAAATATATAATTTGAAAAAGTACATATCAATTCATCAACAAAGACCATCTCAAACGTTTTGATTTTCTTTGGGTTGTTCCACTCCGAAACAGTCCATACATGCACAACACGGAGTCGTAGATGATGGTTAACATGTGTTGGCTTAAGATCTTCAAGATGAACTAATGTGGTCTTATTTTTTGTTGTTGAAGAAGAAGCCATGATGAACCTATAATGGACAACAAACTAAATTAATAGAGATAATAATAACAATAATATAAGAATTCAATGTTAAATAATAAATAAGGATAAATTACAAATTTCGTCCCTGTTCGGTCAATACTTGCAGCTTTCATCCCTAGCTTTACGAAATTACAGTTTTCGTCCCTGACTTTTGACCTCCGTCAACATGTTTGGTCCAAGCAGATAACTGACGTTGGTGAAGCTATCATGTGACTATCACACTATGGGTATTTTGGTCCATTGCTTTGTTACACCCCTTTAATACCCCAACCACACACAAAACACATCAAAAATACCCATTTTATTTTCAGGAACAAAATCTCACTCTCTTTCTCTCACTTCCTCTCTTTGTCTTCTTCATCTAGTTCTTGTCTTAAAAATTAGTGTTTTTCTATCCAACCCATAAGAATGGTTAATTGTTCTTGTGGATCTGTTGCTATTATTCGCACGTCTTGGACACCTCGAAATCCAGGTATGAGGTTCTATGCTTGTCTAATAAGGCGATCGAATTGCAGGTTTAAAAAGAAGAATCAAGAAATCAAGAAATTGAAGATGTATTTGTTTTTGTGTTGTATTATTATTTTTGTGTTTACTTTATATATTTCTGGTTAGTATTATGTTTTGTTTGGGATGTTGTACCAGTTGTATAATTGTATTATTAAGTTTATGGAATGAGGTATTACGGGTTATTGAATGAACCAGCTAGTAAAATTTTGTTGTTTCAATAATATGCATTTAGTAAATTAGTTTATACATAATATGATTTAGTAATAAACGTATATGACAAAAGAACTTAGATATAATGTAACATCCGTGAATTTTGACCCGTTAACTTTATGTGTAATTTGACTAACAATCTTGTTGAATGAAATAATTTGGGTTCGATTGGTGATTATATGACTATGTGGTATGTTAGTCGGGTCGTTAATATGTTTATTCGGCGTTTAATTGTGTAAATGGTTGTGTTGTGGCTTGAGAAGCGAAACGGGTCGACCCGTACCCGCGACCCACCAGCCATATGACCCATACTCCCTCCCTTATCCTTCTCATTCACCACACACTCCTTTTCTTCCATCTTTCTCTCAAGTAAAGGCAAAACACCCAAACCATCTCATATCTCTAGTTCTTTATCTTACTTGCATCTAATTTGTGTGTTGGAATTGCTTTACTACAAGAATCATCATCCTTTTCTTCTCATCTCCATCATACTACAAGTTTAGGTTTTCAAGTAAAAGGTTTTTATCATTTAGGCCAAATTTGGGCTTGAACACAAGAAGAAGGTATTGGTAAGTCAAATTCATCCCATCTCCATCTATTTATGCTTGTGTATATGGACTATGCTTAGTACACTTTTCAGGTAATCAGGTTCTCCCAGGGCGTGGAGTTTAGAGGTTTTACTTGCTGTTGAACCCGGACTTGGACTGTATGGATCAAGGATTCATTGGCCTTCTAATTGTTTTATACTTAGGATCGTTTGCCATCCTTGGCTGTGGTTTTGTTAACTTTGATGACTATTTGCTCCTGTTGTATTATGTTATCTATTTTGCATTGTAATGGATTCACCGAATTCTTAATTGCATTTAGTTGGTTCTATTGTAATCCCACCTGGTGCTATGTGATTTCCGTGATATTCCGAGCCTCGGCTTGGGGTGTTACAAAATGGTGGCCCATGCGTGGTCGTAGAGAATTAGGCGGTTTGACCTAGACTACGGCTTAAGTTAAAAACTCTTCATATAGCATGCATGGTTAGGAATTCGTGTGCAATGTGAATTATGTGAATCCCCGTGTGAGTTCGTAGTTAAGACCTATTGTATGAAAACTTGAATTCAATGTGATGAATGTGAATTGTAGTTGACGTGAGTTGTTGTTGTAAATTGTTGGAATTAATGTGTTGATTTAGGGCAAAATGAAAGGATGCCATTAACTTAGTATAATATTGTGGCAACCCTAAAAGAACCCGATCAACTCTTTTATGGTTACCCGATATTATAGCAAGTTCATGACATCGTGGATTGCGCACGTGTGGCTTAAAGTATAATAAGGAACCGATATGCTTAATGGAAGTTGATTAGGTGGAAGGTTAGCCGTTGGTACACCTTGTATACATACCCGGTCAATAACTAGAGAGCATATCGAATTCGGATTATACTTTGAATCATTTGTGTTAGTTGTGTAATTGCATGATATTATGAGCATGATTACTTGATGTTATGATATGTAAAAAATCCCTTATGATGCTAACACTCTTGCTTTAACTTAACGATATGAAATGAGTATGTAGTATCGGTTTGAGAGCATTGACTACTTGTGTGGCTAACATGTGAGCATTTGAGACTAACTCTCGGGTCAACGTGTCACTTGTTTTATAGAAATGGAGAGACCAAGGAGAGTCCGAACGAACTATAGGGCTGAAGAGGAAGAACCTCAACCGGAAGCTCAACCGGAAATACAAGGAGGTAGGGGTCGTGGTAGAGGTCGTGGTAGGGGCCGTGGTAGGGGTCGTGGTAGAGGTCGAGGTAGGGGACGTGGTAGGGGTCGTGGTAGAGGTCGAGGTAGGGGACGTGGTAGGGGTCGTGGTAGAGGTCGAGGTAGGGGACGTGGTAGGGGTCGTGGTAGAGGTCGAGGTAGGGGACGTGGTAGGGGTCGTGGTAGAGGTCGAGGTAGGGGACGTGGTAGGGGTCGTGGTAGAGGTCGAGGTAGGGGACGTGGTAGGGGTCGTGGTAGAGGTCGAGGTAGGGGACGTGGTAGGGGTCGTGGTAGAGGTCGAGGTAGGGGACGTGGTAGGGGTCGTGGTAGAGGTCGAGGTAGGGGACGTGGTAGGGGTCGTGGTAGAGGTCGAGGTAGGGGACGTGGTAGGGGTCGTGGTAGAGGTCGAGGTAGGGGACGTGGTAGGGGTCGTGGTAGAGGTCGAGGTAGGGGACGTGGTAGGGGTCGTGGTAGAGGTCGAGGTAGGGGACGTGGTAGGGGTCGTGGTAGAGGTCGAGGTAGGGGACGTGGTAGGGGTCGTGGTAGAGGTCGAGGTAGGGGACGTGGTAGGGGTCGTGGTAGAGGTCGAGGTAGGGGACGTGGTAGGGGTCGTGGTAGAGGTCGAGGTAGGGGACGTGGTAGGGGTCGTGGTAGAGGTCGAGGTAGGGGACGTGGTAGGGGTCGTGGTAGAGGTCGAGGTAGGGGACGTGGTAGGGGTCGTGGTAGAGGTCGAGGTAGGGGACGTGGTAGGGGTCGTGGTAGAGGTCGAGGTAGGGGACGTGGTAGGGGTCGTGGTAGAGGTCGAGGTAGGGGACGTGGTAGGGGTCGTGGTAGAGGTCGAGGTAGGGGACGTGGTAGGGGTCGTGGTAGAGGTCGAGGTAGGGGACGTGGTAGGGGTCGTGGTAGAGGTCGAGGTAGGGGACGTGGTAGGGGTCGTGGTAGAGGTCGAGGTAGGGGACGTGGTAGGGGTCGTGGTAGAGGTCGAGGTAGGGGACGTGGTAGGGGTCGTGGTAGAGGTCGAGGTAGGGGACGTGGTAGGGGTCGTGGTAGAGGTCGAGGTAGGGGACGTGGTAGGGGTCGTGGTAGAGGTCGAGGTAGGGGACGTGGTAGGGGTCGTGGTAGAGGTCGAGGTAGGGGACGTGGTAGGGGTCGTGGTAGAGGTCGAGGTAGGGGACGTGGTAGGGGTCGTGGTAGAGGTCGAGGTAGGGGACGTGGTAGGGGTCGTGGTAGAGGTCGAGGTAGGGGACGTGGTAGGGGTCGTGGTAGAGGTCGTGGTAGGGGCCGAGGTAGGGGACGTGGTAGGGGTCGTGGTAGAGGTCGAGGTAGGGGACGTGGTAGGGGTCGTGGTAGAGGTCGAGGTAGGGGACGTGGTAGGGGTCGTGGTAGAGGTCGAGGTAGGGGACGTGGTAGGGGTCGTGGTAGAGGTCGAGGTAGGGGACGTGGTAGGGGTCGTGGTAGAGGTCGAGGTAGGGGACGTGGTAGGGGTCGTGGTAGAGGTCGTGGTAGGGGCCGTGGTGGGAGTTGGTATCGGTATGCCCATGAATAATCAGTATGGCGGATACCGCCAAGGGTGTATATTTAAGGATTTTAAAAGTTGTGGGGCACCGGAGTTTGATGGGAAGGGTGGTCCCACGGAATGTATAAGGTGGTTTGAGGCGATAGAGGCGGTGATAGAAAGGAGCCATTGCACCTATGATGACCGGATTTCCTATGCATCCGGCATGTTTAGGCATGACGCCTTAAGTTGGTGGAACCAGGAAATAACTTTGGGGCGGACTCAAAATTTGGAATGGATTGACTTCAAGGACAAAGTAAAAGCAAAGTTTTGTCCTCCATATGAACTACAAAATCTAACCATTGAATTCGCAAATCTAAACATGGAGGGAGCCGACTACAAGGGCTATGTGAGACGATTTCAAGAACTGTCTACCCTCATTCCTCACTTGGTGGGCACCGAGTCACAAGCCATCCAGAAGTTTGTATTGGGCTTGAATCCTCAAGTTCGGTCTTATGTAAACTCCAACATGCCTACTTCCTTGGCTAATGCGGTCAACCAGGCCGGGAGCGTGACCGAAGATTTATTGAGAAGTGGTGTTTTGAGTAAGTCCTCATCAAACAAGAGGAAAGAAGTGGGGGAGTCTAGTGGGGTAAAGAAAGCGGGAAGGTTTGATCCCAAGAATGCTTATAGGGGTAGGGTGATGGCGGCGGTGGAACCGGCTAGGAGGCCTTATACCGGGCCTCATCCTTTCTGTGGGAGGTGCAACAGGCACCATCCCGCCACTACTCCATGTGGGGCATGTTATAATTGCAACCAAGTTGGGCACGCATCCAAGAATTGTAGAGCTCCAAGAGCCGGCCCAATGAATGCGGCTCCTATTCGGGCCGTTCCTCCTCAAGGTAACCAAAGAAGAGGTGAATGTTTTGAATGTGGTAGCCGTGACCACTACCGTAATAATTGTCCTCGATGGGTGGGACAACAAGTTCAAGTAGCCGTTCATCCCAATCAACTACAAATGGTCGGGCCTAATCAAAACCGGGGACAACAAGGCCACCAAGTGCAACCACGCGGCCGAGCCTTTGCGGCCAATGTAAATGAAGCCCGCAATGATCCCAACGTTGTAGCAGGTACTTTTCTCCTTAATGGTCTCTATGCCACCGTTCTATTTGATTCCGGGGCCAATTTTAGCCTCGTGTCTTCTAACTTTGTTCCTTTGATTGATGTGCATCCGTGTGCTCTAAACTATGTGCTTGACATTGAAATGGTAAATGGGTCACTAACTAGAATTAGTCAAATACTTCGAGAATGTGTCTTGACTTTGGAAGATGTCGACTTCTTCATTGACCTTATGCCCCTTGACATTGGTAGTTTTGATATTATAGTGGGTATGGATTGGTTGACGGCGGTAAATGCAACCATTGATTGTGGCGAGAGGGTTGTTAAAATACCTTTGGCTAACGGTAAAATCCTTAGGGTTCAAGGTGAAACCTCTGATTCTTCAACTTCTAAAGTCTTTAGTGCTACCATCTCAAAGGTAGAATTGAAGACCGTCCCTATCGTTTGTGATTTTCCCGATGTTTTTCCGGACGACTTACCGGGGTTGCCTCCGCCCCGTGAACTTGATTTTCGTATCAATCTTATTCCCGAAGCCGCGCCCATAGCAAAAGCTCCTTATAGACTAGCCTTAACTGAAATGCAGGAGCTACAAACTCAACTCAAGGAACTCCAAGAGAAGGGTTTCATTCGCCCTAGTCAATCTCCTTGGGGTGCTCCTGTCCTCTTCGTCAAAAAGAAAGACGGATCCTTCCGAATGTGTATTGATTATCGGGAATTGAACAAGCTCACCGTGAAGAACCGATATCCTCTCCCTAGAATTGATGACTTGTTTGATCAACTTCAAGGAGCTAAGCACTTCTCAAAAATCGATCTTCGCTCGGGTTATCATCAACTCCGGGTACATGAAGATGACATCCCCAAAACGGCTTTTCGCACAAGGTATGGCCATTTTGAATTCACCGTGATGCCATTTGGGTTGACTAATGCACCGGCGGTGTTCATGGACTTGATGAACCGGGTGTGTCAACCAAATTTAGACAAGTCCGTTATTGTGTTCATTGATGACATACTTGTATACTCGAAGACAAAGGAGGAGCATGTTAAGCACTGCGTGAAGTGCTTGAATTACTAAGGAAGGAGAAGTTGTATGCGAAATTTTCCAAGTGTGAGTTTTGGTTGGAAGAGGTCCACTTCCTTGGTCACGTAGTGAGCAAGGATGGTATTCATGTGGACCCAAACAAGATTGAAGCGGTCAAGAACTGGAGAAGACCCGAAACGCCATCCGAGATCCGTCAATTCCTTGGATTGGCGGGTTACTATAGAAGATTTATTGAAAATTTCTCCCGTATTGCACAACCACTCACCCTCTTGACTCAAAAGGAGAGAAATTTTGAATGGGGCGAAAGACAAGAGAACGCCTTCCAAACACTTAAGGATATGCTATGTGATGCTCCTATTTTGACACTTCTGGATGGGATCGAAGATTTTGTGGTTTATTGTGATGCTTCGGGGCAAGGATTGGGTTGTGTCCTTATGCAAAGGGGTAAAGTCATCGCTTATGCCTCTCGGCAATTAAAGGTGCATGAGAAGAACTACCCGACACATGATTTGGAATTGGGGGCGGTTGTGTTTGCTTTGAAGTGTTGGAGGCATTACCTCTATGGCACCAAATGTGTGATTTATACCGATCACAAAAGTCTCCAACACATCTTCAACCAAAGTGAATTGAATATGAGGCAAAGGCGTTGGTTAGAACTATTTAGTGATTATGATTGTGACATCCGTTATCACCCGGGCAAGGCAAATGTAGTAGCCGATGCCTTGAGCCGAAAGGAGAGAGTGAAACCAAGACGGGCTAGAGCTATGAGCCTCACGGTAGGGCCAAACATTCGTGATCGGATCATTGAAGCCCAAATTCAAGCCACCCTACCGGAAAACTTTGGAAACGAAAACCTAGATGGCATGGAACAACTATTTGACCGAAAGAATGATAATGGGCTATACATGGTTGAAAGACTTTGGGTTCCTATTTTCGGCGACTTAAGAATGCTTATTATGAATGAAGCTCACCTATCGCCTTATTCGGTCCATCCCGGGTCGGATAAGATGTACTTTGACTTGAAGGAATTGTATTGGTGGCCGGGCATGAAGCGTGATGTGGCAAGGTATGTGAGTGAGTGCCTTACTTGCTTACAAGTCAAAGCCGATCACAAGAAGCCACCCGGATTGTTGGTACAACCGGTGATGCCCGAATGGAAGTGGGAACATATCTCAATGGACTTCATCACTAAACTACCGAAGACGAGAAGCGGCCGAGACACAATTTGGGTGATAGTAGATCGGTTAACGAAATCGGCTCACTTTTTAGCCATTCGTGAAACCGATAAATTTGACACTTTGGCTCGCTTGTACATCAAGGAAGTAATATCTAAACACGGAGTGCCGATTTCTATCATTTCGGATAGGGATGCCCGTTTCAAATCAAAATTTTGGGAAGCCTTTCAAAAAGCCATGGGTACTCGACTTGACATGAGCACGGCATTTCACCCTCAAACGGATGGGCAAACCGAGAGGACCATCCAAACACTTGAAGACATGTTGAGGGCATGTGCGATCGATTTTGGTGGGAGTTGGGAAGACCATTTGCCGTTAGTTGAATTTTCATACAACAATAGCTACCATGCTACCATTCAAATGGCACCCTTTAAAGCATTGTATGGTAGAGTATGCCGCTCTCCTCTAGCTTGGGCGGAAATTGGAGAGAGTCAACTTATCGGGCCAGAAATTGTGATTGAAACAACCAAGGTAATATCTCAAATCAAGGAGAAGTTGCAATTGGCCCGTGAGCGTCAAAAGAAGTATGCCGACGTGAGACGAAGACCGTTGGAGTTTGAAGTTGGTGAATTTGTACTTTTGAAAGTGTCACCTTGGAAGGGAGTCGTACGATTTGTGAAGCGGGGAAAACTTGCACCAAGGTATGTTGGTCCTTTCAAGATTCTCGAACGGGTTGGGAAAGTTGCTTATCGGCTAGAATTGCCTCAAGAGCTCAACGGTGTGCATGATGTGTTTCATATTTGTAATTTGCGCAAGTGTTTGGCGGATCCTACACATCATGTGCCTATGGACGAAATTAGGGTTGATTCGAATTTGAACTTTGTTGAAGAGCCGGTAGAGATCTTGGACCGCCAAGAAAAGAAACTCAAGAGTAAACGCTACACGATTGTGAAGGTTAGATGGAATGCTAGACGTGGAGCCGAGTTCACTTGGGAGAGAGAAGACCATATGAAGTCTAAGTACCCGCATTTATTTAATAATTAGGGTTTTGTTGAATTTCGGGACGAAATTCTTTCAACGGGGGAATAATGTAACATCCGTGAATTTTGACCCGTTAACTTTATGTGTAATTTGACTAACAATCTTGTTGAATGAAATAATTTGGGTTCGATTGGTGATTATATGACTATGTGGTATGTTAGTCGGGTCGTTAATATGTTTATTCGGCGTTTAATTGTGTAAATGGTTGTGTTGTGGCTTGAGAAGCGAAACGGGTCGACCCGTACCCGCGACCCACCAGCCATATGACCCATACTCCCTCCCTTATCCTTCTCATTCACCACACACTCCTTTTCTTCCATCTTTCTCTCAAGTAAAGGCAAAACACCCAAACCATCTCATATCTCTAGTTCTTTATCTTACTTGCATCTAATTTGTGTGTTGGAATTGCTTTACTACAAGAATCATCATCCTTTTCTTCTCATCTCCATCATACTACAAGTTTAGGTTTTCAAGTAAAAGGTTTTATCATTTAGGCCAAATTTGGGCTTGAACACAAGAAGAAGGTATTGGTAAGTCAAATTCATCCCATCTCCATCTATTTATGCTTGTGTATATGTTTCTAGATGAATTGGTAGAATTACAAGTCTTGAATCGAGTCAAAAGGCGATTTAGGGTATAATTAGGGTTTCGATTAGGGTTGGGACGATTTGGTATGAATTCGATGTTAAAGGTTGGAATTATGGTGTGGGTTAAGTGTGGTCATGGGTAACAATGCTTATGTATGCTTCAAAATAAGTTACAAACACTTACAAATCGTTTTGGGTTGTTTTTGGGTTATTTGGTTCGGACTTGCAGCTGCTGGTGTTGCTGAACTTGGTTTTGCCCAGTATTGGGCGTAACTTACGCCCCACCCAGGCGTAGGTTACGCCAGGTCTATTTTATTGGGCGTAGGTTACGCCAGTTGGGCCGTAGCTTACGCCTATCCCTATCTTCAAAATGGACCTTACGCCAAAATTTAACTGTTTACGCCAACTTCTACGCCAAAAATGACATTTCTAGAGGGCCGTAGGTTACGCCCATACTGACCGTACCTTACGCCCAGTCAAAACTTGCCCAGCGTAGCTTACGCCCCTTTTCACCGTAGCTTACGCCTGTTGTATTTTTGCCACCGTACCTTACGCCCCTGTTGGCCGTAGCTTACGCCCTTTTCACCGTAGCCTTACGCCCTTTTCACCGTAGCTTACGCCCTTTTCACCGTAGCTTACGCCCTTTTCACCGTAGCTTACGCCCTTTTCACCGTAGCTTACGCCCTTTTCACCGTAGCTTACGCCCTTTTCACCGTAGCTTACGCCCTTTTCACCGTAGCTTACGCCCTTTTCACCGTAGCTTACGCCCTTTTCACCGTAGCTTACGCCCTTTTCACCGTAGCTTACGCCCTTTTCACCGTAGCTTACGCCCTTTTCACCGTAGCTTACGCCCTTTTCACCGTAGCTTACGCCCTTTTCACCGTAGCTTACGCCCTTTTCACCGTAGCTTACGCCCTTTTCACCGTAGCTTACGCCCTTTTCACCGTAGCTTACGCCCTTTTCACCGTAGCTTACGCCCTTTTCACCGTAGCTTACGCCCTTTTCACCGTAGCTTACGCCCTTTTCACCGTAGCTTACGCCCTTTTCACCGTAGCTTACGCCCTTTTCACCGTAGCTTACGCCCTTTTCACCGTAGCTTACGCCCTTTTCACCGTAGCTTACGCCCTTTTCACCGTAGCTTACGCCCTTTTCACCGTAGCTTACGCCCTTTTCACCGTAGCTTACGCCCTTTTCACCGTAGCTTACGCCCTTTTCACCGTAGCTTACGCCCTTTTCACCGTAGCTTACGCCCTTTTCACCGTAGCTTACGCCCTTTTCACCGTAGCTTACGCCCTTTTCACCGTAGCTTACGCCCTTTTCACCGTAGCTTACGCCCTTTTCACCGTAGCTTACGCCCTTTTCACCGTAGCTTACGCCCTTTTCACCGTAGCTTACGCCCTTTTCACCGTAGCTTACGCCCTTTTCACCGTAGCTTACGCCCTTTTCACCGTAGCTTACGCCCTTTTCACCGTAGCTTACGCCCTTTTCACCGTAGCTTACGCCCTTTTCACCGTAGCTTACGCCCTTTTCACCGTAGCTTACGCCCTTTTCACCGTAGCTTACGCCCTTTTCACCGTAGCTTACGCCCTTTTCACCGTAGCTTACGCCCTTTTCACCGTAGCTTACGCCCTTTTCACCGTAGCTTACGCCCTTTTCACCGTAGCTTACGCCCTTTTCACCGTAGCTTACGCCCTTTTCACCGTAGCTTACGCCCTTTTCACCGTAGCTTACGCCCTTTTCACCGTAGCTTACGCCCTTTTCACCGTAGCTTACGCCCTTTTCACCGTAGCTTACGCCCTTTTCACCGTAGCTTACGCCCTTTTCACCGTAGCTTACGCCCTTTTCACCGTAGCTTACGCCCTTTTCACCGTAGCTTACGCCCTTTTCACCGTAGCTTACGCCCTTTTCACCGTAGCTTACGCCCTTTTCACCGTAGCTTACGCCCTTTTCACCGTAGCTTACGCCCTTTTCACCGTAGCTTACGCCCTTTTCACCGTAGCTTACGCCCTTTTCACCGTAGCTTACGCCCTTTTCACCGTAGCTTACGCCCTTTTCACCGTAGCTTACGCCCTTTTCACCGTAGCTTACGCCCTTTTCACCGTAGCTTACGCCCTTTTCACCGTAGCTTACGCCCTTTTCACCGTAGCTTACGCCCTTTTCACCGTAGCTTACGCCCTTTTCACCGTAGCTTACGCCCTTTTCACCGTAGCTTACGCCCTTTTCACCGTAGCTTACGCCCTTTTCACCGTAGCTTACGCCCTTTTCACCGTAGCTTACGCCCTTTTCACCGTAGCTTACGCCCTTTTCACCGTAGCTTACGCCCTTTTCACCGTAGCTTACGCCCTTTTCACCGTAGCTTACGCCCTTTTCACCGTAGCTTACGCCCTTTTCACCGTAGCTTACGCCCTTTTCACCGTAGCTTACGCCCTTTTCACCGTAGCTTACGCCCTTTTCACCGTAGCTTACGCCCTTTTCACCGTAGCTTACGCCCTTTTCACCGTAGCTTACGCCCTTTTCACCGTAGCTTACGCCCTTTTCACCGTAGCTTACGCCCTTTTCACCGTAGCTTACGCCCTTTTCACCGTAGCTTACGCCCTTTTCACCGTAGCTTACGCCCTTTTCACCGTAGCTTACGCCCTTTTCACCGTAGCTTACGCCCTTTTCACCGTAGCTTACGCCCTTTTCACCGTAGCTTACGCCCTTTTCACCGTAGCTTACGCCCTTTTCACCGTAGCTTACGCCCTTTTCACCGTAGCTTACGCCCTTTTCACCGTAGCTTACGCCCTTTTCACCGTAGCTTACGCCCTTTTCACCGTAGCTTACGCCCTTTTCACCGTAGCTTACGCCCTTTTCACCGTAGCTTACGCCCTTTTCACCGTAGCTTACGCCCTTTTGACCGTAGCTTACGCCCTTTTCACCGTAGCTTACGCCCCTTTTGATTAAATTGGTTCGAGTATTGGATTGTTGAGACGGTTTTCATGTTTGAATGACTTAGTTTATGTTTGTTAAGTATCTAGTAATAATAGGATAGACGTACGTACATGAAAGTCGGTTATGCCTTCATTGGGTCTTAGATGTGGTGGGAAGGCTGCGGGTGACCCTATATATAAGCATCTGGGACTCGAAGGAAGCAAAATCCTCTGAAGTATATGTACGTATAGTTGGTTTGGATTGTGGTTAATGGCTTATGGTTGTCGAATGTTGATTATTGGTTTATGATTGTCGAATTGTTGATTGATGACTCAGGATTGGCGAATATTGATTATTGATTCATATTCATCGTATATCGATTGTTGGTTTCCGAATTATGCATTTACATTTGGTTGTAAGCATTGCATACATTATTGTTGGACCCTCGGCAGGGGATTGCCGGCATCCTGGTGCATAGATGTATGCACCCATTTTGGATGTAGACCTGACCCCGAGTATATAGACATATATATCTCGATGATTTTGAGATACAGCCTTGTCTATTGCGATGGCAGAAGGGTATCGTTGCATACGTGATTGAAGGTCACGCTTAGGATAGGCATGTTTGCTTATTCATACATTTGGCACTTGCATTGATACGCATATCATTTGTGCATTCTCATTACACATTTTCTTGTCTGGTGTAATCTTGTTGTTGGGCGATGTTGTGCTATGTAGAGGCTCACTGTAAGTCATGTCTAGCCTTTATTCTTATATGTCGATTCTAGTACAGAATGGTTCCTGACCAACTCTTTCACCTCTTGGGGAGTCCCAAATGTTTGTCCTAGTTGAAATGTCTCATTATCATTCTCCCTTTGTTTCTTTCTTACTTCTTAAATAATTGTTTATTAAGGTTTCTATATCATCACCAGGTTCATCACCACTATCAAAATCATCATTATTTATCACACCTATATCATCATCAACCTGAGCACTCTCATTAGGTACTTCTTGTGCAACAGAATTCCCACAACCCATGTACTCAACATGAGGATCAATGTTCATATGATAATTCCTCATGTCAACCTCAACTTCTTCTATCTCATTCTCATCATCAACTATAAAATCACTATCCTCACATAGTGTAACATCCCGAACTTTTATTGAACGTTTGACTAATGCCGTTAAGTCAATTTGGGGTGTCGTTAAGTCTTTACTTAATATTTGAATGTAGTTATGTGTGGTTAACGTAGATAAAGTAGTTAGGTTTGAAAGCCTAAACTTTAATGACGAATAAAAGTGTGATTAATGTCGCTTAAAGGCTATGTAGTGCCTTTTAATGAAGGACTGATGTTATGTATGGTCAATAATGCAGTTTGTGACCAATAATGAAGGGTTTAGAAGTCCAGGGACTGATTTTGACATAGGTTGAAACCTAAAAACGGGATTAAGGGTTTAGGAGCTGCCATTAGATGAGATTAAGCAGCCATTAGCAAATAATAAAGCAATTAATCCTTTCTTGAATCCTAAAGCAATTAATTAAGTATTGGCTCAAACGATTTGGTGTTGTAAATTGATTGATCATCGAGTCAAGCAGGTAATCATTGATGTATTGATTGTATTTTCAGATTTAGAGGTTGTTTAATTATGAATCAAATCTGATTAAAAGGGATTATGCAAGTAGTTAGGGTTTATGTGGTGTTTTGGGGTAATTAACATTGAAAGTGATGTTAAACGAGTCCGTAGTCGATCGTGATGATTAAAATATGTTTAATTATGTCGAAAACATGTTTGGGAAGAATACTTGATCGATTGAAATCTGGAAAATTAATGAAGAAAGTCGTTTTATGAAAACTGGATGAAATTATAGTCATTTTCGTAAAACTGATGCCAAGTTCGTTCATGCAATCTAAATTCGTTTGCCCCAACGAAGTTCAAGTTCGTTGTTTAAATTCGTTTGAAGCCAAATTCGTTGGTTAAATTCGTAAAGAAGCTATTTTCGTAAAGTAGAACGAACGAAGTTTAAGTTCGTACGAAGATTAACTTCGTTAGCTAAGTTCGTACGAAGGCTATCTTCGTTAGGTGAAATTCTGGAATTTTACGTAGTCAGTCTTAAGTTCGTACGAGGGTCCATTTAAGTTCGTACGAAGATTAACTTCGTTAGTAAATTCGTACGAAGATTAACTTCGTTAGCTAAGTTCGTACGAAGGCTATTCTTCGTAGTAATTCGTAGAAATTTTCGTAGCTAAGTTCGTACGAAGATTAACTTCGTTAGCTAAGTTCGTACGAAGATTCTTCGTTAGTAAGTTCGTCGAAGATTCTTCGTTAGCTAAGTTCGTACGAAGATTACTTCGTTAGTAATTCGTAGAAGATTTTCGTAGTAAGTTCGTACGAAGATTTTCGTAAAGTTCGACGAAGATTAATTCGTTAGCTAAGTTCGTACGAAGATTAACTTCGTTAGCTAAGTTCGTACGAAGATTAACTTCGTTAGCTAAGTTCGTACGAAGATTAACTTCGTTAGTAAGTTCGTACGAAGATTACTTCGTTAGCTAAGTTCGTACGAAGATTAACTTCGTTAGCTAAGTTCGTACGAAGATTAACTTCGTTAGCTAAGTTCGTACGAAGATTAACTTCGTTAGTAAGTTCGTACGAAGATTAACTTCGTTAGCTAAGTTCGTACGAAGATTCTTCGTTAGTAAGTTCGTACGAAGATTAACTTCGTTAGCTAAGTTCGTACGAAGATTCTTCGTAGTAAGTTCGTACGAAGATTTTTTCGTTAGTAAGTTCGTACGAAGATTAACTTCGTTAGTAAGTTCGTACGAAGATTCTTCGTTAGCTAAGTTCGTACGAAGATTAACTTCGTTAGCTAATTCGTACGAAGATTAACTTCGTTAGCTAAGTTCGTACGAAGATTACTTCGTTAGTAAGTTCGTACGAAGATTAACTTCGTTAGCTAAGTTCGTACGAAGATTATTCGTAGTAAGTTCGTAGAAGATTAACTTCGTTAGCTAAGTTCGTACGAAGATTAACTTCGTTAGCTAAGTTCGTACGAAGGCTATCTTCGTTAGGTGTAATTCTGGAATTTTACGTAGTCAGTCTTAAGTTCGTACGAAGGTCCATTTAAGGTCCTAAATGACTTATACTTTATATGTTAATGTACGATAGGTGTCGGGGAGTACTGATAAGCACTATTAGCTATTTGTTTGCACGCGTACGCTACTATCAGGTAAGATACACTACTTTGACACGCTGGGGGATCAACTAAAAGCTGGTTTCAAATCGTAAACACTTCCATTCGGTACCTTATTATTGCATGTGGGCATATGGGTTACTTGGGAGGTATTATGGGTTATGCAGTTGACCATGAGACCTGAGATGCAGTCCCTATTGTAGTGTAATGCAGTATTGCTTAATGTAATATGTAGTTATGCAGTTGATGTAGTTTAATGAAGTATCTTGATATGTATGATATATAGAAATGAAGTTGATGTGCGATATGCATGCCTGACCTGTACGCCTAGTTCACTAGACTTGCTAGGTTACTATGTCACTTGCACGTTTAAGGATCCAAACGTAATGAAGTTAAAGTGTGTGAATGTCTAGGAATGTGTGTTACCTAGACTATATGTGTGTAAATGTTTGGGAATGCAGGGACCCAATCTATATGTGTGAAATTGAGCTCATAAAACAGATGCAGTGAAAAGTGTTAAGCTTAACCCGTACTAGCCTTAGCCGGGCGAGTGCGTAGATGCAGTTGTTGCTTGGGTGGCTCCTCGCAACATGGTCTTTATAACGCAGGGCGAGTAATACGAGGGGTTTGACCAACCTTCATATACGGATTACTCAAGGATTGGCTTGCCATTCCTTAACGACGTAAGATGAGTAGTCTTTTGACTGATCATCCAGTCGGGTGTGATGCAGGGCATACTTATATGCAGTTAACGAAGATACGTGTGACAATGTGTGAACTAATGCAGGATAGGCACATTTAGGATGATTATCCTAACTGAAACGAAGTTGAAATGCAGTATATGTGTGAACGTGTGATGTGTGTTGTGCCTAATAAAACTTGTCTAATAATGAAGATTGTTTTTAATTGGACAAATGCTTTTAAATTAAGTGTTATCTTACTTAGCTATTCTTATAGCTAACACTTGCTTCTTAATGTGGTTGTTCCCTCAGGTTTAGCTTGATGGAAACTAGATGCAGGACGTGTGAGCTTGGGTAGATGCAATGCAGGAGCCTTAGCTACCCTTAGACGATGCTTACTTTAGACATTCGTTACATTTCGTATTTAATGTCGAATTTATGTAGTGATGTGTGAACGGTTGTTTTATGTTGGGCAACCGTTGGGTTTTCATTTGAACTATTGTTTGATATGGCATGTAACACCAAATAAATGCAGAAACCGAAATGTTTTTATCGGTTTGACTTTTACAGTCTTTACTTCCGCAATTTAACACCGTTAGGTGAAAAGTTTTTGAAAACCCATATTTTTAAACGACGGGTGTTACAAGTTGGTATCAGAGAAGTAGTTTAAGTGAACCAAGGCCTATTGACCATAGGATTTGGACTTAAACTTAAGGTGTGCATGCTAGGTACTCGTAGGATGCCTTAGCTAGAGATGACATGTGATGTAGGATGGGTTGGGATGAGTGCGAGTGTAGTAGGGCTTACGAGATGTTTACGTTACGATGATATGTTTTAGCCTTATCTCGACGAGCTTTTTGTTTTATTTTGCGCTTATCGACTTCACCATTTTATTGAAGGAAAATGGTTAACACTCGCAACCGCAATATCCAACGCGACGGAGCTACTGCTAGCGTTACTCCACCTGTCCATCCGGGTGCAGGTGCTTCTAATGCTGCTAATGCTGCTGCTAATGCTAATGTGAATCGTGTGAACCCCCGCCGTGTTAATAACCAGGCTCATTGGGTCCGATGCCTCCACCACCTGGCAATCCTCCGAGAGTTAACGATGTAGCGGTGGATCAGATTCCCAATCAGACGGAGATGTATAATCTTGTGCTAACTCTTCAGGCCCAGTTGGCCCAAACGCAAGAACAGTTGAATCAGGCGTTGGCAGCTAACGCAGAAGGAACTGGTAACAGTCACTCTGTGCCTTCTCACCACACTGAGCCACCGGTCAATGATGTTGTTATTCCTCATGCTAATGTTAATGTGGTTCCTCCTAATGATGTTCACGCCCCTCGATTCAAGTTTGAAAGTTTCCAGAAGTGTGGAGCTCAAAAATTCTATGGAACACTTAATGCAGTGGGTTGCATGGAATGGCTTGATGATACTGAGATGGTTTTTGAAGCTTGTGATTGTCCCGAGGATAAGAAAGTGTTGTGTGCTAGTAGGATGTTGAAAGAAGGTGCTCGGGATTGGTGGAAGAGCATTACTATTTCAATGACTCCGACTATGGTAACTGCTATTACGTGGGCTGACTTTAAGCAGAAATTCATTGAGGAATATATTGGGGTACATGAGCAGCGTAAAATGGAAAAAGAGTTCCGTGCTTTGATAGCTGAAGTTGGCAAAATTAATGATTATGCTCGTTCCTTTATGGAGAAGATGAAGTTCGTAGGCCATCTGTTCCGTACTGATGCGGATCAGGTTGCTTGCTATGTTGATGGTTTGCCTCCGAGTTATCGAGGTATCTGCAGGCAGCACAAGACTCTAACTGAAGCAATCAAGGAGTCTAAAAAGCTTGACGATGATTTTGCTTCGGACAAGAAAGTAGTCGAGAAAGTCGACGACAAGAAAGTGGGATTTAAAAGAAGGTCAAATTGGTCTTCCAATAACAATAATAATAAGAAGTTCCGTGGAAGTGGTAGTTCGAGTGGTGACAAGGATAAAAAGAAGAATGGTTCATGGTGTACATTTTGCAAGACAATTCATGAAGGGCATTGTACCGACAAGACAAGAAGGTGCCATAAGTGTGGGAAGTCGGGACATCTTGCCACTGAATGTAGGGACAAGACTCGTTGCTACAAGTGCCAAGAAACGGGTCATCTTATTGCCGATTGTCCACAGATGAAGAATGCTGGAAAGAAGACCGCCACGACAGCAACAAAAGTGAGAGCTCTTCAAATGACGGTTGATGACGCAAGGAACAACGATGAAGTGGTAAGTGGTACTTTCCTTGTTAATGCAAAGCCTGCCTCTGTTTTATTTGATTCAGGTGCAAATAGGTCGTTTGTGTCCACATTATTTGCTCCTAAGCTAGAGAGAGTCACTACTCCCTTAGATTTTTCATTAGAGGTAGAAATTGCTAATGGTACGGTTAATAATATACGTGTGGGATATGACGATTGTGACATTGAGATTGAAGGTCGTTCTTTTCCAGTCCAACTATTACCTACTACCTTAGGTGGTTTGATGTAGTGATTGGTATGGATTGGTTGGCTAGAAATGAAGCTAGTATTTTATGTTCCCAAAAGATGATTCGATTGCCTATATCCGAGGGTAAAGTGATAACGGTGTATGGAGACAAGAAGAGAGGAGGAATAAAGATTATTAGTATGATGAAAGCTATTAAAAGTATAAGGAAAAACAAGAGCCATTTCTTGGCTTATGTCATAGATGCAAGAAAAGAGAAGTCTCCAATCGCTAGTGTTGATGTAGTATCCAATTTCCCCGATGTGTTTCCCGATGATCTACCCGGTATTCCTCCCGATCGTGAAGTTACTTTTCAGATAGATCTTATTCCCGGTGCTACGCCCGTTGCTAAAGCACCTTACCGATTAGCTCCTACAGAAATGAAGGAATTAATGACGCAACTACAGGAGTTACTTGACAAGGGGTTCATACAACCTAGTTCCTCGCCTTGGGGAGCTCCGGTTCTCTTTGTTAAAAAGAAGGATGGATCTATGCGCATGTGTATTGACTACCGTGAGTTGAACAAACGAACGGTCAAGAATAAGTATCCTCTCCCGAGAATTGATGATCTTTTTGATCAACTACATGGTGCTTCGTATTTTTCAAAGATTGATTTGCGGTCCGGTTATCATCAGTTAAAGGTGAAGAAGGAAGATGTAGCAAAGACAGCTTTCCGGACTAGATATGGTCATTATGAGTTCTTGGTCATGCCATTTGGGTTGACCAATGCTCCAGCCGCGTTTATGGACTTAATGAATCGGGTATGCCGCCCCTTTCTAGATCATTTCGTTATTGTGTTTATTGACGATATTTTGATCTACTCTAAGTCAGAGGATGAACACCGTGAGCATTTGAAAGCAGTTTTGGAGGTGTTGAGGGAGAAGAAGTTGTACGCAAAGTTTTCTAAATGTGAGTTTTGGCTCCGAGAAGTGCAGTTTCTTGGTCATGTTATTACATCGGAAGGTATTAAAGTAGATCCTTCAAAGATTGAAGCTGTTTCAAAGTGGGAGCAGCCAAAGACTCCTACCGAGATTAAGAGTTTTCTTGGTTTGGCTGGGTATTATAGAAGGTTTATTCAGGATTTTTCCCGAATAGCCAAGCCTATGACGGAATTAACAAAGAAGGGTGTGAAGTACGAGTGGACTGAAAAGCAGGAAATTGCATTCCAAACGTTGAAAAAGAAGTTGTGTGAAGCTCCTATCCTTGCCTTGCCTGAAGGTACTGATGATTTAGTGGTATATAGCGATGCTTCTATTACGGGTTTGGGTTGTGTCTTAATGCAGAGAGACAAAGTGATTGCTTATGCTTCACGTCAGTTGAAGCCTCATGAGAAGAATTACCCTACCCATGATCTTGAGCTAGCGGCGGTTGTGTTTGCATTGAAATTATGGAGACATTACTTATATGGTACTAAATGCACACTTTACACCGACCATAAGAGTTTACAATATATGTTACTCAAAAGGAGATGAATGTGAGACAAAGAAGGTGGATGGAATTACTTAAAGACTATGATTGTGAAATCAAATACCATCCGGGTAAAGCCAATGTAGTGGCGGATGCACTAAGTAGGAAAGTGCAAAGCTCTTCCTGTAAGTTGATGAGCATGCAAGTTCAGGCCAAGTCGGGTCTATTAGATCGAATTAAAGAAGCACAAAAGATGGCATTAACGAAGGATAATATTGATAATGAGAGTATTGGAAAGAAGAAACGACTTGTGATGGAGACTAATAGCCGTGGGTTTAAAACATACAAGGGTCGCATTTGGGTGCCACTGCTTGGTGGTAACCGAGAGTTGATCCTCGAAGAGGTCCATAGAAGTAGGTATTCGATGCACCCCGGTGTCACCAAAATGTATGCAGATTTGAAGCCGATTTATTGGTGGCCGGATATTAAAGGTGAAGTAGCTCATTTTGTAGCAAAGTGTTTAACGTGTGCAAGAGTGAAGACGGACCATCAAAAGCCGTATGGTTTGTTGCATCAATTAGAAATTCCCGAGTGGAAATGGGATCATATTACCATGGACTTTGTAACTAAGCTACCTAAAACGCCGAAAGGGAATGATATGATATGGGTGATTGTAGATAGATTGACGAAGAGTGCTCATTTTCTAGCTACCCGACAAGATGTGCCTTTAACGAAGATGGCAAAGATGTACATTGATGAAGTAGTTGCGAATCATGGAGTTCCTTTATCTATTGTTTCGGATCGAGACTCGAGGTTTGTGTCAAACTTTTGGAAGGGTCTTCAACGGGAGTTGGGTAGTAGAATAAATTTGAGTACCGCCTATCATCCCCAAACCGATGGGCAAAGTGAGAGAACCATTCAAACCTTGGAGGATATGCTGAGAACGTGTGTACTTGAATACGGTGGAGCATGGGATGAACACTTGAAGTTGATTGAATTTGCTTATAATAATAGTCACCATGCAAGTATTGGGATGCCACCATTTGAAATGTTATATGGAAGGAGAGGTAGGACTCCAAGTTGTTGGATGGAGCCCGGTGAAAAGCAGTTGACCGGTCCCGAAATTATTGAAATTACCTCTGAAAAGGTTAATGTAGCTAAAGAAGCCTTACGTGTGGCCAGAGAAAGGCAGAAAACATATGCAGATAAGAAAAGGAGACCGATTGAGTTTAATGTTGGTGATTTAGTGATGCTGAAAGTATCACCCTGGAAAGGAGTTATCCGATTTGGAAAGAAGGGAAAGTTGAGTCCAAGATTTATTGGACCTTTTAAGTGGTGAAGCGCATTAAAGATGTGGCATATCAGTTGGAATTACCTCCAGAATTGGATGGAATTCATAACACCTTCCATGTATCCTACTTGAGGAAATGTTTAGCTAAGGAGTCGAGTGTGATTCCTATTAAAGACGTGAGTATTGACCCAATGAAGAGAATAGTAGACGAACCGGTAGCGATACTTGGAAGAAGCAAAAGAAGTTACGCCGAAAAGTGATTGAACTTGTCTTGATAAAGTGGAAGCATAATCATGGAGAAAGCTTGACTTGGGAAACTGAAGCAGTAATGAAGGAAAAATATCCCGAGTTGTTCCTATCTGATGAGATTCCGGGGACGGAATCCTCTTAAGGGGGAGGTATTTGTAACATCCCGAACTTTATTGAACGTTTGACTAATGCCGTTAAGTCAATTTGGGGTGTCGTTAAGTCTTTACTTAATATTTGAATGTAGTTGTGGTTAACGTAGATAAAGTAGTTAGGTTTGAAAGCCTAAACTTTAATGACGAATAAAAGTGTGATTAATGTCGCTTAAAGGCTATGTAGTGCCTTTTAATGAAGGACTAATGTATGTATATGGTCAATAATGCAGTTTGTGCCCAATAATGAAGGGTTTAGAAGTCCAGGGACTGATTTTGACATAGGTTGAAATCTAAAAACGGGATTAAGGGTTTAGGAGCTGCCATTAGATGAGATTAAGCAGCCATTAGCAAATAATAAAGCAATTAATCCTTTCTTGAATCCTAAAGCAATTAATTAAGCATTGGCTCAAACGATTTGGTGTTGTAAATTGATTGATCATCGAGTCAAGCAGGTAATCATTGATGTATTGATTGTATTTTCAGATTTAGAGGTTGTTTAATTATGAATCAAATCTGATTAAAAAGGGATTATGCAAGTAGTTAGGGTTTATGTGGTGTTTTGGGGTAATTAACATTGAAAGTGATGTTAAACGAGTCCGTAGTCGATCGTGATGATTAAAATATGTTTAATTATGTCGAAAACATGTTTGGGAAGAATACTTGATCGATTGAAATCTGGAAAATTAATGAAGAAAGTCGTTTTATGAAAACTGGATGAAATTATAGTCATTTTCGTAAAACTGATGCCAAGTTCGTTCATGCAATCTAAATTCGTTTGCCCCAACGAAGTTCAAGTTCGTTGTTTAAATTCGTTTGAAGCCAAATTCGTTGGTTAAATTCGTAAAGAAGCTATTTTCGTAAAGTAGAACGAACGAAGTTTAAGTTCGTACGAAGATTAACTTCGTTAGCTAAGTTCGTACGAAGGCTATCTTCGTTAGGTGTAATTCTGGAATTTTACGTAGTCAGTCTTAAGTTCGTACGAGGGTCCATTTAAGGTCCTAATTGACTTATACTTTATATGTTAATGTACGATAGGTGTCGGGGAGTACTGATAAGCACTATTAGCTATTTGTTTGCACGCGTACGCTACTACCAGGTAAGATACACTACTTTGACACGCTGGGGGATCAACTAAAAGCTGGTTTCAAATCGTAAACACTTCCATTCGGTACCTTATTATTGCATGTGGGCAAATGGGTTACTTGGGAGGTATTATGGGTTATGCAGTTGACCATGAACCTGAGATGCAGTCCCTATTGTAGTGTAATGCAGTATTGCTTAATGTATATGTAGTTATGCAGTTGATGTAGTTTAATGAAGTATCTTGATATGTATGATATATAGAAATGAAGTTGATGTGCGATATGCATGCCTGACCTGTACGCCTAGTTCACTAGACTTGCTAGGTTACTATGTCACTTGCACGTTTAAGGATCCAAACGTAATGAAGTTAAAGTGTGTGAATGTCTAGGAATGTGTGTTACCTAGACTATATGTGTGTAAATGTTTGGGAATGCAGGGACCCAATCTATATGTGTGAAATTGAGCTCATAAAACAGATGCAGTGAAAAGTGTTAAGCTTAACCCGTACTAGCCTTAGCCGGGCGAGTGCGTAGATGCAGTTGTTGCTTGGGTGGCTCCTCGCAACATGGTCTTTATAACGCAGGGCGAGTAATACGAGGGGTTTGACCAACCTCCATATACGGATTACTCAAGGA
>CM067174.1:43497317-43531239 GCA_034093135.1 Erigeron breviscapus | reverse complement strand
TCTCCAAGATTAATCAAAGACTCGAGTACAGAGACAGCATTAGAATGATGAG
The DNA here is from genome assembly GCA_034093135.1 of Erigeron breviscapus. Lineage (NCBI taxonomy): Eukaryota > Viridiplantae > Streptophyta > Magnoliopsida > Asterales > Asteraceae > Erigeron > Erigeron breviscapus. Next base: position 43,531,187 of record CM067174.1, on the reverse strand, counting down.
AGAAGCAAAGAATGTTCAGAAGTCTAAGTACGTCGTACGTCGAAGAGGAGGTTGTTGGATCAAGTACGAGCCCGGTCATCGTCCAGGTCCACAGAACATTCCTCCAAGAAACTTTGCAGACAACATGGTTGTTCCTGATGATAGACCCGAAGGAGAAAATTGGTTCTGGCATCCAAACAAAGATAGACCGAATACAAGAGCTTAAAGAAAGACAAAGACTGGATAGTTTTCACAAATCACTACTAAGGGGGAGATTGTTAGAAATATAAATGTAGTAGTTGATTTGTGTACCTTATGTTAATTTGTACTTATATTGTAAACTTGTTACAATGGAAGGGGGCATAGTGTAAATAGCTCATATGTATATAAACCCCCTCCATTATGTTAATTGTAACCTTTCACCCCATAATACAAACAAAACTTTCCCTGACATCTCTCTACTCTCTCTCTACTTTCTCTCTCTAGTAACCGCCATTAACACACACTCACACACACACAAAAGCTCGAATTCTACACTTTACAAGTTGGTAGAAGTACCAGTAGTCTCCATTAATTGTAATAGTTCAAATAATTTCCTTTAAGATTGTTTAAAATTGTTATCAGCTTTCAAACAATATGATAATTACACGGAATTAATTATCACGAGGTTAATTGAAATATTACAAATAATATACTTCACTATAATAAAGATATGGAATAATATATATTACCACCTGTAATAGTTGATCACAAACACTGATCTGCACGGATAGTACTCATGTCCTTAAAGGAAATTACGCGCTCTAACGGCTGTAAGCTTCAAGCGTAAAACCCCAGGATTTAATGCAGAATATTGTTATTTCTACAGCTAAGAAATAAGCAATAAACGCAAAGTTGATTACTTGGAAACAAGACCAAGAATATTATGTGTGTTAATCACCTAGAACCAAAATCACATTATGGTTCTCCTTTTCATGACATGAGCCCAAAATAAATATTGTTGAAAGAAAACATTCTCAAATGAATCAATGTTTTCTTACTCTCCGTCAATCTTAGTATGATAGTCTTTTATACATGATAATATACTAGATAAATATAGAAAAGACAAGAAATCATACTAACTCTTTTGGTTCTTTATAATAGTGTTGGTCATGATTTAATAAAGGGGAAAAAACAAGCAATACTAACTGCTCATTTTGTCAACATTTCAAAAGCAAAATTGCTCCATAACCAATTCTGTAGTGTTATGCCGACATCAAATTCTTTATTAAATGGACGGCTAGGTGAAGATTATTATATATATACGGGTATATATATCCGGATATCTTAATGTTTATTTGAGACTCGATATCCTATTCTCATCACAATAGAGATATATCTCAGTAAACATACACACATATTTATTCTCCTCTTATGTGGGACAAAGGTAAACATGCCAACTTGCATAATTTCCTTCCTACACATAAAATTTCCAACAATCCCCCACCAAGTTGGAATGTTTCCTTTTATTCAGACACATAATGCTACTAAGGTGTCACGAAGATTAAACCCGTTTAATGTTGATAAACAAGAAGAGATCGATTCAATGGTATCCTTTGGATTTAAACCAAGAACCTGTTGACCCCTTCGGTTTACCCCCACACATCACCTGTCATCTTTGCGTTCTCACTGAGGTCTTTGGCATTTAACTGGAAATTTAATTAGAAATAGGTTTCCTTGCCGGTTATTTATTTGTGGGTCTTTTGATTATCATGGTTTAGTTTGATAAGTAAAATTCATACGTGGTGTAATCCGATTTTGGAAGAAACTTGTCAATTTGAAATCACTGGAAACTTGTTCAATTGAGTTGGTGTTACTGGATGAACAGGTATAACTTTGTTCTAAAATCAGATGTGGTTAGTACATTTGTTTAATCTTTTTTCTGTTTATGTATTTTTCTTTTCTAAACTTTACAATTTCTTATTTACAATCATGGGCGAACTTGGATACAATGAACCTTTAAATAGTATATAATTTATGGGGTTTTGCTAATGATATACTTACGGGTTATCATTTAAGTGCATAAATTAGTTGTATATTTACGATAAAATTCAAGATGTAAGCTTTTGATGTGAAAAATACAAGTTTTTTGTGCAGATTGTCGGCAGTAAAAATCTTAATTTTTATACTTTTTTTATGGGAAACGAAACGATCACTTGCATATAGAAAAAACGCACCCGTGAAAGCATACACATAACTTCGTTACACATCTTTAATTTTATCGATCTTTAGTCTTCATGTGGATTGGGAGTATGATAGACCAACTTTGTCTCAATTCCGTTCATTTGGATGGGGCTAATCTGGCTCATTTTGATTGGTCAAAAACATTTAATTTCATTACACATCTTTAATTTTATGTATTTTTCTTTTCTAATCTTTACAATATCTTATTTACAATCATGGGCGAACTTGGATACAATGAACCTTTTTTGTTCTTATGAAAAACCAAATAATAATAGTAATTTTAGTTAAAATTATGCTATACTGTAACATTTTTTGAGACTGACACTGAGTGTGCTAAACGTGGTGCTATTACATAATCGGTTATACTATGATAACATCACTAGATTAATTCATGGAGCCTCTAGGGTGTTCTTTTAAAAACTGTTCTAGAATGAAACTCGAGAACAAAGGTGAGACACGGCAGGGTATTTAGATCAAATGATTATGAGCATAGAAACAAGAACACATAAATAAATTGTTAATGAAAATTTAGGGACAAGTAAGCAGATAGCCATGTCTAACTTGTGCATTCAGTCCAACCATAAGAGACTTCAAGTAAATCCTAAAACACATGCATACATCTGACAGGCCAGCCAATCAGTCATATAGACTAGATTTCTTCTTTTCAAAAACAGATCGTATTAGGTTATTCCCCAAGGGACATATGGTTACAAGGGTAGCCTCCAAGATGAAGAGCAGACCATAAAGTGTCAATCTACCATAAAGAGCTAGATATAGTTATCCGACGTGGAAAATTTGAGAACGGCATATGTTGTTAGAAGTGTCCTACAGGGGCGTCCACGAAGGGTGATGACTCATTGCTGAATGCAGTATAAATTAAACGTAATCTAAAAGGGTTGAAGGAAGGGACCCTGCCCCCGGTATCACTTAGCTTGGATACCCACCTATACCACCCCGTAAGGCTTTGGGTGCCGGTGAAACACCTTCACTTAATTCCCACAAGATATGGGCATCCGTGAGGATCAAACCCTCGTCATTTAAGACTTCCCCTGTGGGCCTTAAGCATCATGAAGAGAAAACAGATGTGTTTAAGCTTTCATGAAGATTTGAGTTAAACACAAAACAATAATGAAAGAGCTGGTAGTTTTATTCATATAAATTAAAGAGGGTTTTAATACAAAACACAAATCTGGAAACAATCAACCAGATTGTGAGAAAAACACATAAAGGTTCTACATCTTGAATTAGTTTTCTTGAATATGGTAAAAGGTTAATTTTGTATCCATATCTTTGTTTAAAAAATTATTTGTTTGGTTTGACAGGGTATAGTTGAATATTGTGGGGTACAATGGGGTATTAAGTTTAAAGGTAAAGTGATAAGGGAAAAAGGAGAAAGTGAAAGGGGGGTGAACGGTTACAAAGGGTCTAAAGATCACAAATAACAGATTGGTCATATAAATCATCACAAATAACCAGAGAATCGAAACAAGCATGCAGCATACACAACCAATTAATACTACAAGGCTGCAAATCAACAAATAACTCAAAGAAGTCATGCATATCCATCATAAGGCAAAGAGTCAAATAATGAACAAGAACAAAGTAACAATTGCACAACTGATAACAATTGAACGCGCCCATAAATCCAAGGTTAAAAAATAAGAGATGGCAAGAAGAACCAAGACAAGGGGAGGCAACCATAAAGGCAAGAATGCCTAATACAAGACCAAAAAACAGGTTGACACTAAGATCAAATACCCTTGAAATAAAGGAATAACAGGATCATTTTAAACTAATAAAATCACACATAAACTAAAACAAGCATACTAAATAAGCAGTTTTCAACACATTTTCATGAAAGACTAGCACCATTAACCCAAAAAGACTATATCACAAAACTATTAATTTAATAGGTTACAAGCCTAATCCAAAATCCTTTCAACAAATATGACATAATAGCTTGTTAACTTAGTTTTTTAAATAAAAAATTGCTTAACGTGTATCATCATTACTCACTTGACAAGCCTCCAGAGTGCTAGATAAACTAATAAGATATTAATAGCTCATTATCAAACTGATCATATACGCAAGATTCAATGCACATAACACACAAGGTTTCAGGTCATATGAAATCAGAAGCTTTGAATTCTAAAAACAAGTAATCAACTAAATAGTCACTAAGCAATAACCAACCAAATCAAGAACTACCAAAAAATGCACAAACTAGAAAGTTATAATGAGTTTCTTCAACCGGCTAATGTGAGTTTTACTAATGAACATGTCAAAGCAAAAAAGGCAGACAACAACGAGCAAACAAGATAAACCAATAGCAATAAAGTAAGAGAACTTGCTACGGAGCAAGGTAGGTAAGAAACCCTTACAAGGCTTTGCTTCGAAGATTCTGAAAAACAACTTATTCCAGGGACGTAAGCTTAATGCTGATCAACAACTTCACTTCATGTCTTGTCTCGCCTTGCCTTGCCATGTGTAACCGCCAAAACAACTCGACTCCCAAAATAGCACTTAGCACTGCAAGTACTCTCTCATACTTATAAAAGAAGAAACTGATGGATACCAGTGAGAAAGAGGACCCTTCACAATCTGACCACAATCTATACAGAGATAGGACTAGAACGGAAAAATACAACCTTAGAACAAAAAACCTAATTCCTACAGATGCTTTTGAGATAAACCGATAGTCACTTAACTAACACTCGAGCAGAAGTATATAAATATGTGTATATATAGAATCCATCGATCGCAACATAGGGTCTAAATAGAAGAATAAAAACCAAAGCTTAGGTGAATATACACAAAACTTCAAGATGATACTTAAAGATGATTGAATGTTATAGTTAAAGATTAGACACACGGAAGAAGGATACAAACAAAAAAATATTTTAATTTCCGGAACTCTTTTTTTTTTTTTTAATAAAAAAAGAACGAAAAACACAATACTGATAAGATTGGAAAAAGAGTTTAATCAAAACAGAAAGAAGACAAGAACTTTGATAAGAACTAATCGAATTCGAACCAGGAAGCTCTTCCTATAGAAAGCGACACAACCATAACCCCAAAATTAGAAAACCCCAAATCAGAAATTGAAACCCTAGAATCAGAAACCTTCAAATTCAATATCGAAAGCCCAATCAAAGTGAACCTGGCTCTGATACCATGAAGAGAAAACAGATGTGTTTAAGCTTTCATGAAGATTTGAGTTAAACACAAAACAATAATGAAAGAGCTGGTAGTTTTATTCATATAAATTAAAGAGGGTTTTAATACAAAACACAAATCTGGAAACAATCAACCAGATTGTGAGAAAAACACATAAAGGTTCTACATCTTGAATTAGTTTTCTTGAATATGTTTGGATGAATTTCTGGTTAATAATCAACTATGCTTTCTTGTGCTGATGTATATCTATAGCCCTGTAAATGAACGTTACATATAATCCAAGTACTAACGGGTGTATTGAAGGTATAAGGTCACTCATATTTGACCCTTTATCTTCAAGTAAACTACACTTTTAGCCCTTCAACTTGATCGTGAATAACATAGTGTCTTGCATACTTTTAGTTGGAACCGAAGCTAAGATTGAAGAAAACACGATCACTTCTCAACAATGGGTGACGGGTACCACTGGGCTATTGCCACATTGATTATTAAACGTAATCTATAATGACACTTTGGGTAGATATCGCTTTTTTTACGTTTCCAGATGTCTTGCTATTGATGTGGAGTTTTCTTTTATTTTTTTGTTAATAAAATGAGATAGTTTTTCTAAACCTGTTAATTTAATGCCTCGACTTACTTTTATTTTCTGCATTTTCATTTTTTCCCTCGTGTTCATTTATTGTATCCTGTCCTTCAATAGCGTGACATATCCATTTCTTCTGATTCACTTTCTCTTGTAAACTCTGACAAGGCGGTAAATGAAGTTATCGAATAGCCTCTTGTTGAGGGGATCAATGATCATCTTGTGGAGTTTTCAGAGGCCATGAGAAGTATTATTCTGTTCCCATCCTTAAAATTTCTAATTTTCGTATAATTATCATCTGTATGTAGATACGACGTTGATCCTTTTGTTTCACTTTATTTGGGTTTGATCAATAGCTGTTAGTAAGGCTTTAACATGAGCAGAAGAGGGGAAAGCATCTGCTCAAGCTTAGCCATCAGAGTGGAAACACAAATATGAATTGGAGAGACAACGGAACCTACAGTTGGAAAGTAAAGGTATGAGATACAAGCCACATTATGAAATACGGCATATGTTATCACAAATAGTAAAAAGAACATCTATGTGTGTGTGTGAGATGAACTGATGATAACATTGCTCTTAATTGGTGCTAATGCCATGGATATTTCGCTTCTACTTCCAAATATTCACACAAGTGGTTTGAATGGGTCGGAACACAAATGAATTGGGTGAAAGTTAACAGTTCATATGGGCTGGAAGTGGCCCTAAGTGTATTTCAAATGCTTACTACTTTCTAAAGCGTTTTATCTAAAGATCTATAGTAATGGTGTGAAACTATAGATTTTTTTAATCACTTTTAATACATTGATTATTATATAAATGACCCATCTCAACCTGAGCCTGTTACATAACCTGCCCGACTTAACCATCTTATCACCTTTAGGTACCAGGATCTTCTAAAGTCCTTTTAAGTACAAAAATGTTTGATGCTATCTAACATCTGTTACTTTGTGACCCTATAACCAACCATGTCATACGCTTTTCTGATATCAGATATTGTTTCATCAACTTCTTGGAAAACATGCTGCCAATGACACTATTGGGGTTGGGAGTACACTTCTGATGAAAGAAACAGAAATTTCTTGCACGAGAAATGGTCAAGGTCTTTGGTCTGATAGTATCTCCGGGAATGTCACTGGAAATGCCAATTTTTGGGATGTTAGATGTGAAGATGGATCCCGTGGTGACGAACAGTTAAGTCGAGCTACTATACCCTCTAAATGCTATTCCTCTACATCGTTTTGTTTGGCATTTCTCTGACTAAATGACATTCCTTTCCGCACAGGTATGCTGCTATATTTGCAGCTTTAGTTTTTGGTTTGGCTTGCTTGGTTGGGATAGACATTGGTGCAAAACTGCTTGCTTCACTTGCAAAGTGTTTTGAGGTCCTTTTCTGCTCTTAATGATGTCTGTCTTTTAATAATGTATTCTAATCCAAATTTATAAGCAATCAACTTGAAAATGTTTCCTGCGTATATATTAGGATGAGTACGAGAAGGAAGACAATACTTCCTTGCAGAATCTGACTCTTTTACTCTCTTATTTGTACATATTTGGAGTTTGCTCAAGATTAGTCATATTCATCTGAAGTTTCATCACAAAGTTAAAGGGACATTGTAACAATCAATTGTCATTTTCAAGTTTCATTTAGCATCTTGATAACACTCTTTACGTCTCTCTTATTGAATCTGTTCAAATGGCGTTTCAGTGATTTTTTTTAAGTGATTTTTTTTTGTTTCCATTATCTTTATAGTTCTCAATTGCAAGATTCTAGATACTGCAATGCTATACTTAGTTCTGCTAGAGGTAGGAAAATTGTTGGGTCATGCAGATTGGGTAACAGGTAGGTTTTGGTAATGGGTCAAAGCTGGTTGGGTGGGATATAGTTACCGAAACCAAGTTATAATACTAAATAATCTAACTTTTTGAAGTAAATGGATTCAGGAGGTTTTAGGCATCTAAAATAGTCACTCTGGGCAACTTTTGACCTTTTTAAGCTGTTTTCTTCCTAGCTAAAATTTTGTTTACGTATTTGACCCGTTAGAGGTTTTATAAATGTATTTTTTGTTATAATTGCTTACCCTGTCGATATTTGTATCCAAATTTTCCATCAATTGGGTGGTCTCAATATTTCGTTAGTTGAGTAGTTTGAATTTTCCATCAATAGATTCTGGAATGAGATTGAGAAGTGAAGATCTGGCCAGCTTGATATATCTTGTGGTTAGCATACAGAACAAGGTGACAGCACTGTTTTGGCCGGAAATGCCAATTTTTGGGATGTTGGATGTGAAGATGGATCCCTGCAGGTTAGTATATGTTTTCTAATTTATCCTTTGCTATCATCACTTTTAGTGTATTGATTATCTGATCTTGAATTATTATATGTTTAGTGTTTTACATATTCCGAGTATACTTATAGGAAGGGAGTTATCTCGAGAAAAGGAGATACATCTTGTGAGATGGGAGTAAAAGTCTCCTAAATCTGGTTAAATAAATAGATAAATATGTTTCACCGTCTGATAATCAGTGTTTGAGCCTTTTAGATATTCGCTGTATAATTCAAAAATCAAACTCGGTGGTGGCAGCAGAGCTAACAACAACATCAACTTGTCTATATTGTTTAAGAGGTGATTGATTACAGTACTTAAATAATCATTTATAAGAATATTTAACTAATTCGATGGTTTTCAAATTACTAAAGGGGTACTCGTAATGCGGCGGCCCTAAATTTGTCATGTAAGAACCGTTGTTAATCCGATTTTAAAATATAATTGTAGAAATGGAAAGTTTGACAAAAATATATAAGATAAGCATTAATTAATATATTTAAGATGAAGTTGACTAAATATATTAGGTAAGTGTTATTTAAGATCGTTAGGGGTACGGGATTTAGAGATGCTATGGGTAGTTTGTACATTTCCAAGTTGGAATAAGAGTAATTTTTAACCGGGGTCATGAAATCCTTATTATGTAGTACATAAGTATAGATAGATAAGAGGACACCTACATATAATGTCAAACATGTCAAAATTTAATACATTTTCATGCAATTGACCAAGTTAGGTATTCCCATGTAATATTTCATCTCTAATGTCAAGTTGCCAGATATTAAATCAGTAAAAGGTAAATCTCCCTTACAGTTGTCAATCTACTGTTGAGTTTCTATTCCTAGATACATAAAAGCTCATTTTTCTCTAATTGCACTCTATTAGACGTAGTGACAGTGCTAAAATTATCAGTGAAGAAATTTTGGCATAATGTTCCGGTGGACCCCGTGGTAACGAACAGTTCAGTCGAGTTACTATACCCTCTAAATGTTATCCCTCTTCATCGTTCTGTTTGTCATTTCTCTGACTAAATGACATTCCTTTCCGCGCAGGTATGCTGCTATTTTTGCAGCTTTATTTTCTGGTTTGGCTTGCTTGGCTGGGATAGACATAGGTACAAAACTACTTGCTTCACTTGCAAAGTGTTTTGAGGTCCGTTTCTGCTCTTAATGATGTGTGTCTTTTAACAATATATTCTAATCCAGATTTATAAGCAATCAACTTGAAAATTTTATTATTTTGATGTTTCCTGTGTATATGTTAGGATGAGTATGAGAAGGAAGACGATCTTTCTTTACGGAATGCGACTCTTTTACTCTCTTATTTGTTCATATTTGGAGTTTGCTCAAGGTTAGTCATATTCATCTGAAGTTTCAGCACAACACTCTTTATGTCTTTCTTATTGAATATGTTTTAGTGGCTTTTCAGTGATTTAATATATGATTTTATGATGATGTTGAGCCCGTGGTTGACCGAGGTTGATGTTCCACTATATTTATAGTTCTCAATTGTAAGATTCTAGATACTGCAACACTATACTTATTTTAGAGGTAGGGAAATTGTTGGGTCATGCAGATTGGGTAACAGGTAGGTTTTGGTATGGGTCAAAGCTGGCTGGGTTGGATTGGATATAGTAACTGCTTCTTTTTTTTTGAAATGCAATTAGGATCACTCACGGCACCACCTTTTGCAATCAGTGGCAGCCACGCGATCATCCCCAAATACCTTTCAGGAGGAAACCCAAATAATTGGGAAAACCCCCTGCTTGCAAGACTCGAACCCGTGATGTATACACATCCAGGGGCTCTATCCCACTTCCTGATGACCATTGAGCTAAAGCTCTTGGACAGATATAGTAACTGAAACCAAATTATTTTACTAATAATCTAACTTATTGAAGTAAATGGATTCAGGAGGTTTAATGCATGTAAAATAGTCACTTTCGGCAACTTTTGACCCTTTTAACCTGTTTTCTTCGAAGCTAAGTATTTGTTTACGTATTTGACCCGTTTGAGGTTTTAAGAATGTAATTTTTGTTATAATTGCTTACTCTATCGATATATGTATCAATTTTCCATCAATTGATTGGTCTAAATATTCTGTCAGTTGAGTTGTTTAAGTTTACTGGTTTATCGGTTTATAATTACTTACTATTTGCATCAATAGGTGCTGGAATGATATTGAGAAGTGATCTGGGGATGGCAGGGACAGACTAAAAGTAAAAGAAGGCGAAAGATGATACTTTATAACATACGCGCACCAAGAAGTGGCTTCAGGAGGTCGGGTAGAAATTGCTTATTTTTCTTTATACAAAATTAGAACAATTATAACCCCAAAAATCTTCTGTTTTCATTTTCTTCTCAATAGTCGAGGGTAGAAAGTACAAATGCTGGGATTGAAGTGGAGCAGGCTTATTGACCCGGAAAAGAAAGGTGAATGGTGGTTATCAGGACATATGGTATCCGCTACAAATAATATTTAAAATGTTGCTAGAAAGATCGATAGAGAGAGCTTAGAGACTCGGAAATTGCTTGAGTTTGCTGTTAGACAAAGAATGAACACAGATCCAAAACGGGCAATCTTTTGTATAATAATTCGGGAGGATTATATTGATGCGTTTGAAAAACTTTTGAAACTATTTATGTCTTGGAATTAGAGGTATCCAAATTGTCTGATTAGGTTGTTGGTATCACTGTATCAGGTCAAAATGGGTTTGGTGTGGGTTGAGAACGCATCGATATGAAATTATCCTTTATATTAGAGGTGGTAAAGTAGATGGTACGGGTGGATTGGATAACAGTATATGGTAAATTTAGTTTGGTCTGGTCCAAACCGAAAAGGGTCTTGCTGGATTGACCTGATGCACTTTTTGTCCTAATTTTCAAAATTAAATATAGATTGTTGGCGTATAGTGGACTAAATATTATTATAATGATATATTTAGGAGGTTTCATGCATGAAAATACACATTGGGAAACGTATGGCCCATCTTCTTTCAAGCTATATTTTGTTTGCACATGTGTTTTCTCCGTCTTTGCTGGTGTACAGAACTTACCCGCGAGGGTAACCATTTGTCAAGGGAAATGATGGAAAGTGGTGTCATCAAGCTAGGTGACTAGCAGGTTTATAGAGGCTTATGCTGTTTGTAATTTGTTTACTATCTTTGACTCATGTTATCTGATTTCTTTTACTTTTTTGTCAATGCTTTTAGAGTGAGAGCAAGTGTACGGTCAAATGAATGAACCCCCAGGTGCACGTGTTGGGCTTACTGGATTGACTGTGGCTGAACACTTCAGAGATGCCGAAGGACAAGATGTGCTACTTTTCATTTACAATATTTTCCGTTTTACCCGGGTATGATTAATATTCGAGGCCGTGCTTCTAAAACATTCTGTTTTTTAGCTAAAGAAATGCCATTGGCTGATTGTCTATATAGCTAACTCTGAGGTGTCTGCTTTGCTTGGTCGTATTGCATCTACTGTTGGGTATCAACCAACTTTGTTCAAGCTATTCATGTCACTACTGATGATTTGACAGATCCATCCCCTGCCAGTACATTCACTCTCGTGGATGACACAACTGTGTTCTCTCTATATGTTCCCTTTCTTCCTTGATTAATTCAAGGTGGCAAAATCGGTCACTTGGGTAGTGGGTTTGAGTCAAAGTGAGTAATATCTTAGTACAAGTTGAAAGAGTGTCGGGCCAACTTAGTAACCTTTATTTGCTTAATACAACTTAACTACTAATCCATTTGTAAATAAATGGATAAACTTCCTGTGTACAAGATTTCTTATTTCATGCGTATGTGCCTTTTGGTGTCCAAGCGTAAATCTAGGTTGATACGTCCCACGGTGTATCAATATACCAAAGTATATTGTACACAGAACAGTTGTAGAGGGGGGTGAATACAACTTTCCTCAATCTTTACAAACTTTTAACACAAAACGTTTTAAGATTCAGTTTATGTATATTAAGCAAGTAAGTAAAGAGCAGGAATCATTAAAACAGTAAAGCATAAAGAAATAAAAACATTCTTGAACACAGATTGTGGTTTTCAAATGTAATCCTTTATTAAGAAATAATCTATACAAAGAATTACAAGGTTGTTGCGGAATAAAGATAGCCTATAGATATCTAAACAACCTTTGAAATGACAAACTACAATCAATAAGTTCTAGCTCAAGAGAATCAGCCCAAGCTGATCTCGTACAGACTAAGCTGTGTATAGGAGCAGAGAAACTTGTGTGAAGAATGATTCTCAGGAAATGCCACCCATATGCAATCAATGAATGAGGCTTTTATAGGCGAAAGCACTCCTTCACTTGGTGTCCGTTGCAGCCACGTATTCTTCTTTCAGTGGATGATGAAGGAATAATCAATCGTGCCTTTCATAGTACTTGTGGTCCCCCACGTACTGACGCACATTCTTCATCAACCAATAAGAGTATGGACACGCATATGTAAAACCAACCACCAACCTGGATCCTAGGATTCTTCCTAGTCACATCATTTGTCTTTATCTTCAATCCAGGTTGTTATCTTCACTTGATTGTCAGACGCAGATTGGGCCGTTTGTCAAAGCACCAATCTGCCTAAGTGTATCCAAGCTGACTGCTAATCCCAAGCTGTCTTCCACTAACAGCTTGGTCTTCTATCTTCAATCCAGGTTGTTATCTTCACTTGATTGTCAGACGCAGATTGGGCCGTTTGTCAAAGCACCAATCTGCCTAAGTGTATCCAAGCTGACTGCTAATCCCAAGCTGTCTTCCACTAACAGCTTGGTCTTCTATCTTCAATCCTCCTCTTCGACTTGGATTGAATGCTATCACATTGTTGATGCAGCTTGAATAACACTTGCTTCCATAAGATTTTACAATTACTAAGTATGAAGCATGATCTGGGTCAGAGACAGATCGTAAGCTGTGTCAGCTTAGTCTGACCCAGATCAGATTACAAGAACCAAAAGATTTCTAAGTGTTTATAAGTCAGATTTGTCATCACCAAATTTACAGACTTTAATCCAAGAACATTGGGACTCAACATAGGTAGTGATTCTTCTATTATGCAGATTTCCAAGCTTGGCATTTACCCTGCTGTTGATTTTGTTGGTTTTACATCTCGTATGTTACTGGATGAACAATAGAAATGCTTCAGTTATTCTTCTTTTTTCAATTAAGTTTGTTTTAGATCATACGGAGTATGTGGTCAGTAGTATTTTTCTGATGCATCTGGTGATGAAGATGCTTGTACTACATGATTGAATTCTAGATAGCCAGGACATAACTAACAGGTATTCATTGTCTTACTGACTCACTATCTAATTTTGTGTGCCTAAACCAGCATATACTCTGTAATTTTTAGATTGGGTTAGAACGGGTGAGACTGGGTGTCCCATAATACAGCTTTTGTCCTTGTGTAATAGGTGTATAAATATTTTTTATGTTAACTTATGTAAGATTAGTGTTAAGTTACTGCTTTATGAAAAGCACATGTTTTAAATAGTTTATGTTTACTAGCTTATGTTTTAGTTTTGAATGAGTCTAAGTTTTATCATCTATATTTCTCTGCTGAGCAAGTTTTTGAATGAGTCTAAGTTTTATCATCTATATTTCTCTGCTGAGCAAGTTTTTTAAGGGGTCTGTGAGGTAAATGGAGTCTGAAAGTAATAATACTTCACAACTGAGTTTTCCTATTTTCAATGGTGAAAATTACCAGTTATGGGCTGCCAGAATGTCAGCTTATCTCAAAGTCTTAGATCTGTGGGAAGCCGTTGAATAAGACTATGATATCACTCCACTTCAAGAAAAACCTACCATGGCCCAAATCAAAAACCAGAAACAGCAAGCATCTAGAAAGTCAAAGGCTAAGGCAACTATGTTTTCTGCAGTTTCAACATCCACATTCACAAGGATTATCTCCCTCAAATCAGCAAAAGAAGTGTGGGACTATCTGCGTGAAGAATACGAAGGAGACAAAAGAATTCGTGCTACGCAAGCTCTAAACTTAATTAGAGAACTTGAGATGCAAAGAATGAAAGAGTCTGACGATCAAGGAGTACTCAGACAGATTGCTGGATATTGGTAAAAAGGTAAGATTGCTGGGCTCTAACTTTTTAGATTCAAGAATTGTTGAGAAAATTCTTGTTAATGTACCCGAGAGATATGAAGCTTCAGTAACCACCTTGGAAAATACAAAAGACCTGTCAAAAATAACTTTGCCGGAATTGTTGAACGCGTTACGAGCTCAAGAGGTACGCAATCTTATGCGACAGGATAGATACTCATCTGTTGGGGATCGACTTTGCTAAAAGCCTTTCTGAGGCTACTTTATGTGAAACGTAAAGATAAAGATATCCTTATCGTTTCTCTTTTTATGTTGATGATCTTCTGGTAACAGGAAATAACACAAGACTTATTAATGAGTTTAAGCAAGACATGATGCAGGTTTTTGAAATGACAGATCTTGGTCTCATGTCTTATTTTCTTGGAGTGGAGATCATACAAGAAAGAAATAAGGTGTTTCTTTGTCAAAAGAAATATGCAATGGAAATTCCCAAGAAATTTCAGATGGATGAATGCAAAGCAGTGAGCACTCCAATGAATGCAAAAAGAAAAGTTATGCAAAGAAGACAGTGCTGATAAAGTTACTGAAGTTTTTATTACAGGAGCTTGATTTGTTGCTTAATGTATCTCACAGCTACAAGACCTGATATTCTATTTGTTGTCAGTCTTTTATCACGATATATGCATTGTGCAAGTGAAATACATTTAAGGGCAGCAAAAAGAGTATTGAGGTATGTTAAAGGCACTACTGATTATGGGGTCAAGTTTGAGAAAACTCAAAGCTTCAAGTTGTATGGGTTCTCTGATAGTGATTAGGGAAGATCGGATGATATGAGAAGCACATCAGGCTATTGCTTTAGCATGGGCTCAGGGATTTTCTCATGGGGCGCAAAGTAACAGGAGACTCTGGCACAATCCACTGCAGAAGCCGAATTCATAGCAGCTACAAATCAAATCTTATGGCTGAAAAAGATTGTGTGATTTGCAAGATGAGCAAAAAGTGTACAACAACCCGGTGTTTCATGGGAAGACCAAGCATTTCAACATAAAGTTGTATTTTTTAAGAGAAGTGCAAAAAAAGGGCGAAGTCACTTTAATCTACTGCAAGTCTGAAGATCGGTTAGCAGACATCTTCACAATCTCTCTCGGCAAATTTGAAGTTCTAAGGCAGAATATTGGAGTGTGCAGTCCTTAAGTTTAAACATTGTTCTCCGTTGATGAATTAATACTTATGGAAGTGTAGATTATTTATTTATTCGTCTGTCACTTGAAAGCGGAATGAATGCCTTCCAATTTTCATTCTTTAAGTTTGCTCTTCTTTGAACTCATCTTGTAATAGGATCGTCATAGATCAACAAGTTAGTTTTTTTATTAATGGGCAGTTGGTTCTAAGGATTCCTGGTAAGCTAATGCTTGTATTATCAAACTATCGAAACAACATGTTTGTAGGAAACCAATGGAAACAACCTTTTCATCAATCATGTTTCCTTATTTTGTTAATCTATGTTTAAGATGCAAGCATTTTAATGAATTTGTCAAAAGCATGTACCGTGATCAATAGATTTAGTATTTGGGAGTTTTTATGTTTCATGTAAACCAACCCAGTTCAGTGTAGGAATGAAAATCAATATATAGGTCAACTATATTATGAACGCTTTAACATGCTATTTTTATCGGATTAGCTAGAGGATGGACCAGTAAGTTCATTTGTTCGCCCTTATGCTTTTTTTAGATCATACATTTGTCTCTGTTTGCTAAAATCCCCGCCTCTATGAGAAGCTTGATGAAACTTCCATTAATGCTTTCGTTTGTTTTACCAAAAGATGCGCAGAAAGATTAAATGCTGAGTTTTATGTGCATCATGAAGTGTAAAGATGTTGTTCATCACTAGGAATCGGCAGTTGGGGATGATTTTGTTTTAAAGTTTTATGGCAGCCCTATACTTTGCAAATGGAAATACACCATCTTCCATTCTTTTATTTTTATTATTTTAAATCTAATAACCAGTGAACACTATCGAGTAGCTTTTGTCTGGTAGCTTCACTTCATCAATGTAACATGTTTATAGATATTAACAAACAATATATATGTGATCCGTCATGTCTAACGATTTAACTTACAGTTTACTAAACTAAGTGGGATATATGTCGATTCTCAACTATTAATCGTGACATCGAATCTAAGTGTTTATAGAACATATGATGTCAATTCAATTACTGACAACTATATTCATTCCCCTTAAGCAGTGGCCGGAAATGTGTTGTTGGCAAGTAAGTGACTGTCAATAAATTTTAAAAAATGGTATGTGTATTTGATGAATAACTTTATAGTTATAACACTAGATAATAACTTTACACTACCTGAATATACAGGCTCATTTCACTAGTTCTAAAATAAAAAAGGCCTAGTTTACTTTACCCTTTGAATTGATATCATCTTCAAAGTATTTGGCAATAACAATGCACAGGTAAATTAGATTAGGGACTGAAAATGTTAAGCCATCTTAAACAATTGTTATGGGCTTTAGTTATACAGTAAAATTTCGCATCGAACCCTTTGGGGATTACAGTTTCTAGACCGAAACATAGAAAACAGCTAAGATTTTCTGAACAAGAAAGACACAAATGAGTTGAAGAATGATGCAAGGTGCCAAAAGGCTCAAAAATCTAATAGTGTTGTTGATAAAGCTAGATGTTTTAAAGATTTGCAGATTATAGCTCAAAACTGCAACTTTCATAAACAGCAAAAGTAAAAGGTTTCTTAGATATAGATTCGGAGCCTAGCTAAAACCACACATAAATAGGGTCAAATGGTCTCCTAAATAGATACTAGATGTTGAAAAAATCACAACTCAAAAGCACCTGCGCAACATGGTTGATTTTTTACAGGTGCCTACTTTCATTTTTGAGCGTTCTATGTGAAAAGTACAAAGAAACGAGGAAAAAGAACGGATGCAAAATTAAGCAAGCCCAACCATAAACAGTTGTAAATGTTATATACTAAGGGTAAACTACTTGTTAATGTAAAGTTAATTTGTGATGCGAATGGTATGTCGATCCAAAAACAAGCACAGTTAAGAAGTAAAAGTGGCTTAATAAAAGGTCAAGATTGCTAATCGTTTACAGCTATGAGCAACCACAAAGAAACATTTTCAACCGCAACTGCTCTACATTCATCAGATGCCAATGGTAACTAATAAAAGTGTCCTAATAGAAAACAATACGATAGATTAATAACCGCTAATAGTTATAAACATGACTAACAAGCATCATGAGTCACATAGCATAAAGCTGCCAAGAAAGGTGCACTAGCAATTAGCGATTGGGATCTGGGATCAAGGGCACTTGGATTACATCCTTTGTTTTCACTTTCACCAAAGGCACTTCTATTTCATCCCTTGGTTTTCGTTCCTCTTTCACGAACGACTGGTCCTGTAAAAAAAACATGGAAGATGGAAATGGAATACACGGATAGACCAAAGTCACAAAACACGAAACAAAAGTAAAGTTGGTTTATAAGGCTTCAACAGGTGCAAGGTTTGATCAACTTATTACTTGTTTTTTTTTAGTTGAAATGTGAAGTATATATTATCCCAACCGAGGTATATACACAATATGACTTTCAAAGTGGTAAAATTGGACAGGCCCAATAACCACTTCTAAAGCCAATCTATGTATATACATATAACACAAAGAATTCAATACCAAACATACTATAAACTGAGAAACATAGTACTAATATGCAGACTTCAAGGATACACACAATCTTCTAATTCAAGCAACCTCCAAGATAACCATGTCAGGAGCCTTCATATAACCAATTCAAAGCATCAATCATTCCACACATTATCCACATAGTTAGGCTGTACTCCCCATCTTCTATATTCTTCAACCACATTAGGAGTTTGTACACTTTCAGACCCATCATTTTCAGTTTAATACTAATTATCTCAATTATTATAACTTTCTCATTCATAAACAACCTCTTATTCCTTTCTTCTTGTCATAAGTATACACTTGCTCCTAAAATCAGTCTACCCACTACATTAGTCACTGCATTATTTGTACATCTAGCGGACACATATTTCAATTCACACGCCCATTAATAATTTCAACCCTATAGATAAAATAAGTCGCGAACGTAAAACAAGTCATCATTCATTGTAGTGTGTGTGTGATCACATAAACAAACAACATTTACACATAATTACACATAACAAAAGTTAAGAAAGAAAGATTCGTACTTTATGACGCAAGAAGAAATTGATGGTCACAACACTTGCAACAATCCCACCTAATGGTACTATAGTACTGGTAAGCAAATTCCATTTCCTGTATATCATCTCTTTTTCTGCAAACGGTGATACAAAAAAATATAAAACTTACATACAATCCGAACTTATATTTTCAAAAGAAACCATTTACAAATTTAAATCTATCAATTTTTTTTTCAAGGAAAGATGCATAATCCCAAATCTTCATCACATAAAATAATAGCAAGTAAACACAACATGTTTGAGATTTACAACCAAATTTCTCTATAAATAAATTGAAATTGTATTTAAAAGATTGTTGTACCTGTCAAATAGATGATTTCCAGCGGACAGAGCGGTCAAATGAAGGGAATGTGATTTCTGCGTGTGGACACTAATGTTAGATTACCTAATGGGCGCCTCCTCAGTAATCACGTAAATTACCTTTATCGGGCTAAACCTCAGCACTGGCCCATATCCAGTAATGTTCATGTTTTTTAAACCGGACCGGACCATCCGGTTTAGCCACATATGGTGGAATGACCGGTTTTTTTATAACCGGTCTGCTTCACTATAAATCCTCGACGTTGAGCCGAATTTCGAACAAAATACTACTTTGGTAGTATTTGGGGAAGAAATGGACGTATCAGAGATGCCAACACCAATATGCTCATGCACAGGGATACCTAGGGCCTGTCGCGGTTGGACTACAGAGGGATGGACCTCCACTTGTTGTACAGCTACTCTTTCCATGTATCCGTTGCCAACATATGTCGGGCCAAGTCGTATTGTAAGGTTGCCGGGGAGAAGAATGGGTTGTAGTACATTCTCAAAGGTCATAGAGAAATTATTGTTAGCAGGATACGATCTCGATTGTCCAATTGACTTGAAGGATCATTGGGTTAAACATGGGACTAACAAGTATGCATTGAATAGATAAATGTGTGATCTTCATAGATTCAGGAATTTATTGTACGTATGTTTATATTTAATCATAATAGAACTTTCACAACACTAGGCATTTAGTGCGGTTGGCTAAATGTGCGAAAGGGTGTGGCCTAGACCCAGGTTCGATCCCGGGGACGGCCGATTTCACCATTTTTATTTTTATTTCTTTATTGCATCCAATTACTATGGCGAGTTATATATATAGATTGTGCAATATATATTCATACCAAAGTTCTCGCATTCCAATTACCCGCTCTACTTCTGTTCATAGTCTACCCTATTATTGGTTTCATTAAATTATTCTGATAAAGTTATTCAACTTTATCTCATTTAATTCTAGATTTAAATATAATAATGCTAAATAATTGGCTTTATTGGCGAGAAGTTATTCTTTGTCGGCCATTTTGAACATTATTGTTCTCTGACATCATTGCTTACGTTATATAAGCAGACATCGTAGTGAAATAATATATTTTACTCCAAAGTATAAAGTCTACTAACAATGAAATCTGAGGGACTTTACTCTACTGATATCATCTATACAGAAGAACTCATATAATCCTTTAATTACTTAACTTCTCATGACCATTATGTTTGTTCTTGTTCTAGCCATCTCCTTGAACACAAGCTAATTATTACTAAATTAATCTCAATATTCATATTAATAGTATTTCCAATCATTCGTTCGCACTAGATCACATAACCATTTCATAGTATTTTACTCATTTAATTACCATAGTTTCCAAAAATTCTTGTCTCATCCTATCAATCAATCATACTATAAACTGAGAAACATAGTACTAATATGCAGACTTCAAGGATACACACAATCTTCTAATTCAAGCAACCTCCAAGATAACCATGTCAGGAGCCTTCATATAACCAATTCAAAGCATCAATCATTCCACACATTATCCACATAGTTAGGCTGTACTCCCCATCTTCTATATTCTTCAACCACATTAGGAGTTTGTACACTTTCAGACCCATCATTTTCAGTTTAATACTAATTATCTCAATTATTATAACTTTCTCATTCATAAACAACCTCTTATTCCTTTCTTCTTGTCATAAGTATACACTTGCTCCTAAAATCAGTCTACCCACTACATTAGTCACTGCATTATTTGTACATCTAGCGGACACAATGTCCCTCCACTTATTACTTCAACAATCCTAAAAGGCATCAATCACAAACACTCATCTTTCAAACACAACTTTCAGTTTCAACCACTCGTCTTCAAAACATACATTACTTTTAATCACATTTTACCCAACTATTAATACTTTCAATCACATATTTCAATTCACACGCCCATTAATAATTTCAACCCTATAGATAAAATAAGTCGCGAACGTAAAACAAGTCATCATTCATTGTAGTGTGTGTGTGATCACATAAACAAACAACATTTACACATAATTACACATAACAAAAGTTAAGAAAGAAAGATTCGTACTTTATGACGCAAGAAGAAATTGATGGTCACAACACTTGCAACAATCCCACCTAATGGTACTATAGTACTGGTAAGCAAATTCCATTTCCTGTATATCATCTCTTTTTCTGCAAACGGTGATACAAAAAAATATAAAACTTACATACAATCCGAACTTATATTTTCAAAAGAAACCATTTACAAATTTAAATCTATCAATTTTTTTTTCAAGGAAAGATGCATAATCCCAAATCTTCATCACATAAAATAATAGCAAGTAAACACAACATGTTTGAGATTTACAACCAAATTTCTCTATAAATAAATTGAAATTGTATTTAAAAGATTGTTGTACCTGTCAAATAGATGATTTCCAGCGGACAGAGCGGTCAAATGAAGGGAATGTGATTTCTGCGTGTGGACACTAATGTTAGATTACCTAATGGGCGCCTCCTCAGTAATCACGTAAATTACCTTTATCGGGCTAAACCTCAGCACTGGCCCATATCCAGTAATGTTCATGTTTTTTAAACCGGACCGGACCATCCGGTTTAGCCACATATGGTGGAATGACCGGTTTTTTTATAACCGGTCTGCTTCACTATAAATCCTCGACGTTGAGCCGAATTTCGAACAAAATACTACTTTGGTAGTATTTGGGGAAGAAATGGACGTATCAGAGATGCCAACACCAATATGCTCATGCACAGGGATACCTAGGGCCTGTCGCGGTTGGACTACAGAGGGATGGACCTCCACTTGTTGTACAGCTACTCTTTCCATGTATCCGTTGCCAACATATGTCGGGCCAAGTCGTATTGTAAGGTTGCCGGGGAGAAGAATGGGTTGTAGTACATTCTCAAAGGTCATAGAGAAATTATTGTTAGCAGGATACGATCTCGATTGTCCAATTGACTTGAAGGATCATTGGGTTAAACATGGGACTAACAAGTATGCATTGAATAGATAAATGTGTGATCTTCATAGATTCAGGAATTTATTGTACGTATGTTTATATTTAATCATAATAGAACTTTCACAACACTAGGCATTTAGTGCGGTTGGCTAAATGTGCGAAAGGGTGTGGCCTAGACCCAGGTTCGATCCCGGGGACGGCCGATTTCACCATTTTTATTTTTATTTCTTTATTGCATCCAATTACTATGGCGAGTTATATATATAGATTGTGCAATATATATTCATACCAAAGTTCTCGCATTCCAATTACCCGCTCTACTTCTGTTCATAGTCTACCCTATTATTGGTTTCATTAAATTATTCTGATAAAGTTATTCAACTTTATCTCATTTAATTCTAGATTTAAATATAATAATGCTAAATAATTGGCTTTATTGGCGAGAAGTTATTCTTTGTCGGCCATTTTGAACATTATTGTTCTCTGACATCATTGCTTACGTTATATAAGCAGACATCGTAGTGAAATAATATATTTTACTCCAAAGTATAAAGTCTACTAACAATGAAATCTGAGGGACTTTACTCTACTGATATCATCTATACAGAAGAACTCATATAATCCTTTAATTACTTAACTTCTCATGACCATTATGTTTGTTCTTGTTCTAGCCATCTCCTTGAACACAAGCTAATTATTACTAAATTAATCTCAATATTCATATTAATAGTATTTCCAATCATTCGTTCGCACTAGATCACATAACCATTTCATAGTATTTTACTCATTTAATTACCATAGTTTCCAAAAATTCTTGTCTCATCCTATCAATCAATCATAGCTATAAATTTGAACTTAGTCTATAGTTCATAATAATTCTTTGGTCTACAATTTATAGATTATAAGTATCTAAGACCTTAATAAGCATGTATTCTAGATCTTATTCTCATACTGTTATTCCAACAATGACTGATAATTGTAGACCATTATAAATAATATAGCTTAGACATGGGCCATCCGGTAATGCTTATAATATAATACATACCATTGGTCAGCCCATCACATTACCAACTCATCCAAAATCCCCTATACCTGTACTACTATTTCAATTAACATAGATTTCAATTCCACACTAATTCTAACAAGTTTCAACTCATATCGCATCAGTCAAGCTCTTGTTCACAATATA
Organism: Erigeron breviscapus; assembly: GCA_034093135.1. Classification (NCBI taxonomy): domain Eukaryota; kingdom Viridiplantae; phylum Streptophyta; class Magnoliopsida; order Asterales; family Asteraceae; genus Erigeron; species Erigeron breviscapus. The sequence goes on along the minus strand of CM067174.1, from coordinate 43,508,092 downwards.
TCGTTTCAGTTCGAATTTATGACATACTGTTCAAATTCAAATTCATAACATATCATTCAAGGTTCAAGTTCTCAATACATTATTCATATCATAATACTAAGGCAAATGTACTAATGTCTTAGCTATCATGTCATCATGTCAAATTCATAATAACTTATCATTATTCATATAATTTACAATCACGAAACATTCAATACTATATAAATAAAAGGGGTCAAGTCATAACAAGGTGGGTAAAGCATAGTCCGAATTTTAACTTCAACATTCGACACATTAAAAGTGTTTGTATACATGGTGTACCATCGGCTAACCCTCCACACCGTTAATATATAGAATGGATGTCCAAAACTCGGTTCCGATATGTTCTCTAAGTGTTGATCGGGTATGTATACAGGGTGTACCAGCGGCTAACCCTCCACCTAACCAACACTCATTAAACATATCGGGTTAACTACTATACTTTATCCACGAGGTGCAATCCATGAGATCATTAACTTTATATTATACTCCATTAATGTCATCATTTCATTTTGCTGGGGGACAAATAATAAATGCATCCAAGATTCCACACACATCGACGTTTATCACAATAATTCCACAATTCACGGTGTATCCCAACACTATCATATACGTCCATCAAGTTGTCACATAACAATCAAGTCATCAAATCATAAGTATCCTACGAACTCCGTTTAAACCATTTTTATGCATCATGCAGTTCACGTTGCACACAAAATTTCCTATCATGCATGCTAATATGAAATGTGGGTGCAATGGCTATAGACTAGGTCAATCCACCTAATTCTCTACAACCACGGCTCTGATACCATTCTGTAACACCCCAACAATGGCGGAATCATGGGATGTCGAGAAATAGCACATATGAGTATGGAAATTACATAGAGCAACACTAAATGGTTTATTGTCAAACATATCAAACATACAATAGTTCAAACCAAGGTAACCTCATAAGGTTTACATGCAAATCACACAACAATATTTTACATAATTTCATAAGTTCATCCCCAAACAAGGGGGCATATGGGTCAGAGACCACATGAATACTAAGTCGCCTTATCTCTAGCATCCAATTATTCCTGATTTCTGAAATTACCCTGATTACCTGAAAAGTGTACTAGCAAGTGTCAACACAAGGTTGGTGAGTTCGTAGGTATCAATTAATAACATCAATTATGATGATATATCAAGTATTTGTACAATATCATAGAGCAATAACAATACTTACTGTAAGCTCTTTGTGTTAGGCATATGTTCACACAACAATCATTTCTTCAAATACAATAATTAAACAAATATGCCAACAAGTACCAATGATATCAATTCAACCCATCATTATCAACAATTACAACAAACACAATAACCAAATCAAGGTACTGGGATCATTTCCCATAAACACTCACATAAGCAGTTATCTATATAAGTATATATATAAATACATATATATAAGTACACTTTCCAGCCCGAATCTCAATTGAGTAGGGAGTTACGAAAACTCACCTTATTCTTGATAGTTCAACAGCAAAGTAGAAGAGATTGATGTAGTCAACGATGACGAGTGAGTCAACTGGCCACGTTACGTATTCCCTAATTTCAATGTGAATTGATTTATATTCGTGCTAAATTCCAAATATAGACATACAACTATAAGGTTATCTTTTTAATACGCTTGTCAACGTAATTTACTTCCTGTGTTTTTATAAGTCTTTGAATTTATCTTTAAGTATCATTTCAAGTATTTTCTAAATGAAAACTCATTTATGTTGCAAAAATTTAAAAGGACTAAATTGTCATTCTTGAAACTTGAGGGGCTAAATTGTCATTCTTGAAACTTGAGGGGCTAAATTGTCATTCTTGAAACTTGAGGGGCTAAATTGTCATTCTTGAAACTTGAGGGACTAAATTGTCATTCTTGAAACTTGAGGGGCTAAATTGTCATTCTTGAAACTTGAGGGGCTAAATTGTCATTCTTGAAACTTGAGGGGCTAAATTGTCATTCTTGAAACTTGAGGGACTAAATTGTCATTCTTGAAACTTGAGGGGCTAAATTGTCATTCTTGAAACTTGAGGGGCTAAATTGTCATTCTTGAAACTTGAGGGGCTAAATTGTCATTCTTGAAACTTGAGGGACTAAATTGTCATTCTTGAAACTTGAGGGGCTAAATTGTCATTCTTGAAACTTGAGGGGCTAAATTGTCATTCTTGAAACTTGAGGGGCTAAATTGTCATTCTTGAAACTTGAGGGACTAAATTGTCATTCTTGAAACTTGAGGGGCTAAATTGTCATTCTTGAAACTTGAGGGACTAAATTGTCATTCTTGAAACTTGAGGGACTAAATTGTCATTCTTGAAACTTGAGGGGCTAAATTGTCATTCTTGAAACTTGAGGGGCTAAATTGTCATTCTTGAAACTTGAGGGGCTAAATTGTCATTCTTGAAACTTGAGGGACTAAATTGTCATTCTTGAAACTTGAGGGACTAAATTGTCATTCTTGAAACTTGAGGGGCTAAATTGTCATTCTTGAAACTTGAGGGGCTAAATTGTCATTCTTGAAACTTGAGGGACTAAATTGTCATTCTTGAAACTTGAGGGGCTAAATTGTCATTCTTGAAACTTGAGGGGCTAAATTGTCATTCTTGAAACTTGAGGGACTAAATTGTCATTCTTGAAACTTGAGGGGCTAAATTGTCATTCTTGAAACTTGAGGGACTAAATTGTCATTCTTGAAACTTGAGGGACTAAATTGTCATTCTTGAAACTTGAGGGGCTAAATTGTCATTCTTGAAACTTGAGGGGTTTAATTTGTCAAATGTCAAACTTATAAGGACTGAAAATGACAACTTTGAAACTGTAGGGTAAAGATGTAACTTTCCGTTTGTAATACGTATCCGTAGGATATATACAGTATTCCTCCGATATTTCTAAATCCTTTTGAAGTATTTTTAAATAGTATGTATTATAATTAATACGAAAATGTATTAATTATATATCAAGTATTTGTACAATATCATAGAGCAATAACAATACTTACTGTAAGCTCTTTGTGTTAGGCATATGTTCACACAACAATCATTTCTTCAAATACAATAATTAAACAAATATGCCAACAAGTACCAATGATATCAATTCAACCATCATTATCAACAATTACAACAAACACAATAACCAAATCAAGGTACTGGGATCATTTCCCATAAACACTCACATAAGCAGTTATCTATATAAGTATATATATAAATACATATATATAAGTACACTTTCCAGCCCGAATCTCAATTGAGTATAAAAGTAAGTTGACAAGCATTTCAATACATAACATATAGTCATATAATCATAAAGCAAAGTATAGTAAGGTTTCATAAAAACACTTACAAGTATGGAGATATTATTAGTTCTAAGATCATAATTTCGACGTACGAAGAACACTACTTCCGATTCAAATGAGATTTGTCCAAGGCTTGGACTTGTTTACTGAATAATTGAAGATTATTCCCAACCCAAATTGGTTATTATAACTAGAACTTTTGAAGATCTTTAGAGAGATTTGTTGATAACAACTTCTCTTGACGATTTTCGGCGCACTTTGAGATCAAAGTGACTTTGCTTATACTAGAACAATCAAGTGTTCTTTGAAACTTATAACAAGAAGGGGGAAGATGATTTTAGACTTATAGAAGGCTAAATTGAGAGAGAATGAAGTTTAAGGTGTAAGTATTTGTGATAACTTAAGTCTAGTATTTATAGTAAAATGTTTTGAAAGATATTTAGTAAAACCATGGGTAAAGTTGATGGTTTTGTAATACCATGGGCAAGGAAAGCTTATGGACGTGTACTTTGAAGGGTATTTTGGTCTTTTCACATTTGACAACTTCCTAGAAGTTTCCTAAACGTCACTAGTTGTTTCGGGATTGTTTACTAGTCGGTTCGGGTTCGTTCCTTTGAGTTTTTAAACAAGATTTTAGGATATGTTTCCGAGAAGTATTTAAGTCTTAATGAAGTAGTTTATTGTAAGATGAAGGCCATATCAAAGTGTTAAAACACTAGATATTAGGTTCTAGGAAGTCTTAAGTTCTTTCAAGAAAGATTCACGCGAAAAAGCAACGTTTTACAAACTTTCATGAACTTTTATTCTTTATATGTTTTAATTGCTCATCATCAATGTTTTTGATCTTTGTTTTGATAATTTGTATTATAGATTGATTAGTCATATAATCAATAAGAAAACTCGACACATACTCAAACACTTAATCATGCCCTATCTTAGCATAATAAGCCCTTAATTATCAAAGATTAGCCTAATTACACATCGCTTTATATATATCCATAAAAGTTTGCCACGTTTATTAATGGCCAAAATGGCAAATGTTACATTATGTGATGGAGGTGGTGGGGCTGCCAGTGGGGTGCGTACATCAATATCAACATCATCAACAACATCATTATCAACAATTACAACAAACACAGTAACCAAATCAAGGTACTGGGATCATTTCCCATAAACACTCACATAAGCAGTTATCTATATAAGTATATATATAAATACATATATATAAGTACACTTTCCAGCCCGAATCTCAATTGAGTAGGGAGTTACGAAAACTCACCTTATTCTTGATAGTTCAACAGCAAAGTAGAAGAGATTGATGTAGTCAACGATGACGAGTGAGTCAACTGGCCACGTTACGTATTCCCTAATTTCAATGTGAATTGATTTATATTCGTGCTAAATTCCAAATATAGACATACAACTATAAGGTTATCTTTTTAATACGCTTGTCAACGTAATTTACTTCCTGTGTTTTTATAAGTCTTTGAATTTATCTTTAAGTATCATTTCAAGTATTTTCTAAATGAAAACTCATTTATGTTGCAAAAATTTAAAAGGACTAAATTGTCATTCTTGAAACTTGAGGGGCTAAATTGTCATTCTTGAAACTTGAGGGGCTAAATTGTCATTCTTGAAACTTGAGGGGCTAAATTGTCATTCTTGAAACTTGAGGGGCTAAATTGTCATTCTTGAAACTTGAGGGGCTAAATTGTCATTCTTGAAACTTGAGGGGCTAAATTGTCATTCTTGAAACTTGAGGGGCTAAATTGTCATTCTTGAAACTTGAGGGGCTAAATTGTCATTCTTGAAACTTGAGGGGCTAAATTGTCATTCTTGAAACTTGAGGGGCTAAATTGTCATTCTTGAAACTTGAGGGGCTAAATTGTCATTCTTGAAACTTGAGGGGCTAAATTGTCATTCTTGAAACTTGAGGGGCTAAATTGTCATTCTTGAAACTTGAGGGGCTAAATTGTCATTCTTGAAACTTGAGGGGCTAAATTGTCATTCTTGAAACTTGAGGGGCTAAATTGTCATTCTTGAAACTTGAGGGGCTAAATTGTCATTCTTGAAACTTGAGGGGCTAAATTGTCATTCTTGAAACTTGAGGGACTAAATTGAGAGAGAATGAAGTTTAAGGTGTAAGTATTTGTGATAACTTAAGTCTAGTATTTATAGTAAAATGTTTTGAAAGATATTTAGTAAAACCATGGGTAAAGTTGATGGTTTTGTAATACCATGGGCAAGGAAAGCTTATGGACGTGTACTTTGAAGGGTATTTTGGTCTTTTCACATTTGACAACTTCCTAGAAGTTTCCTAAACGTCACTAGTTGTTTCGGGATTGTTTACTAGTCGGTTCGGGTTCGTTCCTTTGAGTTTTTAAACAAGATTTTAGGATATGTTTCCGAGAAGTATTTAAGTCTTAATGAAGTAGTTTATTGTAAGATGAAGGCCATATCAAAGTGTTAAAACACTAGATATTAGGTTCTAGGAAGTCTTAAGTTCTTTCAAGAAAGATTCACGCGAAAAAGCAACGTTTTACAAACTTTCATGAACTTTTATTCTTTATATGTTTTAATTGCTCATCATCAATGTTTTTGATCTTTGTTTTGATAATTTGTATTATAGATTGATTAGTTATAATCAATAAGAAAACTCGACACATACTCAAACACTTAATCATGCCCTATCTTAGCTTTAATAAGCCCTTAATTATCAAAGATTAGCCTAATTACACATCGCTTTATATATATCCATAAAAGTTTGCCACGTTTATTAATGGCCCAAAATGGCAAATGTTACATATGTGATGGAGGTGGTGGGGCTGCGAAGTCGGGTGGCGGTACAACGACTGAGGTGGTGGTGGATTTGATATAAATTTAAATTTTAACATCTTTCTGTTTGATAAAAGAGGATCCTTAACTTAGACCTTTTTTAAAAAATTGACAAGTGGCAAACTCTCCCTATCTTTCACAAAACTTATCTCAAACGTATTTTTTTTTCTTTCCAATCCAAAAAACAAACAAACAAACTTCCAACACATGAACGAACATATCCTTCGTTATTTCATTTATGTTGAATACAAATCAACTTTTAATTAATACAATGTAGTCTATTTTGAATTACACTTTTATGATAAGTTGAAATGTTTCAAGACACGTCGTTAAAAAAACATGTTACATACTTACAATGTAGTCTATTTTGAATTACACTTTTATGATAAGTTGAAATGTTTCAAGACACGTCGTTAAAAAAACATGTTACATACTTACAATGTTAATACTAAAAATTAATACGGTAAGCTACTTTCAACAACACATTATTCTTCAAATTTATATTTCACCTCGCTCGCAGCTATATATATTTTCTCTTGTAGTTTTTCATATGTACAACACTATAGTAGTATAGTTCCCAATGTATCCAATAAAAATTGTTAAAAGTTAAAAATGCGTTGTATTTTAAGCTTTAAGGGTTGTATACTTGTATATTTCATATTGGTTTTTAGAACATACTAGTTATTTAACCCGCACGTTACCGCGGGACACGCTTTTTCTTTTTAAATTCTTTATTCTGATTAACTTGATTTATTTTATATAGAGCCCCCAATAATCCAATCCTACCGATGTAGTAAGGGAGATTCAAACCCGTACTTTAATACTCTAAGATCAAATACCAATAAGCCACCAACTCCATTGACCATATCACTCTTTCTACACAATAAAGTTTTAAATACAAACAATACATTTATGTCAAATATTTGAACCTAAAAATAAAATTGGGAAATAAACATGTACTATCCTAAAAAATAATGTATAAGAACAATAAGAATAATAAGATGTATAAAAACTTAGAACAAAATAACAAGTTTGGCGACGGTGATGCAATCAATGTCTTGCTTTTAATGTTTCATTAACCATAACGACAATTAATATTATTATATGTTGAAAAACGTTATATATAACAAAACGAAGGAAAATAATCAAAACCAAATGTTGTCCGTAAAAGTATGAAAATTGTATGTTAAAAACATGAGAACCCAAAAGTTTGGTGTCAAAAAACTAAAAACAAAAACTATGAAGAGGTTAAAAAGTAAAATAAAAAATCCAAGGAGTAAAAAATAAAAAATATAGGGGTAAAAGCATAAATTGATAAAAATATAAAAGTCTTGTACTTTATGCATATTAACTTGTACATTTCACATTAATTTTTAGTATATATTTTAAATATAATTTTGTGTCAAAAATTTAAAAACGAAAACTTTGATATGAGACCGAAATTAAAGATAAAAGTTTTAAGGGGCAAAAGTAATAAAAGACCAAGCCATATTAAAGCCTTAAAAGTAAAAACTTCAAATATTTAGGGTGTAAAATGAAAATTGTTAAAGGTTAAAAAGGTGTTGTACTTTAAGCCTTAAGAGTTATACATTTCATATTGGTTTTTAGAATATAGGGACAATTGCATATATACACAAATTTACCATCTAAATTACAAATTTCCCCAACCAAAGTTTTATATTACAAATGTACCCAATCTTATTTTCTCATATGTACTTGACAATTATACTCTCTATTAAATAATGAATTACTCAACATTATATACACAAACACAAGCACATAGGTACATACATTCACACACCAAAAGTAGATCTCATGTGTCACATGATATAAGATTGGGTATATACATATATCATATCTATATCAGTATATCATCATCATCACTAACATTATCACCATCCGTCTTTATATATAAATCTACAAAACCATTAATTTCAAATATCTCACATGAAAACTATGAACATATATGAAAAATCTTATATCTATGAATTTGTAACTAGAAAAATAGATTTAAACCATTAACCATCTGTTTGATTTTCCGACAACACAAAACCACCAAAATTTTTCGGTGACAAATTTCAAGTTCCGAAAAATTGATGGAATCCAACCTCCGCCACCATCAGACGCCTGGACCATTTGATGTTTGCACCATCTTATCTTCAGCAACATCCTACCGCGCGATACCCCTTGATTGTTTAAGACTCTAAGTTATAATGATGGGCTGTTTTTGAAACTCAACATCAACAAAGGGTTTCAGTTTGTTTATATTTTAATATTTGTTTCTAGAATGAGAAGATCATATGTGTGTTCATCTTTGTTTCTAAGAGATTGTTGTGTTTGGGTAATTTGTAAGATTTTGCAAAAAATTTTTGCAGATTTGTACTTTGTACTTTGCTGAGAGAGAAAGAAAGATGATGAAGAAGGTTACAATAGTCACATGATAAAATTTAGCTGATAAAATAAATATAAATGGGTAGATATGTATATTAAAAAGAAAAGATTGGGTATATTTGTTATTTATAATTTTAGTTGGAGAAATTTGTAATTTAGATGGTGAATTTGGGTATATATGCAATTCTCCCAATAATATATATGGGAAATGATTAATACTCCTAACTAAATAACCTAAAAATCCTTCTAATAATGAGATGATGACATATGAAAAAAATCAGAGGGTAAGATTAGGAAAGAGAATTAGTGGATGTCACATGTCAGTTTCTTATAATTTTAAGAGAATTTTTAAGCTAATCTTTAGATTATTATCATTTTTCATAAATAATATAGATATAGATGGAGGCATGCATAGAGATGAGTGTAACAACAATATATGGTTAGCTCGAGGAAGTTAATCGGTTTTGTTTCATTTTTTTTAGGGTAAATTACACTTTTCGTCCCTGAAGTTGGCAGCTTTTGCACTTTTCGTCCCTAACGTTTTTTTATTACAATTTTGAACCTAAAGTTGGCAGATTTTTGCAATCGACGTCCCTCGCCAAACGGTGTTAAGTTTCAGCCGTTAAGTCCCACACGTGAGGGACTGAAAGTGCAAAACGTGAAAAGTTCAGGGACGAAAACTGAAATATCTTCATCTTCTCCGGATGAGTGGCCGGAAAATTTGCCGGAAAACTTAAAATGCCGATATCTCACTCGTTTCTTCGAATTAGACCACGAAACCACCACCAAACTTCTTAAAATTAATTTCCGCACGAATCCTAACCAAAAGATTTCAGATTCAACACTTGCCGGAAAATCTCGCCGGAAAATCTTATTTTGTCTTGTGTATATAGCGACATATCATTATTTTGTCTTATGTATACTGAGTGACATATATACAATGAAGGCTAATTATCATGAAAATCCTAAATACTATGACATGCAACTACAAATAAAGCTAACACCATCCATAAAAAGTTGAGTAGCATTAATTAATTATTCAATCATGGTGCTGTTAAATCAAATTAACAGAAAGATATAAGTAAAAAGCAAGGACTAAGAAAAACAATTAAAGATGATTAATAAATGATGCCCGTAGTAATATTGTGTTGTTGATTTCGCAGGGAGAGCGAGATGTGCTGGGAATGATAACAAGGTTAACCTAATACAATTAAAATAACGACACACAAGTACACAACATTACAATTTACAATGCTCAATCAGGGAAGTGAGCAACATTACAATACTCAATCAGGGAAATGAGATGTAGACACATTGTTCTTACGAAAACCTCCAACATAAAAAGAATTTTGTATGTCACAAGGAAGACAAACGTAAATGACATATTTAAGATAGAATGTTTACTTATATTTTCATAAGTAATTAAAGTAGGAAATGCAAAATCGTGACTAACGTCATCAAGAAGCATAAAACTAAATAATATGTAACCTTTCAAACTAGATCTAGACTATAGAGTACTAAAAATAGAGCTTCTGGCCACTCGACTGATAATTTGGTTGGTAATTAAAATAATTCAAAGCAGACCATAGATTAGGATTTGTTTGGCTTAGCGTATTAAGAGGGTAAAGTAAGAGCCCACTAAGCTTGTCTTTTATCCAAATAGCTTGATTTTCAAAAACCAAAGATATAGCTAGAGCTTTTACAGAGATTTTTTATTTTTTTGTTAAGAGAATGTTATATGCCCTTGTTAGATTTTTTATACCCATAAAATGAAGTTAAATGTCAATGCAACGTAGTACAAAACAAGCATAATATGTCAGCAACGACATGCTACTGTCATAGTACAAAAGATGACATGAACAATCACGAGTCTATGTAAGTCAGCTTACAAGTATCCAAAATAATTCCGATGCTTCCTGTGTTCTTGAAACGAAAAAAAAAGCAGTTTTAAATGCGCCGTAGCATCAATAACTTCAATTAACTGTTGAACTGATCTCTTTTTCAGTTGAAAAAGTCTTGTGCTTCATTCTTGCTATATAAAATAAGTTGTTGTGGCGAGAACCAGTTTAGCAATAATTGTAGTATCCGAATTCTTGTTTGCAAAGGACATAAAGCTAAACCAAAATAAGCTTTTTGCTAGCAAGTATAAGCTCAAAAAAATAAGCTAAGCCAAACATGCACTTCTAATGTTGGTCAACCTAACTT
>CM067174.1:43467317-43489817 GCA_034093135.1 Erigeron breviscapus | reverse complement strand
ATTTTTACACCGAGGAGGTATTATTAAATGATGACATCAACGTCTATTTAAAAGTTTTGTCACGATAATGAGTTTTGTTTGTTTCGGGAACACTTTACTATTTCAGGTTTTTCATTCACACGAAGAACTGTTCAACTGGGCCCAAAGAACAGCAAATGCGCTTGGTTATGTCTTAATCAAACGACGAACAAATTCCAACTCAGATGGTGTTGTCAATAAAATGACCTTAATGTGTAATCTTCATGGGGGAAAAGATAAAAGGTTACTTGGGCTCGTTACAAGGTCAGTAAAAATTGACTGCCCCTTTAGATTGGACGGCCGCTTGAAAAGCGATGGTGGTTGGACGGTCAACATTATAGACCCAAGACATAATCACTATTCAGCTAACAATCTGGAGGGTTACGCGTACGCAAGAAGGATGAGTGAAGCTGAAAAATCATTTGTGGAAGCTGAATATCATCGCGGTACAGATCCCCGTCATATTCTAAAGCGGTTGAAAGATGAATTTCCAGGAAACTTGAGCCGCAAGGAGGACATTCACAATTTTCTAAAAACGTTACGGAAGAGGGCGGCCGAAAAACATGGGGAAACTCCAATGCAGGTTACATATATAAAATATACCTTTTTTAATATTTATTTACTTTGATATGGTATTTGAAACGAACCACATACGCCATTTTGTTCAACCGTCGCAGGTTATGTTCAGTTTGCTACAAGAGCAAAAATACTTGTATTATTACACCACAAATAGTGCAACTGGTCAGTTGCAAAATCTGTTTTTTATACATCCGACTTCCTTTGAGTTGTGGCGTGCATTTCCTTGGGTTATCCAAATAGACGCAACGTACAAAACCAACTTGTACAACATGCCATTGGTCGAGATTGTCGGGGTGACTTCAACAAACAGGACTTTCAGCATATCGTACGCATTTATCACAAGTGAACAGGAACATAGTTATAGATGGGTGTTGAAGTGTTTGAAGTCGACCCTAGGTGAAGGGTTTGATGTACGTGTCGTACTCACGGACAGGGATCTGGCCCTCATGAAAGCATGCAAAACTGTTATGCCGGAAGCATACCATTTACTTTGTAGAACCCACATATGGAGAAACATCGAAAAACATTGCATGCCAGCATTCATCGCGCAAGGCAAATGGGGGCCTTTTTACGGATGGTGGAAAAAACTTTATGAATCGCGGACGCTAGAAGAGTACACCGAAAATGAAAAAGATTTAAAAGAGAAGATGGGAAAAGATTTAGACAGTATGTTTAGTGCACATGATTTTTTATTTTTATTTTTACTTTTTTGGTAAATCACATATATCCACCCGTTTTAACCCAATAGTCAATTTACAGAGATGTACAAGTACTTGCAGAAGGAGTGGCTTTCACCGTACAAGGAAAAGTTTGTGTCCTTTTGGGTCGATCAACATCTCAACTACCGTAACTACACTACCAACAGAGTTGAGGCTGAGCATTCACTCCTGAAGTCTGAGTTGAAGGGCCGATGTACATTTTACAGAATAATTCAATGTGTTAATTCTATCCTCGTCGGTCAACACACAGAAATAAAGGGACAACTGGAAGCGAGTAGGATTTATAGACACGGTAAACACAACTATCCATGTTTGAAGGACCTGCTTTGTGTTGTATCTGTGACAGCTCTGGATATTATGGTTGAAGAAATTGATCGATTCAAAAATAAGATGGGTAAAGACTGGAGAAAGTGCGGGTGTAAGGTTCGGGCTAGTTGTGGGCTGCCATGTGCTTGCCAAATAGCTTCATACATGCATAACAGTAAGTATATTTAATTAGTCCATATTTGATGTTTTTTTTAAAAATGCAAAAAAATTATATTTGCTTTTAAATAATGTAGGCAAACGTGTTGAGGTGGAGAACATAGATTGCTTTTGGAGAAAGCTAGACTTAACACCGTCGACGTGTCTGCCGGACAATGATTATCGAAAAGACTCAGATGATGACGAATGTATCAATGATTTAGTAGAGGATGTTAAGGTAAAGATAAAGCAGCAACCGAAGGCCCAGAGGAAAAACTGGATATCAAAAATAAAAGACATCGTCTATCCGGGGAGAACCAAAATTAAAGACCCTTCCGTTATTAAAAATAAACGTGGAAGACCAATCGGAGCAAAGAAAAAAATACCTCAAGTACGTCCAATCATAATTGATGTATAGTTAATTGATTTATTATATGTAAGTGCATCCTGTTTTAACCTATAATTCGAAGTCTAATTAATTGATCTATTATTTGTTGCAGGTGCCCGACATTAACATACCAACGGCAAATACAGCACCTTCCGGTCTTCAAAAATCCAAGTCGGTTCAATTTTCCCGACCGACTTTTCAGGATACCCAGTCCATGGGGGGGTTTCCGATCGTTTTTCGCAGTCGTCATTCTTTGCAGAGGGCCAGTATGGGAGAAACAGTGAATACGTGAGCACACAATCACGTTTCTTCGACGAACATGAAAGACAACCACAATGGCCTCAAAGTGAGAGAGAGAGTGAATATATGGGCACCGAATCACGGTTCGCGGACACTACAAATTTCTTCGACGAACCTTATAACCAACCACAGTGGGCTCAAAGTGGCAGACAGAGCGAATCACATTTCCCAGACACACAAAGTTTTTTCGCAGACCCGAATAACCAAACGCAAGGAGAAACGTCCAGCTTTGTTGATCAACTCTTTGGGAGACCACATACACAGAACTTCTCTGAACCGGTTACACACAACTTCTTCGAGACGGAGTCAACATGGACTGACATGAGAACATACCTTCATCAAATCCCTTTTTACTTTCAACGTTACATTGTGGATATCAAAAATGTTTCATCTGATGGTAACTGTGGATTTCGGGCACTGGCTGTTGCTTTGGGTGAATCTGAGGAAAAAGTTCGAGTGGATTCGCAAACTAATGCTAGAGGAGTATGATTCCAAACTCGGATACTATGAGGTTGCATTCGGTGGTGAAGCAACACGCATACATACTTTGCTTCAAATCTCTTATCCCCATGGTCGCCCATATGAACACTGGATGATGATTCCATATTGCGCTATGCTTCTGTCCAATGTTTTGGGTCTTATAATTATCTGTTTAAGTGTCAAAGAAAACATCACATGTTTCCCTTTTTGGAAGGGGCCAGGCCAGCTATACCGTGACGAGCCGATATGCATTGGCCTGGTATCGGGAAATTCACATTTTGTTACGGTTTATTTAGACAAGGACTGCCCATTGCCTTACCCCTCAGCTTGGGGATTTGATAAACCTGCATCGCGGGCCTGGGCAGTTAATGCGAAGTACAAAGACCGTTTGGCTGATTACGACAGACACATTCAAGCTACTAAGGCACCTCCGCGATTTCAGCAGATTGATTAGTTGACTTATATTGTATAATACTTGGTTTGTAAGGTTTTCCGTTTTTGTGTAAATTGATGTATTTTAAACTTAAATTAATAGTTGTTATTATTATTTTAAAATACTATTATTTTAAAATAATAGTTTACGTGTTCTTTATCTATATTTGTTATTATGATTGGTTATAATATAGTTTGTTTGTATTTTTTTTACTTATATTTGTTATTATGCATATATTTGATGTTTAATTTTTTCCCCTTTTTACATATATTTTTTTCACTTTTTATATATACGTATACTAGTGACTATATTGTTAAACATGAATATCATAACCAACACAACAAAATATAAATTTATAACTAAACCACAAACACAATTAACACCCATGTTTAAAAATATATTGTTTATCACAACCAAATACTAATAATTATCATTGTCCTCATCATCATCATTACCCAAATAGATATCATCATTACCCAAATTTATAGATCCTAAAGAGAACGGAGAGGTGGGAGCAAATTGCGAGCCATACGTAGTAGAGGAGGGATCACTTTGCGAGCCATGAGCATGTGCAGCAGCGGACCAATTAAATACAGCATCAGGATCAAACCAAGCCACCTGCGGAGGAGCAAAGTTGAGATCGAAAGGGGTCTGACATGATCCAGCCTGGCTACCCTGAGCATGAGATGGTCCACCCTGGCTACCCTGACCATGATGGATCGGGGTACCCTGTGGCTGCGTCAAATGAGTGTAGTCATACTCTGTGTCTCCCACACCCCGAACGATCCTCCCTAGGCCACGGCGGTGGCCCGACCGGTTTCCAAATGTAGCCGGAAAAAGTTCTGGCTGGGGTGTTGGGACGGGGTCCCGTTCACGCTCCCCCTTCTTCTCCTTGAGCTTGTCCTGAATCACGTTAAAGTATATATATATATATATATATATGATAATAAAAATATATATATATATATATATATATACTATTATACAACTTATTTTTTATTACTTTTATACGTATATTTTTAAAGTT
Source organism: Erigeron breviscapus (assembly GCA_034093135.1). NCBI lineage: Eukaryota > Viridiplantae > Streptophyta > Magnoliopsida > Asterales > Asteraceae > Erigeron > Erigeron breviscapus. The sequence continues at coordinate 43,485,411 of CM067174.1, read as the reverse complement.
ATAATTTTATATACTTATTTATTATTTTTTTCTATATAATCTTTTCTACCTATCTTTTATGATTTTTTTCTACTTCATTTTTAATATACATTTTATACAAATTGTCACATTTAATTTTATACTATTTACAACTTATCTTTTTATTACTTTTATACGTATATTTTAAAAGTTATAATTTTATATACTTATTTATTATTTTTTTCTATATAATCTTTTCTACCTATCTTTTATGATTTTTTTCTACTTCATTTTTAATATACATTTTATACAAATTGTCACATTTACTTTTATACTATTTAAATTTTTTTATATTTCTTTTATACTTTTAACTTATCTTTTTATTATTTTATGTTATATTTTTAAAGTTATAATTTTATATACTTATTTATTATTTTTTTCTATATAATCTTTTCTACCTATCTTTTATGATTTTTTTCTACTTCATTTTTAATATACATTTTATACAAATTGTCACATTTAATTTTATACTATTTACAACTTATCTTTTTATTACTTTTATACGTATATTTTAAAAGTTATAATTTTATATACTTATTTATTATTTTTTTCTATATAATCTTTTCTACCTATCTTTTATGATTTTTTTCTACTTCATTTTTCTTAAACTATAATATTTACAACTTATGTTTTTATTACTTTTATACGTATATTTTAAAAGGTTATAATTTTATATACTTATTTAAACTTGTTTTATATTTTTATTTTCGTACTTAAATTTTGTTATATTTTTTAAAGTTATAATTTTATATACTTATTTATTATTTTTTTCTATATAATCTTTTCTACCTATCTTTTATGATTTTTTTCTACTTCATTTTTCTTAAACTATTGGGGATTTTTGACAACACTAACATATTAACACTAACAATTTGCTTACCAATAACACAAGAATAACAACAATTAAAACCACTAATTTATCACTTATAACAATCACAATACTAACTAATAATCCTAACACATCAATTTACAATACTAATAAACCTAACAAATCTATAGGAAAAAAAATACAAACATATACCAAAACTATCAAAAAACAAATAAAAGCAAACAAAAAAGGGTACTTATTTATTATTTTTTTCTATATAATCTTTTCTACCTATCTTTTATGATTTTTTTCTACTTCATTTTTAATATACATTTTATACAAATTGTCACATATTATTTTATACTATTTACAACTTATCTTTTTATTACTTTTATACGTATATTTTTAAAGTTATAATTTTATATACTTATTTAAACTTGTTTTATATTTATATTTTCGTACTTAAATTTTGTTATATTTTTAAAGTTATAATTTTATATACTTATTTAAACTTGTTTTATATTTTTATTTTCGTACTTATATTTTGTTATATTTTTTAAAGTTATAATTTTATATACTTATTTATTATTTTTTTCTATATAATCTTTTCTACCTATCTTTTATGATTTTTTTCTACTTCATTTTTCTTAAACTATTGGGGATTTTTGACAACACTAACATATTAACACTAACAATTTGCTTACCAATAACACAAGAATAACAACAATTACAAACCACTAATTTATCACTTATAACAATCACAATACTAACTAATAATCCTAACACATCAATTTACAATACTAATAAACCTAACAAATCTATAGAAAAAAAATACAAACATATACCAAAACTATCAAAAAACAAATAAAAGCAAACAAAAAAGGGTACTTATTTATTATTTTTTTCTATATAATCTTTTCTACCTATCTTTTATGATTTTTTTCTACTTCATTTTTCTTAAACTATTGGGGATTTTTGACAACACTAACATATTAACACTAACAATTTGCTTACCAATAACACAAGAATAACAACAATTACAAACCACTAATTTATCACTTATAACAATCACAATACTAACTAATAATCCTAACACATCAATTTACAATACTAATAAACCTAACAAATCTATAGAAAAAAAATACAAACATATACCAAAACTATCAAAAAACAAATAAAAGCAAACAAAAAAGGGTACTTATTTATTATTTTTTTCTACTTCATTTTTCTTAAACTATTGGGGATTTTTGACAACACTAACATATTAACACTAACAATTTGCTTACCAATAACACAAGAATAACAACAATTACAAACCACTAATTTATCACTTATAACAATCACAATACTAACTAATAATCCTAACACATCAATTTACAATACTAATAAACCTAACAAATCTATAGAAAAAAAATACAAACATATACCAAAACTATCAAAAAACAAATAAAAGCAAACAAAAAAGGGTAATGGCCAGAAATAAAAGCAAAAAAAAAACAAATAAAAGCAAACAAAAAAGGGTACTTATTTATTATTTTTTTCTATATAATCTTTTCTACCTATCTTTTATGATTTTTTTCTACTTCATTTTTCTTAAACTATTGGGGATTTTTGACAACACTAACATATTAACACTAACAATTTGCTTACCAATAACACAAGAATAACAACAATTACAAACCACTAATTTATCACTTATAACAATCACAATACTAACTAATAATCCTAACACATCAATTTACAATACTAATAAACCTAACAAATCTATAGAAAATAAAATACAAACATATACCAAAACTATCAAAAAACAAATAAAAGCAAACAAAAAAGGGTAATGGCCAGAAATAAAAGCAAAAAGAAAGGGTCATGGCCGGAAAATACATACCTTGTCGGGAAAAATGGCCGGAAAACTCGCCGGAAAAAGTGATGGCCGGATTTAAAAAATAGGGTTTTGGTTGAGATTTGTTTGGTATTTTAAAAGAGAGATGGGGATGGTGGTAAGCAAAGTCGCCGCGGAAAGTTGGCCGGAATAATTGGAGAAAGAGGTGTATTCTTGATTTTGGTCGGAATTTTTTTGGTTTTGGCCGGATTTTTTTTGTTGATTCTCGGCAGAAATAAAAGAAGGAAAGGATTTATATAGTGAAAGGGATGGGATGGATATATATTGAAACGGATGGTTGGTTTCAAAGCACGAAAATCGAAGCGACTTTCCGCGGCGACATCGCCGCGGAAAGTTTGGTCAAAGTCAGCCTGCAATTAATGCTGGTAGTTGGTTGCAGTTTTGTCTTTTCCGACTTTCCGCGGCGACATCGCCGCGGAAAGTTTGGTCAAAGTCAGCCTGCAATTAATGCTGGTAGTTGGTTGCAGTTTTGTCTTTTCCGACTTTACGCGGCGACATCGCCGCGAAAAGTTTCTGGTCCGGTTACCCTTTATTCCATGGTCGGGGTACGCGTGGCGTAATTAAGATGAGTAACAGATATCTTACTTTTGATTATCAGGCAAATAAACAAATGATAGAGGTTGTGAATTCATTGGGTTGTAATATCTACTTTACGGTGGAGGCAGATTTCGAAAAAAAAGCTGTTTCATCCATTTGTTAAAATTATTTATACTTTTATACTATAAAAAGAATAGCTATTTATTTATAAAAATATTGAAACTTATATAATATTTACACATAGCACCCCTTAAAATATTTTATTACACTACCTACTTGACATTAATAATTAAATTACACTATCAATCATTTATCTTTCAAAATATCTCAATTAACCCTTTACGCTAATTATTTTTACATCAATAACTTACACCACTCGACACGGCCTTCATCACTAACATTCTCTCCCAACACCACACCGTTGTCACGACGATTATCGTTGCATTGTGCGGGTACCGTGGTAGTGTAGTTAAACCAACAAACCTTTTTAATTACTCCTCCGGGCCTTTATTATCACAACGATGATTTTATTATTGATTGATGATCTTGCAATTTGTAATTAATGAAATCCATTGAAGTGCTTTAAATGTATTTATATTACGTACATTACACAATCACCTCCGTTTAACAACTCCAATGTAATCGATAGATTTGAGCTTGATTGATGGTTAATTGGTGGATCTAGATCTAGTGTGTAAAGTGTGTTTGTGTGTGTATTGAGAGAAACCATGTATTTCTAAAGGAATAGATTTTATTAATATGAAAGTGTTAAGTTACAAATGGAATGGGAAGGGGTATTTATACATATTAACCTATTATCACTAATACCCCTTCCAATATTAAAGTTTACAATTAAACACCACAATTTTATATCTAACATTCTCCCCCTTGGTGTTGAATTGTAAATGTTGCATCGTCTTCGGTCTTTAAATAAACATGATGAGCCCATTTGTTGAAAATATTCAATGTTGAGTGGACTTTGAAGCTTTCTCATTGTTTTCAATTTTTCTTGTATCAACCTTGACTTTGAATCTTCTCAACAATCATATATATTTGACGATGACTCTCTAAAACTTGATCTTCTCTTGCAACTTTCAATACTATGGAAGCATCTTTGAAATCTTTGTAGCTTTTTGTAACACCCGACATTTAAAAACATGGGTTTTCAAAAACTTTCACCTAACGGTGTTAAAAGATGCGGAAGAAAACTTTAAAAGTTCAAAACCGATAAAAACTGTTCGGTTACTGCATTTATTGGTGTTATATGCCATACCATAAAATAGTTTAAAATGAAAACCCAACGGTTGCCCAACACAAAACAACCGTTCAACAATACTACATAAATTCGACATCAAGTACGAAATGTAAATAAATGTCTAAAGAAATAATCGTCTATGGGTAGCTAAGTTCTCCTGCATGCATCTACCCAACTCTCACACTTCATGCATCAACTAGTCCTTCAAGCTAAACCTGAGGGAACAACCACATTTAAGAAACAAGTGTTAGCTAACGAATTAGCTAAGTAAGATAACACTATATTATTAAAGCATTTGTCCAATTAAAACAATCTTCATTATTAGACAAGTTTATTTAGGCACAACACACATCACACGTTCACACATAACTGCATATCAACTTCATATCAATCAGGATGAATCCCCCTAATTGTGTCTATCCTTCATTTTATTCACACATTATCACACGTATCTTCGTTAACTGCATATAAGTGTAACGTAAGTCACACCCGACTAGATGCTTCACCAAAAGGTGAGTCATACTTCGTCGTTAAGGAATGGCAAGCCAATCCAAGAGTAATCCGTATGTGGAGGTTGGTCAAACCCCTCGTATTACTCGCCCTGCATTATAATGACCATGTTGCAAGGAGCCACCCAAGCAACAACTACGTCAACGCACCCGTCCGGCTAAGACCAGTACGGGTTAAGCTTAACTCTTTCCCTGCATTATATTTACGAGCTCGGTTTCACACATATGGTTTAGGTAACACACATTCCTAAACTGTCACACACATATAGTCTAGGTAACACACATTCCTAGACATTCACACACTTTATCTTCATTACGTTTGGATCCTTAAACGTGCAAGTGACATGGCAGCCTAACAAGTCTAGTGAGCTAGGTGTACAAGCCATGTAAGCATACATATATCACACATCAACTTCATTTCTACATTTCATGCATAATGAGATACTTCGTAATACTACATAAACTGCATAACAATACACTACATTAAGCAATACTTCATTTCACTACATTAGGGACTGCATTTCAGGTCTCATGGTCAACTACATAACCCATAATACCTCCCGTGTAACCCCATATGCCCACATGCAATATAAAGATACCAAATGGAAGTATTTATGATTTGAAACCAGCTTTTCGTTGAATCCCCCAGCGTGTCAAAGTAGTGTATCTTACCTCGGCGTAGTCCACAACAATCAACAACTAGTCACTGTGTAAGCAACTATGCTCGTCTACCTATAATTAGTAAACGATTATTAGACAAGCTACATACTCACGTTATTAAGGCCAATAACTAGACCCACACACTTTAAAGACTCACTTAAGATTCAGGTCTAATCTACATGACAAACGACGTTACGGTTCAAAAGTATATCATTTTCTGAAAACTGATGAGTTGCGCCGCAACTCCCCTTCGACCTGCACTTTTACAAAAATCGTTTTCATCCCCAAATCGACCCCAAACAACTCCAGGTCTATAATACAGATTCAATACACCATAATCCTTCATATTTAGACCATTACAAAGCATTTCAACCATTAATTACACCATATATGGCTTTAATCCATCAAAACCACCATTAATCTTCATTAAACGATTCCCCCACTTGATCATTTGATCAATTAACACTTGCTCCCCCTCAAATGAACAATCTCTTTCAAACTATGAACGAACTTAACTATACAAGTTAATATTCTTTTTTAAGTATCAACAAAAGGACAATCTCTATTTAATCTCAAACTCTTCTAATCATCAATCAATGGTCATTTTACCAATAAATCTTTCTATTATCGACCATGTACTTTCCAAAACTAAAATCATCATGAATATTATCTTCTAAAAACAATCTTTCAACTTTCTCGAAACAATATTACAACTTTCAACATATCAAGATAATTATTCACTCCCTTCACCTAAACTAATGATCTTTTGAACAACCAAACAAAACAATTATTATCAATCAATATCTACCAATCAAATTCTACCTATAACCTTGAATTCCATCTATCAATCATTTAATCATTTCTCCCCCTTATGATGAATATGTGAAACGTGTTCATCATACAATAACGATTGATAGCAAAAACGGTAGATGAAAACATACAACCATGTAAGCAAATCAACCCAACCCAAATCCCAATTCCCAATGAACCTATTGGTGAACTAAAATTTGAGGTTGCGTTGTTGGAAAAATGATTTTAATATGGTGTTTGTGTGTCTTTATGTTTGTGTGAAGAGAAATGAAATCCTGATAAAAATAATCTGTTAACACAACCAAAAATCGAAAGGATTAATGGTGTGGCTTAAAAATACGATTACTATTTTTAGGACTTCCCATTAGCATCGAGAAATGCACAAAGCTTATCTCTAAATGGTTCGGTCTATGGCTTTACAACCAATAGATTGCTTTAAAGAATGTAGAACATGGTCAGTGTCACAAAGGCGTATCGATAACCATGTTTAACTATCCTCAAAGACTTTTAAGAAAATAAATCCGAGGTCACATAGACTTCTCGTTAACTCAACAAATTCATAAATGAAAATGTGAGACCTACGTTCAACGTTGGAAAAGATGTTAGCATTGGTAGGATTTCCATTCGATCATCGTGGAATATCAAAAATATGATATCACTACGAATGTTCCGGCAATATCACAAAGATATGCAATGTCACAAAGACATATAATGACTCAATGTTTCCTAGTCAAAGAATAATATTTCAAGTACGCTCTAGACTCGATAAGTGATTAAATGAAGTCGGGGACCGGAGCAGAGTTTCTCCTTTTTTCAATATCAACGTCTTCCAAATGAAGAGTCGATAGAAATGTGAAAATCTCCGTGAGAATAAAACAAGTATTTGTTAAGAAATACTTGAGTGGTTAGGAAAGATGTGCATTGCTTCACTGGGTCCATGAAGACTTCTTCAATATCGAGAAATCAACAAATGAAATCCGATAGGAACGTGTTGACCCGGCTTTTTGAGAATTTGGGGAGGGCTTTTGTTTCTTTTAGCCCTTTCTCACATCATCATTTCACCATAACCTCTCACTTTTCGACTACTCTCTCATGTCCTATTTGCACAAACAACATCACACTCAAAACCCTCACAATCTAGAATTGAGATTTTAACTCCGGGGTTAGATCTCATCGGCGATGACAAGATCATGGAGTTTTTATGAGTGGCCTAAACTCTCGTGTGCAAATCTAACACCGAACTTCAATAAAGATGATCGAAAATGTCTTGAGAATCATCCAAAGTGTTTTTTTTTATATAAAAAAAATGAGTTTAAACACTTGGAAGTTTTGGTTTAATAAACAAACTCCCCCTAAATATATGCATGATTCGAACAAAGTTTTTGCATATAAAGGGTGAGTAAAAAGTTTGAGAGTTGCTCACAAATATTACAAATGAGACTAAGAAGGCAGTACACAAAGGCGTTCGTTGCCTTGCATCTCATCCTAATACATTGTGAGAAACTCAAAGACAAAGTAAATAAAAATGATGAAAAGAGAAAATCTTTTTGGATTTTTCAAAAATAAGAAAATGAAAATCTTTTTGGAGTTTTCTAAAAATGAAGAAATTACGAAAACGGTTTTAGCACGGGTTATACACTGAAATGTGCATAAGCCACTTTTCATCAAATCACTTAGAAATCACTTTTGGAACCCATTTGCGATTTGGTCCAATGGTTTTTGACTTATTAAAAAAACCAAATGTAAGTCTCGTCGATTTGATGAATAGAGGTTGCATTCCACGGAGAACTAAAACCCGCTGGTTTAGTTGAAAAGAGTTTTCGTGGAAGCAACGGTGAAAAATCATTTGATTTCTTTGAAAACTTGTCAATCTTCAGAGATTGAGTTGAAAAATGATTTTTCGAAGCAAAATCATTCACTTTTTGCACAACTGTTTTCACAGGTTTTGGTGCAAGATCAAAAAGCTCAGAAAATGAATATTTGAATGATTTTGACTCAACTGACTTATTTTTTGAAATCGGTTTCCATTTAGATTTAGTCAACTGAGATTTTGCTTGAGAAATGTGTTCAGAATTATCCTCGAAGGATAGAAAAGACACAAAAGTAGTCGTTCCATCAAAAATAGGTTTCTTAGAGTACTTCTCACCCTTTTAAGGAGTAATTAGTAAACTGAGAGACCTTTCTTTCAAAAGGTTTTGAAGATTTACCCGTGTAAACCCTCTTTGGAACATCAACTTTTGGTTTGGATGACTCAGATTTTGTAAAACTTTTAGACACCTCAATCTTGTCACATACAAAATCAGGATCAATCTGAGTTGAGGTCTCAATGGTCTTAACAACATCAAATTTAGTTTGCACAGGGGAATTCACAACTTCACATATAGGACAATCAGGTTGAATGCAAACTTTAACAACTTCATTGGGTGGGTCAGGAAAGACAGAAGAATGAGTTTGAGTCTGAAAAGATTTGGTTTGTGTTTGCAATTCAATCTCAAGGTCGGAGATTCTCTTGGTAAAAAATGTTTCGTTTGACTGAAGTTGCAAACACTTGTCTTCAAGACACTTGATTTGAGCACAAAAATTCGTTCTTTCCTTTTCAACCTTGCTCACAAAAATGGTGGACTTATCTTGCAACTCATGGTTAAGCTTAGAAATCTTTTGTTGCAAAACAAGTTCTTTTGATTGACTGTCCAAAACATTTTTATTGAGCTCTTTGGAAGAATTGTCCAACTTATTTGTTAATTCGGAAATCTTTGATTGTAAATGATCATTTTCTTTTTGAAGACTTTCCATGTTGGACAAAATGAGATCATTTGCAGATTTGAGCTCTTTATTCTCAGATTTGAGTTGCTTAATTTCAAGTTGAAAACTGTTGTGTTCTGTCACAATCGTTTTAAATGTATTCACATCGACTTGTTTTTCCTCAAAAATAACCACTCCACATGAAAACGAACTGGTACAACACATACAAATGTGATTATCATGACGACGTATTTCTTCCCAACTTGGCTCTTCACCCATTAAAAGATCTAACACCGTCGCAACAAACTCGTTCGTTATTTCAATCGACATTTTGAATCAAAACTTGGGGACAATCTAATTAAACAAATAACCCAAGACAAGAACTTAAAAAAAATTAGCCTAAAACAAACTAACTAACACTTAACTAGTTTAAGCCCAACAACTAATAAAAATCAACCCAATTATAATATTAGCCCAACAAACTAAAAACTAAAGATTGACTAAAATGGATACTGATATCTAAACTGTAAAAATGAAACATGTAGATCAATTCCTATGCACTTGAATTTTAATAAAAAATGGACAAGTCTTAAAGCAAGAGTATAGTTAAATACAAGAATCACGTGATATGGCCGAAACGTTTTCAAAACACACCAATGAGATGGACACACGTATTAAACATAAAAGGTGGTGAAGATGTCGACACAGACTACACAAATTACAAGATACTTTATCACGCGTGAAAGTAAAATGTAAAAAGAAAATAGCACGCGTCCTGACACACTTTACGATGAAACGTGTATACAGCTGTGGACTACCCTTTTCCAAAAGATTCTTTTCTCTTTGAAAATCAATACACGTTATCTCTCACTTTTCATGATTTCTGGACACACTCTCAAAAGTATTCACTCTCTTGTTTAAAAAAATTGATTCAATCTCTCTCTCTTTCTTAACATAAAACTTTCTGCTTTATTTACTTTCTTTCTTTCTGGGTTGCACACTTACACCACAAACATGATAAAACTTCCACTCTGAAACACTTATACAACCACAGAAGATGAAAGACTGCCAAAGTTCAAGACAGGTAAGTGCTATTTGTTAAAGAAGGAAGAGTTGAAGAAGGTTGGTTCAAGAAACTAGTGAGTGAGAAAGGAAATCGGTTTTGAAGAATGAAGTGGTTTGATTCGGGTTTTGATGAAGTAATACCGGTTTTCGAACAAAAGCCGGTATTGGTGAAGAACAAAGAAGTAAAACCGGTATTAGTGAAGATTAAAGAAATAATTGAAAATGAAGAACAAATACCGGTTTTGGGAAAATAAGTACTAATATCGGTTTTCAAGGAAAAATTTGGGCAGAGTTTCTTTTTGTGAAATCAAAGAAAACAGTACTAATACCGGTTTTGGTGTAAACCAGACATAGATCTCACATAACCACAACCACACAGCGAAAGTCGAAAATTGGGTGAAAGCCGGTATTTGTATGGTGAAAATGAAAGCCGGTATTTGTATTGTATTTATTTTTATTTTTATTATTATTATTATTTATTATTATTATTATTATTATTATTATTATTATTATTATTATTATTTTTATTTTTTTTTATAGCTTGACAAGGAAAGTTTGAATACCGGTATTTGAACAGATATTCAAACGAAAGTTGAAGGAAAACCGAAATTTGGAGCAGCAGCAGTGGAAGGTTGGTTAGCAGAAAACAACGGCCGGAAAACTCGCCGAAAACTTAAAATCCAGATCCATTCACCGATTCTTCGAATTAGAACACGAGACTGGTTCCAAAATGCTCACAATCACACCGCGAACAAACCCTAACCAAAAATTTTCAAAAATGATGCTCGCCGGAAAATTCAAGATCTCGCCGGAAAATTAACCTTCACCAAAACTTAACCAATCGGAAAACTGAACTTATCACCGTGTTCAGAATGATCTCGCGAACAAAAACTCGTGATTTTCAACTTGATTTGATGCAACACGACGACACAATCGAAGAGAGAAGTTCTGGAAAATTTTTTTTGTTTTTCTTCATTTTCTATTTTTTTTTTAATAAACTGAAATTAAAAACTGAATCTGCTTTTACTGTAGAGATATTGAGATCTGCGCCTGACACACTAATTTCAAATGAAAATTAAGACAACAAAATGATGGATAGACATTCTGACACGAATTCTGATCAAAATGTCATCGTATAATTCGCCAGAAAAACGTAAAAACCCTAAATAACGATTTTGAGATCTGAAAATTGAAATTAAACGCTTATTAATCAAATTGATCACTAAACCACCTTTAATCTATATTCAGAATCACAAATTTTGATGAAAAATTAAGCTCAAATTTTCGAAATTGATATGATGGATCTATCAACGGTTGTTGTTTTGCTCTGATACCAAATGTAATCGATAGATTTGAGCTTGATTGATGGTTAATTGGTGGATCTAGATCTAGGTGTGTAAAGTGTGTTTGTGTGTGTATTGAGAGAAACCATGTATTTCTAAAGGAATAGATTTTATTAGAATAGATTTTATTAATATGAAAGTGTTAAGTTACAAATGGAATGGGAAGGGGTATTTATACATATTAACCTATTATCACTAATACCCCTTCCAATATTAAAGTTTACAATTAAACACCACAATTTTATATCTAACATCCAAAGAGAGGTGGAATGGGAATATCAATATCTTCTGTTGCAATTGTTATTATTTTTTCCATCATAAGCTTTCAAATGATACTCTTGTTTAGCGTTGTGAATGAATTGAATATTTGGTGAATCATTCATGAACAATTACTAAATGAACGGATATTGATGATGTACCCCCGAATGACCATACGAAGGGCATGCTTTATGAAGCACCTACACGAATGACTAATGTCCGGAGGTGTTGAAAAATTAAATGATTAGAGATAGACCCAAATCATTTCATATATTTATAATATACTAAAAAGCTATACAAATGTACAAGTGTCTTATGCATGGAATGTACAAGTTCTTATAGCCCATAATAATACCATTTTTCATTTTAACCCCTAAACTTTCTATCTTTTAACTTTTGCCACACATCAAAGTTTTCGTTTTTATTTTCTTGACACTAAATTTTTGGGTTCTCATGTTTTCATCAAATAACTTTCACATGGTTACGATTTTACTTTTAAACATTTGGTTTTGATTATTTTCATCTGTCTTTTTATATATATAACGTTTTTAATATATAATAACTTTCATTATCGTTACGTCTTACGTTCATGTAACATTTAAAGCATTAATATAGTTATTGTTTATGTTTTTATACAAAAAGTCTATACAAATTTACAAGTCCTTTATGCCTGAAATGTACACGTCCTTATAGCATATAATAATTTTTACCAATTTTTTCTATCTTTTAACTTTTGCCCTGCATCAAAGTTTTCATTTTCGTAACACTAAACTTTTGGATTTTCATCAGACAACTTTCACACAGTTACGGATTTACTTTTAAACATTTGGTTCTGATTATTTTCATCTGTATTTTTATATAAATGACGTTTTTAATATATAATAACTGTTATCATCATTACGTCTTATATTTATATAACATTTAAAACATTAATATAGTTATTGTTTATGTTTTTATACATCTTATTACTCTTTTACATTTTTTGGTTCTGATTATTTTCATCTGTATTTTTATATAAATGACGTTTTTAATATATAATAACTGTTATCATCATTACGTCTTATATTTATATAACATTTAAAACATTAATATAGTTATTGTTTATGTTTTTATACATCTTATTACTCTTTTACATTTTTTGGTTCTGATTATTTTCATCTGTATTTTTATATAAATGACGTTTTTAATATATAATAACTGTTATCATCATTACGTCTTATATTTATATAACATTTAAAACATTAATATAGTTATTGTTTATGTTTTTATACATCTTATTACTCTTTTACATTTTTTATTGTTATTGCTACATGTTTAATTATCTTTTTAAAGTTTTGAGTTTGAATATTTGACATAAATTTGGGTCCAAAACTTTGTCGTATAAAAATCGTACTCCGCGGCAACGCGCGGGTACAATAACTAGTCATATCCTAATTATTAAAAGATAAGGTGAAATGTTTCGAGGCACTTCATAGAAATAAACATGTTCGATACTTAGAATGTTCACAATAATTAGCTAGCATTGTACCCGCGCAATGCGGCGGCGGTGACGGCGACAGTGGTTTAGTGGTGTCGGTGACGGGTGGTGATGACATCGACAATTGGTGTTGAGTGAATGAGTGGTGTATCCGTGTAAGTTGATGTAATGGTGATAGTGGAAATATTTAAAAAAATAAGGACTTAGAGTGTAAATTAGCAAGATAAGAGTTTAAAATGTAAATTAATTCATTAAGGGCAAATTTGTTAATGTGAGTCCCAAATATAGATGGTTAATTAAACCCGACTGGCAAGTACAACTGATCTTGATGGACAAGTTCAGTTTACGATCCAGATATGGATAACAAGAAACAATTGACTTGATATAAAATGTAAGAACAAAAAGGCTGAAACTATATAAAGATATTATATGTATAGTCAAGTATGTAGCATTGAGACACGTTGTTTTCTTTCTAATGTATTTGATTTATTGATATATAAACAAATACAAGGATTATTGCGGAACAAAGATAAACACCCAAGTGTAAGTATCTAAACAATCTTGAAAAACAAGTGATCTAAATAACTTGGAAATACTCGTAAGTTTACTTAGAGTATATCTCACAAGTTGCAATGCTAAAGTTTCAAGCCATTTGCAAGTTGTAAGAAGACTTTGTATTTATAGACCAAGTCCATGATGACATGGACAAGATCGTACAAAAGTGGTTGTAAGCATTTAAGGAATTAAACCTAATTCCTTACATACTTATAATAGGAAGAGTATATAAGTCAGTTGATGTGACTTATAGTACTATGTTCCAAACCCATGCTTTTGCCTTGTACCTTTTATTAATAGACAAATCTATTTAACTGGATAAAGGTATGTAAAGTAAAAAAGTCTTCCTCGTAATCAGTGTAAAGTGTTGTAAATACTTTACACTGAGATGCTTCAGTCTTCGATCTGGTAGAATCACTCTTTGCTCGCTTCTGAGATGATTCTCTTCTTCATACTTCAGTCTTTGACTTCAGAATGAATGCTTCAGATTTATCTCGATCTGAACTGAAGTGAAGCTTCAGTGAAGGAATTCTGAGACATCTCAGAATTCTGTGCAGACGTCTTCACTAAACTTCAAGCTATTTCTGAACAAATTATACTTGGTCGATTTCCGACCTAACAAATTCCCCTTATTTGTTCTGAAATAGTGCATGCATTCCAGACTTCTATCTATACATGTTTGTAAGTCTGAAATACAAGTTTTTTTGTTTAAGTTGTAAAAATTTTCTTAAGTACATCTTATAGATCATTGATGTCTCAGAATTTTACTTGGTTTTTCTAACTTAAACTTATCATCTACTTATTGGTTACAAGTTGCAACATATATATACAAACTGAAATGAATGTTACAAATGTAAATATATTACAAGTAAATGATAGACTGAAAATGGAACTACTTCTTTGCATGCCTTGAACCAGAAGGTGCTTCAGTAGGTTTCCTCTTCAGTGGAGAATGATCCTTTTTACCAAACAATCTGCTTTCAATTTCTACCTTGGCTTTCATCTTTTGTTGTATTCTTGCTAACCATGCACCAGTCAAGGCAGATTTTGGTTTCCCCCTCAGAATCTGGATCATCTCCCTATGCTCTGAAATCCCAAATTCGTGAACTGAAACTTGATTGTATTCTTCAGCTGCCCTACCTTCTCTTTTCGCAATCAAGTCAAATAACTTCAATCCATCAGCCTTTGTAACTTCCATATCAATGATTTTGGCTGGATGCGATCGATGGTTCATATAATGATCATACTGATCCTTTTCATGTTTCCTTTGGATCTCAGCAGCATCATCAGATATTGGTTTGTGTGAAGTGAAGACAACATCACGAGAATCTTTCTTTGCAATCCTTGTTCCAGTTCTGGGCTTTGTGGGTGGTCTGGACAACTCTTTTTCTACCTTCAGAACTCCAGCCAGAATCTCTTTCTTCTTTATGGCCATTTCTTTTTCTCTATTTTTCACCAAGTCCTCAATGGACATTTTGAAAGTGAGATGGTCCAGCTTTTGTTCTAATGGAGAGTAGTTTACCCCATATTCATGTTCGAGCATTTCGACAACAGCCTTCTGCACTCTTGGATCATTTTTGATTTTCTGATATCTTTCTAGTGAGAGACCAAGAGCTGCAGCATCAATGTGATCAAGAGTTCCCATTTTCTGGTGTTGAACCCTTTCTCTTTCCTTATTCTCTCCCCACATAATAATTTGATTAGAGACTTGCTTCTGCAAAGTCTCTAATTTCTTGCTATCAGCATTTGGATCATGAAGTGGGTAGCCTTGTTCATCAACGTTTTCACCAACAACCAAACCAGAACCCTTAGTATTTTTCTTTGTTGGTTCTGCCACCACTAGGGCCTTTCCCTTATCTTTCTTTCCAGCTTCAGATTCAGGTTTCTGAACTTGTTCCCCCTGAACTGAGGTACTACCAGATTGTCCCTCAGTTTGCTTCTTGGT
This sequence comes from Erigeron breviscapus, assembly GCA_034093135.1. Classification (NCBI taxonomy): domain Eukaryota; kingdom Viridiplantae; phylum Streptophyta; class Magnoliopsida; order Asterales; family Asteraceae; genus Erigeron; species Erigeron breviscapus. The sequence goes on along the minus strand of CM067174.1, from coordinate 43,469,529 downwards.
TGCTTCAATCATTTCTTGAGTACTTGCCAGCAAACCAATAGGCATACTTCCCCCTTTGGGAATCTCTGAAGGCATTTTAGCATAAAGCTCAACAGCAGTTTTAATTGCCTTCAGTGGTTCCCAACTTTGTTGTTCAAGGCAATCACACATACCCTTTGCCATTGTAGCGAACTGAGCCCTTAATCTGAATGAAGAATTAAGGTTCAGTGCTTCTTGATCTTTTAAGTCTTTCAACATCTTCCTATCTTCTTCAGTGAAGGAAGCAGGGGGAGGAGGAGCAATAACAGTTTCTTTCTTCAGAAAAGTTAGAATTTCATCTAACTGTTTAGTCTGATTCTGAACTGAACCTTCAAGCTTGGACATTGAATCTCTTACTTCATTTACAGCCTTGTCCACTTTGTCATTTGTGTCTTTGGTCAGTTCAGCAATCATCATTCTAACTTCTGCACCAACCTTCTCAGAAATAGAGTCTGAAATCTGAGCAGTTAAGTTCTGAGTGAGCTCAGACTTCAGATTCTCCAAAATACTAACACTTATAGAAGCCCCAAGTTCTTTTTCATTTACACTTGGCTTCTGAACCAACTCATGAACTTCACTTCCAACAGCCATAAACTCTTGTTTCAACAGCTCAACACTAGATGTCAAGTTGGCAACTACCGAAGCTTGCACATCTCTCTTTGTTAACCTGAAGGCTTCTCTGATTGCAGAGCTCACCTTGTTGCAAGTCATCACCAACTCATTCAGCTTCCCAACTACTAGTCCTTCATTTCCAGCAACCTTGGTTAACTCAGTTCCAAGGAACATCTGAGCACCTTTCATATCAGCAACTGAACTAGTATTGGCAGTTAGAGACTTGGTTAAATCCTCCACCCTAAGAATAAGGCTTTGGACTTCGGTTTGGGTTTTCTCTAACTGTGCTTCTATATTTAAAGGAGGTGGGGGCTGAGCAGAAGCAGGAGCAACAAATGGTAGTTTACCAAGCCCTTTCAGTACTTTATTCATTTGTATATCGGTTGGACTCTCAGATTCTGTCTCAGAATCCAAGTCCTTCTCTATTGGGGCATCATAGTTGATAGGTGGTGGGATGTTATGAATTTGGGGGTGAAGAAATTGAAGTGATGGAGTGAAAGTGGGATCGGTGACATATGCAGGAGTAGTGCCTGGTGGAAAAATTGGATTTTGATGAGATGGTGGTGGTGGAACATAAGGCTCATTGTCTTGTTCTTGTTGGATTTCTGGGGGAGGAGGAGGGGCGTTTGCGAGGATGGTGGCTGGCTCAGAAGCAGATTGATTCGCCTCCAATAATCCCTCGTCAAACTCAAAGTCAGCAAGAGAATCAAGATTCTCCTGAGGTAGCTCATCGTCATCCCAGAAAGCATTCACTTTTGCAATCTGGTCAGATATGCCCTGGTTTGGGTCACTAGTACCCGCACCAGTTTCTGGTTCAACATCTGCAGAAGCAGGTGCATCGTTACCAGATTTAACGATTGGCAACTTTTCTTTAGGTCGACTAATGGGTCCTACATTCTTTTGTAGCCCACTTAGTGACCTTTCTGAACCAGCTAGTGTGGCTGAGACAGTTTTATTGAATACCTGAAGCATTGCAGAGGAGAGTTCAGGCTCATTTTCAACAGTAGATGCCTTTGAGAAATCTCTGCCATATTCAGGTACAGAAGCTTCAGGTCCAGCTTCATTATAAGCTTCTCCAAGTATATCCATAAAACACAAGCTTAGAAATCTTGGAAAGGCGATATGCAGGCTTCTTTTTCCTTTTAATTTTGTGATGAGCTGAGAGAAAAGAATCTCAGCAAAATCTGCCTGTATCCCATTCCAAATATAATACCCCATCTCAACTTGGGGTAACGAAAGTTGGTCCAACCCTCCATGGTTGCCACCAAGACTTTCCACATTCTGGGTCCAGAAGAACCTCCAGCAATTACCAAATCCAGACATAAATATGTGTCCGGAGGTCTTCAAATTACCATCAGCATCCTCCATGTCGCCATGACCGGTGGCGACTAGAACCTCCCTGAAATTGACTCCTTTGAGTCTTTTAGTAAACACCTGGGAAGGTTCGAGGTAGTTCAGATGAAGGGAATTTCTGAACCCCTCAAGAGTGATAACACACTTCTTGGTGCCCTCATTAAGAGTGAAGGAGATGGATTGTTCATCTTTACTCACCACAGCAGTGTACCAGAATTCAAGCAAGTAT
>CM067174.1:43390604-43466317 GCA_034093135.1 Erigeron breviscapus | reverse complement strand
ATCAGTTACGCGGCTCAGAAAACCAGTCACCACCAGGAACAATGTTAGGCGTACCCATGGTAGACCTACCCCCTGCCTCATCTCCCACCGGTGTATCATAACTGAAGAAATCTCCTCCATATCGAGGAGCACCGGTGTACATACCATAACCAGTAGAACGGGTGGAAGGATCAAACGGTGGTGGGGTGAAACTGTACTGTTCCTGAGAATAACCCTGCTGTGGAAAGAGATAATCATAAGTACCCTGACTGGGAGGTATAACCTCTCGAGGAGTATATGTAGAAAGCTCAGGGCGCTCATCCTCTTCCACGTCTGCGTACTGCTGCTGGTGCTGCTGCTCATATTGCCTTTGCCACATAGGGCGGAAATGCTCCTGCTGATCTAACAGACGACCAAGCATACTGTTAGCCGTACGTGCATTATCAAGCAACATATCTGTAGTACCCTCCAAGCCAAAAATCTGTCCCTGCATAGAAGAAAAATCAAAGGCAGATGAAGAAGAAGAACCTCCCGCAAACTGAGGTACACTAGAACCATCATCTCTACGCCTTTTTCCAACAGGCCTCTGATCTTCAGGCAAATCACCAATAAAAACATCCTGACCATCAACCTCATAAATCAAACCCCATCCTGTTAAATCATTCAAACCAAGACGTGCACAAGGTATCCTAACCATAGCCCGAGTGTTCCTAGCTGTATCATATCCCAACATAGCATAAACATGTGCAATAAAATTACCACCAACAATCACGCGATCCTTATGAGAAACAAGGTACTTAGCTAGCACATAAGGTGCACAAGCATAAGTATAAGGAGCACCCTCATGGAACAATCGCATCAACCAAACATCAGTAGGAGACACCTTCTCGTTATGATCAGAACGAACCAAAAAGCAATGAGTAATCATACGATGAATGACCTTCAGAATAGGTACTTGAATTTCTGATACCTTGCTAACCGCCATGGCTAATTTACCACTACCCCCAATCTCAAACCAAAAATCCTTAGTGCTCTTATCATTACCAAACCCAGTCACATCCTTGTCATAAACTCCTTCCCGCAAAAACTCATAAGCATTAATCTCCTTTAACTCATTCCCAGAAACCATCCCAGTTAAATAAGCAAACTCAGGCACCGTGCAATGCCTTTGAGTACCCCCAGCCCGAAAGTGAATGACTTTTCTTGTAAAGAACTCATCAAACTTCAAATTGGTATCAACACGAAGGGTACTCAAAAACTCAAGGCACCATTCTCTAACAGGTGTCATATCACAATTGAAAACGTTATCATGGAGGGGGGGGGGGGGGGGGGGGGGCAGTAGAACGGGTGGAAGGATCAAACGGTGGTGGGGTGAAACTGTACTGTTCCTGAGAATAACCCTGCTGTGGAAAGAGATAATCATAAGTACCCTGACTGGGAGGTATAACCTCTCGAGGAGTATATGTAGAAAGCTCAGGGCGCTCATCCTCTTCCACGTCTGCGTACTGCTGCTGGTGCTGCTGCTCATATTGCCTTTGCCACATAGGGCGGAAATGCTCCTGCTGATCTAACAGACGACCAAGCATACTGTACGTGCATTATCAAAAAAAAAAAAAAAAAAAAAAAAATTAAAACAAAAAAAAAAAAAAAAAAAAAAAAAAAAAAAAAAAAAAAAAAAAAAAAAAAAAAAAAAAAAAAAAAAAAAAAAAAAAAAAAAAAAAAAAAAAAAAAAAAAAAAAAAAAAAAAAAAAAAAAAAAAAAAAAAAAAAAAAAAAAAAAAAAAAAAAAAAAAAAAAAAAAAAAAAAAAAAAAAAAAAAAAAAAAAAAAAAAAAAAAAAAAAAAAAAAAAAAAAAAAAAAAAAAAAAAAAAAAAAAAAAAAAAAAAAAAAAAAAAAAAAAAAAAAAAAAAAAAAAAAAAAAAAAAAAAAAAAAAAAAAAAAAAAAAAAAAAAAAAAAAAAAAAAAAAAAAAAAAAAAAAAAAAAAAAAAAAAAAAAAAAAAAAAAAAAAAAAAAAAAAAAAAAAAAAAAAAAAAAAAAAAAAAAAAAAAAAAAAAAAAAAAAAAAAAAAAAAAAAAAAAAAAAAAAAAAAAAAAAAAAAAAAAAAAAAAAAAAAAAAAAAAAAAAAAAAAAAAAAAAAAAAAAAAAAAAAAAAAAAAAAAAAAAAAAAAAAAAAAAAAAAAAAAAAAAAAAAAAAAAAAAAAAAAAAAAAAAAAAAAAAAAAAAAAAAAAAAAAAAAAAAAAAAAAAAAAAAAAAAAAAAAAAAAAAAAAAAAAAAAAAAAAAAAAAAAAAAAAAAAAAAAAAAAAAAAAAAAAAAAAAAAAAAAAAAAAAAAAAAAAAAAAAAAAAAAAAAAAAAAAAAAAAAAAAAAAAAAAAAAAAAAAAAAAAAAAAAAAAAAAAAAAAAAAAAAAAAAAAAAAAAAAAAAAAAAAAAAAAAAAAAAAAAAAAAAAAAAAAAAAAAAAAAAAAAAAAAAAAAAAAAAAAAAAAAAAAAAAAAAAAAAAAAAAAAAAAAAAAAAAAAAAAAAAAAAAAAAAAAAAAAAAAAAAAAAAAAAAAAAAAAAAAAAAAAAAAAAAAAAAAAAAAAAAAAAAAAAAAAAAAAAAAAAAAAAAAAAAAAAAAAAAAAAAAAAAAAAAAAAAAAAAAAAAAAAAAAAAAAAAAAAAAAAAAAAAAAAAAAAAAAAAAAAAAAAAAAAAAAAAAAAAAAAAAAAAAAAAAAAAAAAAAAAAAAAAAAAAAAAAAAAAAAAAAAAAAAAAAAAAAAAAAAAAAAAAAAAAAAAAAAAAAAAAAAAAAAAAAAAAAAAAAAAAAAAAAAAAAAAAAAAAGAAAAAAAAAAAAAAAAAAAAAAAAAAAAAAAAAAAAAAAAAAAAAAAAAAAAAAAAAAAAAAAAAAAAAAAAAAAAAAAAACATCAAAACATGACAAACGTAAGTCACACGAAACAAAACAAACAAAATTCTCCATTCTGCTATACCAGGTGCGGCGCACCCCCCACAAGGTGCGGCGCACCTTGTCGATTTTCAGAAAAATGTTGCCCCGATATGCGACGCACCTCCTTACAGGTGCGGCGCATCAATTTATGTTTCAGAAAACATTTTCGAATTTTTTTTTTTATTTCTTAATTCACCAATGATCAATCTTCCCTCGAAAATTTAAACAATATATAAAACTGAAAACATCATCAGAGGTCAACCTGAGTCAACTCTCAAAATCCACAAACCCTAACCACAATTTGGTCCAAAATCGTAAAATCAATCCAAATCAACACTAATCTTGACCAATTTAAACATCAATAAACCTTTCCAAACCTTTTACAATCAAAACCCCCAAATTAAATTCAAAACCCTAATCCGAATTTCTTGATTTCAGCAAGAATTACTTGTACAAATTAAGTATTATTAATGACAAACAAAACCCATGAATAAGATTTAAGTAATTTTGCTTTAATCACATCAATTTTGAAAACCCACTTAAATTCGAATCACATATATGAACATTGATAGATAATGGGGAAGAAACATACCTTTGAGAAGAATCCCCTAGGCATCTTGAAAGATAAGCAAAGAAAATTTAGAAATTGAAGAATTAATTTGGATTGGGAGGTTTTAGCTTGAAAGAAAATAAAAAACTAGTGAATGTGTGTGTTTGTGTGTCACGATCCAAGGGAAAAAGAAGAAAAGAAAACAGGGGATAAGGAAGAAATTAGAGATTTACGGCCCTACACAATCCCACAACCCAACCTTCAAGTCAACATAAGTCAAAAAGTCAATCTGGTCAAAACAGGGGGAGGTGCGGCGCACATATCACTCAGAAAATTCAACATAATTTTGTAACCTCCAGGTGCGGCGCATCACCTTACAGGTGCGGCGCACCAATGGCTCAGAAATTCATTAGACTTACCTTGGCTCGTTTTAACTTACCGTAACACATCTCAAACACTTCTGGACCTGCACATCTCAATTAAAAGCTATAATAATTGACAAATAACAAAACCTAACTAAGAAAACAAAAATCCTTTTTTGGTAATTTTCAAATTTTTCAAACACACGGGTTGCCTCCCGAGAAGCGCTTAATTTATTAATGAGTCTTTAGCTAGACTCCATGCCATGCTTATTGATTCATTTCGAAAAATGGAAGCTCGTCAAAGACGACTCCCACATTTTCCTCTTCTTCATGATAAGTCTTCAACCTATGACCATTAACAATAAAAGTGGTCCCATCCGATTTAAACAATTCAACATAATTTTGTAACCTCCAGGTGCGGCGCATCACCTTACAGGTGCGGCGACACCTAAGGTGGCGCACCACCTTACAGGTGCGGCGCACCAATGGCTCAGAAATTCATTAGACTTACCTTGGCTCGTTTTAACTTACCGTAACACATCTCAAACACTTCTGGACCTGCACATCTCAATTAAAAGCTATAATAATTGACAAATAACAAAACCTAACTAAGAAAACAAAAATCCTTTTTTGGTAATTTTCAAATTTTTCAAACACACGGGTTGCCTCCCGAGAAGCGCTTAATTTATTAATGAGTCTTTAGCTAGACTCCATGCCATGCTTATTGATTCATTTCGAAAAATGGAAGCTCGTCAAAGACGACTCCCACATTTTCCTCTTCTTCATGATAAGTCTTCAACCTATGACCATTAACAATAAAAGTGGTCCCATCCGATTTAAACAATTCAACATAACCAGACGGATAAACATGTTTGATCACATAAGGCCCGGTCCACCTAGATGTCAACTTGGGTTGCTTAAACCTATACTTTGAAAGGAACAACAAAACTTTGTCTCCGGCTTTAAAATCCTTCTTTCTAAGCCTACGGTCATGCCACACTTTGGTTCGTTCCTTGTAAAGTCTAGAATTATCATAAGCATTCAACCTAAGTTCATCTAGTTCATTTAATTGCATCGATCTCAACTCTCCGGCCTCCACTAGGTCCAAATTGCAATTCTTGAGCGCCCAAAAGGCTTTATGCTCAATTTCAATAGGAAGATGACAAGTCTTGCCATAAAGCAACCGAAATGGGGTAGTCCCAATCGGTGTCTTGTAGGCAGTCCTAAATGCCCATAGAGCATCATCAAGCTTGGTAGACCAAGACTTCGGGTTATCTCCTATGGTTTTCTCAAGAATTCTCTTTAATGCCCTATTAGTATTTTCAACTTGGCCACTCGTTTGCGGGTGATAAGAGGTTGAAAAACGGTGAGTGACACCATACCTCTTTAGCACCTTAGCGAGTTGGTGATTCGCGAAATGACTTCCGCGGTCACTTATTAAGGCCTTAGGCACTCCAAACCTACAGAAAAGCTGTTTCAAGAAGTGAATGACAACACGTGCATCATTCGTTGGCAAGGCTTTAGCTTCTGCCCACTTAGAAACATAATCGACAGCAACAAGGATATACAAATTCCTATTCGATGGAAGAAAAGGTCCCATAAAGTCTATGCCCCAAACATCAAAAACTTCACATACCTGAATAAAGTTTTGAGGCATTTCATCACGTTTGGAAATGTTACCTTGTCTTTGACACACATCACAAACCTCAACCAAAGTATGCGCCTCCTTGAAGATCGTTGGCCAATAAAATCCAGCATCGAACACTTTCTTACCGGTGACAGACGGTCCATAATGACCACCGGTTGGCCCGTGGTGACAAGCATCTAGAATTTGTCGAGTTTCATCTTCCGACACACACCTCCTGATCATGCCATCTGCACATACTCTAAACAAAAATGGTTTATCCCAAAAATAATGTTTAATTTCAGAGAAGAACTTCTTCTTCGCTTGCCTTGACAACTCCTCGGGAAGCAAACCTGCACTAAGATAGTTAGCAATATCGGCATACCAAGGTCCTTCCTCAATCTGCATCAAAAACTCATCAGGAAAATCATCATTAATCTCATGCTCTTGCAACTCCTCACGGTGAGGGTTTTCGAGCCTACTTAAATGGTCGGCTGCCACATTTTCAGCCCCCTTTTTGTCCTTTATCTCGATGTCAAATTCTTGCAAAAGCAAGACCCAACGGATGAGACGGGGCTTGGCATCTTGTTTGGAAAACAAGTACCTTAGGGCAGAGTGATCCGTATAAACAATGGTCTTGTTAAGGACCAAGTAGGGACGAAACTTATCAAAAGCATACACAACAGCCAACAACTCTTTTTCAGTCACCGTGTAATTTAGTTGGGCTGGGTTCAAGGTCTTGCTAGCATAGAAAATAGGGCGGAAATGTTTATCCTCCCTTTGGCCTAAAACGGCCCCTAAGGCAAAATCGCTAGCATCACACATCAACTCAAATGGTAATGACCAATTAGGTGGAATCATAATAGGTGCTTTGGTCAAATTTCCTTTAAGCAAGTTGAATGCATCAAGACACTCTTTATCAAACACAAATGGGACATCCTTCTCTAACAATTTGGTCATTGGCCGGGCAATTTTGGAGAAATCTTTTATAAACCTTCGGTAAAAACCGGCATGACCCAAAAAACTCCTAATCGACTTAACATTGGTGGGTGGAGGTAATTTAGATATCACATCAATTTTAGCTTTATCAACCTCTAAACCCGCCTTAGAAACTTTGTGTCCCAAAACAATACCTTCTTTAACCATAAAGTGACACTTTTCCCAATTTAAGACCAAGTGTGCCCGTTCACACCTTTCTAACATCCTATCAAGACTCTCTAAACAACTCTCAAAAGAATTACCAAATACCGAAAAATCATCCATGAAAACTTCCATGGAAGTTTCAATCATGTCTTGAAAAATTGCAATCATACAACGTTGAAAAGTATCGGGTGCGTTACAAAGACCAAATGGCATCCTCCTATAAGCATAAGTGCCATAGGGACAAGTAAACGTGGTCTTCTCTTGGTCTTTAGGGTCAATAGGTATTTGGAAATACCCAGAAAATCCATCTAAAAAACAAAAATACTCGTTTCCGGCGAGCCGTTCGACCATTTGGTCGATAAAGGGCAATGGGAAATGGTCCTTGCGGGTGGCATCATTTAATTTCCGATAATCAATACATACCCTCCACCCCGTGACAGTTCTAGTGGGAATCAATTCGTTCTTATCATTTAAAACAACGGTCATCCCACCTTTTTTCGGTACACAATGTACCGGACTTACCCAAGAACTATCCGAAATGGGGAATATGATTCCCGCATCTAACAACTTAATAATTTCCTTTTTAACAACATCCTTCATATTTCCATCTCTGTTGAATATGGTGCCTTGTGAAATATCAAATAAAACCTTGAAGCCATCATCACACAGTTGACTGACACTGATTAGGTTATATTTCAAACCGTTCACATATGCAACACGTGTGAATTTGACTTGACCATTATTCACCACACCATATCCCTCAGTTTTTCCATTACCATCATTTCCAAAAACTATTGAGGGCCCCTCTTGCACCCTATATTCCTCTAGCAGGGTCTGATAACCAGTCATGGTTCGGCCAGCAGCACTGTCCAGAAACCATATATTCTTCTTTCGGTCTCCCTGCACACAATCAAAGATTAGTTCTTTTTGGGAACCCATCTTTGGATGGGTTCACTAGACTCTCCCTTAGCAGTCTCAGATTTCTTTGGTTCATAAAGAACAGAAGGATCAAAGGGGATTTCAGTCATTATTTCAGATGACAGAAAAATAGTTGGTTTGATGAGGTTTTCAACCTTTTTCTTTTCAGATTTCTTCTTGGTTTGCTTAGAAAAAGGTTTTGTGTTTTGTTTAGGTTGAAGAGGAGGAGTTTCAACATTTTTTAAACGTGCATTACAGCTCTGCACTTGTCTAGCCAATAGTTGAAATTGACTTTCTAACCTTAACAAAATTGATTCTTCATTAGACAACTGAGCCTTACCAGAATCTGAGGTAGATGGCTCAGTGGGGGAGAAATTTTTCTTCTTCTTAAGGTCTTTAGGAGCCTTAGATGAAGTCTGAGGGAATGGCTTTTTGGATTTAGCCTTCCTTTCTGAAACAGTTGTCTGAGCTATTTCAGATTTACCCTCAGATTGTTCCTGGGCTTTATTAGTTACAGTTTTCTGCTTGCCAACTTTAGGAAAAATGATTTCAGGTTTTATTTCCTTTGGAAGAGCATCCAAATCAGTGATTATAGATGCCAAATGAAGATCACCGGACTCATATGCTGCTCTTTGTGATGCAAAAGTATTTTTAATTGCAGCATCTGGCCTTGGTGCTTTCATCCAAGATTTAATGATTGCTTGTTCTTTTTCAAGGATGGATTTTAATTCTTCCTTTTCCAATTCTAAAGTTGCAACCATAGACTGATAACTTTTTAGAGCCAATTGAACATCTTTCAGTTCTTTTAGTCTGGCATGACTGGCGTTCAGTTCAGAAGCATTGTTTTCAAACATTTTTAGGCTTTCTGAACGCACTGTCTCAACAAAAGAGATGTCAGCCTCTAAAAGAACCAAAAGGTCCAGTTTGTGTTCCTCATTATTTTCAAAGCCAAAATTACTGACCTTTTTCATTACAATATCCACCCAGCGACCGGATTCAACATCGGATTTGACCAAATGACCTTGATCTTCTTGTGCCATGAAACACATGTCCCTAACTTCTTCTTCATCATCAGATGATTCATCAGAATCTTCCCATTTTTCAGTTTTGGCAATCATACAACTGTTGCTTGAGTTGTCTTGTGCCAGAAGAGCCATATGTGCCTTTAACTTCTTGTATTTGGCCTTATAGCTGTCATCAGATTTCTGAAAAATAGAATGGTTAGGAGCAGATTGTGATGATGATGGTTGACTAGATCTGCATTCCTTCATGAAATGTCCTATCTTGCCGCATTTAAAGCATTCAAGATTGGACTTGTCAATAGAAGCACTGGAAGCAAAGGGTTTGCCAGATCGATTTGATTTGGCCTTAAAATGATTGAACGTTTTAGCCAGCATGGCAACCAGATCATCATTGTCATTCTCATCACAATCATGTGTAACATTACCAGAGACACCAGTTTTTAACATTTCAGAAACCATCTTCTTCATCGAGTCAGAAATATCACTCTTAGAAGATAGTAGAGCAGTGCTATGTGGTTCAGAATACTGAACCATACCAGAACTGGTAGAAACATGGTTTTTGGCATCTTGCTCAGCCATAGCTCTCTCAGCTTTGTTCTCTTCAGTGTATCTGAAGGCTCCATAAAGGGAAGCAAGAGTGTGACTGTGCAAAGTTTTTCCTTGTCTTAAAACCAAGATCAAATTTTCCCATTTGGAAGGTAAAATGTCACAAAATTTTTCCAACAAAATTTCTTTATCTTTGGTTACACCCAGGGCTTTCAGTTGGTTTACCAGATTTGTGAATCTGATGTATGTTTGAGTTAAGGTTTCCCCAGGGACAGCAAAAAAAGACTCATATCTTTTGTTTAAAGCAACTTTTCTTGTGACAATTGTCTCATTTGTGCCTTCAAACTGTGTCATTAGTTCCTCCCACATTAATTTGGAATTTTCAAGTAAAACAAGAGTGGGCATTAGGGTTTCAGGAACTGCATATAAAATCATATTTTGTAGCTTAGTGTCAAGGTCTACAAGTCTATGATCTTCCTCAGACCAATGATCCTTCTCCTTAGGTGACTGCCTAGGAGTCCCATCGGTATTTCTGACAACAGTAGAAGCATTCATAGGGACAAAGGGTCCTTCTTTTAGGATATCGGGCAAGTGTCTCTCAACACCAGCAATATACTTTAGCATGCATGCTTTCCATGTTTGAAAGTTTTCACTGTTCCCATCAAACTTGGGAACAGGATTATTTGGAAAGTGTACATGTACATTGTGAGATGGTATATTGTTGTTGATGACATGGGGTGGAGTAGTGTTGTTAGGGTCAGGACGTTCTTGTTGAAAGTCAGCCATCTATTTAGATCAAAGGTTAATGAATTGATATAATTCAACCTTTAGGCTCTGATACCAAATGTGAGTCCCAAATATAGATGGTTAATTAAACCCGACTGGCAAGTACAACTGATCTTGATGGACAAGTTCAGTTTACGATCCAGATATGGATAACAAGAAACAATTGACTGATATAAAATGTAAGAACAAAAAGGCTGAAACTATATAAAGATATTTATATGTATAGTCAAGTATGTAGCATTGAGACACGTTGTTTTCTTTCTAATGTATTTGATTTATTGATATATAAACAAATACAAGGATTGTTGCGGAACAAAGATAAACACCCAAGTGTAAGTATCTAAACAATCCTGAAAAACAAGTGATCTAAATAACTTGGAAATACTCGTAAGTTTACTTAGAGTATATCTCACAAGTTGCAATGCTAAAGTTTCAAGCCATTTGCAAGTTGTAAGAAGACTTTGTATTTATAGACCAAGTCCATGATGACATGGACAAGATCGTACAAAAGTGGTTGTAAGCATTTAAGGAATTAAACCTAATTCCTTACATACTTATAATAGGAAGAGTATATAAGTCAGTTGATGTGACTTATAGTACTATGTTCCAAACCCATGCTTTTGCCTTGTACCTTTTATTAATAGACAAATCTATTTAACTGGATAAAGGTATGTAAAGTAAAAAAGTCTTCCTCGTAATCAGTGTAAAGTGTTGTAAATACTTTACACTGAGATGCTTCAGTCTTCGATCTGGTAGAATCACTCTTTGCTCGCTTCTGAGATGATTCTCTTCTTCATACTTCAGTCTTTGACTTCAGAATGAATGCTTCAGATTTATCTCGATCTGAACTGAAGTGAAGCTTCAGTGAAGGAATTCTGAGACATCTCAGAATTCTGTGCAGACGTCTTCACTAAACTTCAAGCTATTTCTGAACAAATTATACTTGGTCGATTTCCGACCTAACAGTTAATCTCTAATAACTCTTTCCATAGGGGGTTGTTTATTAAGGGTAATTTAGTACTTTTGCATCTAATTATTTTTCAACACTTTTTAAAAATAGAAGGGTTGATAATTATTACGGAGTATAAAAGAGTATAGATAAAAAAAAACAAAAAGTAAATGCTCAGGAATTCTTTAGTGCGTAAATTGTTTTTTTCTTTTTAAACTAGCAACCCTATAATGTTATTTGACGGTAAGGGCATACAGAGTGGATGAAAGGGTTGCGACGGGTTGGTTTGAAACTGGCGGGTACACCAATGCCGGTATCGGCGGGCTGGGCTGGAGGGTTGGTTGAAGGTTTCACAAGCCGGTTACCATAAAAATCAAAATGCGAGGGGGAGCGTGCCGTTTTGGGTCCATTTTGACCAAAAAGAGCCGTTTTCAACATTTAATAAAAAAAAAAATTGATCCCCTTTAGTTTATTTATAAAAAAAAAAAATATAGATATAGATGGAGGCATGCATAGAGATGAGTGTAACAACAATATATGGTTAGCTCGAGGAAGTTAATCGGTTTTGTTTCATTTTTTTTAAGAGTTTTTTCCCAAATTAGTGTAATGAGAAAAATTATTTATCTAAATAGTATAATTTCAAAAATATTTACCAAATTAGTATAGTTTCAATAAAAATTTTGAACTCGTGAGATTCCACCCAAATTATCTTCATCTAAATTACAGTACGTATATCATATATATCTACCTATTTGATTTCACCTAAATTATCCTAATCCGGCCAGTTAAGTTTGAATTTCTCATGCTTAACCAAAACCGTTGACTAAACAAATCTATTTTGATTATATGGACAAAACCTTAAGCTTTTAACAAACGTTTAACATTCGGTCAAAAAGTTAGAAGTAAATTCGAGCTTTTTATATCATCAACTTTTAACATTTAACAAGATTATGCTCTTTTAATTATATCATCAGTCAATTAAGCTATTTGATATTATCGGCTTCTTTGATATTAATTTTTGTTATTTTGATGTCAACATTTACAAGAGATATCAGGTAATAGTTTTTACAAAAAGACAAACTTTTGTGATATCAATAGATTCAGTCATTCAACTTGAACCTATCTAAGTTTCACCTATATTATCTTCATCTAAATTACAGTACGTATATCATATATATCTACCTATTTGATTTCACCTAAATTATCCTAATCCGGCCAGTTAAGTTTGAATTTCTCATGCTTAACCAAAACCGTTGACTAAACAAATCTATTTTGATTATATGGACAAAACCTTAAGCTTTTAACAAACGTTTAACATTCGGTCAAAAAGTTAGAAGTAAATTCGAGCTTTTTATATCATCAACTTTTAACATTTAACAAGATTATGCTCTTTTAATTATATCATCAGTCAATTAAGCTATTTGATATTATCGGCTTCTTTGATATTAATTTTTGTTATTTTGATGTCAACATTTACAAGAGATATCAGGTAATAATTTTTTAAAAAGACAAACTTTTGTGATATCAATAGATTCAGTATTCAACTTGAACCCATCTAAGTTTCAATATATTATCTTCATCTAAATTACAGTACGTATATCATATATATCTACCTATTTGATTTCACCTAAATTATCCTATATATATATATATATATATATATATATGTGTGTGTGTGTGTGTGTGTGTGTGTGTGTGTGTGTGTGTTGGTCTTGGAAGGAAAGGAAGGCCGGCCAAAGAGGTGTTTAGTTAATTAAAGGTATTGTGTTCATGACTTGTTGGTGTTTGTGGATCGACAGCGGGCAAGAAATGAGCAAAGGTTTAGTTGACCTTGTGTAAGGAGAAGATTTTCCATGATATATTTGTAGATCTTGGGTTGGTTACATTACTTCAGAAGACTGGACCTCGTTCAATATCTTGTAAGGTTTGTATCTAATATGTACTTAGTGTTGGTTTTGAATTATACTATCTAGTAATAAACAACTTTCAAAAAAAATATAGATATAGATGGAGGCATGCATAGAGATGAGTGTAACAACAATATATGGTTAGCTCGAGGAAGTTAATCGGTTTTGTTTCATTTTTTTTAAGAGTTTTTTCCCAAATTAGTGTAATGAGAAAAATTATTTATCTAAATAGTATAATTTCAAAAATATTTACCAAATTAGTATAGTTTCAATAAAAATTTTGAACTCGTGAGATTCCACCCAAATTATCTTCATCTAAATTACAGTACGTATATCATATATATCTACCTATTTGATTTCACCTAAATTATCCTAATCCGGCCAGTTAAGTTTGAATTTCTCATGCTTAACCAAAACCGTTGACTAAACAAATCTATTTTGATTATATGGACAAAACCTTAAGCTTTTAACAAACGTTTAACATTCGGTCAAAAAGTTAGAAGTAAATTCGAGCTTTTTATATCATCAACTTTTAACATTTAACAAGATTATGCTCTTTTAATTATATCATCAGTCAATTAAGCTATTTGATATTATCGGCTTCTTTGATATTAATTTTTGTTATTTTGATGTCAACATTTACAAGAGATATCAGGTAATAGTTTTTACAAAACAACAAACATTTGTGATATCAATAGATTCAGTTATTCAACTTGAACCCATCTAAGTTTCAAGTATATTATCTTCATTCTAGATAAGTTGAATTTTTCATGCTTAAAAAAGATTTGCTTCCAACTTCTGAAAGTCTAATCACCATTTCAACTTTTCAAGATTTATAAAAGCTTGCATCAACTTTTAATATTTAATCTTGAGATTATGATATAATAAAATAAGCCATAATCGATTAATGTTATATGTAATAGTACAGAAGATTTTCTATCAACTTATTGTAAATCTTTCTAATAAAAATCATGTTAAAATAAGTTTTGCCCCATAATGGTAAATATTTTTGAAACCATACTAATTTGGTAAATAATTTTTTCTATTACACTAATTTGGAAAAAGACTTTTTTTTTTTAAGTAGGTGTATATATTCTATATATATTTAATACGACGATCTTTAGTTGATTTAATTTGCTTATTTGTTGTTAATGAGTATATATAATCTATCCTTAAATTAGTTTTGGATCTCGACCGAGTGTATGTATAGATGTCATGAATGATCAAGACGACATGTTTGAGACCATTAAAGGATCAATTCTTACTTCATAGCTTTTAACTTTTTTGATATTCATGCTCATTGCAGATATATCTTGATTAAAGGAAGATGGGCACGCTAGAGATGCTTTTTATGACCGATTAACGGAGACTTGACTTTGATCGAGATTTGAATCAACAATCTCTCTCTCTTATTTGTAGATATATACATTATAAAAAAGTACAAAAAGTACATGTGTAAGTTAACTTACTTCTTCCTTCCATCTCCGACCACCACCACCACCATGATCCTCCGGCGACCATCTCCGGCGAGACTTACACATGTGTAAGTACAACTTTTTTTAGCATTTTAGGGTTTAAAATTTCTAGGTTTTTTCCTTCGCGAGACAACCACCACCAGCCACCATCATCTCCGACCACCCCAACCACGGCTTCGCCCGTACCGTAGCAAACCGTCACCATCTCTTGGATCGCCGCCCATCAAATCCATACGATTCCCATATGCGTCCCTTGACGGTCAGTTTAGAACGGATAAGGGCCTCTAGCCCGTACCGTATCCACCCGAAAACGAACCTGATTCTCGCCGGAAAGTTATGTGTAAGTTAACTTACACATGTGTAAGTCTCGCCGGAGGATCATGGTGGTGGTCGGAGATGATCATGGTGGTGGTTGGCGGCGGCAGTCTCGCCGGAGAAGAAGGAAGAAGAAGGAAGCAAGTTAACTTACACATGTACTTTTTGTCTCACCCCTATATATATATAGAAGAGAGATCAAATGAGAAGGTCTCTCAAGGAGAGAAGGGAGAGAATGTTCATTTTTTATTTTTTTTCTTTATTTTTCATTTTTAATTTTTTTTAATTTTTTTTTATAGTGAAAACCCATTCCAAAAAAATTTAAAAAAAAAAAAAAATAAAAAAATCTCTACACGTGTAGATTTATATACCTTACATATTATGTCATATGTGTAGATATTTACACATGTGTAAGTTAAATTTTTTTAATTTTTTTTTAAAAAAATTTTGATTTTTTTTTTGGAATGGGTTTATGTTGAAAAAAAATATAAAAATTTTAAAAAAATTAAAAATCACAAAAAAAAAAAAAAATAAAAAAAAAAAAAAAAAAAAAAAAAAAAAAAAAAAAAAAAAAAAAAAAAAAAAAAAAAAAAAAAAAAATAACACAAGTATTAAAGAAGATAAATTTTTATTTTTTTTCTTTATTTTTCATTTTTAATTTTTTTATTAAAAAAATTTTTTTTCTTTTTTTATTTTTCTATTTTTTTTTTTTTTTTTTTTTTTTTTTTTTTTTGTTCTTCTTTTTTTTTTTTTTTTTTTTTTTTTTTTTTTTTTTTTTTTTTTTTTTTTTTTTTTTTTTTTTTTTTTTTTTTTTTTTTTTTTTTTTTTTTTTTTTTTTTTTTTTTTTTTTTTTTTTTTTTTTTTTTGGAATGGGTTTATGTTGAAAAAAACTATAAAAATTTTAAAAAAATTAAAAAAAAAAAAAAAAAAAAAAAAAAAAAAAAAAAAAAAAAAAAAAAAAAAAAAAAAAAAAAAAAAAAAAAAAAAAAAAAAAAAAAAAAAAAAAAAAAAAAAAAAAAAAAAAAAAAAAAAAAAAAAAAAAAAAAAAAAAAAAAAAAAAAAAAAAAAAAAAAAAAAAAAAAAAAAAAAAAAAAAAAAAAAAAAAAAAAAAAAAAAAAAAAAAAAAAAAAAAAAAAAAAAAAAAAAAAAAAAAAAAAAAAAAAAAAAAAAAAAAAAAAAAAAAAAAAAAAAAAAAAAAAAAAAAAAAAAAAAAAAAAAAAAAAAAAAAAAAAAAAAAAAAAAAAAAAAAAAAAAAAAAAAAAAAAAAAAAAAAAAAAAAAAAAAAAAAAAAAAAAAAAAAAAAAAAAAAAAAAAAAAAAAAAAAAAAAAAAAAAAAATTGAAGTCATAGACATAACAAAAAATTTACAATTATATAAAAATAATAGAAACTACTAATATTAAATAAATAAATTTTGACAATATGTAACTTTTATTGTATTAATATTTGATACATACATTTATGTATTTTTAAATTTCCATTACTATTTAGATTTGCAAGCTTTTAATTTTGTTTGTAAATGAAAATTTAATATTCTAAATTTGATGTGATATTAGTATATATATATAAAACAAATAAACATTTTATTTGCGTTGATCCAAACTATAAAACTTTTACCCGTAACCCAAACTAGTTAAGCTTTGGGTAAATGACAACTTGTAAACCGAATAACTCAATCCGTTTCACCCAAACTTATTTGGGTTGGGTTGGATTGGGTTGGGTTATTTAGGTTTGTTTATTTTCAACATTCCTAGATACACGCAAGGGTATTTTTCTTTTCTTTTTTCTTTGTCTAAAAACCCTTCCTGAAGTAGAAATATTGAGAGATAATTGGGGTTTCTAGGGTTTCATATACTAGATCTAAAAAAAACCTCCCCCAAAACAAATCAAAAAAATCAGACAACCATGGCTTTTAGACAGGCTAGAAAATCTACAACTATTGTTAAAAGTTCAAAAAATCCGTTTCTCACAATGAATAACACAATTTCGTGTCTTTTGATTCAAAAGAGAGCATTTTTACCAAAAAGTGGGATGCTTTGGTCGACAAAAAAGATCAAGTTTTGACTCGTTCAATAAAGAAATTTTTCAACAAAAAGTATCCGTGTAAAGCAATTGTGGAGTCTAAGAAGATATGGGGTAATTACTATTTACTCTTTTTATATTCATATTGTAGATTCTTGTCTTTAAAGTGTTTTTTTATATATTATTGTTTATTTTTGTTATTTACGATGGATGATACTAAAGTTTGAGAATTTGAGGAATATTGTCTGATTGTATATTTACGGATGATTTGAATCTTCATTGAAAAGTCTTATATTTTGGATTGTATAAAAATAATAGAAACTTTAGTTCTTATTAAATAAATAAATTTTGACAATATGTACTTTTATTGTATTAATTTTATCATTTGATACATACATTTATGTATTTTTAAATTTCCATTACTATTTAGATTTGCAAGCTTTTAATTTTGTTTGTAAATGAAAATTTAATATTCTAAATTTGATGTGATATGCTAGTATATATATATAAAACAAATAAACATTTTATTTGGGTTGACCCAAACTATAAAATATATATATATATATATATATATATATATATATATATATATATATATATATATATATATATATATATATATATATATATATATATATATATATATATATATATATATATATATATATATATATATATATATATATATATATATATATATATATATATATATATATATATATATATATATATATATATATATATATATATATATATATATATATATATATATATATATATATATATATATATATATATATATATATATATATATATATATATATATATATATATATATATATATATATATATATATATATATATATATATATATATATATATATATATATATATATATATATATATATATATATATATATATATATATATATATATATATATATATATATATATATATATATATATATATATATATATATATATATATATATATATATATATATATATATATATATATATATATATATATATATATATATATATATATATATATATATATATATATATATATATATATATATATATATATATATATATATATATATATATATATATATATATATATATATATATATATATATATATATATATATATATATATATATATATATATATATATATATATATATATATATATATATATATATATATATATATATATATATATATATATATATATATATATATATATATATATATATATATATATATATATATATATATATATATATATATATATATATATATATATATATATATATATATATATATATATATATATATATATATATATATATATATATATATATATATATATATATATATATATATATATATATATATATATATATATATATATATATATATATATATATATATATATATATATATATATATATATATATATATATATATATATATATATATATATATATATATATATATATATATATATATATATATATATATATATATATATATATATATATATATATATATATATATATATATATATATATATATATATATATATATATATATATATATATATATATATATATATATATATATATATATATATATATATATATATATATATATATATATATATATATATATATATATATATATATATATATATATATATATATATATATATATATATATATATATATATATATATATATATATATATATATATATATATATATATATATATATATATATATATATATATATATATATATATATATATATATATATATATATATATATATATATATATATATATATATATATATATATATATATATATATATATATATATATATATATATATATATATATATATATATATATATATATATATATATATATATATATATATATATATATATATATATATATATATATATATATATATATATATATATATATATATATATATATATATATATATATATATATATATATATATATATATATATATATATATATATATATATATATATATATATATATATATATATATATATTTTATAGTTTGGGTCAACCCGAAATAAAATGTTTATTTGTTTTATATATATATACTAGCATATCACATCAAATTTAGAATATTAAATTTTCATTTACAAACAAAATTAAAAGCTTGCAAATCTAAATAGTAATGGAAATTTAAAAATACATAAATGTATGTATCAAATATTAATACAATAAAAGTTACATATTGTCAAAATTTATTTATTTAATATTAGTAGTTTCTATTATTTTTATATAATTGTAAATTTTTTGTTACAATCAGACAATATTCCTCAAATTCTCAAACTTTAGTATCATCCAATAAATAACAAAAATAAACAATAATATATAAAAAACACTTTAAAGAAAGAATCTACAATAAAAAAAAAAAAAAAAAAAAAAAAAAAAAAAAAAAAAAAAAAAAAAAAAAAAAAAAAAAAAAAAAAAAAAAAAAAAAAAAAAAAAAAAAAAAAAAAAAAAAAAAAAAAAAAAAAAAAAAAAAAAAAAAAAAAAAAAAAAAAAAAAAAAAAAAAAAAAAAAAAAAAAAAAAAAAAAAAAAAAAAAAAAAAAAAAAAAAAAAAAAAAAAAAAAAAAAAAAAAAAAAAAAAAAAAAAAAAAAAAAAAAAAAAAAAAAAAAAAAAAAAAAAAAAAAAAAAAAAAATAAATAACAAAAATAAAATTTATTTATTTAATATTAGTAGTTTCTATTATTTTTATATAATTGTAAATTTTTTGTTACAATCAGACAATATTCCTCAAATTCTCAAACTTTAGTATCATCCAATAAATAACAAAAATAAAATTTATTTATTTAATATTAGTAGTTTCTATTATTTTTATATAATTGTAAATTTTATGTTCATTGAAAAGTCTTATATTTTGGATTGTATGCAAGTTCCTTGAAAGAATCACGATTCATATATATTTATAATTATTCCTAATCACATGACCCATCTAAAAAGAATTCATATGGTTATTCATACTTCTTTTAGAAATTAACTTCTTAGTGAATATATAATTTTTTGTTGTTGGAGGTGATATTTATCCGGAGGCTATTACTTGGTTTATGGAAATCAAATGTAGCTCGACTTGTATGCCCTTGACATTGCTTTACACATAATAAAAACATTAATGTCTCTAACACCGAGTATAAATTAAACAAAACAAATGACTGTTGATGATTAACCGCTTAGCAATCTTCATGCTTACTTACCCCAATTGCTTTTGTGTATTAGAGGTGATTTCTGCTACAACATATAACTACATAATCCTAGTTTAAAAATGAGCATTGTTTTCCCCCTTTTTATTAAATAAAACACAAGCTAAAAACATATAGTATTATTCGTTAATCAACAAAGTAGATGAAGAATCGAACTAACTGTGACAGTCATATATCGACTCTAGATTAGATGTGTCCGATAGTTTGAGTGTGTTGTACACACTCGTCCTCATAAACCACTAAATTATATAAACAATGTACTTAAATGCAAAAATAATTTGGTCTCTGTTTGTTGCATAGAATGTGTAGATGAATTATTAGAATAGAAAAGTTGTGATAGAGTGATAGGTATATTATGTTAGTAACAAGGTGAAGCCTTTGCTCTTTCAAAATGAGGTATGTGTAAAACAAAGCAAGGGCATAACCAACAACACACTTTATATTTCCCTAAGAAAATATTTCCGTAAGAAAAGTAGATATGTTAGTATGTTGTACCCCTTTATTTTAATATTCATTGTCTTAAGTCTTTTGCTTCCAAAAAAATTGGGATGTTTTGTTTCTTAATTAATAAATATAGTTATTGTATTTAATTATTCCTTATATGTTTTAATTTCTATTTTTGATTGCATTCTAGACTTGTACAAAAAAAAGTGCCAAGACATAACCATCAGGAAGAACATCCTTGAAACAACTTTCTCAACCCAAGAAGAGTTTGAGAAAGTGTATCACAAGTTTCATGCAAACAATGCGAAGAAATATAATTCGTTTTCATGGGCTCGTTTGATACTAAAGGCATCGATGGTGGCCTTGGCAACTGGAGGCTTCCTCATCTCCTTGATCCCGTCTTCCTTTAGAATTTCTAATGAAGAGGATCACGTGAGATACTTGTTTGCGTTGGAGAAGGGAAAAGTAGTGGGAGACGTTAGTGCTACGATCCATAAGCACTCCAAACTCAAGGTAGCTTATGTCTTGGAAGGTTATGGACCAAAGAAGATGAAAAGGAAGCTGCCCAAGAGAGATTATGAAAATGCAAAGCTGAAAAGTTGGGTGGACGAAGAAACAGGGCTTTTTGTAGTGGAGTTGAAATGGAGTAGGAACTGAAGAAGAACTTCAAACCCTTTTGAGTAATGTGTATAACTTGCATATCTTTTGCTGAATTTTAAGTGGTATGACACTGTATGATTCAAGTTTCTATCCAACTTTATTTATTTATATCGTGGGTTCTACTTTATTTCATTTCTAAAGATAGGATAGGATTAATATGAATGGAATAAAAATTTATCCAGAGGTTATCATGAATTAAGTTGAATAACTATGAACTTTCTGCAGTATCTATTGCTATATCGAGTCTACGGATGAACATTTCTATCACCGATAAAACATATCAATGCCATTATCGCATGAAATCGACACTTCAAAACCATAACTATCAACATTAAAATACCTGCGATATAACTTTTGAGGTTTCCATTAGCCATGTACTCATAGACAAGCACCATCTTGTTATCATTGTGAGAATACCCCACAAAATAAGCTTAATTCCTGTGATGAACCCTCATCAAGAGTTGAGCCTGCATTTGTAACATAACATAGATATTAAAAACATACATGTAGAATAATGATACGGAGTAGATTCAGGAGTTAATCTTCATTCATCAAACCGTACAGTATTCATCAAAGTGTATATATCCCCAAACTGTATCAAATTTGTTTTAATGGTATAGCGTTTGAGCCAATTTAGAATACCTCATTTGTATCAAATTTCAATCCTAACTGTATGAATCATTAACAGAGAGATTTCAACAATAAAACTACTTTCTAGCCATTTAATTAGTTTGGTCAATAAGTAATCAAACTCCTGCATTATAGTCACCGAATTAGTTCGCCGGTGATAATACTAATTTCGAGTTTAATACGATTACCGTTACTTTTCAATTTTGAACTTGATTTTAATAAACCGTGTATGAATTTGGTCTTAAAATGGTTGATCCAAATTTTACGAGTATAATTTTATTCTCAAATGCAAACTTGGGATTATCAATTATCATAATTGTTAGATCCCTTAATCAATCACAATTAAGAATATGGTGATACAAACTTTAATTTATGGATGAATCTTTATATTATAATATGACTTGAAATCGTATAAATGAAGATGATTGTGGCTTATTAAAGAATTCCAGCGTGGTAGCCCCTAAAACCGATGGCATGCAACATAAAAAAGAGGTCATGAGTTTAAATTTCTACTCATGTCACTTTAACTACACTGTCATGTAAAAATATTTAATCCTTTTTGAACAACAATGGTCTTTTCACTTTATTTGTTCATAGTTTACAATATGGTTTTTTGTTCCCTATCTTTCGGACGGAGCAGTCATTAGCTCAAAATCCATTGAACAGACCTCGGGCGAATGGTCCATTCTTAACCCAACCATCTTCTGGCTCCCATAGTTCACCCGAATTTTTGGACCGCGAACCAACTCCATCTCCAAACATGACTTTAGCCCAGTCAAAACTTCACTCATTGTCACCCTTTGCGTTGACTTGGCTCGTGTGCATGCAACCAATAATTCAATAGCTTTCCATACATAATCTAAACTGAAATCACCTTCCATTTGTTCATCTATGATACCTGTGATATCGCCATGCTCAAGGTACGGGCTAACATATTGCAAGATGTGTGTATGATACGTGGTCTTTATTATTGCAGGTTGGCCTGTGATCAGCTCTAAAAGAACTATCCCAAAACTGTATACATCGCGCTTTTCATTGAGATTGTGAGATTTTCGATACCTATATGGCTATATGGATACGACAGATCAAAAGTTAGTACCAGAAAATGATAAGCTCAGCTATAAAACAACCACTAGATGTGGCATAATTAATAGTGTCAAAAGAGGTAAATTTTTACTGGTTGGAACCATTGGGTCAGGGTGAGAACGCGGCTACATACGAGGATCTAACCTCGACCAACGGGAGCCTGGACCCAATCACTTATACCTTTTTTTTATCCAATCACTTACTACTTTTTTTCATATAAATAGTTAAGAGTATATATGATTGCAATGACTATTTTATTAAGATTAAAACAAAAAGACTCTTGGATACACTATAGAAGATCACATGATATAAAGATGCCGTTTTTTTTAACGTAGGTCTACAAACGAGATAATCTCAGGGCGACCACCCATTTTGGGCTTTGTCCCTCGACCATTTAGCTATAAAAATTTAATCCATTTCAGTTGTTAGGATATAACCTAACCCAAAATGATCTATTCACAGAAGGTATCCCTCTAATATGTGTGGTTAGCATAAAGTTCAAAAAATTTAGGAATTTATGGCAGATAAAACAAACTTACTCTGGATCAAGATAGCCGGTGGTGCCTGTAACGTCTGTTAAGATGTGAGTAGTTTGATCATCGGGAAGACCCTTGGAAAGACCGAAATCTGCTATTTTAGCATCCAAATTTTCGCTAAGAAGGATGTTGGCTGACTTCACATCCCTATGAATTATAGCCGGTCTGCAACCATGGTGTAAATATTCCAGTCCTGCACTCAACGTTTACACCATTTGCAAATTTATTTATATTAAAGGACTAGTTTGAATGGAATAAAAATTTATCCAGATTCAACCATAAAAGAAATAGAATCGTTACACCATAAAAGAAAGAAAAAAAGTCCATGGGTTTTCAATAGTTTAGAGTTAAGTTGAATAACTATGAACCTTGTGCAGCATCTATTGCTATCTTGAGTCTCATTTCCCAGCTCAAAGGATGATCATTTCTATCTGCGATAAAACATATCAACGCTATTATAGCATGAAATCAACAATTCAAAACCATAAAAATATCAAAATTTACTTTATATACAATACCTGAGATATAACTTTTGAGGTTTCCATTAGCCATGTACTCATAGACAAGCGCCATCTTGTTATCATCGTGAGAATACCCCACAAAAGAGGCTAAATTCCTGTGATGAACCCTCATCAAGAGCTCAGCCTGCATTTGTAACATAGATTTTAAAACATACATGTAGCATAATGATACGGACTAGATTCATGAGTTTACACACATTCATTCAAGAGCATGACAAGCACACAAGAAATAAGGGCCTTTACTGGTTGGAACCATTGGGTCAGGGTGAGAACGCGGCTACATACGAGGATCTAACCTCGACCAACGGGAGCCTGGACCCAATCACTTATACCTTTTTTTTATCCAATCACTTACTACTTTTTTTCATATAAATAGTTAAGAGTATATATGATTGCAATGACTATTTTATTAAGATTAAAACAAAAAGACTCTTGGATACACTATAGAAGATCACATGATATAAAGATGCCGTTTTTTTTAACGTAGGTCTACAAACGAGATAATCTCAGGGCGACCACCCATTTTGGGCTTTGTCCCTCGACCATTTAGCTATAAAAATTTAATCCATTTCAGTTGTTAGGATATAACCTAACCCAAAATGATCTATTCACAGAAGGTATCCCTCTAATATGTGTGGTTAGCATAAAGTTCAAAAAATTTAGGAATTTATGGCAGATAAAACAAACTTACTCTGGATCAAGATAGCCGGTGGTGCCTGTAACGTCTGTTAAGATGTGAGTAGTTTGATCATCGGGAAGACCCTTGGAAAGACCGAAATCTGCTATTTTAGCATCCAAATTTTCGCTAAGAAGGATGTTGGCTGACTTCACATCCCTATGAATTATAGCCGGTCTGCAACCATGGTGTAAATATTCCAGTCCTGCACTCAACGTTTACACCATTTGTTCAAGAGCATGACAAGCACACAAGAAATAAGGGTTTTTACTGGTTGGAACCATTGGGTCAGGGTGAGAACGCGGCTACATACGAGGATCTAACCTCGACCAACGGGAGCCTGGACCCAATCACTTATACCTTTTTTTTATCCAATCACTTACTACTTTTTTTCATATAAATAGTTAAGAGTATATATGATTGCAATGACTATTTTATTAAGATTAAAACAAAAAGACTCTTGGATACACTATAGAAGATCACATGATATAAAGATGCCGTTTTTTTTAACGTAGGTCTACAAACGAGATAATCTCAGGGCGACCACCCATTTTGGGCTTTGTCCCTCGACCATTTAGCTATAAAAATATAATCCGTTACACCATAAAAGAAAGAAAAAAAGTCCATGGGTTTTCAATAGTTTAGAGTTAAGTTGAATAACTATGAACCTTGTGCAGCATCTATTGCTATCTTGAGTCTCATTTCCCAGCTCAAAGGATGATCATTTCTATCTGCGATAAAACATATCAACGCTATTATAGCATGAAATCAACAATTCAAAACCATAAAAATATCAAAATTTACTTTATATACAATACCTGAGATATAACTTTTGAGGTTTCCATTAGCCATGTACTCATAGACAAGCGCCATCTTGTTATCATCGTGAGAATACCCCACAAAAGAGGCTAAATTCCTGTGATGAACCCTCATCAAGAGCTCAGCCTGCATTTGTAACATAGATTTTAAAACATACATGTAGCATAATGATACGGACTAGATTCATGAGTTTACACACATTCATTCAAGAGCATGACAAGCACACAAGAAATAAGGGCCTTTACTGGTTGGAACCATTTGTTTCATGGTATAGCGTTTTGAGCCAGTTTAGAATACCTCATTTTGAAATTCTTTGTATCCTTGAGACGATGATGCAGAGAGTAACTTCACTGCAACCTGACTGCCATTTTTCAAGCGACCAAGATAAACAGTTCCAAATCCTCCCTTTCCAATAGCCGTTTGAAAGTTATTAGTCATGTTAGCCACCTCAGCATACGTAAATTGCCTGTAATTGGATTCCAAAGCTCTACCTTCTTCATTTGTGTTTCCTTTTACTATATCCAGAAACAAGATTTACTAATATATACTAACAGCTATAACAAGGTAAATTGTACTCGGAAACTATGTATGAAAAAGTATACAAAATCTTTTTCATCTCATTTCTAATTTGGTTACTGGACTTTTGTGGTTTTTCAAAAACCATTTAATCTTCAAATTAATCAAAAAGGCTATAAAAGGCATTCAGCCAGCATTTAACAAGGGTTCTCATTCAAATATACCTAAAGTAATCAAATTTTACAAATGAAGTAGTTTTAGTACTGGTTTATTAAATTTTACAAATTTTACTGCAATTTGGCAACAAGAAAAGAAAATAAAAAATTGCAATTCCTGTTAGATGATGAATAAATTACTGCAATTAGAAAGGAGAACAAATTACTGGTTTTTCTTTTGCTTCTGTATCTCCAGATGATGAATAATAGAAGTAAGAGCCCCAAAGACGATAGCAGTGATGCAATAATAGGAACTGCAACCTTTTTCTTCTTACTTTGGCAAGAGCCCGAGTCACAAAGGTTTTGGCTATCCACACTGTACTAAGTTAAGTTTGGTTAACATAATGCTCGATTCCAATTATAACTAGATCTAGAATGGACCGAACCTTAATATGAGTAATCCAGCTCTTGATCTCTCTAAAAGAGACCGTGATACATAGCCTGATAGTTGATTTCCCCGTAAGTCCCTGAAAGTAAAAAAAAAAACAATATTTTAATGTAACTTCAGGTTAATACTTGTATAACGTCTTTCTGCGAATCCCATCTATATTCTCTGCAAAATTATTGAGCCCGGTCAAGTACTGAAAGTGTATCACACCATAGAAAGAAGGCTCATGAAACTAAATGTGGGATTTGGTCCGTTTAACTATGAATAGATTGATATATTCAGGTTATGTCACACTGAAGGTGTTTGAGGTCAACCCATCCCAGCAAGTTTCAAATGCACACTAAATTACCCATTACCCATGACCCAACCGACCATTTTGCCACCTTTACAAAAATTACATAATTTGAATGAACCAAATGACATCTTCTTTATTATGAATGCATATATTTGAACAATCATCACGTTAAAGAACTTACAAAAACTTCAAAAATGAAAGCTTTTCCAGGAAGGCAGGTATTGGCCCAGTCAAACTGTTGTTCGATAGATCTCTGATAACACAACATGCAAAATATCACTACAAATCAGACAGGAAGGATCATAATAGAAATCAATGTATACATGTACGATATAGAAGTATGAATACTTACAATGTTTCTAGTGATGAAAGATTCGCAAAGGAGGCAGCTATTTGGCCAGTTAAATCACTTGTAGAAAGATTTCTGGTATCAGATTGCAAAGGCTAGTAAATACTTCATTATAAGTTTTTTTTAATAAAATAGTGAAGAACTTATATTAAGTATAAAATAACTAGCTTACATGGATATGATTTGAGGGGGACTCGAATTAGTATAGCTGCACAGTACACCTTCCCATGAGTAGTTTTTAGGGCCACAAGGATCTCCTACCCAATTTTTGTTCACTTTGTAAGTTGTTCTAACATTTTGTATTGCATCAACTGTTTAAATAGCAACAACCAAAAGTGAGATTAGCACATTTCGGTATTTTTGAAGTTTAATACACATTTCGATCTTTTTGAAGTTTGAACATATATGTCTAAAAACAGGTCTCAAAAGGCCAATTTCACTTTGTAAGTTATTCTAACATTTTGTATTGCATCAACTGTTTAAATAGCAACAACCAAAAGTGAGATTAGCACATTTCGGTATTTTTGAAGTTTAATACACATTTCGATCTTTTTGAAGTTTGAACATATATGTCTAAAAACAGGTCTCAAAAGGCCAATTTCACTTTGTAAGTTATTCTAACATTTTGTATTGCATCAACTGTTTAAATAGCAACAACCAAAAGTGAGATTAGCACATTTCGGTATTTTTGAAGTTTAATACACATTTCGATCTTTTTGAAGTTTGAACATATATGTCTAAAAACAGGTCTCAAAAGGCCAATTTCACTTTGTAAGTTATTCTAACATTTTGTATTGCATCAACTGTTTAAATAGCAACAACCAAAAGTGAGATTAGCACATTTCGGTATTTTTGAAGTTTAATACACATTTCGATCTTTTTGAAGTTTGAACATATATGTCTAAAAACAGGTCTCAAAAGGCCAATTTCACTTTGTAAGTTATTCTAACATTTTGTATTGCATCAACTGTTTAAATAGCAACAACCAAAAGTGAGATTAGCACATTTCGGTATTTTTGAAGTTTAATACACATTTCGATCTTTTTGAAGTTTGAACATATATGTCTAAAAACAGGTCTCAAAAGGCCAATTTCACTTTGTAAGTTATTCTAACATTGTGTATTGCATCAAACTGTTTAAATAGCAACAACCAAAAGTGAGATTAGCACATTTCGGTATTTTTGAAGTTTAATACACATTTCGATCTTTTTGAAGTTTGAACATATATGTCTAAAAACAGGTCTCAAAAGGCCAATTTCACTTTGTAAGTTATTCTAACATTTTGTATTGCATCAACTGTTTAAATAGCAACAACCAAAAGTGAGATTAGCACATTTCGGTATTTTTGAAGTTTAATACACATTTCGATCTTTTTGAAGTTTGAACATATATGTCTAAAAACAGGTCTCAAAAGGCCAATTTCACTTTGTAAGTTATTCTAACATTTTGTATTGCATCAACTGTTTAAATAGCAACAACCAAAAGTGAGATTAGCACATTTCGGTATTTTTGAAGTTTAATACACATTTCGATCTTTTTGAAGTTTGAACATATATGTCTAAAAACAGGTCTCAAAAGGCCAATTTCACTTTGTAAGTTATTCTAACATTTTGTATTGCATCAACTGTTTAAATAGCAACAACCAAAAGTGAGATTAGCACATTTCGGTATTTTTGAAGTTTAATACACATTTCGATCTTTTTGAAGTTTGAACATATATGTCTAAAAACAGGTCTCAAAAGGCCAATTTCACTTTGTAAGTTATTCTAACATTGTGTATTGCATCAAACTGTTTAGATAGCAACAACCAAAAGTGACATTAGCACATCGTTGGCAGAAGCGTAAAGGTTAATTTTTATATCTTGATTTTACAAGGACTATAGAATTGTGATTGCCAGAACAAAATTTTTAGGCAAACAAAATGAGAAAGCATACCATCTCTACCAATTGTTGCCAGTTCTGTGAACTCCTGAAGCCTATAAATCTCGATAGCATTAAGAATGGGCAACACTTTTCCACTACCACTTCTTCGAATGGAAATCTTGTGCTCATTTCCCACCAACGCTCTAGAATTGTAAAATGTAGATGCATAGTAAGCACGAGGACTCACGTTTCCAAAGAGTTGAATTTCGTTCCAAGAAACATTAAACTGACGTGTCAGATTCCTCCCTGGCACTACTAAGTCAGCAAAGTACATATAGATGTAAAACTTTGATTTTGGGTCAGAAACATTCCAGCTAAACTCTAAAGACTCGGTTCCATTTTTGGGTGTGGAGCCCGTTTGCATGACTTCATTCGGTGCTCTATAACCATTTCCACTTATATCTATATCTACAGACGTGTGCAAAGAATCCCATAATGGAGAATTATAAGGAGACCAAATTCGGTCATATATATCATCTGCATATCGACCCGTCCCATTAGTGTAGCCAATGTCCAATCTTTGGAACAAAACTAATGACCCGGAAACCCCAGGTTCAATGTTGTAAATTGACCCATGAAGTGGCCTTAACTCCAATGCTGATATGAACGGAACACCTTGTCCTACATTCACAAGACAAACACTAAAAGTATCTTCTAACGCAACTCCAATGATTTCCGTGATAACAACATCAGAAGCGTTTACAAATTTGACAGATTGCCAAAGGTTTACACCGAGGTAAAGATCAAACTCAGGTAGTTTGTTTTCTCCATCATAGTTTCCATACATGAAAGTAGCCCGAATCAGATGGGTCTTAAGGTTCTAAGATCAAAAGAGGCCGTGGGAGCATTGTATTGGGTTATTCGGGTATCTATATGACTATATTTTAAAGGCATGTTCCTATTCGCTCCTGTGCGTACAAACGGTCAATCAGAAGTATAACTTATACCCGGCTTATTATATGTAATTAATTGCTACTTGATGTATCTTTTAATACATTTGAATAAAGAAAGAAACAAACAAACATAAATATTTTGAATGAACACGATAAATAGTATGGCACAGGTATAAACAAACATAAATATTTTGACGATACGCCATGACATAAAATGGTTACAATCTTTTGAATAAAACAAAACAAATTATAACATTTAACTTTCTTATTAGCAGTTTTAAACCGCTTGGCAGGTTGTTTCGTGGGAGGCAGATATTAAGATGATGGTCAACAAGTCAAAAGTATTAAACATGAACTTTATCCTCCTATAAAACTTATTACACACATTGTAGAAAAAATCTGAAAAACCTTATCTCCTTTACATTCATTTTATCCAAAGAAACACCAAGCAATCCAATCTTCACTCAAATTACATCCAACGGCTCAAACTTAAGATCCGTGTGAAGTCTATCTACCAATCACAACATACAAAACATTTTGATGCATCCTTAAATTTACCTTTCACGTAGATCTGAAGTTTCTTTTTGTTTTTCTATCAGATTTCTACTCAAAAATCTCCACCGTCTTTAATCTTTCATCTCTGACATCGGAGAACAACTTGTTGGAAGTTTAGTAGCCTGAAGCAGCCGCATTCTTCAATCAACTTAGGTAAATGGTTACACCTTATCTTTTATATAGTGTTGTTATTAGTGTCCATTTTCTTGTGTAAATGTGCGTATAATAATAGTAGCACTTCACGTTCAATTTTTTTGTTGTGTATAAGAAGAATCGGGAATTTAAAAAATAAACTAAATTGTTTTATATAAATATTGATTATGTGCTAGAGACGATGAGTTATTGTGGGGCATTTGTATTGTATGATTATTACTAGTCTTCGTCTCGTCCCTGGACGGGTAGTCTCTAAATATATATATCAAATTCGATATAAATGATAACATGTGTTTGAGATTCAAATCTTCAACATGAACTAATGTTGTTTTTTTTTTTTCACTTTTTTTTTTTTTTTTTTTTTTTTTTTTTTTTTTTTTCGATATAATTAACATGTGTTTGGTTCAAATCTTCAACATGAACTAATGTTGTTTTTTTTTTTCATCTAACGAAAAATAACAAAATACATGTAATATTTTAAATTTTAAAAAAAAATGTATATAGTGAACAAAATAAATTAATGAGCAAACATGAACAAAATAAATTTAAAAGAAATAAATTAATAAAAGAATAAATTAAAAGAAGAATAATGATCAACTACAATTGACAACAAAATAAATTAAAAGAATTGAAAAATAACAATAACATAACAATTCAATATCAAATAATGAACAAACATGAACAAAATACCAAAAATTAAATTAAAGTGATATAAAAAAAATATGTTTCTTTTGTTGAAAAGTTATATGACCATTATTTTTTTTAAAGATAGAAAGGAAAGGAATGATGAAAAATGATTAATAAAAATTTATTTAGGTTGTATATATAATAACTTCTTGTGAGAGTTTTAAGGATAATATATATCTTTAAAATTTAAAAAGATTTGTTTTGATAGGAAAAGATTTATGATAGATTTTAAATATAATTATCTATTTAATAAGAAAAAAAGAAAAAAAAATCTAGAAAAAAGGAGAGAGCTAGATTAATTAGTTACCCATTTTTCTTAGGTTATATATTTATATGTGTGTCCAAAAAAAGAAAGAAGCCCAAAAACAAATATGCAGCATGTTTAGAAAAAAGCCCAAAAACAAATATGCAGATATAGTAGAAACTTTTAAAAAATTATAAAAATACATATCAATTCATCAACAAAGACCATCTCGAATGTTTTGATTTTCTTCGGGTTGTTCCAATCTGAAACAGTCCATACATGCACAACACGGAGTCGTAGATGATGGTTAACATGTGTTGGGTTAAGATTTTCAAGATGAACTAACGTGGTCTTATTTTTTGTAGTTGAAAAAGAAGCCATAATGAACAACAAACTAAATTTATTTATTTAGGTTGTATATATAATAACTTCTTTAGAGAGTTTTAAGGATAATATATATCTTTAAAATTTAAAAAGATTTGTTTTGATAGGAAAAGATTTATGATAGATTTTAAATATAATTATCTATTTAATAAGCAAAAAAGAAAAAAAAATCTAGAATAAAAAAAGAGCTAAATTAATTAGAAGTGAGAATTAGGCCTAAGAAATGAGATTAGAGGTGCCAAGTGTACCCTCAACCTCCCCTTTTAGTTAGATTATAGATAATTTATAAATTAAATAAACATTGTAATATATGTTGTTTTGGTCAAATAAAATGATATTTTCCTGAATTTTTTAGCTACAGATTAAAAATAACATTTTATATCAAGTCGGAATAACTAAGAAATAATGTAAAAGGTTTCCGACCTATTTGTATCAAATATTAAATTGTTTATAATAAAAAATGAATAAAGTTAATTAATTCGATTGAAATTAATTAACCATTCTTTAATTTTAGTTTATCGTTGAAACTTCATACATTTTATTCTTTTTGTAAAGCCGATGAAGCTTTGAAGTTTGTAATATTTTGGATTCTGTAAAACCAAAGCCTTCTTCTTTGCTATTTCATACATCAGCAGGAATTGATGACATTTGATTTCTTTATCATCGATCTATATATCAAATTTTCGATCTTGATCTCTCCGTTTAAAAATGAAATAAGGTACATTTATAACCATGTTATTACTTTTAATATTTTTTGAATGAATATTCTAACATTTATTATTTATTTAATATTTGGTTAAAGATAAAACAACTAACGTGGGTGTGCTAATCGTCAGTGGCGGAACCAAGATTTTTATTACGTGGTTGTTGAACAGTTTTCAAGATAGTAATAAGAGTAAAATTAAACTACAAAAATAATTACACCAATCTATACCAATTACCTTTAAAGTTAATGAATTTATAAAAATAGACTAGAAATATAGAGTTATTGTATTTAGTAACTCTAGTTATTGATAAAATTGATCAGTATATATAGTTGTAAGTCCCAACTCAATAGATGGTACTACTGAAGACACCTCTATGTCGATGGTGGAGTTACTTTGCAATATATGCACTGAACTGGAGACGATCAGTTGCAGTGTGTATATACCAAGTTCTAGATAGATTACTTATTAAGTGACAATAAGTAAAGAACAATGCAATAATACAAATAACTTGTAAGATAAATTGGTGAGACAATATGTAATTTTCAAGTGTAATTTATTTATTGATGTTAAATAAATTACATGGTTGTTGCGGAACCAAGATAATACAAGAATGTAAATATCCTAACAACCTATGAACTACAATTGATCTACACTCGGAATTTCTCTAAACAATCGAAACACTTAAAGTTGTGAAATGTTCCTTTTAGCGATTGAGAGAATATTGCACAAGTTCACCAAGAATATTGCAGGTATGCAAAGTGTGAAGTATTCAACTTAAATTCTTGGTTGTGCAATGACTTGTATTTATAGGCAAAGTTAACATTGAGATGTTAACTTTGGCCGTACAAAAGTGGTTGAGAGCATTTAAGGAATAGCATTTAATTCCTTAAAATGCAGTGTAAAGTTGCAGCATAAAGCAACTTTATTCAACCAGCTTTATGTACCTTTTAGTAATTAAATAATAAGATAAGTCTTATTATCCGGGTAAAAGGACATAAAGCACAAAAGTCAATTCCTCGTAATCAGTGTAAAGCTTTGTAAGAGCTTTCCACTGATGGTCTCCAGTTTGTAACTGACTAGAATGTCAACTGGGCTTCGCTGCCATTGTCTCTCTATCTTCCATTTGTTGTCTTCGACTTCAACTGGAATGATTCTTCAACTGGTCAGTTCTCAACTGGAGGAAGTCTTCAGTTGCGTTGACTGTACGATGCAACTGGATTTCAATATATTTCTGGACAAATCTTCTGGGTCTCCAGTTCACTGGACAGTTTCACTGGGTCTCCAGGTGCAACTGGAGACTGGCCAGTTACCAGTAAACTGGTCCTAACAAATTCCCCCTATTTGTCTAGAAATATTGCCAAGTCTTTTTCAGTTCTTGTATCTGTACAAGTGTGAACTGGAGAGACTTGTTCGATTTAAATCTATCTATGTTAGAAATCCAGAAATAGTGATAAATTGTAATCTAGATTAGAGGAATTTCTTGTTATTAAATCATAGATAAATGATCACTAAGGTTGAGGGGCTAATTGTGACAATTAGCATAATTGTGTAGTTAGACTATAAATAGCCCTCTCATACCTTATAGATCATAACTTTGTATAATCCTTTCATAACTTTAATACCTGATAACTTTAACACACAGTTTAATACAATTCTCTCTCAAAACACACACAAACACCAAGAACACACACTCACCAAATCCACCATTGATGACTTGAATTCGGTGTTATAAATCGTGTTATAACAAGTGGTATCAGAGCAAAACATCGATCTGACGACGATCCATAACTGAATTCAATCACAAATTCATCAAAATCAAATTTATTTACAATTTTAGTTCGTATTTTTCACCTACTGGTTCATCAAAATTCACACTTAAAAGTCACATAAAATCACAGTTATTTGTTCACCAATAGATTTGTGGTTGTTGAAAACATAATCCTGTCAAGTTTTAAGTTTCAATTCAATCTAATTCTCGAGATTGAATTTTGTGTTTTTGGCGCGAATTTGAGGGATTTGAATCTGTTGTGTTTTGTGTTGAATTTTGTTCATACACTTGTTGCGAACGTGAATACAATCAGTTTGCAAGTGATTTCATGATTTAACTCCCAGTAATTCAAAAGTTATTGAAGCTTTCTGAAGTTGTTAATGGAGTTTTTCTGGAAAACTGATGAGATGAAGAAGATGACACCAAAACGATCTTCACTAGGACGATCTTCCCAAGATCGTCTTAGTCTTTGAAAGCTCGTTTTTCATTCTTGTGCTTTGTGGCTTGTTAGACGATCTTCACAAGATCATTCTAGACAAGTGTGTGTTGTGTAGTGTTTGTTTCTGGCTAATTAATCCGAAAGGATTGGTTTGGTCAATTCAAATACTTATAAGTTTTGGGAAAGAAACCTAAGACGATCTTCACCAAGATCGTTTCATTTCTTCGAAACCTAAGACGATCTTCACCAAGATCGTTTCATTTCTTCGAAACCTAAGACGATCTTCACCAAGATCGTTTCATTTCTTCGAAACCTAAGACGATCTTCAATCAAATATCGTCCCAGTTTTTTTTTAATCGTTTCAATCCAAAATCACTTTAATTCAAGATAATTTCACTTCAAGATCATTTCATTTCAAAACCGTTTCATTTCAAGATCGTTTCAATTTCAAGACTTAACCAAATTTCATCAAAAATCCTAAGACGATCTCACCTAGGACGATCTTGCTCAGAACGATCTCACCTAGAACGATCTTGCTTAGGACGATCTCACCAGGACGATCTCTCCCAGAACGATCTTACCCAGGACGATCTTCAAGATCGTTTCATTTTCTGATCTTAATTCAATTCAATTTTTTAAATCAAATCCTAAGCAAAGCTTCATCAAACAAAATGCCAGAAGTTGTATCTTTTGATCCTTTGGCATTGATAGTTGAGAAGAAGATTTCTGAAGCTCTTAAGAGGCAAATGGTAGTTGTTTCTTCATCTGATGAGGAGGGAGATGATCTGATGGCTACAAGAGATGGTGTTTCAGATGAACTATATCAAGCTCTTGCCGCGGTAACAAAGCATATCAAGAGGAAATTTTACAAAGCGAGGCCAACAAACAACAATCTCCGCACTTCTTTTACAAGTGCATTTCCCAAGAAGGAACACTATCATCCTAAGAGTAATGAGCTAGGTGAAGCTAATGGATCAAGGTATGGTGAAAAGAAAGAAGTCTATGAGAAACAAGTTGTTGAGAAGGGTAAGGCATCAGACAAAAAGTGCTACAATTGTGGTATTCCTGGACATTTTGCTGTTGATTGCAAACAACCTCGAAAGCGGAACTATGAGTATTACAAGCAGAAGATGCTGTTAGCCAAACAAGTCGAAGCAGGACATGCATTGCTAGCTGAAGATGACAAATGGCTGTTACTCACAGATGATGAAGATCAAGATCTCTCTGCTAATGTTTGCTATATGGCAAGGTTGGCCAAAAACAAAGTCTTTGAAGAAGAAAGCACTGATGATGAATAAGAAACCTAAAACGATCTTCACCAAGATCGTTTCATTTCTTCGAAACCTAAGACGATCTTCACCAAGATCGTT
Organism: Erigeron breviscapus; assembly: GCA_034093135.1. Classification (NCBI taxonomy): domain Eukaryota; kingdom Viridiplantae; phylum Streptophyta; class Magnoliopsida; order Asterales; family Asteraceae; genus Erigeron; species Erigeron breviscapus. Next base: position 43,430,239 of record CM067174.1, on the reverse strand, counting down.
TCATTTCTTCGAAACCTAAGACGATCTTCACCAAGATCGTTTCATTTCTTCGAAACCTAAGACGATCTTCACCAAGATCGTTTCATTTTCTGATCTTAATTCAATTCAATTTTTTAAATCAAATCAAATTCAAATGGCTTCTCGTGAAGCATTGGCATTGGGTTCAGACACAAGACCTCCAGTTCTCTACCGTGGTTCCTATGGACTATGGAAGAAAAGATTTATGGACTATGTGGAAAGTCAAACAAATGGTCATATGATGAAAGATTCCATCCTTAATGGACTTGCCGTTCATCGCCATCCCACTACTGATACAATAATTCTAACTCCTGATCTTTTGAATGCTGAACAAAAAGATCGAACAGCTGCAGATAACAGAGCTAGGTCATGCTTATACAAAGCTCTACCGGATGAAATCTATGGCTCTGTTGATTCTTATGATTCGGCCAAGGAGATATGGGATGAGGTGGCTAGACAGATGGAAGGAGCTGATGTGACTTCGACGATAAGATTGACCAATATTTTGACTGAGTTTGACAACTTCGCCAAATTGTCTAATGAATCTCTTGAAGTTGTCTACTACAGATTTTGCAATGTCATAAATGAACTGAGGAAGAACAATGTCAAGAAAACATAGATTGAGTTAAACATCAAATTCATCAAAGCTCTTGGTTCAGAATGGGAAGATTTTGGAACACAGATCAAGCAACATCAAAATCTGACCAAGTTCACCATTCATACTCTTTATGAATCTTTCAAACTAAATGAAAACCAAGTCCTAAACAAAGCTTCATCAAACAAAATGCCAGAAGTTGTATCTTTTGATCCTTTGGCATTGATAGTTGAGAAGAAGATTTCTGAAGCTCTTAAGAGGCAAATGGTAGTTGTTTCTTCATCTGATGAGGAGGGAGATGATCTGATGGCTACAAGAGATGGTGTTTCAGATGAACTATATCAAGCTCTTGCCGCGGTAACAAAGCATATCAAGAGGAAATTTTACAAAGCGAGGCCAACAAACAACAATCTCCGCACTTCTTTTACAAGTGCATTTCCCAAGAAGGAACACTATCATCCTAAGAGTAATGAGCTAGGTGAAGCTAATGGATCAAGGTATGGTGAAAAGAAAGAAGTCTATGAGAAACAAGTTGTTGAGAAGGGTAAGGCATCAGACAAAAAGTGCTACAATTGTGGTATTCCTGGACATTTTGCTGTTGATTGCAAACAACCTCGAAAGCGGAACTATGAGTATTACAAGCAGAAGATGCTGTTAGCCAAACAAGTCGAAGCAGGACATGCATTGCTAGCTGAAGATGACAAATGGCTGTTACTCACAGATGATGAAGATCAAGATCTCTCTGCTAATGTTTGCTATATGGCAAGGTTGGCCAAAAACAAAGTCTTTGAAAGAAAGCACTGATGATGAATACCCAGATGATGAGGTAAATCTCGACTCTACTTTTTTTTTGATTAAGGACAAAGAGTCATGTAGATTAGCTTTATCAGATTTAGCAACTCATATCAATTCTTTAGCCAACAAAAACAAAAAGTTGAAAAATAGCATTTCATTTTCTAAAAGTGAATTTTCAAACCTTCTTGAAGAACATTCAAAATTACTTTTTGAACATGATGCTATTAAACAAGATTTTCAAACTTACAAAGATAAGATGTTGGTTAAAGAATGTGAGTTGAATGTCTCTCTTGATTTTAAGTTATTACAAAAATGTCAAAATCTAGAAAAGACCATTCATGATCTTGAAAAGACCAATCAAGATCTTGAAATTCAAAAGTCCAATGAATGGCTTCGGGCAAATGCAAGACAAATGGATGTTGATATTCTCAATAAAAAGCTTCAAGAAGCTAAACCAAACAATGTTGAATTCGAAAGGAAGATTTCTGATTTAAATCATAATTGTTTTCTAAAAGGCATTGAGATTGAGAATCTTGAAAAACAAGTTGAGGAACTTAAAAAGTATATACTTTTCTATCAAGAAAAGTTATATAAAGTTGAACAAAATCCTCTCTTGAATTTCACTGCCTATTTCAACAAGTCAAAAATTGACAAAACAGAACTTCTTCCCGGGTTGGGATTTGAGAATATCACACCATTACAAAAAGCCAAAGAGGAAATTGAACCCTTGTATGATGAAAAATTCCTACGACTTGGTATGATACAACAATTTATTCGTCCATTGGATGACGAATTTGAGACTGATGAAGTTGAGAGAATACCAAAACAAGATTTTCAAGCTTACAAAGATAAGATGTTGGTTAAAGAATGTGAGTTGAATGTCTCTCTTGATTTTAAGTTATTACAAAAATGTCAAAATCTAGAAAAGACCATTCATGATCTTGAAAAGACCAATCAAGATCTTGAAATTCAAAAGTCCAATGAATGGCTTCGGGCAAATGCAAGACAAATGGATGTTGATATTCTCAATAAAAAGCTTCAAGAAGCTAAACCAAACAATGTTGAATTCGAAAGGAAGATTTCTGATTTAAATCATAATTGTTTTCTAAAAGGCATTGAGATTGAGAATCTTGAAAAACAAGTTGAGGAACTTAAAAAGTATATACTTTTCTATCAAGAAAAGTTATATAAAGTTGAACAAAATCCTCTCTTGAATTTCACTGCCTATTTCAACAAGTCAAAAATTGACAAAACAGAACTTCTTCCCGGGTTGGGATTTGAGAATATCACACCATTACAAAAAGCCAAAGAGGAAATTGAACCCTTGTATGATGAAAAATTCCTACGACTTGGTATGATACAACAATTTATTCGTCCATTGGATGACGAATTTGAGACTGATGAAGTTAGAGAATACCAAAACAAGAATTTTTGGTTAATTATGATGCAATAAATGATTCATACAAAACTAAGGAATCTTCAATTTTCAAATTGGAAGAAATTGAATCAAATTTTCAAAACCAAGAATCTGTCGGTACTCCACCTAAACCAACTAAAATGTACTTTCCAACCACATTTTTGGAAAAACAAATAGAAGGTTTACAACAAAAGGTGGAATCTCAACAAAAAGTAATTAATCACCTCAAGTCTCAAAGTCCGAATTCAGAGGATAAATGTATTGTTGTTGATACTAAGAAAGTTTGTGAGAATGTTTCTACTCAAACTAACCAAAGTGCTTTAGTAGACAATTCTACCCAAACTACTTGTGATTCATCTACCAATACCTCTACCCAGACCTTGACTGATTTTCTTCAGTGTACTTGTCAAAATACTGCTACATTTATAGCTGATGATTATGTGCAATCTGATTTATCTAATGAAGAACTTGCACATAGTTTAGTTTTGATATGGTACTTCTATAGGTTTTTCACATGCAACACTGTTGATGAGTTAGTTGTTCACCCTAAGCCTAGTGCTAGTATAGGTGTTGATACTTCTACTCAATTTTCTTGTGAAACCAAAGATGTGTCAGTTCAAGTTGACCTAATTTCTGAGACTACCCATATTGTGAAGTTGGACACCAAGATTCCTGATTGTTCAAAACTTTCAAATGAATCTGAAACTAATCAATCTCCATTGAAATTTTCTTTTTCCAAAGATTTCACAAAGAATGATTTTGATAAATTCATGGAGGGAGAATATGTTTTTAATTCAGAAACTGAGAAAAAGATTGAATCTACCAAAATCAAAGTGGAAACAAAAGTGGAATCTCAAAAACCATGGTCCAAAGCTCCAACTTCATATTACTCAAAGAAACGAGTTAAGACCAAACTAGTCAAGACTGAACCAAAGACCATTAAGTTAGAAACCTTTATTGCTACAGTGAAACATGTCAAAAAGGAACAAGCTGAAACCCCACTCAGGACAAAGTACACCAAAGATGTGTCAGTTCAAGTTGACCTAATTTCTGAGACTACCCATATTGTGAAGTTGGACACCAAGATTCCTGATTGTTCAAAACTTTCAAATGAATCTGAAACTAATCAATCTCCATTGAAATTTTCTTTTTCCAAAGATTTCACAAAGAATGATTTTGATAAATTCATGGAGGGAGAATATGTTTTTAATTCAGAAACTGAGAAAAAGATTGAATCTACCAAAATCAAAGTGGAAACAAAAGTGGAATCTCAAAAACCATGGTCCAAAGCTCCAACTTCATATTACTCAAAGAAACGAGTTAAGACCAAACTAGTCAAGACTGAACCAAAGACCATTAAGTTAGAAACCTTTATTGCTACCAGTGAAACATGTCAAAAAGGAACAAGCTGAAACCCCACTCAGGACAAAGTACACCAAAGATGTGTCAGTTCAAGTTGACCTAATTTCTGAGACTACCCATATTGTGAAGTTGGACACCAAGATTCCTGATTGTTCAAAACTTTCAAATGAATCTGAAACTAATCAATCTCCATTGAAATTTTCTTTTTCCAAAGATTTCACAAAGAATGATTTTGATAAATTCATGGAGGGAGAATATGTTTTTAATTCAGAAACTGAGAAAAAGATTGAATCTACCAAAATCAAAGTGGAAACAAAAGTGGAATCTCAAAAACCATGGTCCAAAGCTCCAACTTCATATTACTCAAAGAAACGAGTTAAGACCAAACTAGTCAAGACTGAACCAAAGACCATTAAGTTAGAAACCTTTATTGCTACCCCAGTGAAACATGTCAAAAAGGAACAAGCTGAAACCCCACTCAGGACAAAGTACACCAAAGTGAAACTTCCGAAAGACTATCCTAATGATTCTCAATCTAGCTCTCAATCTAGCTTTACTAATGTCTCAATCTAGCTCTCAATCTAGCTTTATACCTAAAGTGTCTAAGTCTAGCTCAGTTTCGCTAACTAAGGATACATCAAATGGTACAACTAGATATAGGGATAGATATGGATGGTTTTCTCATGATAAACCAAAGAAGCAAGAAGTTTCCTCACCTCCAAAAGATTCCAAAAAGATGAAAGTGTTTAAAACTCCTAGTTCTAATCTTCTTAGTTTCAATTCAACAGGTGGAAAGAGCATAACTAGTGGTGCTAAATGGGTCGCTAATACATTAGTACCTAGGATCACTAGTAATCAAAAAGGATGTTGAGAAAAAGAAGAAAAGAAAGAGGAGAAAGGCTGTTAATAGGAGGAAGGGTGTTCATGTTAATCAAAACAATTTTTCTTTGTCAAATATTGTTGAAAATGCCAAGGCAAGACCTTGTGAGCTTGTAAACAATCTTAATTCTCATACTTGTGTATCTGATGATGATGCTTGTAAACATGTTACTTTTAATTCTCATGTGAATGTTCGTACTTTTTATTCAAATGTGTTTGTTGATAATGTGCTTGTTAATGCTTATGTTGATTCGAAAACATGTTTGAATGCATATCCTAAGTTATATACCCTGCCTGTTTTAACTAACCATAAAGGACCCGTATTCAAGTGGGTACCTAAAAACAGTTAAATTTCTTTGATTGCAGGAAATAACCATCTGTGTTTGGATACTCGATTCCGGGTGTTCGAAGCACATGACTGGAAATAAATCTTTGCTCAAGAATTTTGTTGAAAGATTCATGGGAACAGTTCGTTTTGGAAACAACAATTTCGCTCCTATCTTAGGTTATGAAGACATTGAAAGAAATGGAATTATCATCAAGAAAGTTCACTATGTTGAAGGATTAAGTCACAACTTGTTCAGTGTTGGACAATTCTGTGATAACAATCTTCAAGTTCTGTTTTGAAAATCTCTTTGCAAAGTCCAAACTCTAGATGGAGTTGATATTCTTTGTGGTGACCGTGATGATAATCTTTTTACCGTCAATCTCGATGATAACCAACTAACCGATAATATTTGTCTCATTTCAAAGGCTACTTCAAAGAATTCTTGGTTATGGCATAGAAGGCTGTCGCATCTGAATTTTCAAACCATCAATATTTTGGTCAACAAGCATCTTGTTAAAGGCTTACCTGACTATAAGTATGAAAGTGAGCATGTTTGTCCTTCTTGTACTGTTGGGAAGATTAAGAGAGCTTCTCATAAACCGAAGAAATCTCCAAATTCTTTAGCACCTCTTCATTTGCTTCACATGGATCTTTGTGGGCCGATGAAAGTACAAAGCCGAAATGGGAAGAAATACATCTTGGTTATTGTTGATGATTATTCAAGATATACTTGGGTCAAGTTCCTTGCATCCAAAGATGAAACAACTCAGATGTTGATAGATTTCATCACTAATACTCAAGTAAATCTTCAACTTCCAGTTCGTTACATCCGTTCGGATAACGGAACTGAGTTCAAGAATGCTGTTTTTGATGAATTCTGCAAATCCAAAGGTATCACTCATCAATTCTCAGCAGTTCGCACCGCACAACAAAACGGTGTTGTTGAAAGGAGAAATCGATCGCTGGTGGAAGCAGCAAGGACAATGCTTGCTTATTCCAAATTGCCATACAATATGTGGGCTGAAGCTGTTGACACTGCATGTCACACTCAGAATCGGTCCATTATCAATCATCGTTTCGAAAAGACTCTTTATGAGGTTATTAACAAACGCAAACCCAACATCAACTACTTTCATATATTTGGGTGTGTTTGTTATACTTTGAATGATCGGGAGAATCTTGGAAAGTTCGAGAAGAAAGGTGATGAAGGATATTTTGTTGGTTATTTCAAAACATCAATTGCCTATCGAATCTATAATCGTCGAACCAACACAATTCAAGAAAAAATGAATGTTTGGTTTGATGAGATGTCAGGCATGATTTTTGAGCAAGAAGGTTTGCTGCCAACAAGTAATGATCCAAGTACTTCAAGTACTTCAACAAGGAATTCTACCTTAGCTTCTATATTCAAGAAATTTCCAACTCCAACAAGTGATGAATTAGATATTCTTTTCCGATTCATGATCAAGAACCTCAGGTCATCTTTGAACCAATTCAAAACAATGAACCTCTTCATAACAACGATCTAGTTCCTGACAACATTCATGAATCTTCATCAAGTTCTTCAGAGCAAGAATCCTCTTCTACTGATATTTCTCCACCATCCTCTCAGGATAATTCTTCTCAAGTGAATGTTCAAGAACAACCTTCTCGATTAACTCAGACAAAAAATCCATTAAACACTCCAAATGTGTATGTACCACTTGATTTTGATCATCCAGCTTATGAGGAAAGAGTTATACCAAGTTATGACTCCATCTCTCAACAAAACTCAAGTTTTAATGATGGTGATGTTGATCTTCAACAACAAGATCCTCTTCCTCATGCTCACAAGTGGACACGAATGCAGAAAGACCATCCTACTGATCAAATAATTGGAGATCCACAAGCAGGAGTAACTACTCGTACCTCAGTAAATGAGTGTCTTGTTGCACTTTCTCTTAGCAATATTGAACCCAAAACGGTATCTGAAGCTCTTCGTGATCCAGAGTGGGTTAAGGCAATGCAAGATGAACTCGCACAATTTGAAAGACTGAAGGTATGGAGATTAGTTCTAAATCCTAGAAAAGATGATCCAATCGGTACAAAGTGGATATTCAAAAACAAAAAGGATGAGAATGGAGTGGTAGTAAGGAATAAAGCTCGACTTGTTGCAAAGGGTTATTGCCAACAACCTGGTGTTGACTTCGACGAAACTTTTGCTCCAGTTGCAAGAATGGAGGCCATTCGAATATTCTTAGCTTATGCAGCATTCCGAAACTTTACTGTGTTTCAAATGGATGTGAAGACTGCTTTCTTGAATGGTGACCTCAAAGAAGAAGTTTACGTTGATCAACCAGAAGGTTTTGTTGATCCTCAAAGGCCAAACCATGTCTACAGGTTAGACAAGGCTCTCTACGGTCTTAAGCAAGCACCCCGAGCATGGTATGATTCTTTAACTACTTTCTTACTAAGAGGTGGCTTTACCAAAGGCACAATTGACCCTACCTTGTTCATTCGCAAACAAGGTAAGCACGTTCTACTTGTTCAAATATATGTTGATGACATTATTTTTTGGGTCGACCAGTCAAACATTTTGCCGAAACTTTTCATCTCTTATGGTTAATCATTTTGAAATGAGCATGATTGGGGAAATAAATTATTTTTTGGGTCTTCAAATCAAACAATTACCAACTGGTATTTTTATATCACAAGGTAAATACATAAATGATATGTTGAAAAAGTTTGACATGACTTCATGTTCTTCAATTTCTACTCTGATGGCTGCTCGAACAAACATAAATACTGATACAAATGGAAAACCGTTTGACCAAAAGAGATATCGAAGTATGATTGGTTTGTTGTTGTACCTAACAGCATCTCGCCCAGATATAATGTTTGCAACATGTATGTGTGCTAGATATCAAGCTGCTCCAACTGATTTACATTATCAAGCTGTGAAACGAATCTTTCGTTATCTGAAGGGTACACCCGATTTAGGTCTCTGGTATCCAAGGGATACTGGATTCAATCTAACTGCATATTCAGATGCAGATCATGCTGGTTGTAAACTTGATCGCAAGAGCACTTCCGGTACTTTACAATTTTTAGGCGATAAAATTGTGAGTTGGTCTTCCAAGAAACAGAATTGTGTGTCTTTATCAACGGCTGAAGCAGAATATGTGGCTGCGGCTAGTTGTTGTGCTCAAGTTTTATGGATGAAGACACAACTAACTGATTATGGTCTGAAATATGATCATATCCCTATCTATTGTGATTCTCAGAGTGCCATTGCCATTGCAGTCAACTCAGTAAACCACTCTCGCTCAAAGCATATTGATGTTAGATATCATTTTCTCAAAGATCATATTGAGAAAGGTGACATCGAGCTCTACTTTGTGGGTACTGACTTTCAACTTGCAGATTTGTTCACAAAACCACTGGATGAAAAGAGGTTTAACTTTCTTATCTCCAAGCTAGGTATGTTAAATCTTAAACCTTAACTCTTTTGAAGGAATTCTTGACACATTCCAGAAAACCAAAATACAAAATTGCATATTTTCAAAAATAAACAAAAAGATATATTTCAGTGGCTTGCATATACTATGTATGCAACCCGTTTTTAAATGATATATTTATTTGTAGAGTGTTTTTACATTCTAAGCTTTTGTTATTATACATACAAATTGATATAAGATAACAAGGAATCGAACGCCTTTGTGTACTTCCAAGTGTTCTTATATGAATATGTATGTGTGATAGCAATCAAGTTGTTCAAATAAAGTTTTCAAAACTCTCAATTGTTGATATGAGACGCAAAGGATCGAACGCCTTTGTGTACTTCCAAGTGTTCTTATATGAATATGTATGTGTGATAGCAATCAAGTTGTTCAAATAAAGTTTTCAAAACTCTCAATTGTTGATATGAGACGCAAAGGATCGAACGCCTTTGTGTACTTCCAAGTGTTCTTATATGAATATGTATGTGTGATAGCAATCAAGTTGTTCAAATAAAGTTTTCAAAACTCTCAATTGTTGATATGAGACGCAAAGGATCGAACGCCTTTGTGTACTCCCTTGTTGTCTCATCTTGAACAATTGCTTGGGTTAATTTTTTTGCTTAAATGTTTTAATTGCCTCCAACGTGTTGTTGTAAGATGCGACGGATTGAACGCCATTTGTGTACTCCCTAGCTGTCTTACTATCAACATTGTTGTTGAAGCAAAACTTTATGTTTTTCAAATAAAAATCTTGTTCACAATAGACTCTCAAATGTTTGATCTCACAAAACCAATTTTTGCTCCACCTTTTTATGAAAATTTTTGATCTATTCTTGTATAGATTAAGGAGGAGTTTGTGATTTCAACAACCTTCAAAACTTCAAATGTGTTTCAAATGTTTTTTCATGCACACATTTGATGTTTTTCCAATGATTTTCAATCAAATGGAGTTCGGTGATTAGTTTGCACATGAGTGATAAGTATTTCTCAAAATTTACTCCATGAATTTCATCATCGCCGATAAGTTCTAACCCCGGAGTATTCACTTCTTTCATTAGATAGTGAGGGTATTTTGAGTGATGTTGTTTTTGTGCAAATAGGATGGAGGGAGTAAAGTCAAAAAGTGAGAGGTTAAGGTGATATGATGTGAGAAAGGGCTAAAATAAACAAAAGCCCTCCCTAAATTCTCAAAAAGCCGGGTAAACACGTTTCTATCGGATTTCATTTGTTGATTTCTTGATATTGAAGAAGTATTCATGGACCCAGTGAAGCGATGCACATCTTTACCTAACCACTCAAGTGTTTCTTAACAAATACTTGTTTCATTTCTCACGGAGATTTTCACATTTCTATTGACTCTTCGTTCGGAAGATGTTGATATTGAAAAAGGGCGACATTCTACTCCAGTCCCCGACTTCATTTGATCACGCTGTGTCTAGAGCTATTTTGATTGATCATTAATTTGATCATCCTTTTTTTTAGGACACATTAGAGTCATGTCTTTGTGATATTATTACTTATCTTTGTGATATAGCCGGAACATTTGTAATGATATCTTAATTGATATTTCACGATGATCGAATGGAAATCCTACCAATGCTAACATCCTTTCCAACATTGAACGTAGGTCTCACATTTTCATTTTATGAATTTGTTGAGTTAACGAGAAGACTATGTGACCTCAGATGTTATTTCCCAAAAGTCTTTGAGGATAGTAAGACATGGTCATCGAACGCCTTTGTGACACTGACCATGAATTACATTCTTTAAAGCACTCTCGTGGTTGAAAAGCCGTAGATCGAACTATGTTAGAGAATTGTTTTGTGCATATCTCAATGATACATAGAAATCCGAAAAATGTTATACATTTCAATCGGTCATTTCATTAATCCTTTTGATTTTTGAACATGCTAACGGATCATTTTTATCCGGTTTCACTTCTCATCACACAAACACAAAAAACACCAACACCATGATATAACGTTAGTACCAACAACTTCGATCTTACATTTTAGTCACCCCTAGGATTTCTTGGGTTGGGCTAATGGTTTGGGTTGATGTTTTGATGGTTGACATTTCTTCATTTGCTCATGTTATTCCTTTTGACATTTAATCAATCAAATGTGTACATAATGACATTGGTTCCCAATTTTGTCATTATGAGGGGGAGAAAATATTATGATTGATTTACTGATTGATAAGGAAACAAGGAGAAAAGCTTGTGTTTGGTTGTTTCAATAGGTTTTAGGTTTTTCAAAGTTTGTGTATAGAGGGAGAAAATTCTTCATGATGTGTCAATAGTCTCTTGTATTCAGATTTTCACTAGATTTTAGTTGATTGAGATTTTGGCTTTAAAAAGGGGGAATCTGAATTAACTTCAAAGATAAGAATGAAACCGAAGATGAAAGATTTTCACTTAAGATGCTTCAAAAATCCAAAGACACTCCAAAATGTTTATACTCATGGATTGAGGGGGAGCATGATTACTTCATAAGAATTTCATCCAAACTTCATTCAAATGCTTACTCTCCAAAGTGTTCAAGTTGATGTGAAAAAGATCAAAGCTTCAAAAAGGTTGAAAGATTTGTCAGAAGATTCAAGTCAAAGAAATAAAGCTTCAAAAGAGTCTTCATCAAACACACTTCATGCAAGATCTTCAATTCATACAACTACATTTTATCAAGAAACTACAGTGCATACATCAAGGGGGAGTTACATATTCATGAAAATTTATTTCAAGAAGATGAAATTCACTCAAGAATCAAAGAATGAAGAATCGATAAGTTGAATTTCACTCAAAATTCGAAGATTGAAAAATCAAAACCAAGATTCATACCTTCCGCATTTCAAAAGACAACTCTGATTCATGATTCAACAATCCTTGAAGATTCAAAACACACGCATTCATTATTCTCTGTTCAAAAAGAACATTGAGAATCATCACATGATTTAATTTCAAGAAGTCCAAGACCAAGACTGAATCAAGTTTTCAAAGACAAAAGAGAAAGCTTTGAAGACTTGTTTCAACACTCCAATTGTCTTCACCACCGGGCTCATCAAATTCATTCCTACAAGACAATATAACACGTACTTCATTCATTACAATGTATCACTAAGGGGGAGAATGTTAGAAATCCAAAAATAGTGATAAATTGTAATCTAGATTAGAGGAATTTCTTGTTATTAAATCATAGATAAATGATCACTAAGGTTGAGGGGCTAATTGTGACAATTAGCATAATTGTGTAGTTAGACTATAAATAGCCCTCTCAAACCTTATAGATCATAACTTTTGTATAATCCTTTCATAACTTTAATACCTGATAACTTTAACACACAGTTTCATACAATTCTCTCTCAAAACACACACAAACACCAAGAACACACACTCACCAAATCCACCATTGATGACTTGAATTCGGTGTTATAAATCGTGTTATAACAATCTAAGTTTCCAAGGCATTTTTATAGATCAATAAATGCCTTAGGTTTTTCTTTTAGGTTTGTTAGATTTTAATCTATTATCTACCTTGTGGTTACAAACTGGTAACTTCATTTATACAAGGAAATGAAATTTATACAAGTTACAGAATGTAAAACAAAATACAAGTAGATAACTGAAAAGAAAGAACTTAATGAGATGACCCTTCGCCAGTTCTTCTTCTCTTGGTCACTGAAGAGATAGGTTGTGAGTCTTCAGGGTCAATATTCAGCTTTTTCCAGGTTTTCTTTATGTTGAATCTTGCCCCTTAAGAAGTTCACCCATGCTTTCTCAAACCTATTCTTTTGTGCCTTTGCATCCAACACATTCACCATTTCAACCCATTCACTGAACCCATACTGCATTGCACTAGGATTGTCAGTTTTAACCAGTGACCCTCTGGTATAACTAACTTTAACATGAAAGACTTTGGTGCCTGGCTTGATTGTTACATTGACACCATTGATGGTACCACTATGTCTTCTGGTTGACATGATCTGGGAGTAATAGCTTCTTGCTTCAGATTCATTTGTTATTTTTATACTCCCAGCACCAGCAGCCAGTACAGCGGACTTGATGTCTTCATTAGATACCTCGCCAGTTGGTTCAACAAATGTGCTAAGGTCAGCATCTCTGGTCAGTGGTCTTCTTGGTTGAGGGATTCTCCTTGGTGGATTCACTACCCTTTTTACAACCTTCTTAACATGTTCGATTCTTTTTAGAATCCCACTGGCCCTATTCTCCTTCGCCTTCTCCACTGATATGTTCAAACTTCTGGCATCGAATTCAGCTTCATCATCAGGATAGTGTCTGTCCAGTTCTACATCAAGCATTTCTTTCAACTGGTCAACTTATCCTGGAGATCATGCTTAACTCTGGCATACTCCTCCTTAGTGATTCCCAAAAGATTGGCATCACTCATATCAAGCAGTTTGATCTGTGCAAGATGTGCTCTGGCTTCAACTTGGTTGGCTTGTTTCATCTTCTTTCTTTCTTTAATTTGATTACCAAGTCTGGTCAGTTGTTTGCTTACACTATCAGAAACTGGAGGAAGTACATCAGCATTGCCAGTTTCTAACATAGGAATATCAGTGGCCAGCTGGGCAGATGCATCAACAGCTAAACCTTTTCCTTATCCAACACATTCCCCCTAACAGCTTGCTCACCAGCTTCAGTACTGGCAGCTACAACTATTTCCATACCAGCTTGTCTTCCAGATGAAGTTCTTTCAGGTGCAACTGGTGCAAGGACTGCACTTCTTTCCCCCTTGGCAGCATCTAGACCTGCCCTAATAACTTCCCATTCAGAAGGGTGAGATGGCAACCGGTCAAGAGGCTGCCATGTTTGCATGTCCTTGCACTCCTTAAAAATTTCACACATCATCCTGAAAGACCTTCACAAATGGTTGGTCTCCTTTGACTGGGTCAAAACATTTGCAGTAACCTGTTCTTGACCAGTTTTTAATTCATTTAAGATTTTGGAGTCTTCATCCAAACCAGATACAACCTTTTCCTTATCCAACACATTCCCCCTAACAGCTTGCTCACCAGCTTCAGTACTGGCAGCTACAACTATTTCCATACCAGCTTGTCTTCCAGATGAAGTTCTTTCAGGTGCAACTGGTGCAAGGACTGCACTTCTTTCCCCCTTGGCAGCATCTAGACCTGCCCTAATAACTTCCCATTCAGAAGGGTGAGATGGCAACCGGTCAAGAGGCTGCCATGTTTGCATGTCCTTGCACTCCTTGAAAAATCCACACATCATCCTGAAAGACCTTCACAAATGGTTGGTCTCCTTTGACTGGGTCAAAACATTTGCAGTAACCTGTTCTTGACCAGTTTTTAATTCATTTAAGATTTTGGAGTCTTCATCCAAACCAGATACAACCTTTTTCCTTCACTTCCTCATCCTTCTTCTTCAAACTTTCCACTTCAGTTATCAGTTTATCCAAAGACTGAGCATGAAGGGATACCTGGGTGTTCAAATTTTCAATGCTGCCTCTCAACTGGTTGATCTCACTGGTGAGTGGGGCCAGATCAACCTGAGGAGTGGCCAACTTGGTGATCTCAGACATCACCCTTTCAATCAGTTGTTGTTCTCTTGCACCCAGCGTATCCTCTATCTTCTGACCAACTGAAGTCATCAACTGCTCTCCAAGTTCAGTCATATTTAGGCCAGGTTTTTCAACTAATTCCTTTACCTGCCTCTCAACTGGTTGATCTCACTGGTGAGTGGGGCCAGATCAACCTGAGGAGTGGCCAACTTGGTGATCTCAGACATCACCCTTTCAATCAGTTGTTGTTCTCTTGCACCCAGCGTATCCTCTATCTTCTGACCAACTGAAGTCATCAACTGCTCTCCAAGTTCAGTCATATTTAGGCCAGGTTTTTCAACTAATTCCTTTACCTGCCTCTCAATTTCCTTCAAATCTACTTCAGATGTTTTTACAGTGTTGCCAAGCAGATTGGAGATTGACGTTGTGACCTTGGACTGAGTAAGGTCAAAGGCTTCCTTCAAAGATGTTGCTAGAGTGTTACAGCCAGTGACCAACTCATTTATCTTATTGAACACCAAGTCTTCATTTGATGAAAACTTGTTAATCCCCAGATCAACCACTTTAATGTTTGTCAAGTGATCCTTGTGGTATCTGGAGAAAGACTTGGTGTTTTTGTCAAGTGTCTTTTGAATCTCCTCCACCCTGGTAAGAAGGTTTTGGAGATCGGCTTGTAAAGAGACAACTTGACTGTCCAGTGACGAAGGAGAAGGTGTCACTGGACCAGCAACAGTTACTACTGGAGCAACTGGAGGAGGCAAACTTAGAGAAGTCTCCCCAGTTGTCAGTCCAGTAGTTGAAGAAATAATAGGAGTGGTGGTAGAAGAAAGGACTGGAAAATCAATGTGTTGTTCATGCTGAGAATGCTCAGGTGTGAACAACGGCGGCGGTGGGGGTGGCATTTCTCGAGCAAGTGAGAATTGCCCAGTTGGTGAATAGTTATAAGATGGGAATGGTATATCAGTAGGCACATTTTGTTGGATGGTGAAAGTGAAATTGATGCATCTGAAAGCGAGACTGGAGATGAAGGGTTTTGATCTGGTACAGCAGAATCAAAAATCTCCAAGTCTGTTTCAGTACCTTCAGAATCCGAAGATTCTATAAGGATTTTCTCGTCATTAACATTCATGTCCAGATCCATGAATGTAACTGAGGGCTGACCAGAAGGGTCAGTCTCCAGATGACCTTCCCCAGTTTCCTGGAGGTGGGGGGGGGGGGGGGGGGGGGGGGGGGGGGGGGGGGGGGGGGGGGGGGGGGGGGGGGGGGGGGGGGGGGGGGGGGGGGGGGGGGGGGGGGGGGGGGGGGGGGGGGGGGGGGGGGGGGGGGGGGGGGGGGGGGGGGGGGGGGGGGGGGGGGGGGGGGGGGGGGGGGGGGGGGGGGGGGGGGGGGGGGGGGGGGGGGGGGGGGGGGGGGGGGGGGGGGGGGGGGGGGGGGGGGGGGGGGGGGGGGGGGGGGGGGGGGGGGGGGGGGGGGGGGGGGGGGGGGGGGGGGGGGGGGGGGGGGGGGGGGGGGGGGGGGGGGGGGGGGGGGGGGGGGGGGGGGGGGGGGGGGGGGGGGGGGGGGGGGGGGGGGGGGGGGGGGGGGGGGGGGGGGGGGGGGGGGGGGGGGGGGGGGGGGGGGGGGGGGGGGGGGGGGGGGGGGGGGGGGGGGGGGGGGGGGGGGGGGGGGGGGGGGGGGGGGGGGGGGGGGGGGGGGGGGGGGGGGGGGGGGGGGGGGGGGGGGGGGGGGGGGGGGGGGGGGGGGGGGGGGGGGGGGGGGGGGGGGGGGGGGGGGGGGGGGGGGGGGGGGGGGGGGGGGGGGGGGGGGGGGGGGGGGGGGGGGGGGGGGGGGGGGGGGGGGGGGGGGGGGGGGGGGGGGGGGGGGGGGGGGGGGGGGGGGGGGGGGGGGGGGGGGGGGGGGGGGGGGGGGGGGGGGGGGGGGGGGGGGGGGGGGGGGGGGGGGGGGGGGGGGGGGGGGGGGGGGGGGGGGGGGGGGGGGGGGGGGGGGGGGGGGGGGGGGGGGGGGGGGGGGGGGGGGGGGGGGGGGGGGGGGGGGGGGGGGGGGGGGGGGGGGGGGGGGGGGGGGGGGGGGGGGGGGGGGGGGGGGGGGGGGGGGGGGGGGGGGGGGGGGGGGGGGGGGGGGGGGGGGGGGGGGGGGGGGGGGGGGGGGGGGGGGGGGGGGGGGGGGGGGGGGGGGGGGGGGGGGGGGGGGGGGGGGGGGGGGGGGGGGGGGGGGGGGGGGGGGGGGGGGGGGGGGGGGGGGGGGGGGGGGGGGGGGGGGGGGGGGGGGGGGGGGGGGGGGGGGGGGGGGGGGGGGGGGGGGGGGGGGGGGGGGGGGGGGGGGGGGGGGGGGGGGGGGGGGGGGGGGGGGGGGGGGGGGGGGGGGGGGGGGGGGGGGGGGGGGGGGGGGGGGGGGGGGGGGGGGGGGGGGGGGGGGGGGGGGGGGGGGGGGGGGGGGGGGGGGGGGGGGGGGGGGGGGGGGGGGGGGGGGGGGGGGGGGGGGGGGGGGGGGGGGGGGGGGGGGGGGGGGGGGGGGGGGGGGGGGGGGGGGGGGGGGGGGGGGGGGGGGGGGGGGGGGGGGGGGGGGGGGGGGGGGGGGGGGGGGGGGGGGGGGGGGGGGGGGGGGGGGGGGGGGGGGGGGGGGGGGGGGGGGGGGGGGGGGGGGGGGGGGGGGGGGGGGGGGGGGGGGGGGGGGGGGGGGGGGGGGGGGGGGGGGGGGGGGGGGGGGGGGGGGGGGGGGGGGGGGGGGGGGGGGGGGGGGGGGGGGGGGGGGGGGGGGGGGGGGGGGGGGGGGGGGGGGGGGGGGGGGGGGGGGGGGGGGGGGGGGGGGGGGGGGGGGGGGGGGGGGGGGGGGGTACGTAGTTGAGGTGTAAGGCATCCCTCAATACGTCAGCGGACAAGGTACACTGGATTGTTCCACCTTTTAATGTGAAAGTGATGGAGGAACAATCTGAAGAAAGAGTGGCAGTGTACCAAAACTCACACAAGTAGTCGTGAAACATCTTGCGTGGGTTTAGAGAGAATGAGGGTCCTATTGGAGAATCCTTCAAAAAAATTTGGATTCTACCAATAAGGGTATTGGACCCTTGAGATCCTTAAGCTTGCCATCGGATTATTGGGATTGAGTTTGATGACCGAAGCATTACTAGGAGCACCAGATGCCGGTTTGACATCTCGTGAAGGAGCATATGGAACAGTCAAGAGATTTACATCTCTTGAACGGGATGATCTAGGAGCCATTGGAAAATGAAATTGAAATTTAGGAATTAGGGTTCTTGATTTATGAAGCAGAGAGAGAAATGAAGCAATTTTGATGATTGGGAAGTAAATGAAAGAATGTAGAAGGAAGTAAATGAGTTCGGAGTAAATAAGGGTATTTATAAGGGATTCAAGATCCCAATGAAATACCAAAAATTATATTTTATTTAACAAAATCCATTTTGTAGATATTTCAACAAAGTAAGTTTGAATTTTGAAGTAAAATCATAATTTGCCATGTCAACATTAAATGCTACCATGTCAGCATTAAATGCTACCATGTCAGCATTAAATGCTACGACGGCTTATCTACTCACTTTTTGCACATTAAATGCTACCATACATTAAATGCTACCATGTCAACATTAAATGCTACCATGTCAGCATTAAATGCTACCACGTCAGCTTAAATCTACCATGTCACAAAATGGTTGAATTTTGAAATAAAATCATAATTTGCCATGTCAGCATTAAATGCTACCATGTCAGCATTAAATGCTACGACGGCTTATCTTACCCACGCGCCCACTCACTTTTTATATTCCCAATACAAACAGTTGTCAAGTACTAAAATAGCTTTAAACACGTCAGATCACGATACCAAGTGGTTTAAAACACTCGAGTACCATCACGTGTCACAAATATTGACCAAGTATTTCTAACGTTATAAAAATAAGACAAGACTGAATCTGGTCACTGGAGGATCAGTTCAGTACCAGTTTCCAACTGAAGAGTTCTCCAGTTGCCATTTTCAAACAAAAACGAATTTTAGTCAGAAAATTATTTTTGAGTCTTTCCCCCTAAAATGATGATCCAGAAATCAATTAGTGTCAGGATAGTATCACAAAGGCGTTCGATAGCCTGACGAGCAAAGATTATCTGGACCTCCTCAACTGGAGAACTTCATCAGTGTCACTGACGCGTTCAATAACAAAGAAATCTCCAGTTTCAAGGATTTAACATTCCAGTTCGCTGATAAGATGTTTAAAGGTTTTCTCATCGAGAGGTTTTGTAAAAACATCAGCTAACTGCTTGTCAATGGGGATGAAATGTAATTCAATGTCTCCTTTCATAACATGATCACGAATAAAATGATACCTGATGTCAATATGCTTTGTTTTGGAGTGCATCACTAGGTTGTGAGATATAGCAATTGCACTGGTGTTGTCACAAAAGATTGGGGTCCTTTTATACTTTTGACCATAATCTAGTAACTGGTTCTTGATCCAGAGAATCTGGGCACAGCAACTGGCCGCAGAAATGTACTCTGCCTCAGCAGTGGACATAGAGACTGAAGTCTGCTTCTTGCTGGTCCAACTTACCAGTTTTCCTCCAAGGAAATAACAACCACCAGTTGTTGATTTTCTATCTATCTTACAACTTGCATGATCAGAATCTGAATAACCCATTAGATCTAATCCTGAGCCTTTGGGGTACCAAAGACCAAGATTAGGACACCCTTTCAGGTATCTAAAGATACGCCTTACAGCGTGCAAATGTGATTCTTTAGGGTTAGCCTGAAACCTGGCACATAAACATGTTGCAAACATTATATCTGGTCGACTGGCAGTTGAATACATCAGTGAACCAACCATACCGCGATAGTCAGTTATGTTCACTGGTTTGCCAGTTGGGTCAGAGTCCAAATTTAATGGTGGTGCAATAGGTGTGTTTTTCGATGGGATTGAATCATATTTGTATTTTTTTAACAAATCTCTGACATATTTTCCTTGTTTTATGAAAATTCCATTTTCAGTTTGCTTAATCTGAAGACCTAAGAAAAATGTTAATTCACCCATTAAACTCATCTCATACTCAGATAACATGATTTTAGAAAACTTTTTACACATTGCATAATCAGTTGAACCAAATATAATGTCATCAACATAAATTTGTACCAATAAGATATTATCTTTTTCTTTCAAGATAAATAAGGTATTATCTATTGCACCTCTTTAAAAGTCATTTTTAAGAAGATGTTTAGTTAGAGTATCATACCAGGCTCTTGGGGCTTGTCTTAGACCATACAATGCTTTGTTCAGTCTATAAACCCAGTGAGGATGCTTCTCATCGATGAAACCTGGAGTCTGCTTAACATATACTTCTTCTTCCAATGTTCCATTAAGGAACGCACTTTTGACATCCATCTGGAAGACCTTGAACTGCAGATGGGCTGCATAAGTCAGAAATATTTTGATGGCTTCAAGTCTTGCAACTGGAGCAAAAGTTTCATCAAAGTCAACGCCTTCTGCTTGACAATAACCCTGGGCAGCTAATCTGGCCTTGTTTCTTACAACATGGCCATCTTCATCCATCTTGTTTTGGTAGACCCATCTGGTACCAATGGGTTCTTTCTTTAACCCTGGTGGACAAGGAACAAGCTCCCAAACATTGTTCCTTTCAAACTGGACGAGCTCTTCTTGCATAGCTTCCACCCAGCTTGGGTCTGCCATAGCCTCGTCAATCTTCTTCGGTTCAATTAGAGATAAGAAGGTGACGTTTAAGCATTGCTCACTGGTGGCTCTTCTAGTCTGAACCCCACTATTTGGATCTCCCATAATCTGTTCAATTGGATGTGCTCGAGTCCATCTAGTGTATTGACTAGGCTGGTGTAAAACAATATCAATGCAAGTCACCTGGCGATCTTCTTCAGTTGCAGTAGCTTCTGGAGGAGGATCGGTCCAAACTACTTCTACATCTTCATCAGAGTCAATGAGGTCACGATTTGCATCATGAAATTCTTCATTCAAAGGCATTTCTTGAAGAACTGGAGAAGTTGGAGTTTGAACTGGTGCTGATATTGGAGTGGCACGTACATCAGATCCAATCACCAATTCTTGTGGTAAGTTGAAATTGATGAAGGGATAGAATGATGTGTCACAGGTGTTGTTCTTCTTCTTAACTGGTTCCAATTTGTTGTAACTGGAAACATCTTTTGGTGAAACAACTGACCGATGAACTTGGTCAGTTTCACCAAAATTGATTGGAACGACTGGAGTAATATCAAGGCTTGGTCTCTTGTTGATTGCTTCAGTTGATTTGTCGAATGTGACATGAATTGTCTCATGAATCTTTTGGAGTCTATAATTATAAACTCTAAAGGCCTTTCGAATATCTGAATAACCTAAAAATACCCCTTCATCAGCTTTTGCATCAAACTTTCCAAGCTGACTGGAATCGTTTAAAATATAAACTGGACAACCAAATATATGAAAGTATCCAATATTTGGTTTACGATTCCTGAGTACTTCATAGGCAGTCTTCTTATTTCTCTTGATGTAGACTGACCGGTTTTGGGTGTGACAAGCAGTTGCAACTGCTTCTGCCCAAAAACTGGTGGGAAGACTTGATTCAGATAGCATACTTCTGGCTGCTTCTATCAGTGTGCGATTCTTTCTTTCCACAACTCCATTCTGCTCTGGAGAGTGTGCTGATGAGAAGTTTTGAGAGATGCCAGTGTTATTGCAAAATGTTTCAAGTACCTTATTTCGAAATTCAGTACCATTATCACTTCGCAACTGACAGACTTTTCGAGTATACTTGAGTTCAATTCTCTTGATAAGAGAGATGATTTCAGCAGGTGCATCACTTTTGGATCTGAGGAATACCACCCAGCAGTATCTGGTGAATTCATCAACCACAACTAGAGTGTACTTCTTTCCAGCTCTAGTTTGAACATTCACTGGACCAAAGAGATCCATATGTAGCAAGTGAAGAGGTTCAGTGATGCTAAAGTTTTGCCTAGTTTTGAAACTGGCTCTTTTCTGCTTGCCAATCTCACACCTTGGACATTGCTTTTCTTTATTGAAAGAAATTTGAGGTATCCCATCAACCAGTTGTTTGCGAGACAACTTGTTAATATTTTTAAAATTAAGATGGGATAATCTTTTATGCCATAGCCAGTTGGTGTCCTCATCAGCCTTGGTATAGAAACATTGCTCTTTTGGAGCTGGTTCCATATCCATGATATACACATTACCTTTTCTTGGTGCAACCATCACCACTTTTCAATCCTTGTTAAATATGGTGCCTTGAGCAATATCGAACAAAACTCTGAAGCCATCATCACAAAGTTGGCTGACACTGATCAGGTTGTATTTCAAACCATTCACAAATGCAACTCTTTTGAATTCGACTTGTCCATTATTGAGCACGCCATATCCTTCAGTCTTTCCAGATTGATCATTACCAAACGTCACTGTCGGTCCATCTTGGACAGTGAACTCTTCAAGCAGGGGCTTACATCCGGTCATAGTCCGGCCAGCAGCGCTGTCCAGATACCAGATATTCTTCTTTCGATCGCCCTGCAAATACACAAAAATCATTAGTTATTTTTGTGAACCCATCTTTTCTTGATGGGTTCACTGGACTTCTCTACAGAAGTCACAATAGATTGTTGTGGTGTTGAACCGGAGGCTGCATCTGGAGCTTTTTCACCAGCTCCAGGTGCAGGAGTAAAAACGATTGGTACTTGATACTTACTCCCCTTATTTTTACCAGATTTTGTTCCAGATGTTTTACCAGATGCTTTTACCCATGACTTGATAATCTTTTGTTCTTTTTCAAGATCAGAAAATAGTTTTTGATTATCAAGTTCCAAAGCCTCAATCTTTAAAACTGACTCCTTGAGAGCCAACTGGACACTTTGTAAATCATTAAGTTGTGGCTTAACGTTGTTCAGTTCAATTAAGATAGTGTCAAGATATCTTTCACTATCAGCTCTTACAGTTTCCACAAAAGCTAAATCACCACTTAATGATTCAGCCAGGTCCAGTTTCAGTTTAGGGTCAACTTGGTTGTCATAATCACATACCTTTTTCAAGATGATATCCACCCATCTTCCAGTGATGACATCTTCTTTTGCCACGTGCTGCTGCTGTTGATCTTCCAAGGCCATGAAACATATGTCCCTTTCCTCTTCTTCATCAGCTGATGAGTCATCAGAGTACTCCCATTTTCCCTCAGTTTGTGCCATTAAGCACTGATCCTTTTCCTTTTCCATGGACAGGAGGGCAATCTGGGCCTTAAGCTTCTTGTATTTAGCTTTGTAGTTATCATCAGGCCGATTGAAATTAGGGACAGGGGGGCCAGTTTGGTTGTTCAACTGACTAGATCTACATTCCTTCATAAAGTGACCTTTCTTACCACACTTATAGCAGGTAAGATTGGTTTTATCCAGAGAGCTGAAACTGGAAGCATTGTTTGGGCCATTAAATCTTTTAGATTTATGCTTAAACCTGTTAAAGGTTTTAACAATCATGGCGACCAGATCATCATCGTCAGTTTCATCACAACCATCACTGATTTCAGTGGTCAGGCCAGAGTTCAAGAAACTGTTTAACATCTCCTTCATTGAGTGTGCCTGGACACTCTCTGCAGACATTAAGGCAGCACAAGGTCGCTCAGGTACACTAGCAACCTTGGAACTCTGGGCATGGTTCATGGCATCTTGCTCAGCCACCAGTCTTGCAGCATTATTATCTTCAGTGAATCTGAAGGCTCCATAGAGCGATGCAAGAGTATGGCTGTGCAAGGTTTTATCTTGTCTCAAGACAAGAACCATGTTTTCCCATTTGGAAGGAAGAATATCACAAAACTTCTCAAGAAGAATATCCTTATCCTTCTCTACACCCAAGCCTTCTCAGCTGATTAAGTCATCAGAGTACTCCCATTTTCCCTCAGTTTGTGCCATTAAGCACTGATCCTTTTCCTTTTCCATGGACAGGAGGGCAATCTGGGCCTTAAGCTTCTTGTATTTAGCTTTGTAGTTATCATCAGGCCGATTGAAATTAGGGACAGGGGGGCCAGTTTGGTTGTTCAACTGACTAGATCTACATTCCTTCATAAAGTGACCTTTCTTACCACACTTATAGCAGGTAAGATTGGTTTTATCCAGAGAGCTGAACTGGAAGCATTGTTTGGGCCATTAAATCTTTTAGATTTATGCTTAAACCTGTTAAAGGTTTTAACAATCATGGCGACCAGATCATCATCGTCAGTTTCATCACAACCATCACTGATTTCAGTGGTCAGGCCAGAGTTCAAGAAACTGTTTAACATCTCCTTCATTGAGTGTGCCTGGACACTCTCTGCAGACATTAAGGCAGCACAAGGTCGCTCAGGTACACTAGCAACCTTGGAACTCTGGGCATGGTTCATGGCATCTTGCTCAGCCACCAGTCTTGCAGCATTATTATCTTCAGTGAATCTGAAGGCTCCATAGAGCGATGCAAGAGTATGGCTGTGCAAGGTTTTATCTTGTCTCAAGACAAGAACCATGTTTTCCCATTTGGAAGGAAGAATATCACAAAACTTCTCAAGAAGAATATCCTTATCCTTCTCTACACCCAAGCCTCTCAGCTGATTAATGAGGCTAGAAAATCTGGTGTATGTACCAGTTAGACTTTCATTGGGTAAGGCAAAGAAGGATTCATACTTCTTGTTCAAGGCAACTTTCCTGGTGACAATAGTGTCATCACCTCCTTCAAAATGAATAACTAATTCATCCCACATTGCCTTTGCACTGGGGAACAACACAAGTGTTGGAATTAGATCTTCAGGGACAGCTCCAAGGATCATGTTCTTGAGTCTGGTGTCCAGATCAACAAGTCTACGATCCTCATCAGACCAATGGTCTTCGAGCTTTTCTCTTGAACCACTTCTTCCAGTTGGATCTAGAAGAGGACTGACCCCAAGAGACATGGGTATATATGGTCCATCCTTAAGAATTTTCAACATATACCTCTCTATCCCACCGAAATGCAAAAGCATTCTGGCCTTCCATGTACCAAAAGAATCACTGTTTCCATCAAATTTGGGAACAGGAGTGTTAGAATAATGTACATGGACGTGGTTTGGGGTAGTAGGAGGAGGAGGGTTAGAATTAACATTTTGAAAAAGTTGTGCATTATTATTCAAGGGGTTTTCACCTGAACCAGAACCATCTCCACCTTCAGTAGTGTTTATCTTAAGCAGATCTAGGCAAGTTTATTAGCCTTCTGCTCTGATACCACTTGTAAGTCCCAACTCAATAGATGGTACTACTGAAGACACCTCTATGTCGATGGTGGAGTTACTTTGCAATATATGCACTGAACTGGAGACGACCAGTTGCAGTGTGTATATACCAAGTTCTAGATAGATTACTTATTAAGTGACAATAAGTAAAGAACAATGCAATAATACAAATAACTTGTAAGATAAATTGGTGAGACAATATGTAATTTTCAAGTGTAATTTATTTATTGATGTTAAATAAATTACAAGGTTGTTGCGGAACCAAGATAATACAAGAATGTAAATATCCTAACAACCTATGAACTACAATTGATCTACACTCGGAATTTCTCTAAACAATCGAAACACTTAAAGTTGTGAAATGTTCCTTTTAGCGATTGAGAGAATATTGCACAAGTTCACCAAGAATATTGCAGGTATGCAAAGTGTGAAGTATTCAACTTAAATTCTTGGTTGTGCAATGACTTGTATTTATAGGCAAAGTTAACATTGGGATGTTAACTTTGGCCGTACAAAAGTGGTTGAGAGCATTTAAGGAATAGCATTTAATTCCTTAAAATGCAGTGTAAAGTTGCAGCATAAAGCAACTTTATTCAACCAGCTTTATGTACCTTTTAGTAATTAAATAATAAGATAAGTCTTATTATCCGGGTAAAAGGACATAAAGTACAAAAGTCAATTCCTCGTAATCAGTGTAAAGCTTTGTAAGAGCTTTCCACTGATGGTCTCCAGTTTGTAACTGACTAGAATGTCAACTGGGCTTCGCTGCCATTGTCATTCTCTATCTTCCATTTGTTGTCTTCGACTTCAACTGGAATGATTCTTCAACTGGTCAGTTCTCAACTGGAGGAAGTCTTCAGTTGCGTTGACTGTACGATGCAACTGGACTTCAATATATTTCTGGACAAATCTTCTGGGTCTCCAGTTCACTGGACAGTTTCACTGGGTCTCCAGGTGCAACTGGAGACTGGCCAGTTTACCAGTAAACTGGTCCTAACAATAGTAACAACTAACAACTGGCCAGGTATTCTCAAACAAAACAAACACAACCACACAGCCATTTAACAAAATTTGAGAAATATGAAGAATTATCGGTTTGTAAAATCTTCACTAATACCGGTTTTCGTGAAGAAATTTGGGCAGAGTTTTGCTTAGAAAATGAAGAAATAAGAAGTAATACCGGTTTTGGGGTAAACCAGGTATTTTTACAACCAAATCACACTACCACAAAGCCATTTAATAAAATTTAGGAAAATATGAAGAATTATCGGTTTTGGATAAAATCTTCACTAATACCGGTTTTCGTGAAGAAAGACGAGCAGAATTTAGAGTTGAAATTGGATGAATAAGAGCACTAATATCGGTTATGGTGTAAACCAGATATTTTAGGATATAATTTCGAAACAAAAGTTTTCAACTTTAGTGAAAACCGGTAGGAAAACCGGTACGAATACCGGTAAATGTGTAACACCCCAAGCTAGGCTCGAAATGTACCGAAAAGCATGACACAAGATGGAATTATCGTAGAACGAGACTATATGAAAATAAGAGGATTCCGGGAACCCAACAATTAAGTTACAATGTCACAAAAGCATAAGGAGCATTCAACCATCAAAGTTTACACAATAACAATTCAAAAGATGGCTCATGATCCTAAGCAAATCCCATCAACGGGTAATGAATCACGGATCCATGGTCAAGTCCAACATCTAGCAAACACATCAAGCTCTTGGGTTCTCTTGGTTACCTGAAAAGTGCACTAAACAACGTCAACACTAGGTTGGTGAGTTCGTAGGAAAGAATGAACAAGAACACGTTTCAATGTCAACCAATACATAATTAGCATTAACATGATCTAATAATTGCACACTTGTACCCAATGTGCTCAAATGCACGTAAATGTACTCATTGTACTCAATTGCACGTAAATGTACTCATTGTACTCAATTGCACGTAAATGTACTCATTGTACTCAATTGCACGTAAATGTACTCATTGTACTCAATTGCACGTAAATGTACTCATTGTACTCAATTGCACGTAAATGTACTCATTGTACTCAATTGCACGTAAATGTACTCATTGTACTCAATTGCACGTAAATGTACTCATTGTACTCAATTGCACGTAAATGTACTCATTGTACTCAATTGCACGTAAATGTACTCATTGTACTCAATTGCACGTAAATGTACTCATTGTACTCAATTGCACGTAAATGTACTCATTGTACTCAATTGCACGTAAATGTACTCATTGTACTCAATTGCACGTAAATGTACTCATTGTACTCAATTGCACGTAAATGTACTCATTGTACTCAATTGCACGTAAATGTACTCATTGTACTCAATTGCACGTAAATGTACTCATTGTACTCAATTGCACGTAAATGTACTCATTGTACTCAATTGCACGTAAATGTACTCATTGTACTCAATTGCACGTAAATGTACTCATTGTACTCAATTGCACGTAAATGTACTCATTGTACTCAATTGCACGTAAATGTACTCATTGTACTCAATTGCACGTAAATGTACTCATTGTACTCAATTGCACGTAAATGTACTCATTGTACTCAATTGCACGTAAATGTACTCATTGTACTCAATTGCACGTAAATGTACTCATTGTACTCAATTGCACGTAAATGTACTCATTGTACTCAATTGCACGTAAATGTACTCATTGTACTCAATTGCACGTAAATGTACTCATTGTACTCAATTGCACGTAAATGTACTCATTGTACTCAATTGCACGTAAATGTACTCATTGTACTCAATTGCACGTAAATGTACTCATTGTACTCAATTGCACGTAAATGTACTCATTGTACTCAATTGCACGTAAATGTACTCATTGTACTCAATTGCACGTAAATGTACTCATTGTACTCAATTGCACGTAAATGTACTCATTGTACTCAATTGCACGTAAATGTACTCATTGTACTCAATTGCACGTAAATGTACTCATTGTACTCAATTGCACGTAAATGTACTCATTGTACTCAATTGCACGTAAATGTACTCATTGTACTCAATTGCACGTAAATGTACTCATTGTACTCAATTGCACGTAAATGTACTCATTGTACTCAATTGCACGTAAATGTACTCATTGTACTCAATTGCACGTAAATGTACTCATTGTACTCAATTGCACGTAAATGTACTCATTGTACTCAATTGCACGTAAATGTACTCATTGTACTCAATTGCACGTAAATGTACTCATTGTACTCAATTGCACGTAAATGTACTCATTGTACTCAATTGCACGTAAATGTACTCATTGTACTCAATTGCACGTAAATGTACTCATTGTACTCAATTGCACGTAAATGTACTCATTGTACTCAATTGCACGTAAATGTACTCATTGTACTCAATTGCACGTAAATGTACTCATTGTACTCAATTGCACGTAAATGTACTCATTGTACTCAATTGCACGTAAATGTACTCATTGTACTCAATTGCACGTAAATGTACTCATTGTACTCAATTGCACGTAAATGTACTCATTGTACTCAATTGCACGTAAATGTACTCATTGTACTCAATTGCACGTAAATGTACTCATTGTACTCAATTGCACGTAAATGTACTCATTGTACTCAATTGCACGTAAATGTACTCATTGTACTCAATTGCACGTAAATGTACTCATTGTACTCAATTGCACGTAAATGTACTCATTGTACTCAATTGCACGTAAATGTACTCATTGTACTCAATTGCACGTAAATGTACTCATTGTACTCAATTGCACGTAAATGTACTCATTGTACTCAATTGCACGTAAATGTACTCATTGTACTCAATTGCACGTAAATGTACTCATTGTACTCAATTGCACGTAAATGTACTCATTGTACTCAATTGCACGTAAATGTACTCATTGTACTCAATTGCACGTAAATGTACTCATTGTACTCAATTGCACGTAAATGTACTCATTGTACTCAATTGCACGTAAATGTACTCATTGTACTCAATTGCACGTAAATGTACTCATTGTACTCAATTGCACGTAAATGTACTCATTGTACTCAATTGCACGTAAATGTACTCATTGTACTCAATTGCACGTAAATGTACTCATTGTACTCAATTGCACGTAAATGTACTCATTGTACTCAATTGCACGTAAATGTACTCATTGTACTCAATTGCACGTAAATGTACTCATTGTACTCAATTGCACGTAAATGTACTCATTGTACTCAATTGCACGTAAATGTACTCATTGTACTCAATTGCACGTAAATGTACTCATTGTACTCAATTGCACGTAAATGTACTCATTGTACTCAATTGCACGTAAATGTACTCATTGTACTCAATTGCACGTAAATGTACTCATTGTACTCAATTGCACGTAAATGTACTCATTGTACTCAATTGCACGTAAATGTACTCATTGTACTCAATTGCACGTAAATGTACTCATTGTACTCAATTGCACGTAAATGTACTCATTGTACTCAATTGCACGTAAATGTACTCATTGTACTCAATTGCACGTAAATGTACTCATTGTACTCAATTGCACGTAAATGTACTCATTGTACTCAATTGCACGTAAATGTACTCATTGTACTCAATTGCACGTAAATGTACTCATTGTACTCAATTGCACGTAAATGTACTCATTGTACTCAATTGCACGTAAATGTACTCATTGTACTCAATTGCACGTAAATGTACTCATTGTACTCAATTGCACGTAAATGTACTCATTGTACTCAATTGCACGTAAATGTACTCATTGTACTCAATTGCACGTAAATGTACTCATTGTACTCAATTGCACGTAAATGTACTCATTGTACTCAATTGCACGTAAATGTACTCATTGTACTCAATTGCACGTAAATGTACTCATTGTACTCAATTGCACGTAAATGTACTCATTGTACTCAATTGCACGTAAATGTACTCATTGTACTCAATTGCACGTAAATGTACTCATTGTACTCAATTGCACGTAAATGTACTCATTGTACTCAATTGCACGTAAATGTACTCATTGTACTCAATTGCACGTAAATGTACTCATTGTACTCAATTGCACGTAAATGTACTCATTGTACTCAATTGCACGTAAATGTACTCATTGTACTCAATTGCACTTAAATGAACCTTAAATTGCACTTGAACATATATTGATTAATCAAAAACTTAGGAAACGTACCCATAGTCAAAAGTCGAAATGCACGGTTGTTACAAAATGCCTTGAATGAAAGCCGGTATTACAACTGAAATTCGAAGAACACGAAAACCGGTACGAAAACCGGTAAATAGAACAGAAACCTAAAAATTCAATTTTAAGCCATTTTGTTTGGAATTAGGATTTGAAACTTTTCAAGGATGATTATAGGAAGGTAATGAGTGGATTAATGATAGAAAGGATGAAACTTTAACATGTTTAGTGGGTAAAGTAAGGAACTTTCGGTAAAACGGTAAAAACACAATTTAGCACAAAAATGAACAAAATCAAGCCATGATATGGATATGGATCTTTCACCAAGGTGATTTTGCTCTGATACCAATTGATATAAAGCTAAATTATGTAAAAGGTTATATGTGTGTGAGAGAGAATATGGGAAATGAAAATTATATTATGAAGGCTAACCATACAAAGGTTGTGATGGAGGAGTTTATATAGGGAAACATATTACACTAAACCCCCTCCTTAATTACATACAAGTCCTTCCCTAATTACAATCTAACCCTTCCATACTTAATTAAGGACAAAACAATTACATAATGACAAAACAAGCACTAACTATTTATTTAAGCTAACAATCTCCCCCTTTAGTGCTGTTTTTTTTCATTTAAAAGGCATTTGACCTTTTTATTATTTTTAGTCTAGATGGTTTTCTACTTTTGGTTATATTTATACAATCTTTTTATTGCTAAATAATTTGGAGGAGTAATCGAAAGATAATGTTATCTTTGAGTTAAGACATTTTATCCAGGTAACTGTTTGATGTTTTATATCTTAAAGAAATTCTGTCATAAGTGAATAGATATTTGAAGATAAAACTAGAATAGTAAGATTGACAAAATATTAGACAAATTAATAGAAAGACAAAGGTAAATAATAATACGATAAGTTTAATGACAATATATGTTACCTAACGACACCAAAACAATTTTATTTTTCCTAAAAGGGTTGTCAATGTAATTTTACAACTTAGTAGATATTATTTTAAAATATGTGAAAGACAGTTTGAATAATTAGAATTTTAAATTAGTACATTTTGTTGAAAATATATTGTTAATGAGTTATTAACCTAAATTAGCAAAATAAGTGTATGCCATACTTACTAACTAATATATACTAGTTAATTTAAAATATGATTCTTAGTATATAAAATGTAATAAAATATGATTCTTAGTATAACTCATTAACAATATATTTTCAACAAAATATACTAATTTAAAATTATAATTATTCCAAATGTCTTTCACATATTCTAAAATAATAAAGTTGATCCATTAAGTTGTAAAATTACATTGACAACCATTTTAGGAAAAATAAATTTGTTTTGGTGTCGATATATTATGTAGCATATATTGTCATTAAACTTATCGTATTATTATTTACCTTTGTCTTTCTATTAATTTGTCTAATATTTTGTCAATCTTACTATTCTAGTTTTATCTTCAAATATCTATTCACTTATGACAGAATTTCTTTAAGATATAAAACATCAAACAGTTAACTGGATCAAATGTCTTAACTCAAAAATGACGTTATCTTTCGATTACTCCTCCAAATTATTTAGCAATAAAAAGATTGTATAAATATAACCAAAAGTAGAAAACCATCTAGACTAAAAATAATAAAAAGGTCAAATGCCTTTTAAATGAAAAAGTGGATAAAATCATAAGAAAGTGGGAGACCGACTAGTTAGGGTGAAAGGTTCAACTGTATCTTGTGAATGAGTGGTTGACAATCTACATATGAAAGACACATTGACTTTTACATGTATGAAATTGAAAATTTTCATGTTATTTTTTAGGAATATGAATATTTTGTTTATTTAGTTATTTTTAATATAATTATTGTATTACTTTATTCCTTATATATGTTATATGATACAAGCCATACTGAGCCTAGCTCGTCCAGCCCACAAAAATAGGCCACCAGCTTATGCAAAGGCCCGAATGGTAGAGTAAGATTCCTACACGTTATATTGAATAAAGACCGAGTCTCCAATTGTCGCCTGCAATTATGGACTCATTAATTCTTTTTTGTTTGCACATGATTAGTTATTTGGTGTTGTTCTTGGCAACAAAATGAAGTGCATGATAGGTAGCATTTGATATTTAAGAAATCTTTTGTTTTTGGAATAAATATTAGAAAATTTCCTCAAGTTATCTTGTTTTCTCTTACGTTTGCCTACTAGAAAAGGCTACATCATTTTAACTATTATTTGCAATCTCTTAACATAGTAGAAGGAGTTAGAATGAGTTTACAGAAAGTTTCACGCACTCAAAAAACCTCGGTCAAAGAATGGCACATCTTTCTTTTGGATTGGTTAGTTTTTTTACCATATTTATAATAGTTTCATAAAACTTTGTAACTAGTTGTTACTGTATACTAATCTGTATTGTCAATTTATTAATACTAGTGGTGCCTATGGCAGCTCTAGCAATTGGAATAGCATAATGTCAATGATCCCGTCATGTA
Source organism: Erigeron breviscapus (assembly GCA_034093135.1). NCBI lineage: Eukaryota > Viridiplantae > Streptophyta > Magnoliopsida > Asterales > Asteraceae > Erigeron > Erigeron breviscapus. The sequence continues at coordinate 43,397,866 of CM067174.1, read as the reverse complement.
TTTGAATTTTTGATGATAAGGATCATTTGAGATACGTATTTGTGCTTCAAAAGGAGTGCTTAAGACGGTTCGAGTTGTCATCATTATTATATATAACATTTGAGAACATGCTTAGCTATAGTAATGTTTTAATTTTTATCACTAATCTTTTGGTTTTTAACTTTTATCACTAATCTTTTGGTTTTTTAACTTTGGCCACCATTTGCTTTATTTTTTTAATTTTCTACTCATTATATAAACTTTTAACATTTGAGAACATGTTTAGTAATGTTTTTAATGTTTTAATTTTTATCACTAATCTTTTGGTTTTTCAACTTTGGCCATCATTTCTTTTTTTTTTAATTTTCTACTCATTATATAAACTTTTAAAAATTCTAAATTTTACCGTCAAACTCTTAAATTTTCCAACTTTGGCCACCCATTTTTGTTTTTATTTTCTAACCATATAGTAAACTTTAGGTGTTTCTAACTTTTATCACATTTTAAGGTTTTTAACTTTTATCACTAATCTTTTGGTTTTTTAACTTTGGCCACCATTTGCTTTATTTTTTTAATTTTCTACTCATTATATAAACTTTTAACATTTGAGAACATGTTTAGTAATGTTTTTAATGTTTTAATTTTTATCACTAATCTTTTGGTTTTTCAACTTTGGCCACCATTTGCTTTATTTTTTTAATTTTCTACTCATTATATAAACTTTTAACATTTGAGAACATGTTTAGTAATGTTTTTAATTTTTTAATTTTTATCACTAATCTTTTGGTTTTTTAACTTTGGCCACCATTTGCTTTATTTTTTTAATTTTCTACTCATTATATAAACTTTTAACATTTGAGAACATGTTTAGTAATGTTTTTAATTTTTTAATTTTTATCACTAATCTTTTGGTTTATCAACTTTGGCCACCATTTGCTTTATTTTTTTAATTTTCTACTCATTATATAAACTTTTAACATTTGAGAACATGTTTAGTAATGTTTTTAATTTTTTAATTTTTATCACTAATCTTTTGGTTTATCAACTTTGGCCGTTATTTGCTTTATTTTTTTAGTTTTTAATTTTTATCACTAATCTTTTGGTTTTTCAACTTAGGCCATCATTTCTTTTTTTTTTAATTTTCTACTCATTATATAAACTTTTAAAAATTCTAAATTTTACCGTCAAACTCTTAAATTTTCCAACTTTGGCCACCCATTTTTGTTTTTATTTTCTAACCATATAGTAAACTTTAGGTGTTTCTAACTTTTATCACATTTTAAGGTTTTTAACTTTTATCACTAATCTTTTGGTTTTTTAACTTTGGCCACCATTTGCTTTATTTTTTTAATTTTCTACTCATTATATAAACTTTTAACATTTGAGAACATGTTTAGTAATGTTTTTAATGTTTTAATTTTTATCACTAATCTTTTGGTTTTTCAACTTTGGCCATTATTTCATTTCTTTTTTTTTTTAATTTTCTACTCATTATATAAACTTTTAAAATTTCTAAATTTTACCGTCAAACTCTTAAATTTTCCAACTTTGGCCACCCATTTTTGTTTTTATTTTCTAACCTTATAGTAAACTTTAGGTGGTTCTAACTTTTATCACTAATCTTTTGGTTTTTTAACTTTGGCCACCATTTGCTTTATTTTTTTAATTTTCTACTCATTATATAAACTTTTAACATTTGAGAACATGTTTAGTAATGTTTTTAATTTTTTAATTTTTATCACTAATCTTTTGGTTTATCAACTTTGGCCACCATTTGCTTTATTTTTTTAATTTTCTACTCATTATATAAACTTTTAACATTTGAGAACATGTTTAGTAATGTTTTTAATGTTTTAATTTTTATCACTAATCTTTTGGTTTTTCAACTTTGGCCACCATTTGCTTTATTTTTTTAATTTTCTACTCATTATATAAACTTTTAACATTTGAGAACATGTTTAGTAATGTTTTTAATGTTTTAATTTTTATCACTAATCTTTTGGTTTATCAACTTTTATCACTAATCTTTTGGTTTTTTAACTTTGGCCACCATTTGCTTTATTTTTTTAATTTTCTACTCATTATATAAACTTTTAACATTTGAGAACATGTTTAGTAATGTTTTTAATGTTTTAATTTTTATCACTAATCTTTTGGTTTTTCAACTTTGGCCACCATTTGCTTTATTTTTTTAATTTTCTACTCATTATATAAACTTTTAACATTTGAGAACATGTTTAGTAATGTTTTTAATTTTTTAATTTTTATCACTAATCTTTTGGTTTATTAACTTTGGCCACCATTTGCTTTATTTTTTTAATTTTCTACTCATTATATAAACTTTTAACATTTGAGAACATGTTTAGTAATGTTTTTAATGTTTTAATTTTTATCACTAATCTTTTGGTTTTTCAACTTTGGCCACCATTTGCTTTATTTTTTTAATTTTCTACTCATTATATAAACTTTTAACATTTGAGAACATGTTTAGTAATGTTTTTAATTTTTTAATTTTTATCACTAATCTTTTGGTTTATCAACTTTGGCCACCATTTGCTTTATTTTTTTAATTTTCTACTCATTATATAAACTTTTAACATTTGAGAACATGTTTAGTAATGTTTTTAATGTTTTAATTTTTATCACTAATCTTTTGGTTTTTCAACTTTGGCCACCATTTGCTTTATTTTTTTAATTTTCTACTCATTATATAAACTTTTAACATTTGAGAACATGTTTAGTAATGTTTTTAATGTTTTAATTTTTATCACTAATCTTTTGGTTTTTCAACTTTGGCCACCATTTCTTTTCTTTTTTTAATTGTCTACTCATTATATAAACTTTAAAAATTCTAAATTTTACCGTCAAACTCTTAAATTTTCCAACTTTGGCCACCATTTGCTTTATTTTTTTAATTTTCTACTCATTATATAAACTTTTAACATTTGAGAACATGTTTAGTAATGTTTTTAATTTTTTAATTTTTATCACTAATCTTTTGGTTTATTAACTTTGGCCACCATTTGCTTTATTTTTTTAATTTTCTACTCATTATATAAACTTTTAACATTTGAGAACATGTTTAGTAATGTTTTTAATGTTTTAATTTTTATCACTAATCTTTTGGTTTTTCAACTTTGGCCACCATTTGCTTTATTTTTTTAATTTTCTACTCATTATATAAACTTTTAACATTTGAGAACATGTTTAGTAATGTTTTTAATTTTTTAATTTTTATCACTAATCTTTTGGTTTATCAACTTTGGCCACCATTTGCTTTATTATTTTAATTTTCTACTCATTATATAAACTTTTAACATTTGAGAACATGTTTAGTAATGTTTTTAATGTTTTAATTTTTATCACTAATCTTTTGGTTTTTCAACTTTGGCCACCATTTGCTTTATTTTTTTAATTTTCTACTCATTATATAAACTTTTAACATTTGAGAACATGTTTAGTAATGTTTTTAATTTTTTAATTTTTATCACTAATCTTTTGGTTTTTTAACTTTGGCCACCATTTGCTTTATTTTTTTAATTTTCTACTCATTATATAAACTTTTAACATTTGAGAACATGTTTAGTAATGTTTTTAATGTTTTAATTTTTATCACTAATCTTTTGGTTTTTCAACTTTGGCCACCATTTGCTTTATTTTTTTAATTTTCTACTCATTATATAAACTTTTAACATTTGAGAACATGTTTAGTAATGTTTTTAATTTTTTAATTTTTATCACTAATCTTTTGGTTTATCAACTTTGGCCACCATTTGCTTTATTATTTTAATTTTCTACTCATTATATAAACTTTTAACATTTGAGAACATGTTTAGTAATGTTTTTAATGTTTTAATTTTTATCACTAATCTTTTGGTTTTTCAACTTTGGCCACCATTTGCTTTATTTTTTTAATTTTCTACTCATTATATAAACTTTTAACATTTGAGAACATGTTTAGTAATGTTTTTAATTTTTTAATTTTTATCACTAATCTTTTGGTTTTTTAACTTTGGCCACCATTTGCTTTATTTTTTTAATTTTCTACTCATTATATAAACTTTTAACATTTGAGAACATGTTTAGTAATGTTTTTAATTTTTTAATTTTTATCACTAATCTTTTGGTTTATCAACTTTGGCCGTTATTTGCTTTTCTTTTTTAATTTTCTACTCATTATATAAACTTTTAACATTTGAGAACATGTTTAGTACAAGATCGTTCGCAGAGATGCTTGCAATACTTAATCTAATATGTGTAATTCTAGTGGTTAGGGTTGTCACTATTTCCTAATTAAACTAGCAAATACAGTAAAAATAAAGGAAGACCACAATCACTTGGTCTAGTGAGAAGCCTTGTTGTAGTCCTAAATATAAAAAAGAATACTTGTTTGGAATATCAATATACCAGATATGACCTTCAAAGAAAAAATTGAAGAGATACTGATGTGTCGTTTGTGTATAATGAAAAGCGGTCAAGTTTTAAATTTATTAAATCAAGGAAATACCAAACTAAACACACACTCACGGACAGTGGATCCGTTCGTTTGTAATATAGCTATTAGGTAAGACCAGGTTCGTTCGCAGGGACTATGTTTAAGAACTACGTAAGACTAAGAAATTCTAAGATTTGTTGGGGGTTTTGTGACCGTGTTGTCACGTTGCTTTTGAAAGTTAGTCAGCAGAAATAAATCAAATTAGTAATTCCGAGGAATTAATCGAAAAGAGTTTTTGTTTTAAACAGAAAGATTAAAAGTCATCTACCTCGACTCAGATCCATAACATGTTTCAGGTTGCATAGATTAATACAGCAGTAATTCTGTCTACTAGTTTACCAAACTATTAACACGTTGATTCCTATTAATATTATCTTGTACTTTATCATACCATGAATTAAGCAATCGTTTACCAAACAATTGAAATCATATAATCATGCAAGTAATACCATATTTCTAACAGTCATGTAACACCCCAACTAAGGCGGAACGATGAGATGTACAGAAAGTCGAGTATTCAAAACAAAGGATTATAAATAACATTCACCATAGCTTTATTTGATAAAAATAATTTTACAATGCACAAGCATGTGAACCAATTCCCAAGTACAATACGTCTACCATACTTGGATATTGAGTCCACGAAACAAATAACAAATACATGAGATGATATACTACAATGATCAAGGCGGATTCCATTGCCGTCACAAGGTTTGGTCTTTGACTCCAAAGTGCAATGCAAACAATCATGATGCATATAATTCCTCAAAGCTTATGCTAATTCCTGAAAAGCATGAAGAAAAAGTGTCAACTACGAAAACGTAGTTGGTGAGTGCATAGGTTTTTAAGTAACCTCGTTACATATCCATTTCAAAACCAACTTGGAAAATATATTATCGATTAATCATTCATCATACCAAAACCATTCGGTCATCAATACTTCAATATCGCCAATTTCAACAACTTTCGAAATTCCATATAAGGTCCAATACCCAAACCGTATGTTCAATCCATAATATCCAACCATAAATAATATCAATACCGCTTGGTCAATGGTAAGACTACCATGACATAATTCGATGAGATTGTTCTTGAGCCACTACTAAGACCGGTTATGTCCCAATAATCAGATATAATGTCCCAAATGATAAGATAATGATAAGCACATGCTGTCAATCACGTGCATAAAGATAACCAAGGGTCGTGCCATGGAGACGCCCATAAATATATAGTAGTTAGAGCACCGCGAGGCCAGACTGGTGATGAAGGTGGCCACCAAGGCAGACCAAACATCCCACCGTTACCTATAATAGTGGATGAGGGGACAAGTCCTAGTTGCGCAACCCTCTAACTACAGGCCTCAAATGAGTTAATAGTAGTGTACAGGGGACCTCCGTTTGACAGTACTCAAGCTCATCATATAACATATAACACGTTGAACATACAATATAATTCCCATATCATTATCATTATTTCAAAGAATCATTTCATAAGAGAAGTCATTTTAATTAATCATGCTTTTCACCCCGCAAGTAAAACATATAAAAGAGTTTGAAAGGGGGCTATGACTCACCTTGATATGCTGCATATTATATTCACTTATCCCAAAATGGGTACTTCCCATCTATCGCTTCCTTGATCATATATCCGTCATATTCCTCAATCACATTCCAAGCCAAGACTATCCCTACGATAGGACTAATATACGTAAGTTCCTATCTTAAGCCATCACTAAGAAATGACACTTTCATTATGTTGTCATAAGTTTTGGGATCCAAGTATATTGTTAATATTTGCATCTTTTTGGTTGTAGAGAGTGTTGGTATAAAAGGGTCACTTTCATTATACATGTAGTTATAAGTTGTTAGAATTTCGGTAACTTGCCTTTGATTATCATGGTTCCCATTGTGTGCTTTTCTTGATTATAATATTTGACATTAGTAACTTCATAATATTAATATTTATGAATACTTTCTGATTTATAACTATTTATTTAATTTAATATTATTTAATTAATTATTTATTCATTTTCTTGATTTATTAACCAATAATTCTTTAAAAATACTTTTAAGTACCTCACTTGCCTTTATAATTCGTGGCTAATTATATTTGGGTTATATTCTGATTATTATGCCTTTTAACTTAGAATATTGTGATATATATATTTATTTATGTAATTTTTCTATTAATTTAAAAATAGTTATTTATTGATTTTCACTTACTTAATTATTTCTTTATTTATTTATTTATTTATTTATTTATTTATTTATAGGGTATTAGAATTTTTATTTTATGTTCATAGTTATAGGTTATTTATTTATTTATTTATTTATTTATTTATTTATTTATTTATTTATTTATTTATTTATTTATTTATTTATTTATTTATTTATTTATTTATTTATTTATTTATTTATTTATTTATTTATTTATTTATTTATTTATTTATTTATTTATTTATTTATTTATTTATTTATTTATTTATTTATTTATTTATTTATTTATTTATTTATTTATTTATTTATTTATTTATTTATTTATTTATTTATTTATTTATTTATTTATTTATTTATTTATTTATTTATTTATTTATTTATTTATTTATTTATTTATTTATTTATTTATTTATTTATTTATTTATTTATTTATTTATTTATTTATTTATTTATTTATTTATTTATTTATTTATTTATTTATTTATTTATTTATTTATTTATTTATTTATTTATTTATTTATTTATTTATTTATTTATTTATTTATTTATTTATTTATTTATTTATTTATTTA
>CM067174.1:43263043-43389604 GCA_034093135.1 Erigeron breviscapus | reverse complement strand
CTTTGGCATACTAAGTAAATTATTATACATAAACCTCTTTCTGATCACCCTTTGAGATACTTGAACATAGTCTAACAACTAATTTTTTGTGTTAATAGTGTCTTTCATGGTTTTGTTATAAATACTTTTGTGTATCCTATGGATTGGGGTTCCCTTTTAATGGAAAAAAGGGAATGTCTATTGCAAAGATGGTGCAGTGAAACTAATTACATCACGATAGTAAATTGAAGAAGGCTTTTAACAGACATAGCAGGTTGATTTAAATCAATAAAGATTATAACAACACATGTCGACAACTGCTTTTCTTTTGTTGAAGATAAAAACAATGATAATGGTCAAACCCGATAACTTGTAAATATCCAATGAAGAATATGGGGAAGAAGAGGATTCCTTCTAACCTATATCCGTTACCCTGTTTGAAATCCTGTCGAGAAAGGATCATATGCTAACCATAAACAATCCTATGCCTATATATGTTTTAAAATATATATATTCCATCAACACAATAAAGCACAAAAACAATCTATTGCATCCATATCGTAATTGAACTTTTACAGTTTTAAGACTTCGATGGATAATCATTCATTGATAGTAAGAAAAATTACATGCTGACTCAATTGGCTTACGGAAGTTAGGCACTTAATCATCATTTGATATTTTAGTACAAAATCATATCCACAAACTAAAAAGAAAATCAGATTCATAGTGGATGTTTTGAATATTATATGGAAAGGCAAACACCATTCTACTTCTATCGGTTTATCAACACCAAAAGGAGAGTAAAAAGAACGCAAATTACGAACAGAAAATAGTTTTAAAAAAACTTACCCCGAAGCATATTTTTAGTACTTATAGCCTCCCTCAAAAAGGTCTTAATATATAAATATAAAAAAAATGGATTATTATTATTGTTATTCAGTAAACTATAGTTCGAACACATAATCTAATTACACTAAGCAGACCTAATGGAACCAAACTATTATTGTAGTTAATCAAACACTGTATTGTCCCATGTTGCCGCCGTAAGAAATAACCATTAGTTATAAAACGTTGTGGGTTGTTTTGTAATAATCTGAGGGGGTGCCTGGTAGAGGGTATTTGGGGGTGGGGAATGGGTTTAATAATAAAAAACAATGCTTGGTTAAAAATAAAGTAGGTAATCAATACCAAAAATAAGTAATGGGTCATTATAGACTAATTTGAGGGGAATGGTAATCAATACCCCACTAACTTTCCCCACAGTAATCGTTTTCCGAATCCATCATTGTTTCCTTTCTACTTTTTTATGTTCTCATCTTATCTTATCATTATTCTTCCTTTTCACGAAAAAAATCATCACATCACATTATAACATCAAAAGACAAGGTTGGATCAACATACTCAAGGTATCTCTTTTTTTTTTTTCTTTCTTGTTGTCTGCATTTTTCCTTTTTTCTATCTTGACTACTTGTGTTTTTTTTATAATAGTTTATGGGGTTGTGTTAAATACTATCTTTTTCGTTGTAGGTGTTGTTTCTTATCTGTTATGTTTTGTTTAATGTATTACATCTTTTTTTCTAATATTCTTTTGTATCTTTTCTTTTTTATTTGTCAGATTTTATCGAATAGATACCACTAATATTTCCTTGAATGTTCTCAGTGAGAAATGGCTACATCTTCATGTGGTGACCGTGGTAGGGGAAAAAACAAACAATACTGGAAGGATGAGGAAGCTGATGCTTTGGTCGATGTATTGCAAGAACTTGCTTCCGATCCTTTATGGAAGGTAGATGGAGGTCTGCGTAAGAGAGATCTCGAGGAGATGCATTTGCATCTTTGTTATTACAGTATAGTATATTTATAATAACCAAGCAATATCAATGGCAATGGTAATCATTCCCTTCTATAAACCAAGCAACATTAATGGAATGATAATATTCCTTGGTATTTATTTGCATTCCCTTTCCCTTTCCCATTCCCCCGTTTGAACCAGGCGCACCCTGAAAGTGGCCGACAAGATGCAGTTGTTGAGAGAGCACCACGACAGTATAACACCATTCTTAGGATTTAAGCGCAATAGACTTTGCTATACTATGCTCTAAAATAACAACAATAAACAAATTTTCAATAATTTTTCTTTATAGGCAGTCTACGATACATTGAAAACCTAAGGAATTCGTAAGATTAAAAGCAATTAATGACGTTAGTTGAATATTCAAATTTGTTACGTAAAAAAATTACTCGTAATAAACATGAAAAATTCAGCCAAAAAAATATAAAAGCATAAGCGAAAATTCGATCCAAAGAATTCTATGAATGATATATAACGGATATGTAAGACATGCCTTGAAAGAGGAACTATTTAATAAATCTGGATTGTGAGTGCAAATCAATTTGATACATTGGAGGCTTAGATTCATGGAACACTTTTTTACGGTTTTAGATATGGGGGCGTGGAAGATTAGATGGTTGAAAAGAGTATATGAGAAGTATTAGACGAAAGATTAATTAGGAATTTAATTAAAAATTAGAAAAAAAAATTTTATATTAAAAAAAAAATAGAGGATTAATTAGGAGGGAGAATTAGGCTCAAGGAGGGATTAGGGGTGCCAAGTGTACCCCCAACCTCCTCTTTTTTTTAGTGGTTTCACGGTTCTCACCATATATGTTGGTTCTCACTTGATCCCTTCACTATATATATATATCCTATATAACATATATATATATTTATGAAGTAATTCCTATATATTTCTATATTAGTTTTGCTTTGTAAATCGTAAATGTTTTCTTAAAATTGATTGTGTTTTAGTTATTTTCCATTTTTATTTCAATTTTATTTTATATTTCACTTTGTCTAAATATAGAGTGATCGACACAAATCGTCCTTGTGGTTTGTCTAAACAGTCAGGTTTCATCCTTTAACTTTCAAAACCTCAGAGACAATCCTTTATAGACGAATAATGTTCACATTTCATCCTTTACGATAACTGACGTTATTTTGAGTCCGTTAAGCCTGTCATCTGTTAACCACGTGAGGGTATTTTTGTATTTAGGCATTTAGCCACTTCTCTCTCTCTTTTCTTTAATAATACGAATATATTTATGTGTATATATATTATCCCCGGTTGTTTGAAACCCTAAATCACATAAAAATATCAAACTCAATCCCCATAAACACAGACCTAAACACACACTTCCTTCTTTCATGTAAAACCTTAAATATCTGAAACAAAAATGACAAGATGTCCATTATATACCATTTGTGTGCCGGGTGAAGATTGGGACCTCGACCGTAGAAAGTTATGCTGAGTTGTTTTCGATGATGGTTCACCATGGAGGGTTTTTCACACCATGGCGAGGAATGACATATGAAAAGGGTAAAATTAATTATGCTGATTTCATTAATATTGATCAATTTTCATTTTATGAAATGGACTCTATTATGGGATATTTGGGTTATGTGGAAGGACAAAGAATGTTCTATTACTTTTTGAAACTAGGATGCTCATTAGACGATTGTCTTTAGACGATTGACTGCAGCCCCTAGCTAGTGATCAAGATGTAATTAACTTGGGTAATTATGTTGAATAAACTAATCTGTTTAGTACTTAAGTGTTTAGATTGAACATGGAATGTCAAATTTTGATCAGTATTTTATGCTTATGAGGTCTGTCAGGAGTCACCACTGCTTTATCACCCCATTTAAGTATTTAACCATACTAACTTACTTATTTATACGGTTCTGTATTACAGACAAACATAGACAATTCAGTAGCAGAAAAACGTTTAACATTAAGCAACACACATGCACCGGGCACCTTCCCACTTCAACTTTTCATTCTCTCCATGCTTCAAATCTGTCACATGGGTGAAATGTTCTCCACATTCTGCAACGGCTTAAATCTATTCTTACTGTGAGACAGTACCGACACCCGTTTAAAATTAACATTCTCTTCTGGTTTTTTCTTATTGTGAGACCATTTCAGCACTTGCTTACATGTTCTGCAACGACCCAAATCTTCCCTGATTTTAAAATCCATATCCCGAGTCTCTTTTGCTGGGTATCGTGTACCATATTCAGTTCCCGGTGCTTGAAAATATTCATCATCTGTAACACTTTTATCTTTCGGCTCAGTTTTAACAATCTGGATTCTGGATGCTCCAACATTCTCGGCGTCTGCTGCATCAGCTTTCTTCTCAATGTACTTTTCTAATATAGGAGACTTGGATAGAATCTTAACAACAGAAGATTCATCTTCAACATCTACTAAGTGGCTGTTGTCATTATCATTGACAAAAGCAACAAGTTTTTCAAGCTCCTTCTTGGCATCGGTTAATAAGTTATACAACAGATAAGATCTGTGGTTGTCCGGTGAAAAAAAGTTGACAACATCTAAAGCTGCACCCCAATATTTGAGAAGCATTCCTCTTGGCTTCACATGTGCAACATCCAGATGTATAGGGCTAGCAGAAAATAAATACAATTACTTGATTAGCAAACACACATATATACACACCAAAATAGTATTGGGGAAACGGAGAAATTCTAAAGCAACACGCGCTCAGTGCAAATGTTTTTGAATGCCCCGTGTAAATTTGGTACCACCACTTTTATCTCCATCATAATTTGAGTACAATTATATCTTTTGGACCTCCTAACTAATAAATTCTATCAGCAATTATAACAAAATCGAATTAAATATTATAGAATGGTTTCCATCATAAACTCTGTTCCTTGGTTTTTCCTGATTGCGTTCAAGTTTCCATCTAAATCTAAACCTATCTATACAACTAAAACAGGATTGGAGAGATTTTGAAACTACAAGTTTAACAATATTCAAATGTCTCATGTCACTTAGTCCCAACAGCTTTATTTTATTAACATTGAAATTTTTTCCAAATTGTTGATAGATATATAATAATCTATCCCAGAGTATATGGTTATTACCAGTGTTGTGAAAGGCGCTCGCCTCGTGCACAATGCGACAGCGAGGCCCACCTGAAACCCTAGGCCCAGGCCCACATACAAATTAGGTGGCATCTCACAATTTTTCATATAACCGATTGGTATTCCAAGGAGAGATATTACTGCATGTCAGAGAATTCGCCTAGGCCGTTTCCTAATTAGGTGGTGGTTCTGTGGTTGATTCCTCCATTTTTTACGGCGACGCCACATCCGACGAAAAAGATGAAAGAGAAAGTGAAAGAGAGAAGGGAGTGACTTAAAACAAGTTAGGTGTGGGCTTATTAGTAGTGAGTGGAAGAGTAATGGTGGTGGGCTGGTGGCACGGCAGGAGGTGATAATGTAATATTATAGACGTAGTTTGTCCTTAATATTTCCTTGAAAATAACATCACTTGAATAACTTACTATTTTTTAGTCAAATATTACTGAACATAAAATAAAAATTTATGTAGATAATGTATAACATTTTGTACACTTGTGTATATTAATTGTATATGTAAAAACACAAAAAAGTTCCTTGAAAATCTCTGTGAAAATTTCAAGGACTTTTAAAGACACATTTTTGTTTTTGATGTTTATATTTAGATATAAGAGATATACACGATTCTAAATAGGTTTTTACACACACGTAACAAACGTGCAAGCATAAATGGTATGAAAAATGAAAAAACAAAAAAATTCCTTGATAATTCCTTTAAAATTTCAAAGGACTTTTCAACGAGCATTTTAATTTTTGTTCTTTATTTTCTAATTTAGCATTCATCACATCTATAAACATGTTTTTATACACAAAGATAGACATATATAAATATGTGTGCATGTTTTACGTAAGTTTATAAGTAGATGATATACATATGTGTATGTTTTCAAGTTTAAAGTACTTGCAAACGTGTGTGCTTCGTCTATATACGTACACACATATATTTATATTGACTATTTCAAACTATTTGTTAATGTAAATAACACATATATATGTGTTTTTAGTTGTGTATATGTGTGTAAGAGTTTTAAATTGTATGAAAAATGAAAAAACGTAAAACATTCCTTGAAAATTCCTTTGAAATTTCAAAGGACTTTTCAACGAGCATTTTAATTTTTGTTCTTTATTTTCTAATTTAGCATTCATCACATCTATAAACATGTTTTTATACACAAAGATAGACATATATAAATATGTGTGCATGTTTTACGTAAGTTTATAAGTAGATGATATACATATGTGTATGTTTTCAAGTTTAAAGTACTTGCAAACGTGTATGCTTCATCTATATACGTCCACATATATATTTATATTGAATGTTTCAAACTATTTGTTGATGTAAATAACACATATATATGTGGTTTTAGTTGTGTATATGTGTGTAAGAGTTTTAAATTGTATGAAAAATGAAAAAACGTAAAACATTCCTTGAAAATTCCTTTGAAATTTCAAAGGACTTTTCAACGAGCATTTTAATTTTTGTTCTTACTTTCCGATTTAACAAACATCACATGACAAACATGTTTTTACACACAAACATAGTTGTGTATATATGCGTAAGTGTTAAAAAATAAAAACTGTAAAATGTTTCTTGAAAAATCCTCTAAACCTTTCAAGAAATTTCCAAGGAAATTGAATATAAAATAAAAAAAAGGTAGTTTCCCTGAAAATGCGAAAAGGAAAATCACCACGTGTCATAATGGGATTGGTGGATGAAATTAATTCTAATGGCCTTAGTGGTGGGACCCATTAACATAATTGAACTCATTGAAAATACGGAGTATGCTAAATTTACAATAAAAAACACATACATTATTTGTATCTATGTTTTAGGGTTCCAAAACAATTGTCCCACCAAACACAGCCACTTCTTTTACCCCAACAAAATCTTTGACTTGAAAAATAAAAAAACGCAAAATATTCATTGAAAATTCCTCTGAAACTTCCAAGGACTTTTCAAGGAACATTTTAGTTTTTGTATCTTACTTTCCGATTTAACAAACATCACATGACAAACATGTTTTTAGCCACCAACAACTACTTGTCAAATTAATAGTAGATCCACCCATTAGTTTCACCAAAACAGTATATCTTCGATCTCACTGCTCATCCAACACCAGCAACAAAATACCTCCGAGCTCATTAACATGTCATCGTCGAGCTCTCTTCAGAAATTAAACCTCTGCCATCACAACCCCGCTGCATTCGTCTTTAATCAACTAAAGGTTACTAATTTTTCTAATCTTAAAGGTGTTTATGTTTATTAATTTTTATTGTGGTTTTTCTTGAAATTAACCAAGTTATAGTTTTCTTCTCTTATAGTGGCTAATAAGGTATATTATCTGCTTAATTATGTTGAGGCTCATAAATTAAACATGAATATGCATACACCATAATTAAATCCAGATTTATAAAATATTTTAGTTTTGTTTTTGACCTTCATTTGTGGCAGATAGTTGTAGATATATAGATAATATGCATAAAATTGATATGTCATGTTTATATTATGCTTGTAGTTTTAAACATGTCAGCACTTAGGGATAGAGAATGGATGTACAAACGGCTTACTCATGATGGTTATCTGCATGTCGATTACTTGCTTAAGATAGATGAGTTTCTAGACATAGCGTTTTCTAATGAGGAACATGTTGAAAAGAAAAGTGTACGTGGGACCATAGTACGTAGTATCAAGTGTCCTTGTATAAGTTGTGGAACTACTTACTATAGAGTAAGAGATGTTGTTAAAGCTCACTTGATAAGAAAAGGATTCATGCACGGTTATACAATTTGGTGGGCACATGGTGAAACCGACAATACATTTCACGTGGGAGAGTGTTCCAATCCCATAAGAAATGATGATGAAGATGTTGATGGTTGTAGACAAATGGTGTTGGATAATATGTACCCAACATTTCAACCAGAATTAGGTTCAAATACGTTTGAAGAACAAGTTCCAAATGTAACTGCTAATAGATTTTATAAAATGTTAGAAGCATCTGATAAGCCTTTGTGGGATGGGTGTGAAGATTGGTCAAAATTACAAGCCGCCACGAGGTTGTTGCATTTAAAATCAGAATGTAATATACCCGAGTCAACCTTTAATAAGTTGCTTTCTAACTTTAAAAGCATGCTACCAAAGGATAATACACTACCAGAGAATTTCTACCAAACAAAGAAGAGTCTGAAAGAACTTAGTCTCCCAAAAGCTAAGATCGATGCTTGTAAGAACCATTGCATGTTATTTTATAAGGAAGATATTGATTTGATGAACTGTCAGTGGTGCGGGGAGTCTCGTTACAAAAGCAGTGGACGAGTTGCAAACCTGGTTTTGACATACATGCCGATTGCTCCAAGACTCCAAAGGTTGTATATGTCAAAAAAGACGGCTAAAGAGATGATTTGGCATTCAACTCACCAAACAATTCCAGGTAGCATGGTACATCCTAGTGATAGTAAGGCTTGGAAGCATTTTGACGAAATTAATCCATTTTTTGCTAAAGAGGTTCGAAATGTTCGCCTTGGATTATGCACTGATGGTTTTAGTCCAATGAATTCAAATTCAAGTCCGTATTCTCTATGGCCTATCTTTCTTACGATCTATAACTTGCCTCCATGGATGTGTTTGAAAGATTCGTACGTTGAATTGTGTTTGGTTATTCCTGGAAAAAAGAGTGATTTGTATGGTTATTCCCGAAAAAAAGAGCCCAGGTCAAAATTTGGATGTTTTCTTGAGGCCGTTGATAGATGAACTGATGATGCTGTATGATCTTGGTGTCGAAACCTTTGATGTTTATCGTAAAGAAAATTTCACACTTAGAGCTATACTGTTGTGGACAGTTAGTGACTTCCCTGCTTATGCAATGTTGTCCGGCTGGAGCACACATGGACGATTAGCTTGTCCACACTGCATGGGTGATGTGGAATCCTTTCAGTTAGATAACGGTGGTAAACCATGTTGGTTTGATTGCCATCGCAGTTATTTACCCACGACACATCCTTTTTGACGTGATAGAAAAGGATTTAAGGCGCAAACAACTGCCAGGTCATCTACTCCACCACCAGAGCTAACCGGATTACAAATCTGGGAGCAAGTTCGTGACATACCGCCTGTATATGAAGGTGTTCCATATAATCCAAAGAATAGAAAACCTCCTGGTTTTGGGATAACTCATAATTGGGTTAAGAGAAGTATCTTTTGGGAGCTGGCATATTGGTACACTTTGTTAATCCGACATAACCTTGATGTAATGCACATTGAGAAAAATGTTTTTGAGAATCTCTTTCAAACCGTCATGGACACTTCAAAAATGAAAGACAATATCAAGGCAAGGAAGGATGTCGAGTTGTATTGTGATCGTCCGATGTTGCATATTTATCCTAGTGGAAACAATAAGTTTATGAAACCAAAGGCATCATATGTTTTGACGAAGCCACAAGTGAAAAAAGTATGTGACTGGTTAAAAAAGAAGGTTAAATTTCCCGACGGGTATGCTTCAAACATAGGTTGTCTTGTTTTTGTAGGTTAAGAAAGGTTTAAATGATATCAATGAAAACCTGAAAGATGTAGCATATGGTCCCATACGTGAAGTTCGATCATATAATGGGTATTTTGTCAATGGCTACAAGTTTCACACCGTGGCACATGGTAATAGGCATGTCACATACAATAGTGGGGTATGCGTTAAAGGGTCTACTTATAACGAGGTCGAAAGTGACTACTACGGATTGTTAGAGGAGGTTTTAGAGGTTGAATATGCTAGTGATTTAGGGAGTTGTGTGGCTGTTTTGTTTAAGTGTCGTTGGTTTGATTGATGGAGTAAGGGTTAACCAAAAACATAATATCGTTGATGTTAAATACAAGTCCAAAGGATACATTAACGACCCATTTGTCCCAGCGTCACAAACTGAACAAGTGTATTATGTCGAGTATCCTTCAATGACCAGAGATTTGAAAGACTGGTAGGCAGCTATCAAAACGAAGCCAAAAGGTGTATATGAAGTAGCAGAACAAGTGAGTGAGGTAGATGATGATGAAAACATGGACGATTAACATTTCTTTCAAGAGAATGAAAGATTAATTTGTACAAATATAGATGAGAATATAGAACCTGTTTGTCTTGTCCAAGGAGGGACAGAAGAAGTTGGCAAGAGAGTATCGTTGTTACAATTTGCAAGTTGGAAAAAATATTCCCACCTGGTTTCTTTGACTCAATGGAACATCTTGTAATACATTCAGTTCATGAAGCTATTCGGTGGTCCCGTGTAGTATAGATGGATGTATCTATATGAGAGGTATTGAATGCTTATTATCTCTATTCACATTAAGAAACCTATATAATTTGCTAACACATTTTTTAATACTTTTTAGGAAACTTGGGTCATTGAAAAAAACAGTGAGAAACAAGGCAAGAGTGGAGGGGTCTATTGTTGAGTCTTACCTCGTAAATGAGCTTTCGACTTATTGTTCTTTATATTTTGAGCCGACAGTAGAAACACGACTTAATCGAGAGCCTCGGAATTTCGCTCCTGAGATTCCTAGTTTGGGACAAATTGATAATCGATTAAGCATTTTTAAAGTTCCGTCTAGGAGATTATCTGAGAAGGGTGGGAAAAAAAAGATTCTTATCTGATGAGGAAATGCACAAGATTCACACATATATCTTGCTTAAGTGTGAAGAGGTTCACCCTTACATATGGCTGTTTGATGAATGGGTGAGAGAAACACAACCTTTAACTGAAGAAGGGGTACTTGATGTTTATAGAGAACATAAGTTTTCTAAGTGGTTCTAGAGACATGTAAGTATATCATTATAATTATAGTTATTTTAACTTGATGGTGGAATATCCCTAAAAGCATAACATAGGTTGTCTTGTTTTTGTAGGTTAAGAAAGGTTTAAATGATATCAATGAAAACCTGAAAGATGTAGCATATGGGCCCATACGTGAAGTTCGATCATATAATGGGTATTTTGTCAATGGCTACAAGTTTCACACCGTGGCACATGGTAATAGGCATGTCACATACAATAGTGGGGTATGCGTTAAAGGGTCTACTTATAACGAGGTCGAAAGTGACTACTACGGATTGTTAGAGGAGGTTTTAGAGGTTGAATATGCTAGTGATTTAGGGAGTTGTGTGGCTGTTTTGTTTAAGTGTCGTTGGTTTGATTGATGGAGTAAGGGTTAACCAAAAACATAATATCGTTGATGTTAAATACAAGTCCAAAGGATACATTAACGACCCATTTGTCCCAGATCACAAACTGAACAAGTGTATTATGTCGAGTATCCTTCAATGACCAGAGATTTGAAAGACTGGTAGGCAGCTATCAAAACGAAGCCAAAAGGTGTATATGAAGTAGCAGAACAAGTGAGTGAGGTAGATGATGATGAAAACATGGACGATTAACATTTCTTTCAAGAGAATGAAAGATTAATTTGTACAAATATAGATGAGAATATAGAACCTGTTTGTCTTGTCCAAGGAGGGACAGAAGAAGTTGGCAATATTGATGATGATAATACTAATGTCGATGGCAATGAGGAAGCCGAGTTTGATGACTTAGCTGAGAATTCAGATGAGGATGGTGACCCATATATATCAGAAGATGATTTTTCTGACTAGTTACTTTTAACCTCTTCAAACTGAGCTTAGTGTATAACTGATGAACACCCAACCTTTTGAGAATCTAGTCAGGTCTAGGCTCATTTAATTAACATACAATGAATATGTAGTGGGTACAGTTTCAATTTATTTTGTGTTCAATTTCAACTATGAACACTTGTAGAAAATGCTCTAGTACTATTTAATTTATCAACTAACTTTTACATTGTTTTAATGTAGGCTTGCTAACTGGTGCCACTTCAACTTTTCCACCCACTTTTGACTTGTGTATATCTTAGGTATGGTTATTTGATGCTTTTTGTTATGTAACTTTTTTTTAAATGATAATTAGTTAGTCTTATAATATATTTTAGGCATCATGGATCATTCTCATGGAGGTAGCACGGGCAGGGGAGGTAGCACGGGCAGGGGAGGTAGCACTGGCAGAGGAGGTAGCACGGGTCGAGGAGATGGTACACATCCAAGAGGTAGCACAGGTACAGGGAGTTGCACAGGTCGAGGAGTTAGCATAAGTCGAGGTAGAGGATCTTTTAGTAAAAGTAGAGTAAACATAGGTAGAGGAAACAACGATGTTTGTGGGCGTAACGACGAGACATCAGATTGTCCCATTAGTCCTCAGCAATATAGTTCTTGTCATGTTAGTAATGGTTCTTATCATGTCGGTCCTCGTGTATCTCATTCTGGTAGTCCTAGTATATCTAATCAGTTTAGTCCTAATCAAGCTAGTTTACGTCATGCTAGTCTTAAGAATGCTGGTCCTGGTGTATCCCCTCGTGCTCCTATTGTAACTGATCATGGTAGTCCTGGTGTATCCCCTCGTGCTCCTATTGTAACTGATCATGGTAGTCCTGGTGTATCTCAATATGTTAGTCCCAATGTATCTCATAACGAGGGTTTAGATAATATAGACACGGATGACTATGTTGAGGAGGAATCATCAGATGCTTTTGAGGAGGATTCAAATGTTGTAGAGCAACCACCTACAAATCCATCAAATCATATAGAAATTTGGCTTCTTGGTGAAGAGTATGTATATATATCATATTTATAATACCATTAAACTGAAGATCAGATTATACGAAGGTTAATTTTCTTATAATGATTCCATTATGCAGGTTTGGTAACCCAAAGGTTGGCCGCAAGGCTGTAGCTATTTTGAGGAGCATGTACAACGGGGCGTGGGCTACATGGGCTGATGTTGAGTTAGATTATGTTGAAAAGTTATGGGGACGATTCCAGGTTATTACTTACTAGTTATTGAACCCGTGTTTACAAGTAAAGATTATTATATATCCTAATGAAATACTTTTATGTGCAGAAATATTTTTATTGGCATTCTAACATGGATGAACAAGTTCGGCATGCATGGAATAAGCACATGCAACTTCGATTTTATAATGTCACCCAAGCAGCAAGAGCATATGCAAAGAGAAAAGCATTTGAGGATGATGGTGTCGTATTAGAGGATGATTTATCTGTTCTTATTCCCTATAAACCGAACTGGATCAAACATGAGCATTGGGTCACACTCATTGAGCAAAAATGGAACAACACTAAGTGGAAAAAAAAGTCAGCAGTGAATTTCAAAAACAGAACAACTTTAGTAGATGGGCATATGGCAAAACATACATGTGGCTGTAAGCATTGCTCAGACTAAATATCGATTGGTAAGATATCTTAACTTTGGAACATTTTGATAACTTGTTACTAATTATGTTACAATTTTTCTTATTGTTCGTAGTCTTTTTCTAATTATATAAACTGCCACTTATAAAGGAAAAGAAGTTCAAGCGCAAGATAACTTTCAAATCATCTGATAACACATTGCCATTCAAAGAAAGGAACCAGGCTAGGCGAAAAGGATGAGAACGACACTACTCCACCTGTGTTTCTTGACCCAAGGGCCCAACATTTGCTGGTAAGTTTAGTCAACTACTTGAATTAGTTATTAAATTTGGAAACAAAAAAAAGTTATCTTTTTTATATATGATAGAATGAATACGCCACAAGTTATGCTGAGAAACATGCGACTGAAGATGCTGAAATGGTGACTGATGATGTCGAGCTTTGGATGGAGTGTGCAGGGAAAGGTAGAAAGGGGCTGTATGGTGGTGGTATACGACAAGATCCCAATTTCGTGGTGACGGGTGAACTAAGTACACAAAGTAGTATATAGTTGTAAGTCCCCTGGTACGGATCGTCAATAGCTTTATCCAGTTATCTTGAGGTGCGGAATCCCTCACAATAACTTGGTGATCAACAAAAAGCCCCTAGATCATCTACGGCCTCGCAGATCTTCTTCGGGCTAGCGGAACAACCTTTGACGACTATAACCTGCAATACATGCTTGATATTTCGACAAATGTTCAACCCTAAACTCTGTTAGGGTTCGGTTTATATAGGTAACACCCGACATGGGCTTCAGCACATCGGCCTCGTAAACCTAGCCCAGCCCGTCACTAATGCGAGGTCGCATTCTGTGATTGGCCTCGTATTTGTCCCTGCAAATACGGGGTCGTATTACCTATATGATTAACCTCGTATTTAACCCTGTAAATACGGGGTCGCATTTCATCTGTGAATTGCGAACTCGCAATTCACACTTAGCAGATTTATTACACATTCAATACTTCAACTTAATCTAGTATTCTATGCATAATACTAAGTTCATTAATGACAATCACATTACAAGACATATAACAATATAAGCCCAAACAATCTAGACTGCTATTGACATAGACGTGCACTTACAGACTCCCCCTTGGCAATAGCTTCTAGACGTTAACATATCTATGTCTTCGTCTTGTCTTTGTCATTAATCTACTTCCTCTGCTTCTTCTTCTTGCTCTTGCTCTGCTCCTTCTCAGTCTCAGTCTCAGTCTCAAAATCAGAATCTGACTCTGACTCTGACTCTGAAGGAGTATGAGTTAACCCTAACCGTTCTTTCTCTTGATCCCTCAAAGATCCTGGATCATAATAATAATCCGCAATCTCTGCTCTAGCTCTCATATGAGCTTATGGATCATATCCCAATCTCTTCTCTAGTCTATGCACAATTATTGGATGCAAATCTGACTCAGTAGAAGTATTATTGGTAGAGTCGGTCTTGGTAGACTCACTATCCTGAGCACTAGCATTATCAGTATCAAGAGTAATAGCATCATATTGCCCTACGAATTCCTTACCCTTGTCTAATCGATCAACGTCAACATCTTTTGTAAGGGGTTTGGTTTGAGGTGCCTCAAGCTCAACTACCATGTTTATCTCTGTAGACATCTGTTCTTGAGCTTGTGGAGCTTCTGAGGTTGCCTTGCCAGCAATACCAGCCTGGCTAGACTCTTCTTGAGTCTCTGTTCTTAAAATAGAACTCCCTTCTAGCTCTTGAGTAGCTCTAGCAGCATCTGGATCTTCATTCTGATCATCATCATGCCTTGCTTTAGCCAGCTCATCACCTCTGCAACCTAAGCTATCTCTCTCAGCTCTAACTTTGAGATAGTTATCGATGAGATCATGCAGTTTTTCTTCGGCGATCTTGACTCCCTTTTTCAATGCATCTTCCATCCTGATAACCTTCTCATCTAAAGCCACATACTTCTTATACATACTGGACACTACCACCTCAGCCTTGCCCAGCTTGTCTTCAAGAAATGTGTTCTTGTCACTAACAAACTTCAAATCATCAGTCAAACGAGTAATCAAACTTCTCATCTCATTCATCTGTCTCTGCAGATCACTAAGATTGGTTTCTTCACTTGTTTGTAACTGTGGCTGTGTAGTCTCAGGAACAACAATCCTTGGCACACTATCAGACATACCAGCACCAGCAGAAGTCTCTTGTTCCCTAACAAGTGTTCTTCTTTTTGGCATAGGCTGCTCTGGCACCCAATCTTCATCTGTTTCTCTCCTTTTTCTTCCTTGAGTTGCCTCAGTAGGTTTAGGAACCATTTTAGATCCAACTCTGATGAATGCATGAGATCTATAAGGATCTTCATCACCATCACTGCTAGAATCATCATCAGAATGGATAGAAGGCTCTCTGTCTGCTTGAACATCAGCAACAGCCTTTCCTCTACCTTCAGCATCTATACCAGATCCACTAGCCTGACCTGCTCTTGACCTATTAGCTTCTTCAGTACCTGACCCACTAACTCTAGCTGCTTCAGAACCAACTGCAGCTTCAGCTACATAATCATCTATGTCCTGGTCAAGATCCACATCTACTAGGTCATCAACATTGGCATTGTACCTTTGCACTTGAGTAATATCACCCTCTGGATCCGCCATTTGTTCTAATAGATCATCTACAATCTCAGGATTGGCTCCAGGTTGGTTTATCACATCATCTGCAACCTGTACAACAACTTCAGGCTCTTCTGGTGCATCTTCCCGAACTACTACATCATGTAACTGCTCAACATTCTCAGCAGCTTCATCACCCTCTGGCTGAGGCCCTTCATAAGCTGATATGACCACATCAGTAGGTGCTATGTAGTTGGCATCAGTAGGTGCTATGTAGTTGGCATTAATGATGGCACCGAACAATGCAACATCTTGTGCATTTGGATCATTATGGTATCGAGACACAAACTCATCATAACCACGTCGGATGATCGAGCTCACTTGCTTCACTTCTCCTACAGCAGGTAGATTTGGAAGTCGAGCATTAATTATCATCATCACGAACCGAGGATACATCAAAAACCTCCTCTTTCCAGTGGCTGTGATCTGTTTCTTCATCTCATCGAAGAAGAATTTCGAGAAACTATACGGCTTGTTAAATACCAAGCCCACCATCTGTGCTTGGGCTTCCTGGTTCAACGTATCATAACCAGACTTCTTGTTGCTTAAACTAACCAGCAACACATGCGCAAGATACCTCCACCTGCCATAAAAACCCTTTTTGAACAGAGTTTTACTTGACATATCTGCAGCAAACCCCATTCTTCTGAAAGCACCTTGAATGACTTCATGTCTGAACTTGGTGAGACCTGTAGCACCACCTTCTTGTTCAACTGTGCCCATATTAAGAATGTTAATGAGGTCAGCAGCTGTGAACTGTATCTGCTGCCCAGCAACTATGGTATGAAATATATACACATCTCCTGCCTTTACACAGTTAGCATTATTCCAGAAATCTCTGAGATAATCTAAATATATGATTGGAGAATGAGTAAGAACATGATGAATCCTTGATCTTCTAAAGAAAGCGAATATCTCATGATAATACGCAGTTCCCTCCTGATTATCATCGAAGTTCATCACATAATTATGACCTGCTATGAAATCTCTTGCCATTTCTGTAATCAATAACAAATAATTAATTACTCAAATAGACATAAAAATTCATATGCATAACATAAACAACTAAAATTATCCCGGTAATTTAGTCAACAACATAAATTATCCCTGTAATTTATAACATAACATAAATTATCTCTGTAATTTAGTTATAGATAGATTAACTTATTTTCAAATCTTTATTAACATAAACTTTTGAAAATCTGTTAAATTAACTTAAATTATCCCTGTAATTAAGTTAAAGATAAATTAACTCATTTTCAAATTTTTATAAAAATAAACTTTTGAAAATCTGTTAAGTCAAAAATACGAGGTCGTATCCCTGTACGAGGTCGTATTTCAAGGTCAAAATACGGTCAACCAAACTCTAAAATACGAGGTCGTATTTTCCAATTTGGCATCGTATTTGATCAGGTCGTAAATCGGCATCGTATTCCGAAAGTCAAACCAGTCAAAAATAAATTGACATTTACGAGGTCGCAAATCTGGGCTAGCAAACCCACTTTTACGAGTCCGTCGCACTGTTCATCTTCCCCAACGCGATTTCGCGATTTACCCAACCAAAACTGGTAAAAAATGTTTCTTTATACTCGTATTCAAACGATAAAGATACCCCAACCCTTAGTTTTACCCAGAAAACATCAAAATCGAAGAAACTAAGGAAACCTAATTCAAAAATTTTGAAACCCTTTTTCTTGATTTTCTTGTTGCATGGTTAACTACTGGACGATTAGATAGTATACCTAGATTCGGTTTTTCACAGTGATGACGAATATATCAACCAAAAACACTTGATCTAATTGTATATATCGAATCTAATACGGGGTAGCAAAATAGTATTTCGGGGTCGTAATGCTCTAATTTTGATATTTAACATGTGAGGTCGTGTTTGGGTAAATTTGGTTTATATACTCACTTGACCCGAATGGGTCTGGGTCAACCCGTCCCAATTACGAAGTCGTATCTGCACAAGGCCCAATCGACCAATTGCGAGGTCGTATTCTGCCTCTTGCTAATTACGAGGTCGTAATCACCTCCTGCACACTTTAAAATCAAAATTTCGTCAAAGTTTCTGAATAATTGATCAGCGATTACCACGAACTTCCTGGAAACATGAAAATTTAAAAGATCAAACCTGTAAGCATCAAATTTTCATCTTTTCCTCGATCTTCGTCTTAACCTGAAAAGTTAATAAACTTACACAAAATTCTTTAACTTTTCCACGATCAATCTTTCCAAAACTTTCTCGAATTTAG
Source organism: Erigeron breviscapus (assembly GCA_034093135.1). Classification (NCBI taxonomy): domain Eukaryota; kingdom Viridiplantae; phylum Streptophyta; class Magnoliopsida; order Asterales; family Asteraceae; genus Erigeron; species Erigeron breviscapus. The sequence continues at coordinate 43,371,500 of CM067174.1, read as the reverse complement.
CTTTCCCGAACCTGTACCACTTGCAACAATCCATATTTCTAACCAGTTATAAAATTGATTCTTCATTCTTATACCTCCCCCTCAATTTTATGACTAGGAAGTATAACGATGACTAATCGTTATAACAACCATCATTCTTATGTACTCCCCCTCAATTTATGACTGGGATACATAACTATGATAGAACAAAATATTGATTAAATACTTCATATTCTTATGAAAACACAATTGACTAGGTACTCCTCCTCAATTTAAGACATGTTTTCATAACTATATGATCTAAATAATCAATGCTTAAGCCTTTCACATTCATATATGTTTCTATATCTAAGATAGCAAAGACCTTTCATATTCAAACAATATATCTATGTCTAAGGCATAAAAATATTAACTATGTAGCCTTTCACATTCAAACATGACATTTCTATGTCTAAGGCATAAAAATAGTCAATAACCTTTCATATTCACTTAACATCTATGACTAAGATTTTCTTAATCTTCTTCATTCACATTAAGTCTATATCTAAGGATTTATTTAACCTTCTACATTCACATTATGTCTATGTCTAAGATTTAAATAATCTTCTACATTCACTTAATGTCTATGTCTAAGATTTTAATAATCTTCTACATTCACTTGATGTCTATGTCTAAGGTTTTACTAACATAGTTGATAATCTTTCATATTAAAATAAAATTATTTCTATATCTAAGATCTTCAACTAATAATGACCTTGCTATAAACATCTTGATGTTCTTAGCATTGTCTTGAATATTTCAGTCTTTTGCTTAGAAACCCTTCCTTTGGATTGACTTCTCTGCAAATATACTGAAAAATAATTTCGAGACAACAAATATAATTGCCATACCCGAAACTTGATCCTCTGAAACTTCAGATTTGAGAAGCAAACTTCAAACTCTCTGTATCGTCATAACAATCAACCAATGCACCATTGCTTGTTGTAGTTCTCCCCCTCAACAATAAATCTCTCCGAGTTAAGCATATCTCGAGTCCCTGCTCGCCTTGCCTAACCGGCATGTGGTAGAGAGGTAAAATTTCCAACAATCAATCCTGAACCAGTTGACTCCCATGAAAACCAGAAACTTTGAAACTTGAATCACAAACTTCAGGAACATGGATCCTATTTCAAAAGCAATTCTTTGTCTCCAAAAATGTTTCTTCTGATTATGATCAACATCTTCAGACAAAACATATAAAATACAGCGCATGTCAGTAAGCTGTTAACAAAACACATAAACGAGATAAAAATGATAATGTTATTCTTCATTATTTCATCACTATAATATACGATAGTAACGACTTAATCTAGAACTACATTCTTCATTTTCTTCTCCAAATTTGTTATTCTTTACTATCATAAGTCATAAACATATGACATTATCTTAGTCTAGAACTACAAATCTTCAAGAACTTGAACTTCTTATTGTTCAAAAATATAAACCTTATATTTCTTATTGAAATCTTAAGGTTTAAAATAAGGACCTATAAACTCCTTGTTTATCCGTCAACTTATCAGAAAAATTATAGAATCTTAAGATCTCTGTCTTATCATTCTATCGATATTTATCTAGAATCTTAAGATCTCTGTCTTATCATTCTATGGATACTTATCACAAATTTAGAATCTTAAGAACTCTGTCTTATTATTCTATGGATACTTATCTAGAATCTTAAGAACCCTGTCTTATTATTCTATGGATAACCTAAACTAAGATCTTCCAACAAAATATCCTTCATTATGCTAACTTATATAGATTCCGTTTCTAAAGTAACTTGTCTTTGTTAGGTCGAAAATCGACCAAGTATAATTTGTTCAGAAATAGCTGAAGCTCAGTGAAGAATACTTGTATATAATTCTGAGGTCGCTCAGAATTAGTTCACTGAAGCTTCACTTCAGTTCAGATCAACGTATCAGAATACCGTTCAGAATGAAGTCAAAAACTGAAGTCTGAAGAATGAGAATCAGTTCAGATGTGGAGCTCAGAAACTGATTCTACCTGATCGAAGACTGAAGCATCTCAGTGTAAAAGTACTTACACACTTTTACACTGATTACGAGGAAGACTTTTTACTTTACATATCTTTACCCGGTTAATAGATTTAACTATTAATAAAAGTACAAGGTAAAGTAAAGGTTGGGAATAAGGTTTGTTAAGTCACATCAATTGACTTATATACTTAAACCTTAAAAGTATGTATGTAAGGAATTAGCTTTAATTCCTTAAATACTCCCAACCATATTTGTACGATCTGGTCCACGTCATCATGGACTTAGGTCTATAAATATAAGTCTTCTCACAACTTGCAAATGGCTTGAAACCTTTGCATTGCAACTTGTGAGATATTCTCTAAGTAATCCTTACGAGTATTTCCAAGTCATTAGATCACTTGTATTTCTAGGTTGTTTAGATATTTACACTTGGGTGTTTATCTTTGTTCCGCAACAACCTTTGTATTTGTTTATATATCAATAAATCAAATACCTTGAAAAATACATCGTGTCTCAATGCTACATACTTGATCTATACATATTACTTATATAGTTTCAGCCCTTATTGTTTCTTGCATTTACTTTCAGTACCTTTATCGTATTGTTCATCCATATCTGGATCGTATTCTGAACTGGTCATCTTCCAGTTAGAATTACTTGCCAGTCGGGTATTAAGCCATCTATATTTGGGACTCACAATTGGTATCAGAGCAGCAAGGTTGAATTATATCAATTCATTAACCTTTCATCTGCAAAGATGGTTGACCAAATGTTCAATACAGGACCTGACCCTAATGCTAATGCTAATGCCAATACAAATGCTAACACTACTCCACCCCCTATCATCAACAACAATATACCATCGCATAATGTGCATGTACACTTTCCAAATAATCCTGTTCCCAAGTTTGATGGGAACAGTGAAAACTTTCAAACATGGAAAGCATGCATGCTAAAATATATTGCTGGTGTTGAAAGACATTTGATCGATATTCTCAAAGAAGGACCCTTTGTCCCCTTGAATGCCTCCACTGTTGTCAGAAATGCCGATGGGACTCCTAGGGTTTCACCCAAGGAGAAGGATCATTGGTCTGAAGAAGATCATAGGCTGGTAGACCTTGATACCAAGCTGCAAAATATGATCTTGTATGCTGTTCCTGAAACTCTTATGCCCACCCTTGTTTTACTTGAAAATTCAAAATTAATGTGGGAGGAACTCATGACACAATTTGAAGGCACCAATGAGACAATTGTCACAAGAAAGTTGCTTTGAATAAAAGATATGAGTCTTTTTTTGCTATCTCTGGTGAAACTTTAACACAAACATACATCAGATTCACTAGTCTGGTAAATCAATTGAAAGCCCTGGGTGTAACTAAAGATAAAGAAATTTTGTTGGAAAAGTTTTGTGACATCTTACCTTCTAAATGGGAAAACTTGATCTTGGTTTTGAGACAAGGAAAAACCTTGCACAGTCACACTCTAGCCTCCCTGTATGGAGCCTTCAGGTACACTGAAGAGAACAAGGCTGAGAGAGCTGTGGCTGAGCAAGATGCCAAAAATCATGCTTCTACCAGTTCAGTCATGGTTTATAATTCTGAACCACATGGGACTGCTCTACTATCTTCTGAGAGTGATCATTCTGACTCGATGAAGAAGATGGTCTCTGAAATGTTAAAAACTGGTATTTCTGGTAATGTAACTCATAGTTGTGATGAGGATGACAATGATGATCTGGTTGCCATGCTGGCTAAAACGTTCAATCGTTTTAAGGCCAAATCAAATCGATCTGGCAAACCATTTGCTTCCAGCGCTTCTATTGATAAGTCTAATCTTGAATGCTTTAAGTGTGGCAAGAAAGGATATTTCATGAAGGAATGCAGATCTAGTCAGCCTTCATCATCATCTGCCCCTGATGACAGCTATAAGGCTAAGTACAAGAAGCTGAAAGCCCAAATAGCTCTCATGGCTCAAAACAACTCAAGCAATAATAGTTGTATGATTGCCAAGACTGAAAAATAGGAGGAATCTGATGAATCATCTGATGATGAAGAAGAAGTAAGGGATATGTGTTTCATGGCACGTGAAGATCAAGGTCATCTGGTCAAATCTGATGTTAAATCTGGTCATTGGGTGGATATTGTCATGAAAAAGGTTAGTGACTTTGGTTTTGAAAGTGATGAGGAACAAAAACTGGACCTTTTGGTTCTTTTAGAGGCAGGCATTTCTTTTGTCGAAACTGTGCGTTCAGAAAGCCTAAAAATGTTTGAAAATAACACTTCTGAACTGAATGCCATTCAGGCCAGACTAAAAGAACTGAAAGATGTTCATTTGGCTTTAAAAAGTTATCAGTCTATGGTTGCCACTTTAGAATTGGAAAAAGAAGAATTAAAAAACATCCTTGAAAAAGAACAAGCAATAATTAAATCTTGGATGAAAGCACCAAGGCCAGATGCTGCAATTAAAAATACTTTTGCAACTCAAAGAACAACATATGAATCTGGTAACCTTCATTTGGCATCTATAATCACTGATTTAGATGCACTTCCAAAGGAAATAAAACCTGAAATCATTTTTCCTAAAGTTGGCAAGCAGAAAACTGTAACTGATAAGGCCCAGGAACAATCTGAGGGTAAATCTGAAACAGCTCAGACAACTGGTTCAGAAAGGAAGGCTAAAACCAAAAAGCCATCCCCTCAGACTTCATCTAAGGTTCCTAAAGGCCAAAAGAAGAAGAAAAATATCTCCCCCACTGAGCCTTCTACCTCAGATTCAAGTAAGGCTCAGGTGTCTAATGAAGAATCAATTTTGTTAAGGTTAGAGAGTCAATTTCAGTTATTGACTAGACAAGTGCAGAGTTGCAATGCACATTTAAAAAATGTTGAAACCACTCCTCTTCAACCTAAACAAAATGCAAAACCTTTTTCCAAACAAATCAAGCAAAAATCTGAGAAGAAAAAGGTTGAGCCCCCATCAAACCAACTGTTTTTGTGTCATCTGAGATTATGACTGAGATCCCCTTCGATCCTTCAGTTCCTTATGAACCAAAGAAATCTGAGACTGCTAAGGGAGAGTCTAGCGAACCCATCACCAGATGGGTTCCCAAAAAGAACTAATCTTTGTGTTTGTGCAGGGAGACCGAAAGAAGAATATATGGTATCTTGACAGCACTGCTGGCAGAACCATGACTGGTTATCAGACCCTGCTGGAGGAATACAGGGTGTAAGAGGGGCCCTCAATAACATTTGGAAATGATGAAAATGGAAAAACTGAGGGATATGGTGTTGTGAATAATGGACAAGTCAAATTCACACGTGTTGCATATGTGAACGGTTTGAAATATAACCTAATCAGTGTCAGTCAACTATGTGATGATGGCTTCAAGGTATTATTTGATATTTCACAAGGCACCATATTCAACAGGGATGGAAAGGTAGTTTTGATTGCACCAAGAAAATGAAACATTTATATCATTGATATGAATAGTTCACCCACTGAACAATGTTTCTACACAAAGGCAGATGAAGATACAAATTGGTTGTGGCACAAGAGATTATCCCATCTGAACTTCAAAAATATTAATAAGTTGTCAAGAAAACAACTTGTTGATGGGATACCCTCAATGTCTTTCAACAAAGACAAGCCATGTCCAGGTTGTGAAATGGGTAAGCAGAAAAGAGCTTCATTCAAGACAAAACAAAGTTTTAGTATAATTGAACCTCTTCACATGCTTCACATGGACCTCTTTGGACCAGTGAATGTTCAGACAAGAGCAGGAAAGAAGTATACCCTTGTTGTTGATGAATATTCAAGATATTGCTGGGTAATTTTCCTCAGATCTAAGAGTGAAGCTGCTGCTGAAATCATTGCTCTCATCAAATAAATTAAACTCAAGCATAAGCGAAAAGTTTGTCAGCTCAGAAGTGACAATGGCACTGAATTCAGAAATGCCACTCTGGAGTCCTTCTGCACTGAAACTGTCATATCTCAGAACTTCTCCTCAGCCCACACACCAGAGCAGAATGGTGTTGTAGAAAGAAAGAATCGTACGCTGATTGAAGCTGCTAGAAGTATGCTGAATGAATCTGGTCTTCCCAAGAATTTCTGGGCTGAAGCTGTTGCAATTGCGTGCTACACTCAGAACAGATCTGTCTATGTCAAAAGACACAAGAAGACATCCTATGAAGTACTCAGAAATAGAAAGCCCAATATTGGATATTTCCATGTATTTGGATGTCCAGTATACATTCTGAATGATTCCATTCAGCTTGGAAAGTTTGATGCAAAAGCTGATGAAGGGTACTTCCTAGGATATTCATCAAATCGCAAGGCCTTTAGAGTCTTTAACAAGAGACTTGAAAAGGTTGATGAGTCAATTCATGTTACCTTTGATGAATCTAATTCTGCAATCTTTAAGAATTCCATTCCTGTACCACCCTCAGAACGTCCAATAAGTTTTGGTGATTCTGATCCTATTGCTGAATCTGACCAGTCACCTAAACCTGCTTCTGAACATTTCAGTTCAGAACCAAGAATAATCAAGTCTAGCAACATTCCATTTTATCCTCCAGTCAGTTTTAAACTACCTTCTGAACTGACTATTGGATCAGATGTACATGCTGCTTCACCTCAGATATCAGGCTCAACTGAAGTACCCCAATCTGAACAGTTTCATGATGCAAATTATGATCTGCAGGAGGAAGATGATGAGACTGAGGTAGTCTTTTCTGAAGCTCCTCCTGAAGTATCTCAGAGGAGTTCTTGCACTGATATCATAGTTCATCCTGGTCAATACACTAAGTGGACTAAAGCACATCCTATCGAGCAAATCATTGGGGATTCCACTAGTGGGGTTCAGACCAGAAGAGCCACAAGCGATCAATGCTTAAATGTCAGCTTCTTATCTCTAATAGAACCAAAGAAGATTGATGAGGCTATGAACGACCCTAGCTGGATTGAAGCCATGCAAGATGAGCTCAATCAGTTTAAGAGGAACGATGTTTGGGAACTTGTTCCTTGTCCCAGTAATCTAAAGAAAGAACTAATTGGGACAAGATGGGTCTTCAGAAACAAGATGGACGAAGATGGTCACGTGATTCGAAACAAGGCAAGACTTGTTGCAAAGGGTTACTCACAAGAAGAAGGAGTAGACTTTGATGAAACTTTTGCACCAGTTGCTAGACTAGAAGCTATCAGAATTTTCTTAGCTTTTGCAGCTCATCATGAGTTCAAAGTCTATCAGATGGATATTAAAAGTGCATTCTTGAATGGTGAATTGGAATAAGTTGTGTATGTGCATCAACCACCAGGGTTCATAAATGAAGAAAGACCTCATTGGGTGTACAGACTGAATAAAGCTTTATATGGTCTGAGACAAGCACCTAGAGCCTGGTATGATACTCTTACTAAACATCTTCTGAAAAATGGTTTTAAAAGGGGTGCAATAGATAACACTTTATTCATATTACATGATAAAAATGATATCTTACTTGTACAAGTTTATGTTGATGATATTGTGTTTGGGTCTACAAATAACAAAATGTGTGAACAGTTTTCTAAAATAATGTCATCCAAGTATGAAATGAGTATGATGGGCGAACTGGCATATTTTCTAGGTCTTCAAGTGAAACAAACCAGTGATGGTATTTTTATAAATCAAGAAAAATATGTCAGAGACTTGTTAAAGAAATATCAATTTGATTCAGTATCATCAAAAGATACTCCTATTTCTGCACCATTAACTTTGGACTCAGATCCTAATGGAAAACCGGTGGATCCCACAAAATATCGTAGTATGGTGGGATCCCTCATGTACTTAACTGCTAGTAGACCTGACATAATGTTTGCAACATGCCTTTGTGCAAGATTTCAGTCTGATCCCAGAGATGCACACGCAAATGCTGTGAAAAGGATTTTCAGATACCTTAAAGGTGTCCCCAGACTTGGTCTTTGGTATCCCAAAGGCTCAAGTCTAGATCTAATGGGTTATTCAGATTCTGATCATGCAGGTTGTAAGATAGATAGGAAAAGTACCACAGGTGGTTGTCATTTCCTAGGTGGCAAATTCGTTAGTTGGACAAGTAAGAAACTACTTCTTAGCAGGCCTTGAACCAGAAGGTGCTTCAGTAGGTTTCCTCTTCAGTGGAGAATGATCCTTCTTTCCAAACAATTTGCCTTCAATCTCTACCTTGGCCTGCATCTTTTGTTGTATTCTTGATAACCATGCACCAATCAAAGCAGATTTCGGCTTCACCCTCAGTATTTGGATCATCTCCCTATGCTCAGAAATCCCAAATATAATTCTTGAACAACCATATCGCCAACCAGAAACTTCACATCAACACCCATATTTTCCACCCGGTTCTACACCTGCCTATGTTTCATCACCACGTTTTCAACCACAACTCCAACACTTACACCCACAAATTCACCAAGTGCCAAGGCCCATCAATTATGATAGTGAGTTTGAGAAGGAGTTGGACTCTGCTACTGAATCTGAGAGTCCAACTGAAATGCAGTTGGAAAAGGCTTTGGATGGGCTTGGTAGAATTCCCTTTGTGGCTTCTGTTTCTGCACAACCACCTCCTCCTTTGAGTGTAGAAGCACAGTTAGAGAAACAAAATGCCGAAGTCCAAAGCCTACTTATCAAGGTGGAGGACTTAACTAAATCTCTAACTGCCAATACTACGTCCCTGGCTGAAATGAAGGGTGCTCAGATGTTTCTTGGCACTGAGTTCACCAAGGTTGCTGGAAATGAGGGACTAGTAGGTGGGAAGCTAAATGAGCTGGTACATTCATGCAATAAGATAAGTATAGCTATCAGGGAAGCCTTCAGACTGGCCAAAAGAGATGTGCAAGCTTCAGTTGTTGCGAACTTGACATCTGGTATTGAATTGATAAAACAAGAAGTTCTGGCAGTCGGGAAGGAGGTGAATGAGTTGGTAAAAAGGCCAAGTGTAAATGAGAAAGAACTTGGGTCTGCTGTTGGTAGTAATGTGATTGAGAAGTTGAAGTCTGAGATATCTCAGAATCTTGTTACTCAGATTTCAGCTTCTGTGGCTGAAAAGGTTGAGGAAGGGGTCAGAAGGATGGTCTTAGAACTTACTCAAGACACTTCAGAGAAGGTAGATAAAGCTGTTGAAGAAGTTCAAAAATTTGTATCTACTCTCGAAGAAGTTGTTAAAGGTCAATCCAAACAGTTAGATGAAATTCTGACCCTCCTTAAGAAAGAAAATGTTGTTGCTTCTCCCCCTCCTCTTCATTCTTTGAGGAAGATAGGAAATTGCTGAAGGAGCTAACTGAAAAAGAGAATCTGAACCTTAACTCATCATTCAGGTTAAGGGCTCAGTTCTCCACCATGGCAAAAGGCATTTCTAATTGCCTTCTGCAGCAGAGTTGGGAACCTCTGAAGGCCATTCAGACGGCGATTGATGTTTATGCAAAAATGCCTTCTGAGGTCCTGATGTGACCAATTTATATAGATCGCCCACATCATTATTGGCCTTTTTCGTATGTGTTTTGAGTCGATTTTGTATGCATTTGGCGCGTTTATAGTGTTTGTTAGTGCTTTCAGGTTCTTAGCAGGTTGCGCGCCCATTTGGTACATTTTCTGACGATTGTTGGCCAAAAAGTTGACCCGAGTGTTCGAGTGATGTTGATAATGAAGAACAAAGATTTCAGCAGATATGCACTGCGCCGCAGTGGGAGGGTTATTGCCCCACTGCGCCGCAGTCGTTGGGTACCAAAGATACAAGATTCCAGTGAATTATCACTGCGCCGCAGTGGGAGCATTCACACCCCACTACGCCGCAGTCAACAATGAATAAACAATCCAGTGAATTCTCACTGCGCCGCAGTGGGAAGTGCACAAGGCCACTGCGCCGCAGTGAGTGCACGGGAGTATCAGGTTGCAGCCTTTTGCTGCAGATTTTGGGGGAGGTATAAAAAGAAAAAAAACCCTATTTTCCCAATCATCCAAATTCTTTCTAAGAGCTGCTCTCCAAGGGATTCCTTCGAGGATCAAGGGTAGATTTCTTCGTCCAATTCATTGAAGATTCACGGGCACCCACTTAGATCGTATCTATTTTATTGTCTTGCAATTTCAATTTCAAGAACGATTGGTACATCATGTTCTTCTTTTATTTTGATTATTATTTTAAATTAATCATGAGTGGCTAAACATTCAATCATCCACCTTGAGGAAACTAGACGAATGATGTGATTGCTATATGTTTTAATTCAAAGAGTTGATTTCAATTATCGTTGTGTCGAGATCTTGATGATTTAATTCCTTTTTATATATTATTATGATATTGGTGGCATGTGTGTTCTTCGTTAGTGGTACTAGTTGGATGCATATGTGATTTTCAAATGGTTGTTTGTCTATGAGCAATTATCACTAGTTCATGGTATGATAGTGAATATCATTTTAATAAAAGGAGTCATTTTGTCAACGTGTTTTATAACGGTTGGTGGTACCACGTTATCTTCACATAGGCACAATTGTTAATTCGATAGTCAAGCAAACTAATTGTTGGTAAGGTTGTCTAGGCATTGGTGGTACCGGCTTGGGTAATTAAACTAGCAGCTTAGGTGATTGGGTAATTTGCTCACGGTTGGTGGTACCACGTGAGCACCTTAATCCTTTTACGATTATCTTTTCAACTCAATGAATTTGGTCTTAATTAAATGCAATCATGTTTGAAGTCTAGCGAATTCAAGGTGGATGATCTTTATTAATATTGTCTGAAGCTTTTCTTTACTTTTATGCGTTTTGTCTTTTAATTTTATTTTAATTTAATTGTCAAAGTGAGACTCGAAGCAACACCCTGTTTTCCAAACCATTTTATTAAACAACTAGTTCAAACCAATCCTCGAGAACGAACACGGACTTGCCTCTTAACTATATTGCATACGAACGGGTCCACTGCCCGATAGTGTGTAGTAGTGAGTTCTAGGTATTTCTAGTTTATAATTTTTAAACTCGATTTAGCACATCAAGTTTTTGGCGCTGCTGCCGGGGATTGTGTACCGATTTAGTTGTTAATTTAGTGGTTTGATCCTTTCTCACGCGTGAGGAAGTTACTTGTTTATTAGTTTAGTTTTCTTTTTATCACAGGTGCATTTGACGTGTTTGTGTTAGTTGTGTGTTTGCAGGTATTGCTTTAGTTGATGAACTTGCATTCTTCGGGTCTCCCTTTGAATAGTCCTTTGTCTACTCCGAGAAGACCAAGAGGGCGTAGGTTTAACTTCACTGAACCCACAACACCAATACCGACACCATTTTCACCTATAGCTAAACCCACTCCTGATTCGGACGAGGAAGGGTTCTTTTTGGATGAGTTTTTCAATTTAGAAGTAAAGCAAGAGGAAATGGGGGACGAACAACCAAGGGGTCCAAATGACACTCGCTATGGCGAGAGGGTTCGAACTATCCCAACGGGCCGTGGTTCCGCCATTAGACCTCCAACCATTGATCACACTTTCGCTTTGAAAGGAAACCATCTAAAGAGCATAGAAGAGCATCAATTTGATGGTAAACGAAAATGGGATCCTTACCAACACTTGGATAGGTTCGAAAAGTTGGCTCGGCTATATTAATATGGGCAAAACCAAATGAATGCCGTGAAACTTGAGACATTTCCCATGTCAATCACCGGAGAAGCACTTGATTGGTTCAATGATCTTCCAGAAAATTCTATCACTACTTGGAACCAACTCAAGGAGGCTTTCATTGGTGAGTTTTTTTCACTTAGAACTCAAAGAAGGTTGGAGAACATGATTAGATCTTTTGAACAAGATGATGGAGAAGATGTTGTTGAGGCTTGGATTCGTTTCAAGGAAATGTTGAGAAATTGTCCAGGGCACGATTTGACTAGGGAGAAATATGTGGATCTTTTCTTTGATAGGTTAGATAAAAAGTCTAACCAAGAATTGGGATATGCTTTCGGGGGTAGTTTCAATAACATTACACCCAATGAAGGTTATCGAATCTTGGAAGACATGGAGAAGGATAGCTCAACTTTGGATGATGAAAGGTTTTTGAAGAATGAGAAAAAGATGAAGAGAGGTACTAACCAAGGGAGAGTTGCTAAGGTTAAAGCTAGCAATGACCCAGGGGTTATTGGAGAGATTAGGGCGCTATCTGAGCGCATGGAAAAGGGGTTTGCTACTCAAGAGAATAGGTTTGGAGCAATTGAGAGGGATGTTAAGGTAGTAGCCGATGGGTGTGATCATTGTGGTGATATGCACTATTCTGATGAGTGTCCAAATCGGGCACCCGAAGATGTGAGTTATGTTCAAAATCAACCCCAAGGGAATTTCTATCGCAACACCGGTTTCCAGAACCGGCCTTCAGGTAATACTTCTTATAACTCTTCTTTTCAGTCTAATAATTCTCATTTTTCAGGTAATAGGTGGCAAAGAGATAATTATCAGAATCAGCCACAACAGCAGACTCAGCAAGGACAAGGATCAGGTTCTTCTTCTTCTAATGTCGATCCTAATGCCGAGTTGAGAGAGATGATGAAGCAGTTGGCTAGTAATCAGGTTGAAACAAATACTAGCATTCAAATGATCAGGGAAGATACTAAGACTTTGAGTGAGAGGTTGGATCAGTTAAGTGGGAAGGTGGAGATCAACATGAAAAACCAGGGAGTTAATTTCAAGGATCTCGAAAGTAGGATGGCCGCTCTTACTAGGCCCACGGGGACTCTTCCTAGCAACACACAGCAGAATCCTAGACCTTAGTTTAGTCTTGGACAGAATCAAGGACAGAATCAGGGACAGAAATACACTCCACCTCCAGTCCGCAATGAGCAAGCCAAAGCCATCACCACTCGTACTGGTAGGTCTTATGACTCACCTCCTATGCCTAATGTTGTTGTTTCAGATGTGCAGGATAAAGGGAGTGATGATGATGAGGTGAAAGCTACTTATCTTAATGTCGAGTGTTCTGCTATCTTGCAGAACCGCATCCCACCTAAGCTTGAAGATCCAGGGAGTTTCCTTATTACTTGTTCTATTCGTACTCTTACTTGTAAGGCACTTGCTGATTTAGGTGCTAGCATTAATTTGATGCCTTACTCGGTTTGGAGTAAGTTGGCTCTAGGAGTTTTAAGACCTACCCGCATGAGTATTAGATTAGCTGACCATTCTTTTCAGTATCCCATTGGGATTGCTGAAAACATGACTGTCCGGGTAGGCCATATTGTGTTTCTAGTTGACTTCGTTATCCTCGAGATGGAGGAAGATTCAACCGTGAAGACTCCGGTCACTCCACCAAAACCGGATGTGGTTCCAGAAGTTAAACCATACAAGCCAAAGATACCATTTCCACAGAGGTTCAAAAAGGCAAAGCTGAAGGAGCAATATAACAAGTTTGTGGAGATGATTACAAATGTTCACATTAATGTGCCTTTAGTTGATCTTATTCAGGGGATGCCCCATTATGCCAAGTTCATTAAGGAGCTTGTGACTGACAAAGGAAAGATGGATGAGGTGAAAGCTACTTATCTTAATGTCGAGTGTTCTGCTATCTTGCAGAACCGCATCCCACCTAAGCTTGAAGATCCAGGGAGTTTCCTTATTACTTGTTCTATTCGTACTCTTACTTGTAAGGCACTTGCTGATTTAGGTGCTAGCATTAATTTGATGCCTTACTCGGTTTGGAGTAAGTTGGCTCTAGGAGTTTTAAGACCTACCCGCATGAGTATTAGATTAGCTGACCATTCTTTTCAGTATCCCATTGGGATTGCTGAAAACATGACTGTCCGGGTAGGCCATATTGTGTTTCTAGTTGACTTCGTTATCCTCGAGATGGAGGAAGATACGAAGGTACCCCTTATTCTTGGACGACCATTCCTTAATACCGCGGATGCTATCATCCGTGTGAAGGATAAGGAAATTTCTTTGGGTGTGGGTACGGATAGAATTGTGTTTAATGTTGAAAAGTCTATCAAGCATTCATATTCTAATGATGAGTCTTATTTCAGGATTGACGTTATTGATGATGCTTTAGACCGAGAGTTTCAGGAACTAATGGAGACCGACACTGGAGATGAGGAGATTGCTAATTTAGGATCGGGAGATATATCTGATGATGATTTGTTTGCAGAGGTTATGGCGCTTAGCTTGGATGAGACGCCTCCCGAGGATGAGAGTTTTGAGGGGCTAATTGTGATAATTGGCAAAGTTGTATTGTTAGACTATAAATAGCCCTCACACCTTAGAAATCATAACAAGAACAGAAAAATCCTTTCATTTTCACACACAATTAATTCCAAGCTTTCAGTTAATACGATCTTTCTCTCTCAAAACACACACACACACACCAAGAACACACACTAACACAACCGCCATTGTTGAATCGAATTCAGAGACACACACACACACACACACACACACACACATAACACACACTTTCTGACCACCACCATCAACACACTCTCACACACACACACACACACACACACACACACACACACACACACACACACACCCACACACACACACACACACACACACACACACACACACACACACACACACACACACACACACACACACACACACACACACACACACACACACACACACACACACACACACACACACACACACACACACACACACACACACACACACACACACACACACACACACACACACACACACACACACACACACACACACACACACACACACACACACACACACACACACACACACACACACACACACACACACACACACACACACACACACACACACACACACACACACACACACACACACACACACACACACACACACACACACACACACACACACACACACACACACACACACACACACACACACACACACACACACACACACACACACACACACACACACACACACACACACACACACACACACACACACACACACACACACACACACACACACACACACACACACACACACACACACACACACACACACACACACACACACACACACACACACACACACACACACACACACAGACACACACACACACACACACACACACATACATATATACACACACACACACACACACACACACACACATACACAACACATACAGCACACACACACACACACACACACACACACACACACACACACACACACACACACACACACACACACAAGACGATCTTCACCTAAACCGTTTCATTTTTAATACTTAGCCAAAATTTCACCAATTTTCCAAGACGATCTTCATTCAAGATCGTCCCAGTCTTCAAAACCGTTTCATTTTTAATACTTAGCCAAAATTTCACCAAAAAGTTTCAAGACGATCTTCATTCAAGATCGTCCCAGTCTTCAAAACCGTTTCATTTTTAATACTTAGCCAAAATTTCACCAAAAAGTTTCAAGACGATCTTCATTCAAGATCGTCCCAGTCTTCAAAACCGTTTCATTTTTAATACTTAGCCAAAATTTCACCAAAAAGTTTCAAGACGATCTTCATTCAAGATCGTCCCAGTCTTCAAAACCGTTTCATTTTTAATACTTAGCCAAAATTTCACCAAAAAGTTTCAAGACGATCTTCATTCAAGATCGTCCCAGTCTTCAAAACCGTTTCATTTTTAATACTTAGCCAAAATTTCACCAATTTTCCAAGACGATCTTCATTCAAGATCGTCCCAGTCTTCAAAACCGTTTCATTTTTAATACTTAGCCAAAATTTCACCAAAAAGTTTCAAGACGATCTTCATTCAAGATCGTCCCAGTCTTCAAAACCGTTTCATTTTTAATACTTAGCCAAAATTTCACCAAAAAGTTTCAAGACGATCTTCATTCAAGATCGTCCCAGTCTTCAAAACCGTTTCATTTTTAATACTTAGCCAAAATTTCACCAAAAAGTTTCAAGACGATCTTCATTCAAGATCGTCCCAGTCTTCAAAACCGTTTCATTTTTAATACTTAGCCAAAATTTCACCAAAAAGTTTCAAGACGATCTTCATTCAAGATCGTCCCAGTCTTCAAAACCGTTTCATTTTTAATACTTAGCCAAAATTTCACCAAAAAGTTTCAAGACGATCTTCATTCAAGATCGTCCCAGTCTTCAAAACCGTTTCATTTTTAATACTTAGCCAAAATTTCACCAATTTTCCAAGACGATCTTCATTCAAGATCGTCCCAGTCTTCAAAACCGTTTCATTTTTAATACTTAGCCAAAATTTCACCAATTTTCCAAGACGATCTTCATTCAAGATCGTCCCAGTCTTCAAAACCGTTTCATTTTTAAATTCAATTCAATTTTTCCAAATCAAATCAATCTCTAATGGCTTCTCGTGAAGCTTTGGCATTAGGTTCTGATACAAGACCTCCAGTTCTCTACCGTGGTTCATACGGACTATGGAAGAAACGATTCATGGACTATGTGGAGAGTCAAACAAATGGTCATATGATGAAAGAATCCATTCTGAAAGGACTTGCTGTTCATCTCCATCCCACTACTGGTGCAGTTATTACAACTCATGAACTTTTGAATGCTGAACAAAAGGATCGAACAGCTGCAGATAACAGAGCAAGGTCATGTTTATACAGAGCCCTACCGGATGAAATCTATGGGTCTGTTGATTCCTATGATACAGCAAAAGAGATATGGGATGAGGTGGCAAGACAGATGGAAGGAGCTGATGTGACTTCAACAATCAGATTGACCAACATTT
This sequence comes from Erigeron breviscapus, assembly GCA_034093135.1. NCBI lineage: Eukaryota > Viridiplantae > Streptophyta > Magnoliopsida > Asterales > Asteraceae > Erigeron > Erigeron breviscapus. The sequence goes on along the minus strand of CM067174.1, from coordinate 43,354,777 downwards.
TGACTGAGTTTGATAACTTCTCCAAAATGCCAAATGAATCTCTTGAGGCAGTGTATTACAGATTCTGCAATGTTATTAATGAACTGAGGAAGAACAATGTCAAGAAGACTGAGATTGAGTTAAACATCAAGTTCATCAAAGCACTTGGTCAAGAATGGGAAGAATTTGGAACCCAAATCAAGCAACATCAAAACCTGACCAAGTTCACTATTCATACTCTATATGAATCCTTCAAGCTCAATGAAAACCAAGTCCTGAACAAAGCTTCATCGAACAAAATGCCGGAAGTTGTATCTTCTGATCCTTTGGCATTGATCGTTGAAAAGAAGATCTCTGAAGCTCTCAAAAGGCAAATGGTGGTTGTTTCTTCGTCAGATGAGGAGGGAGATGATGTGATGGCTACAAGAGATGGTGTATCAGACGAACTATATCAAGCTCTTGCCGCAGTAACTAAGCATTTCAAGAAGAGATATTTCAAAGCGAGGCCAACAAACAACAATCTCCGCACTTCTTCAACAAGTGCATTTCCAAAGAAGGAACACTATCATCCAAGGAGCAATGATCAAAGTGAAGCTACTGGTTCAAGATATGGTGATAAGAAGGAAGCATATGAGAAACAAGCAGGTGAAAAGGGGAAGACATCAGACAAAAGGTGCTACAATTGTGGAATTCCTGGACATTTTGCTGTTGATTGCAAACAACCCAAGAAGCGGAACTATGAGTACTACAAACAGAAGATGCTATTAGCCAAACAGGTCGAAGCAGGACATGCATTGCTTGCCGAAGATGACAAATGGCTATTGCTCACTGATGATGAAGATCAAGATCTCTCCGCTAATGTTTGCTACATGGCGAGATTGGCCAAGAACAAAACCCTTGAAGCAGAAAGCACTGATGATGAAGATCAAGATCTCTCCGCTAATGTTTGCTACATGGCGAGATTGGCCAAGAACAAAACCCTTGAAGCAGAAAGCACTGATGATGAAGATCAAGATCTCTCCGCTAATGTTTGCTACATGGCGAGATTGGCCAAGAACAAAACCCTTGAAGCAGAAAGCACTGATGATGAAGATCAAGATCTCTCCGCTAATGTTTGCTACATGGCGAGATTGGCCAAGAACAAAACCCTTGAAGCAGAAAGCACTGATGATGAAGATCAAGATCTCTCCGCTAATGTTTGCTACATGGCGAGATTGGCCAAGAACAAAACCCTTGAAGCAGAAAGCACTGATGATGAATACCCTGATGATGAGGTAAATCTCGACTCTACTTTTTCTTCAATTAAGGACAAAGAGTCTTGTAGATTAGCTTTATCTAAATTAACAAATCATATCAGTTCTTTAGCCAACAACAACAAAAAGTTGAAAAATAGTATTGCATTTTCAAAAAGTGAATTTTCAAATCTTCTTGAAGAACACTCAAAATTACTTTTTGAACATGATACTATAAAACAAGACTTTCAAGCATACAAAGACAAAATGTTGGTTAAAGAATGTGAAATGAATGTCACTCCTGATTCTAAGTTATTACTAAGATGTCAAAATCTTGAAAAACAAGTTGAGGAATTTAAAAAGAATATACTTTTCTATCAAGAAAAGTTATATAAAGTTGAACAAAATCCTCTCTTGAATTTCACTGCTTATTTCAACAAGTCAAAAATCGACAAAACAGAACTTCTTCACGGGTTGGGATTTGAGAATATCACACCATTGCAAAAAGCCAAAGACCAAATCGAACCCCTGTATGATGAAAAATTTCTTCGCCTTGGTATGATACAACAATTTATTCGTCCATTGGATGACGAATTTGAGACTGATGAAGTTGAGAGAATACCTAATCAAGATTTTTTGGTTAATTATGATGCAATCAATGATTCATACAAAACAAAACAATCTTCAATTTTCAAATTGGAAGAAATTGAATCAAATTTTCAAAACCAAGAATCTGTTGGTACTTCACCTAAATCAACTAAAATGTATTTTCCAACCACAATTTTGGAAAAGCAAATAGAAGATTTACAACAGAAGGTGAAATCTCAACAAACAGTGATCAATCATCTAAAGTCTCAAAGTCCGAATCTAGAGGATAAATGTATTGTTGTTAATACTAAGAAAGTTTGTGAGAATGTTTCTACTCAAACTGACCAAAGACCATCAGTAGAAAATTCTACCCAAACTACTTGTGATTCATCTACCAATACCCAGACCTTGACTGATTCTCTTGAATGTACTTGTCAAAATACTGCTACTTTTATAGCTGATGATTGTGTGCAATCTGATCTTTCTGATGAAGAACTTGCACATAGTTTAGTTTTGATATGGTACTTCTATAGGTTTTTCACATGCAACGATGTTAATGAGTTAGTTGTTCACCCTAAGACTAGTGCTAGTATAGGTGTTGATACGTCTACTCAATTTTCTTGTGAGACCAAAGATGTGTCAGTTCAAGTTGACCTAATTTCTGAGACTACCCATAATGTGAAGTTGGACACAAAGATTCCTGATTTCTCAAAATTTTCAAACAAATCTAAAATTAATCAATCTCCATTGAAATTTTCTCTTTCAAAAGATTTCACGAAGGTTGATTTTGATAAATTCATGGAGGGAGAACATATTTTTGATTCAGAAACTGAGAAAAAGATTGAATCTACCAAAATCAAAATGGAATCTCAAAAACCATCGTCCAAAGCTCCAACTTCATATTACTCAAAGAAACGAGTTAAGACCAAACTCGTCAAGACTGAACCAAAGACCATTGCTACACCTGTGAAACATGTCAAAAAGGAACAAGCTGAAACCCCACACACAACAAAGTACACCAAAGTGAAACTTCCGAAAGACTATCCTAATGCTTCTAAATCTAGCTCTCAATCTAGCTTTAAACCTAAGGTGTCTAAGTCTAGCTCAAATTTGCTAACTAAGGATGCATCTAATGGTTCAACTAGATATAGGGATAGATATGGATGGTTTTCTCATGATAAACCAAAGAAGCAAGAAGTTTCCTCACCACCAAAAGATACCAAAAAGATGAAAGTTTTTAAAACTCCTCGTTCTAATCTTTGTAGCTTCAATTCAACAGGTGGAAAGAGCTTAAGTAGTGATGCTAAATGGGTTGCTAAGTCATTAGTACCTAAGATCACTAGTATTCAGAAAGAGGTTGAGAAAAAGAAGAAAATGAGGAGGAGAAAAGCTGTTAATCGGTGGAAAGGTGTTCCTGTTAAACAAAACAATTCTGATTTGTCAATAAATGTTGAATGTGCCAAGGCAAAGCCTTGTGAGCTTGTAAACAATTTTAATTCCTGTATGGTGGAGACGAATGCTTGTAGACATGTTACCTTTAAGTCTTGTGTGAATGTTCGTACATTTTATTCAAATATGTTTGTTGATAATATGCGTGCTGATGCTTATGTTGATTCAATAACATGTTTGAATGCGCATCCTAAGTTATATACCCTGCCTGTTTTATCTAACCAAAAAGGACCCGTTTTCAAGTGGGTACCTAAAAATGGTTAAATTTCTTTGATTGCAGGAAATAACCATCTGTGTTTGGATACTCGATTCCGGGTGTTCGAAGCACATGACTGGAAATAAATCTTTGCTGAAGAATTTTGTTGAAAGATTCATGGGAACTGTTCGCTTTGGAAACAACAATTTCGCTCCTATCTTAGGTTATGGGGACATTGAACGAAATGGGATTACAATCAAGAAAGTTCACTATGTTGAAGGTTTAAGTCACAACTTGTTCAGTGTTGGACAATTCTGTGATAACAATCTTCAAGTTCTTTTTCGAAAATCTCTTTGCAAAGTCCAAACCTTAGATGGAGTTGATATTCTTTGTGGCGATCGTGACGATAACCTTTTTACCGTCAATCTCGATGATAACCAACCAACCGATAATATTTGTCTCATTTCAAAGGCTACTTCGAAGAATTCTTGGTTATGGCATAGAAGGCTCTCTCATCTGAATTTCCAAACAATCAATACTTTAGTCAATAAGCATCTTGTTGAAGGCTTACCTGACTATAAGTATGAAAGTGAGCATGTCTGTCCTTCTTGTGCTGTTGGGAAAATTAAGAGAGTTTCTCATAAACCGAAGAAATCTCCAAATTCTTTGGCACCTCTTCATTTGCTTCACATGGATCTTTGTGGGCCGATGAAAGTACAAAGCCGAAATGGGAAGAAATACATCCTGGTTATTGTTGATGATTATTCAAGATATACTTGGGTTAAGTTCCTAGCATCCAAAGATGAAACAACTCAGATGTTGATAGATTTCATCACCATTACTCAAGTAAATCTTCAACTTCCAGTTCGTTACATCCGTTCGGATAACGGTACTGAATTCAAGAATGCTGTTTTTGATGAATTCTGCAAATCCAAAGGGATTACTCATCAATTCTCAGCAGTTCGAACCCCACAACAAAACGGTGTTGTTGAAAGGAGAAATCGATCGCTGGTGGAAGCAGCAAGGACAATGCTTGCTTATTCCAAATTGCCATCAAATATGTGGGCTGAAGCTGTTGACACTGCTTGTCACACTCAGAATCGGTCCATTATCAATCAGCGGTTCGAAAAGACTCCTTATGAGGTTGTTAACAAACGGAAACCCAACATCAACTACTTTCATATATTTGGGTGTGTTTGTTACACGTTGAATGATCGGGAGAATCTTGGAAAGTTCGAGAAGAAAGGTGATGAAGGATACTTTGTTGGTTATTCCAAAACATCAATTGCCTACCGAATCTACAATCGCCGAACAAACACAATTCAAGAAACAATGAATGTGTGGTTTGATGAGATGTCAGGCATGATTTTTGAGCAAGAAAGCTTGCTACCAACAAGTATGGATTCAAGTGCTTCAAGTCCTTCTACAAGGAATTCTACCTTAGCTTCTAAATTCAAGAAATTTCCAACTCCAACCAGTGATGAATTAGATATTCTTTTTGAAGAATTCTATAATTCAAAACCGGTTCATGATCAAGAACCTCAGATCATCGTTGATCCAATTCCAAACAATGAACCTATTCATAACCACGATCCAGTTCCTAACAACACTCATGAATCAGCATCAAGTTCTTCTGAGCAAAGATCATCTTCAAATAATTCTATTCCATCATCCTCTCCTGAGAATCCTTCTCAAGTGAATGTTCAAGAACAACCTTCTCAATTCACTCAGACAACCAATCCCCTGAACACTCCGAATGTGTATGTGCCACTTGACTTTGATCATCCAGCATATGAGGAAAGAGTTATACCAAGTTATGACTCTATCTCTCAACAAAACTCAAGTTTCAATGATGATGATGTTGATCTTCAAGAACAAGATCCACTTCCTCATGCTCACAAGTGGACACGTATGCAGAAAGACCATCCTACTGATCAGATAATTGGAGATCCACAAGCAGGAGTAACTACTCGTACTTCAGTGAATGAGTGTCTTGTTGCACTTTCTCTTAGCAATATTGAACCCAAAACGGTATCTGAAGCTCTTAAAGATCCAGAGTGGGTTAAGGCAATGCAAGATGAACTCGCTCAATTTGAAAGACTGAAGGTATGGAGGTTAGTTCCAAATCCTAGAAAAGCTGATCCAATCGGAACGAAGTGGATATTCAAAAACAAAAAGGATGAGAATGGAGTGGTAGTAAGGAATAAAGCTCGACTTGTTGCAAAGGGTTATTGCCAACAACCTGGTGTTGATTTCGACGAAACTTTTGCTCCAGTAGCAAGAATGGAGGCCATTCGAATTTTCTTAGCTTATGCCGCATTCCGAAACTTCACTGTGTTTCAAATGGATGTGAAAACTGCTTTTCTGAATGGTGACCTCAAAGAAGAAGTCTACGTTGATCAACCTGAAGGTTTTGTTGATCCTCAAAGACCAAACCATGTCTACAGGTTAGACAAGGCTCTCTATGGTCTTAAGCAAGCACCCCGAGCATGGTATGATTCCTTAACTACTTTCTTACTTAAAGGTGGATTTACCAAAGGTATAATTGACCCTACCCTGTTCATTCGCAAACAAGGTAAGCATGTTCTACTAGTTCAAATATATGTTGATGACATTATATTTGGGTCGACCAGTCAAACAATCCCCTGAACACTCCGAATGTGTATGTGCCACTTGACTTTGATCATCCAGCATATGAGGAAAGAGTTATACCAAGTTATGACTCTATCTCTCAACAAAACTCAAGTTTCAATGATGATGATGTTGATCTTCAAGAACAAGATCCACTTCCTCATGCTCACAAGTGGACACGTATGCAGAAAGACCATCCTACTGATCAGATAATTGGAGATCCACAAGCAGGAGTAACTACTCGTACTTCAGTGAATGAGTGTCTTGTTGCACTTTCTCTTAGCAATATTGAACCCAAAACGGTATCTGAAGCTCTTAAAGATCCAGAGTGGGTTAAGGCAATGCAAGATGAACTCGCTCAATTTGAAAGACTGAAGGTATGGAGGTTAGTTCCAAATCCTAGAAAAGCTGATCCAATCGGAACGAAGTGGATATTCAAAAACAAAAAGGATGAGAATGGAGTGGTAGTAAGGAATAAAGCTCGACTTGTTGCAAAGGGTTATTGCCAACAACCTGGTGTTGATTTCGACGAAACTTTTGCTCCAGTAGCAAGAATGGAGGCCATTCGAATTTTCTTAGCTTATGCCGCATTCCGAAACTTCACTGTGTTTCAAATGGATGTGAAAACTGCTTTTCTGAATGGTGACCTCAAAGAAGAAGTCTACGTTGATCAACCTGAAGGTTTTGTTGATCCTCAAAGACCAAACCATGTCTACAGGTTAGACAAGGCTCTCTATGGTCTTAAGCAAGCACCCCGAGCATGGTATGATTCCTTAACTACTTTCTTACTTAAAGGTGGATTTACCAAAGGTATAATTGACCCTACCCTGTTCATTCGCAAACAAGGTAAGCATGTTCTACTAGTTCAAATATATGTTGATGACATTATATTTGGGTCGACCAGTCAAACATTTTGCAGAAACTTTTCATCTCTAATGGTCAATCATTTTGAAATGAGCATGATTGGGGAAATGAATTACTTTTTGGGTCTTCAAATCAAACAATTACCAACTGGTATTTTTATATCACAAGGTAAATACATAAATGACATGTTGAAAAAGTTTGATATGACTTCATGTTCTTCAATTTCTACCCCAATGGCTGCTCGAACAACCATTAATACTGATACAAATGGGAAACCATTTGACCAAAAGAGATATAGAAGTATGATTGGTTCATTGTTGTACCTTACAGCATCTCGCCCAGATATAATGTTTGCAACATGTATGTGTGCTAGATATCAAGCTGCTCCAACTGATTTACATTATCAAGCTGTGAAACGAATCTTTCGTTATCTGAAGGGTACACCCGATTTAGGTCTCTGGTATCCAAGGGATACTGGATTCAATCTAACTGCCTATTCAGATGCAGATCATGCAGGTTGTAAACTTGATCGCAAGAGCACTTCCGGTACTTTACAATTTTTAGGAGACAAAATTGTGAGTTGGTCTTCCAAGAAACAGAATTGTGTTTCACTATCAACGGCTGAAGCAGAATACGTGGCTGCAGCTAGTTGTTGTGCTCAAGTTTTATGGATGAAGACACAACTGACTGATTATGGTCTGACATATGATCATATTCCTATCTATTGTGATTCTCAGAGTGCCATTGCAATTGCAGTCAACTCAGTAAACCACTCTCGATCAAAGCATATTGATGTTAGATATCATTTTCTCAAAGATCATATTGAGAAAGGTGACATCGAACTCTACTTTGTGGGAACTGAATTTCAACTTGCAGATTTGTTCACAAAACCGTTGGACGAAAAGAGGTTTAATTTTCTGATCTCCAAGCTTGGTATGTTAAATCTTAAACCTTAATTCTTTTTCAATTGAAGGAATTCTTGAAACATTTCAGAAAACAAAATACAAAATTGAAAAATTTCAAAAATAAACAAAAAGATTTTTTTTTAGAGGCTTGCATATACTATGTATGCAACCCGTTCTTCAATGTTTTATTTAATTAGAGTGTAATTTTTTTTTTTTTTTTTTTTTTTTTTTTTTTTTTTTTTTTTTTTTTTTTTTTTTTTTTTTTTTTTTTTTTTTTTTTTTTTTTTTTTTTTTTTTTTTTTTTTTTTTTTTTTTTTTTTTTTTTTTTTTTTTTTTTTTTTTTTTTTTTTTTTTTTTTTTTTTTTTTTTTTTTTTTTTTTTTTTTTTTTTTTTTTTTTTTTTTTTTTTTTTTTTTTTTTTTTTTTTTTTTTTTTTTTTTTTTTTTTTTTTTTTTTTTTTTTTTTTTTTTTTTTTTTTTTTTTTTTTTTTTTTTTTTTTTTTTTTTTTTTTTTTTTTTTTTTTTTTTTTTTTTTTTTTTTTTTTTTTTTTTTTTTTTTTTTTTTTTTTTTTTTTTTTTTTTTTTTTTTTTTTTTTTTTTTTTTTTTTTTTTTTTTTTTTTTTTTTTTTTTTTTTTTTTTTTTTTTTTTTTTTTTTTTTTTTTTTTTTTTTTTTTTTTTTTTTTTTTTTTTTTTTTTTTTTTTTTTTTTTTTTTTTTTTTTTTTTTTTTTTTTTTTTTTTTTTTTTTTTTTTTTTTTTTTTTTTTTTTTTTTTTTTTTTTTTTTTTTTTTTTTTTTTTTTTTTTTTTTTTTTTTTTTTTTTTTTTTTTTTTTTTTTTTTTTTTTTTTTTTTTTTTTTTTTTTTTTTTTTTTTTTTATTTTTTTAGCTTATGCCGCATTCCGAAACTTCACTGTGTTTCAAATGGATGTGAAAACTGCTTTTCTGAATGGTGACCTCAAAGAAGAAGTCTACGTTGATCAACCTGAAGGTTTTGTTGATCCTCAAAGACCAAACCATGTCTACAGGTTAGACAAGGCTCTCTATGGTCTTAAGCAAGCACCCCGAGCATGGTATGATTCCTTAACTACTTTCTTACTTAAAGGTGGATTTACCAAAGGTATAATTGACCCTACCCTGTTCATTCGCAAACAAGGTAAGCATGTTCTACTAGTTCAAATATATGTTGATGACATTATATTTGGGTCGACCAGTCAAACATTTTGCAGAAACTTTTCATCTCTAATGGTCAATCATTTTGAAATGAGCATGATTGGGGAAATGAATTACTTTTTGGGTCTTCAAATCAAACAATTACCAACTGGTATTTTTATATCACAAGGTAAATACATAAATGACATGTTGAAAAAGTTTGATATGACTTCATGTTCTTCAATTTCTACCCCAATGGCTGCTCGAACAACCATTAATACTGATACAAATGGGAAACCATTTGACCAAAAGAGATATAGAAGTATGATTGGTTCATTGTTGTACCTTACAGCATCTCGCCCAGATATAATGTTTGCAACATGTATGTGTGCTAGATATCAAGCTGCTCCAACTGATTTACATTATCAAGCTGTGAAACGAATCTTTCGTTATCTGAAGGGTACACCCGATTTAGGTCTCTGGTATCCAAGGGATACTGGATTCAATCTAACTGCCTATTCAGATGCAGATCATGCAGGTTGTAAACTTGATCGCAAGAGCACTTCCGGTACTTTACAATTTTTAGGAGACAAAATTGTGAGTTGGTCTTCCAAGAAACAGAATTGTGTTTCACTATCAACGGCTGAAGCAGAATACGTGGCTGCAGCTAGTTGTTGTGCTCAAGTTTTATGGATGAAGACACAACTGACTGATTATGGTCTGACATATGATCATATTCCTATCTATTGTGATTCTCAGAGTGCCATTGCAATTGCAGTCAACTCAGTAAACCACTCTCGATCAAAGCATATTGATGTTAGATATCATTTTCTCAAAGATCATATTGAGAAAGGTGACATCGAACTCTACTTTGTGGGAACTGAATTTCAACTTGCAGATTTGTTCACAAAACCGTTGGACGAAAAGAGGTTTAATTTTCTGATCTCCAAGCTTGGTATGTTAAATCTTAAACCTTAATTCTTTTTCAATTGAAGGAATTCTTGAAACATTTCAGAAAACAAAATACAAAATTGAAAAATTTCAAAAATAAACAAAAAGATTTTTTTTTTTGCATATACTATGTATGCTTTTTTTTTTTTTTTTTTTTTTTTTTTTTTTTTTTTTTTTTTTTTTTTTTTTTTTTTTTTTTTTTTTTTTTTTTTTTTTTTTTTTTTTTTTTTTTTTTTTTTTTTTTTTTTTTTTTTTTTTTTTTTTTTTTTTTTTTTTTTTTTTTTTTTTTTTTTTTTTTTTTTTTTTTTTTTTTTTTTTTTTTTTTTTTTTTTTTTTTTTTTTTTTTTTTTTTTTTTTTTTTTTTTTTTTTTTTTTTTTTTTTTTTTTTTTTTTTTTTTTTTTTTTTTTTTTTTTTTTTTTTTTTTTTTTTTTTTTTTTTTTTTTTTTTTTTTTTTTTTTTTTTTTTTTTTTTTTTTTTTTTTTTTTTTTTTTTTTTTTTTTTTTTTTTTTTTTTTTTTTTTTTTTTTTTTTTTTTTTTTTTTTTTTTTTTTTTTTTTTTTTTTTTTTTTTTTTTTTTTTTTTTTTTTTTTTTTTTTTTTTTTTTTTTTTTTTTTTTTTTTTTTTTTTTTTTTTTTTTTTTTTTTTTTTTTTTTTTTTTTTTTTTTTTTTTTTTTTTTTTTTTTTTTTTTTTTTTTTTTTTTTTTTTTTTTTTTTTTTTTTTTTTTTTTTTTTTTTTTTTTTTTTTTTTTTTTTTTTTTTTTTTTTTTTTTTTTTTTTTTTTTTTTTTTTTTTTTTTTTTTTTTTTTTTTTTTTTTTTTTTTTTTTTTTTTTTTTTTTTTTTTTTTTTTTTTTTTTTTTTTTTTTTTTTTTTTTTTTTTTTTTTTTTTTTTTTTTTTTTTTTTTTTTTTTTTTTTTTTTTTTTTTTTTTTTTTTTTTTTTTTTTTTTTTTTTTTTTTTTTTTTTTTTTTTTTTTTTTTTTTTTTTTTTTTTTTTTTTTTTTTTTTTTTTTTTTTTTTTTTTTTTTTTTTTTTTTTTTTTTTTTTTTTTTTTTTTTTTTTTTTTTTTTTTTTTTTTTTTTTTTTTTTTTTTTTTTTTTTTTTTTTTTTTTTTTTTTTTTTTTTTTTTTTTTTTTTTTTTTTTTTTTTTTTTTTTTTTTTTTTTTTTTTTTTTTTTTTTTTTTTTTTTTTTTTTTTTTTTTTTTTTTTTTTTTTTTTTTTTTTTTTTTTTTTTTTTTTTTTTTTTTTTTTTTTTTTTTTTTTTTTTTTTTTTTTTTTTTTTTTTTTTTTTTTTTTTTTTTTTTTTTTTTTTTTTTTTTTTTTTTTTTTTTTTTTTTTTTTTTTTTTTTTTTTTTTTTTTTTTTTTTTTTTTTTTTTTTTTTTTTTTTTTTTTTTTTTTTTTTTTTTTTTTTTTTTTTTTTTTTTTTTTTTTTTTTTTTTTTTTTTTTTTTTTTTTTTTTTTTTTTTTTTTTTTTTTTTTTTTTTTTTTTTTTTTTTTTTTTTTTTTTTTTTTTTTTTTTTTTTTTTTTTTTTTTTTTTTTTTTTTTTTTTTTTTTTTTTTTTTTTTTTTTTTTTTTTTTTTTTTTTTTTTTTTTTTTTTTTTTTTTTTTTTTTTTTTTTTTTTTTTTTTTTTTTTTTTTTTTTTTTTTTTTTTTTTTTTTTTTTTTTTTTTTTTTTTTTTTTTTTTTTTTTTTTTTTTTTTTTTTTTTTTTTTTTTTTTTTTTTTTTTTTTTTTTTTTTTTTTTTTTTTTTTTTTTTTTTTTTTTTTTTTTTTTTTTTTTTTTTTTTTTTTTTTTTTTTTTTTTTTTTTTTTTTTTTTTTTTTTTTTTTTTTTTTTTTTTTTTTTTTTTTTTTTTTTTTTTTTTTTTTTTTTTTTTTTTTTTTTTTTTTTTTTTTTTTTTTTTTTTTTTTTTTTTTTTTTTTTTTTTTTTTTTTTTTTTTTTTTTTTTTTTTTTTTTTTTTTTTTTTTTTTTTTTTTTTTTTTTTTTTTTTTTTTTTTTTTTGTTTTTTTTAATCAAATGGAGTTCGGTGATTAGTTTGCACAATGAGCGATAGGTATTTCTCAAAATTTACTCCATGAATTTCATCATCGCCGATGAGTTCTAACCCCGGAGTATTCACTTCTTTCATTAGATAGTGAGGGTATTTTGAGTGATGTTGATTTCGTGCAACTAGAATGGAGGGAGTAAAGTCGAAAAGTGAGAGGTTAAGGTGATTTGTTGTGAGAAAAGGGATAAAAGAAATGATACCCTTCCCAAAATTCTCAAAAGCCGGGTAAAACACGTTTCTATCAGTTATCATTTGTTGATATCTTGATATTGAAAAAGGGCGACATTCTGCTCCAGTCCCCGACTTCATTTGATCACATTGTGTCTAGAGCAAATTTAATTGATCATTAAATTGATCATCTTTCATTCTTTTAGGACACACTAGCGTCATATCTTTGTGATATAATTGCTTATCTCTGTGATATAGCCGGAACATTCGTAGTGATATCTTTATTGATATTCCACGATGATCGAATGGAAATCCTACCAATGCTAACATCTTTTCCAACGTTGAACGTAGGTCTCATAATTACATTTATGTGATTATTGAGCTAACGAGAAGTCTAAGTGACCTCGGTTTTCCCTAAAAGTCTTTAAGGATAAAATTGTGGTTATCAAATGCTTCGGTAGTGTTAACCATGATTTATATTCTTTGAAGCAATCTAGTGGTTGAAAAGCCGCAGACCGAACTATGTTAGAGACTTGTTTTGTGCATATCTCAATGATACATAGGAAATCCGAAAAATGTTATACATTTCTATCGGTCATTTCATTAATCCTTTTGATTTTTGAACATGTAAACGGATCATTCTTATCCGGTTTCATTTCTCTTAACACAAACACAGAAACCACCAACACCATGATATATTGTTTGTCCCAACAACTTCAATCTTACATTTTAGTCACCCATAGGATCTCTTGGGTTGGGCTACTAGTTTAGGTTGATGTTTTGATGGTTGACATTTCTCCATGTCTTCTTATTCCTTGTGACACTTAATCAATCACATTTGTGCATAATGACATTGATTCCCAATTTTGTCATTATGAGGGGGAGAAAATATTATGATTGATTGATTCATAGTCTTTGTCATCTGAGCTTTTGCTTCGGAAATGAATTTGGTATTGTCTTCAAATGATACCATCTTTCTATCCTTTTCAAGGCATAGTTAGTGATAGAAATGGAATGAGAGTCTATGTTGAGAAATTTTTGATTTGGGTGTTTTCAAATGGAAAAGGCTTATCAAAGTTTGTGTATAGGGAGAGAAAATTGTTCATGATAAGTCAATAGTTTCAGATTCTCACTAGACTTTAGTTGATTAAGATTTTGATTTCAAAAAGGGGAATCTAAATTGACTTTTGAGATAAGAATGAAACCGAAGATGAAAAGATTTTCACTCAAGACGCTTCAAAAAGGTTGAAAGATTTGTTAGAAGATTCAAGTCAAAGAAGTAAAGCTTCAAACGAGTCTTCATCAAACACACTTCATTCAAGATCTTCAAGTCATACAACAACATTCTGTCAAGAAACTCCAATGCATAAATCAAGGGGGAGAGTTCATATCTCATGAAACTTCATTTCAAAAAGATGAGATTCATTCAAGAATCGAAGATTGAAGAATCAAAACCAAGATTCATCTCTTCCGCACTTCAAAAGACAACTCTGATTCAAGATTCATCAATTCTCAAAAATTCAAGCCAAACATGCGTTCATCATTCTCTGTTCAAAAGAACATTGAGAATCTTCATATGATTTAACTTCAAGAAGTCCAAGATCAAGACTGAATCAAGTTCTACAAAGACAAAAGAAAAAGCTTTGAAGACTTGTTTCAACATTCCAATTGTCTTCACCACCGGGCTCATCAATTTCAAGACAAGATAACACGTACTTCATTCATTACAATAAATCACTAAGGGGGAGAATGTTAGAAATCCAAAAATAGTGATAAATTGTAATAAAGATTAGAAGACATTCTTGTTGTTAAGTCATAGATAGATGATTACTAAGGTTGAGGGGCTAATTGTGATAATTGGCAAAGTTGTATTGTTAGACTATAAATAGCCCTCACACCTTAGAAATCATAACAAGAACAGAAAACCACCAACACCATGATATATTGTTTGTCCCAACAACTTCAATCTTACATTTTAGTCACCCATAGGATCTCTTGGGTTGGGCTACTAGTTTAGGTTGATGTTTTGATGGTTGACATTTCTCCATGTCTTCTTATTCCTTGTGACACTTAATCAATCACATTTGTGCATAATGACATTGATTCCCAATTTTGTCATTATGAGGGGGAGAAAATATTATGATTGATTGATTCATAGTCTTTGTCATCTGAGCTTTTGCTTCGGAAATGAATTTGGTATTGTCTTCAAATGATACCATCTTTCTATCCTTTTCAAGGCATAGTTAGTGATAGAAATGGAATGAGAGTCTATGTTGAGAAATTTTTGATTTGGGTGTTTTCAAATGGAAAAGGCTTATCAAAGTTTGTGTATAGGGAGAGAAAATTGTTCATGATAAGTCAATAGTTTCAGATTCTCACTAGACTTTAGTTGATTAAGATTTTGATTTCAAAAAGGGGAATCTAAATTGACTTTTGAGATAAGAATGAAACCGAAGATGAAAAGATTTTCACTCAAGACAATTCAACAATTCAAAGATGCTCCAAAAGATGTATACTCATGGATTGAGGGGGAGCATGATTAATTCATAAGAATTTCATCTTAAACTTCATTCAATTGCTAACTCTCCAAAGTGTTAGAGTTGATATGACAAAGATCAAAGCTTCAAAAAGATTGAAAGAGTTGATTAGAAGATTCAAGTCAAAGAAGTAAAGCTTCAAACGAATCTTCATCAAACATACTTCCTTCAAGATCTTCAAAGTCATACAACAACATTCTGTCAAGAAACTCCAATGCATAAATCAAGGGGGAGAGTTCATATCTCATGAAACTTCATTTCAAAAAGATGAGATTCATTCAAGAATCGAAGATTGAAGAATCAAAGCCAAGATTCATCTCTTCCGCACTTCAAAAGACAACTCTGATTCAAGATTCATCAATTCTCAAAAATTCAAGCCAAACATGCGTTCATCATTCTCTGTTCAAAAGAACATTGAGAATCTTCATATGATTTAACTTCAAGAAGTCCAAGATCAAGACTGAATCAAGTTCTACAAAGACAAAAGAAAAAGCTTTGAAGACTTGTTTCAACATTCCAATTGTCTTCACCACCGGGCTCATCAATTTCAAGACAAGATAACACGTACTTCATTCATTACAATAAATCACTAAGGGGGAGAATGTTAGAAATCCAAAAATAGTGATAAATTGTAATAAAGATTAGAAGACATTCTTGTTGTTAAGTCATAGATAGATGATTACTAAGGTTGAGGGGCTAATTGTGATAATTGGCAAAGTTGTATTGTTAGACTATAAATAGCCCTCACACCTTAGAAATCATAACAAGAACAGAAAAATCCTTTCATTTTCACACACAATTAATTCCAAGCTTTCAGTTAATACGATCTTTCTCTCTCAAAACACACACACACACACCAAGAACACACACTCACACACACACACACACACACACACACACACACACACACACACACACACACACACACACACACACACACACACACACACACACACACACACACACACACACACACACACACACACACACACACACACACACACACACACACACACACACACACACACACACACACACACACACACACACACACACACACACACACACACACACACACACACACACACACACACACACACACACACACACACACACACACACACACACACACACACACACACACACACACACACACACACACACACACACACACACACACACACACACACACACACACACACACACACACACACACACACACACACACACACACACACACACACACACACACACACACACACACACACACACACACACACACACACACACACACACACACACACACACACACACACACACACACACACACACACACACACACACACACACACACACACACTCACACACAGACACACACACACACACACAGACACACACAGACACACACACACACACACACACACACATACATATATACACACACACACACACACACACACACACACATACACAACACATACAGCACACACACACACACACACGCACACACACACACACACACACACAGACACACACACACACACACACACACACGGATCACTTTCCCCTTCCTTTCATTGATCAGATGTTAGAAAGACTTGCAGGTAATAATATTTTTGTTTCTTAGATGGGTTTTCCGGGTACTTCCAAATACCCATTGATCCCAAGGACCAAGAAAAGACCACCTTCACATGCCCATTTGGTACTTTTGCTTATCGGCGAATGTCGTTTGGTTGTGTAATGCCCCAGGCACCTTTCAAAGGTGCATGATAGCTATTTTCCAGGACATGCTTGAAACCTCCATGAGGTTTTCATGGATGATTTCTCGGTTTTTGGGGACTCTTTTCATACTTGCTTGCATAATTTGGAAAGGATGTTAGAACGGTGTGAGAGGGCACACCTTGTTTTGAATTGGGAAAAGTGCCATTTTATGGTGACCGAGGGAATTGTTTTAGGGCATAAAGTATCTAAGGCCGGGATTGAAGTTGATAGGGCTAAGATAGATGTTATAGCCAAATTACCCCCGCCTTCCAATGTGAAAGGGGTAAGGAGTTTTCTTGGACATGCCGGTTTTTACCGCCGTTTTATTAAGGATTTTTCTAAGATTACTCGTCCTATGACCCACTTGTTGGAGAAGGACGTCCCTTTTGTGTTTGATGATGCTTGTTTGAGTGCATTTCAGGTTTTAAAGAAGAAGTTGACTAATTCTCCTATCATGGTTGGACCGGATTGGGAATTGCCATTTGAATTGATGTGTGATGCAAGTAACTATGCTGTGGGAGCCGTGCTTGGGCAAAGGGTTGATAAGCATTTCAAGCCAATTTACTTTGCTAGTAAGACCTTGAACCCCGCTCAGCATAATTACACCACTACTGAGAAGGAGTTGCTTGCCGTGGTCTTTGCCTTTGATAAGTTTAGATCTTATTTGGTGTTGAGTAAGACCATTGTTTTCACCGACCATTCAGCCCTTAAGTACTTGTTCTCGAAGCAAGATGCTAAACCTAGCTTATCCGATGGATTTTGTTGTTTTACAAGAGTTTGATATAGAGATTAAGGATAAGAAAGGTGCTGAAAACTTGGCGGCCGACCATTTGAGTCGTTTGGAAGATCCTCACCGGGAGGAACTTCGAGATGGGGAGATTAATGATCATTTCCCCGATGAGTCTTTAATGTTTATTTCTAACTCTGATGATGCTCCTTGGTTTGCAGATATTGCTAATTATTTGGTTGCAGGTGAGATACCGAATGATTTCACGTCCCAGCAAAAGAAGAAGCTCATATCGGATGCTAAGCACTATTTTTGGGATAGTCCATACTTGTTTCGTGTTTGTGCAGATGGTATGGTAAGGAGATGTGTAGCTGGAGCTGAGACGAGGGAGATTCTTGATGCTTGTCACTATGGTCCAACTGGAGGTCATTACGGTCCTTCAGTTACTGGTAAGAAAGTTTTTGATGCAGGTTTCTATTGGCCTACAATTTTCAAGGAGGCCCAGACTTTGGTAGAGACATGTGACATTTGTCAAAGACAAGGGAGCATTACTAAGCGGGATGAGATGCCTCAATGAAGCATTCAGGTATGCGAGGTATTTGATATTTGGGGTATAGACTTCATGGGACCATTCCCACCGTCTAATAAGTTTCAATATATTCTTGTCGCCGTTGACTACGTGTCTAAATGGGCCGAAGCCAAGGCTTTGCCCACAAATGACGCGAGGGTAGTCATTGATTTCTTGAAACAATTATTCTGTCGATTTGGTTGCCCTAGAGCTTTGATTAGTGACCGAGGAACCCATTTTGCAAATCATCAATTAGCTAAGGTCATGAAGAAGTATGGTGTTGTGCATTATTTTTCTACTTCTTATCATCCACAAACTAGTGGACAAGTAGAAAACACCAATAGGGCTTTGAAAAGGATTTTAGAGAAAACTGTTGGAGATAACCCCAAGGTTTGGTCGAAGAAGTTGGATGACGCCTTGTGGGCATTTAGGACGGCTTTTAAGACGCCGATTGGCACCACGCCATACCGGTTGCTCTATGGAAAAACTTGCCATCTTCCTATTGAGATAGAGCATAAGGCGTATTGGGCGTTGAGGAATCTGAATTTGGATATGATGGAAGCTAGTGAACTTAGAATGTTGCAACTTCATGAGCTTGATGAGCTTAGGCTAGGTGCTTATGAGAATTCTAGGCTTTACAAGGAAAGGACCAAAGTTTGGCATGATAAGAGGATCCGTAGGAAGGAGTTTAAGGTTGGAGCTAAGGTTTTGCTATTCTTGTCTAAATTTAAGATTAAGCAACCTAAACTCACTTCTAGATGGATTGGACCGTTTGTGATTAAGCATGTGTATCCGTCGGGTTATGTGGAGTTGTTTAAGAGTAATGGTGACAGGTCATTCATTGTCAATGGTCATAGGCTTAAGTTGTATTTGGAAGAAGAGCAAGTTGAGGGGATAATCGAGGAGATCCCCATTTTTGAATTGGTTTTTTTTTTTTTTTTTTTTTTTTTTTTTTTTTTTTTTCTTTAAATTTTTTTTTTTTTTTTTTTTTTTTTTTTTTTTTTTTTTTTTTTTTTTTTTTTTTTTTTTTTTTTTTTTTTTTTTTTTTTTTTTTTTTTTTTTTTTTTTTTTTTTTTTTTTTTTTTTTTTTTTTTTTTTTTTTTTTTTTTTTTTTTTTTTTTTTTTTTTTTTTTTTTTTTTTTTTTTTTTTTTTTTTTTTTTTTTTTTTTTTTTTTTTTTTTTTTTTTTTTTTTTTTTTTTTTTTTTTTTTTTTTTTTTTTTTTTTTTTTTTTTTTTTTTTTTTTTTTTTTTTTTTTTTTTTTTTTTTTTTTTTTTTTTTTTTTTTTTTTTTTTTTTTTTTTTTTTTTTTTTTTTTTTTTTTTTTTTTTTTTTTTTTTTTTTTTTTTTTTTTTTTTTTTTTTTTTTTTTTTTTTTTTTTTTTTTTTTTTTTTTTTTTTTTTTTTTTTTTTTTTTTTTTTTTTTTTTTTTTTTTTTTTTTTTTTTTTTTTTTTTTTTTTTTTTTTTTTTTTTTTTTTTTTTTTTTTTTTTTTTTTTTTTTTTTTTTTTTTTTTTTTTTTTTTTTTTTTTTTTTTTTTTTTTTTTTTTTTTTTTTTTTTTTTTTTTTTTTTTTTTTTTTTTTTTTTTTTTTTTTTTTTTTTTTTTTTTTTTTTTTTTTTTTTTTTTTTTTTTTTTTTTTTTTTTTTTTTTTTTTTTTTTTTTTTTTTTTTTTTTTTTTTTTTTTTTTTTTTTTTTTTTTTTTTTTTTTTTTTTTTTTTTTTTTTTTTTTTTTTTTTTTTTTTTTTTTTTTTTTTTTTTTTTTTTTTTTTTTTTTTTTTTTTTTTTTTTTTTTTTTTTTTTTTTTTTTTTTTTTTTTTTTTTTTTTTTTTTTTTTTTTTTTTTTTTTTTTTTTTTTTTTTTTTTTTTTTTTTTTTTTTTTTTTTTTTTTTTTTTTTTTTTTTTTTTTTTTTTTTTTTTTTTTTTTTTTTTTTTTTTTTTTTTTTTTTTTTTTTTTTTTTTTTTTTTTTTTTTTTTTTTTTTTTTTTTTTTTTTTTTTTTTTTTTTTTTTTTTTTTTTTTTTTTTTTTTTTTTTTTTTTTTTTTTTTTTTTTTTTTTTTTTTTTTTTTTTTTTTTTTTTTTTTTTTTTTTTTTTTTTTTTTTTTTTTTTTTTTTTTTTTTTTTTTTTTTTTTTTTTTTTTTTTTTTTTTTTTTTTTTTTTTTTTTTTTTTTTTTTTTTTTTTTTTTTTTTTTTTTTTTTTTTTTTTTTTTTTTTTTTTTTTTTTTTTTTTTTTTTTTTTTTTTTTTTTTTTTTTTTTTTTTTTTTTTTTTTTTTTTTTTTTTTTTTTTTTTTTTTTTTTTTTTTTTTTTTTTTTTTTTTTTTTTTTTTTTTTTTTTTTTTTTTTTTTTTTTTTTTTTTTTTTTTTTTTTTTTTTTTTTTTTTTTTTTTTTTTTTTTTTTTTTTTTTTTTTTTTTTTTTTTTTTTTTTTTTTTTTTTTTTTTTTTTTTTTTTTTTTTTTTTTTTTTTTTTTTTTTTTTTTTTTTTTTTTTTTTTTTTTTTTTTTTTTTTTTTTTTTTTTTTTTTTTTTTTTTTTTGTTGTTTAAGGGCTATTGATGCTAATGGGGTGGTTAATTTCTCAATTCAAACACTTGTTCTTCTGAATTTGACTTTGAAATTGAAGTTAGGGTTTTGAAAAATTTGGGGATTTATGGATGAATAAGTGTGGGGGGGAAGTAATGTTTGATTATGTGGTGATTATTGCTTGTTGTTGCTGATGGAATGATTAATTACCCCTAAATTTTTGGCTGCCTGTCGTGATGAAGACAAGGACTTACCCAGATTTCTTAGCCCACTGCGCCGCAGTGGTGTTGTGTGTTGGCTACTGCGTCGCAGTGGGGGCACCTGACCTACACGTGTTACTTGCCTCACTGCGCCGCAGTGAGGACCAGCCAGTCCCACTACGCCGCAGTGGGAATCTTCTGCCCACAGTTGACTTTGATGTTGAATGAGGTTTCAAGTTTTGCATTCCACATTTAACGTGTTTGTTTGCTTTAATGTTTGTGATTGCAGACTGCTACTGATAAGAGGAAGCAAGCGGAGGTGGGACAATCTAGCGGGACTGCCGATGTCCCCGGTAAGACGGCTAGGAGAGAACCAGAGGTACCTCCTCTTAATTTTTGGCCGGGTGCATTGAACGAGAAGCATGCATGGTTAGAGTTTGATGGGGCTAGGCAACCCCACAAGAACAATTATTTGAACAAGCTTTATACGCTTCATAAGCAAGTTGTTTGCCCACCCAGGTATCTTGCTCAATCTGATGCTCGGTTTTTGGGGTTCAGGGTGATATTGGAAGGTGGTTTAGTATAGAAGCGAGGGTTGGTGATAGGACAGTTATTAGTGATATGTGGCAACAGATTTTTCTTAACAGGGAACCTGTCTATCGTGAGTTATGCCTTGAGTTTTATTCTAGTTTGAAATTGACTAAGGAATTGAATAAGATCAAGGATATTTTTGAAGAAAGGGTTGTTTTGTTTTACTGTGGGGGACAGCAGAGGAAGCTGTCTATAGCTGAGTTTGGGTTTTATGCTGGTATGTATTCTAGGCAGGAGTTGGATAACCAGGACTTCAGGCAACTTTTGAGACAGGGTTATTATGTTAAAGGTGATTTGGGTGATGGTGAGTCCATTCCACAGTATTGGGGTCGGATTTCTGGAGGAGAGGCTTGGCCTTCTGGTGGGACGGTTAGTGTGTCTAAGATCCACAGTGTTAAGATTCGGTTGCTTCACAGGATGATAGTTACGTTTTTGGTCCAGAGGTCTACTCATTGGGACAAGGCATACCAGACTGATTTGTGGTTGCTAAAGCTGTTTTCAGAGGGGGCTCCTAGGAAGTTTGCATTGGCCCCGATGGTTGTGATTGATCGCATGTGTAATCATTCTGACTCAGAGTTGGTTTTGGGACACTTCATCACCCGGATTTATAAGAGGATGGGTGTATTTGATTCTGAGGAGTGCCAGACCCATCTGTCTCCACAAGTTAATCAGGAGAATTTCCATGTTAAGGAGTTGATTCGGGGGAAGATAGTGAAGAAGAAGCAGGGGAGCTAGCCTGCTAGATTGTTGGATGACACTGGTGTTGTTGAGGAACCACCTCCAGACTTGGAGGCTGCTGATGTAGAGATGGGTGATGCTTCCCAGGAGCCACCTAGGATGTGTGGTCGTAGCATCCCTGTCCCGAGCTCCTTTGATCTTACGCTTTTGGGACAGACTGTTCAGAATATATATGATGATCAGCAGGCTAGCCGCCGGGCTTTTGATGACTACCAGCGGAGGATGGATCAGGACATGACCTGGATTGGATCACAGCAGGCCCACACAAACTATAGCCTTGATTATTATCAGCCTATGTGGGATGCTCAGTATCATAGCCGGGAGTTTGTTCGACCTGACCCGATTCCTCCATTCTCTCCACCGCCTATTTATGTCCCTGATTATCGTCAGGGGGGTCAGCCTTTTTTCTCTCAGATGACTGTTCCGAGGAACATGTCACCACGACCCCATGATTTAGGAGGTTCTCCTCGTGGTCCAGTACAGTTTGGGGTTTTTCAGGGTGGACATGATGCTGGTGGATCCGGAGGTTTTGCCAGTGGTTCATCTTCCTTTGTTCCTGGTTTTGATGCAGGTGCTTCAGGATTTGATGCTGGTCAGTCAGGGGGAGGTGCTGGTGGTTCAGGTTCAGCTCAGGAGGAGGAGCAAGATTGGGTGACAAGTATTTTTGGCAAACCTGGACTACCCTATGGCTACCATGGACATCAGCAGTGAGTGGAGATGATTCCCATCCGGTACCGTGGGATGGAATCATATGATTATTGATTTTGTTGGTATTCTTATGACATTACTTTATTTATCATTGTCTGGTATCCACCCTACGGGGTGATGAAACATTTGTAATTTCCTTTGTTTTCTTTTATTTTCTGCATGGTACTTTATTTTGTTTGAACTATTTTGGATATTTTGGATGGTTGGTCTTTTGGAATGTTATTGAACAGGTTTGATTCGATTGATGGCAATACCTAGTGGAACCCAAGTGTGGGGGAGGACCCGTTGGATTTGTTTGATTGTGTGATCGTGTTAGTAGCTCACTATGATGTCATGTGCATATGCTGGCAGTAAGTTCAGCGCAATATTTTTGATTGGCATCATTATTAACATTGTTTCACACACAGCTTTCGCACCTTCTATTTTGGACTAAGTTTGTTTCTCCCGTCAACCAAATTGGACTTCCTTTTTAGGAAGAGCAATTTGTGGTGCGGGGTCGACTTACTTGTTTTGAAACGGAATGTGTCCATGATCCGGTATGTGTTCTCATTCTTTATGTCTTTCTTGCTTACCCCTATTTACCTTTGTTCTGACCGAATATGGACATTGAGGGCATTGTCCATCTTAAGTGTGGGGGGTGGCAAATAGGTTTAAGCAACCGGATATATCTCTTTTGTTGTTGTGCCATTGAGATTTAGCCATTCTTGTGGATGTGTCCCTCTCGTAGGCTTTTGGGTTTTATCCAAGAGTAAGGGTTCTATCTTGAATTCTGAACTATGATGTGCATGTTTGAGATTGGTTGTTTCGATTTGGTAAGATGACGAAAGATGGTATGATTTGAAACTTGTGTTGAGCTTGTCCTTGTGGTAAATTGCTTTTGTCACTTAATTCATAATAACTTAATGAGCAGTTTTACTACAAAAATTTTCCTTGGCACAATTTTAATCGGCGAAATGTGTTCTGAACGGTTATTGGGCTGATCCTTGTGGATTGATAACATTACTTGCATACTCAAATTTCCCAAACACCTAAAGTTGTGAGATTCATCATTCATTTATATATGTGCTAGGTGTTTACGGTTTTGGTTTGATTGCCTTGTAATTTGTCCCTCTCTTAGGCTCTTGGATTTATTCGGGAGTAAGGGTTCCATTTCGAACTCTGAACTAAGATGTGCGAATTTGAGGTTTATTTATTCCATTTCCGGGTTCATTTCATTGATATGAGTGTGTCGGTGATGTGTTGAGCTAGAACTTGGCCTGGTGATCGTTACGAGACCGCAGTGAGATCACTTTTATGATATAAGTACATTGGATGACGAATTGGCATATTAGGTTTGACCCATATTTTCTTTCTTTTCACCCCTTGCTTATGTATATTTTTACCTTCAGCATACATACTTTTATACATGTACATACACTTTCTTTCCTTCCTTTGTAAACCTTTGTTGCACTCATCCTTAGTGCAAAGTACACTTATACATCCTTTTTAACTTAGCCTTTTCCTTTGTATATATCCACTTAAATATGTAAACTTTACCTAATTATACCTTACTTTACCGATAGTCTAATCTGGGGGGCCATTGATTGTCATTGGTTTGTTTGGATGGTTTGGGAGAGCTTCAGTGGATTGTCTAGTGGAATATTCTTGTCTATGAGAATACGTCAATTGGTCAAGTTATTGGGGAATGTCTTGGATTGTTCAAAGGAAGTATATTGTTATAGACATTGTTCATCATTGTAAGAGGGTGCCTACTAGTAGAGTAAAAATGGTTCATAATAATTATTAAAAAAAAAAAAGAACTTGGGCTACTAGTGGGTACTTCTCATTTTTAGATGTCTAAAGTTTTGTTGTATCATTAAGAATGAAAGACTTGGTTGAATTTAAGTTGTTTGAAGTTGATACACCACAATGGTGTCGGGTTTTACTTGGTATTTTTGAGGTGTCTTAGCGGGATAACATCTTAGGGGTTGGTAGTTTGTTGGAAATCAATGGTACGGGTTTTGATTAGACTATTTTGTACATATTTCATACATACCCTATACTTTTG
The DNA here is from genome assembly GCA_034093135.1 of Erigeron breviscapus. NCBI lineage: Eukaryota > Viridiplantae > Streptophyta > Magnoliopsida > Asterales > Asteraceae > Erigeron > Erigeron breviscapus. The sequence goes on along the minus strand of CM067174.1, from coordinate 43,330,231 downwards.
ATTGTTTCCTGTCATTTCTAACCTACACTCCCATACTCCATTGTAAATATCCATTATATATACCTTAGCCTAACTATACAACCGACTTATATGCCATATTTTGATGATGTACTTGGTGCTTACGCCACGTCGGTGGAGCTATGATCCTTGTTCAAGCCTATGGTAAGATATGCATCACGACCGAGCAATGAGTGGTTATTCATATATATATTCAACCCCAATAGTAAGTTCGTTGGAGTAGGATGATTTTGATAGGCTCATTTGTTTCACTTTGCTTAGTCGTGTTATTGAGGCTTGTGAACTGTTCAGATATTGTCAAACATTTCGGGTTTTCATTTAAGATTAAAACTGCTTCACCCAACTTTTTGTCATTGACATGCTTGGTGTGGCTTCTTTTTGATACTCGTAATTTGTTTCTATAGCTTCATTGCCAAGGAATGCTTTTTGCTTAATTTCCAGATTTGCTTGAGGACAAGCAATGCTCAAGTGTGGGGGGATTTGATGTGACCAATTTATATAGATCGCCCACATCATTATTGGCCTTTTTCGTATGTGTTTTGAGTCGATTTTGTATGCATTTGGCGCGTTTATGGTGTTTGTTAGTGATTTCAGGTTCTTAGCAGGTTGCGCGCCCATTTGGTACATTTTCTGACGATTGTTGGCCAAAAAGTTGACCCGAGTGTTCGAGTGATGTTGATAATGAAGAACAAAGATTTCAGCAGATATTCACTGCGCCGCAGTCGTTGGGTACCAAAGATACAAGATTCCAGTGAATTATCACTGCGCCGCAGTGGGAGCATTCACACCCCACTGCGCCGCAGTCAACAATGAATAAACAATCCAGTGAATTCTCACTACGCCGCAGTGGGAAGTGCACAAGGCCACTGCGCCGCAGTGAGTGCACGGGAGTATCAGGTTGCAGCCTTTTGCTGCAGATTTTGGGGGAGGTATAAAAAGAAAAAAAACCCTATTTTCCCAATCATCCAAATTCTTTCTAAGAGCTGCTCTCCAAGGGATTCCTCCGAGGATCAAGGGTCGATTTCTTCGTCCGATTCATTGAAGATTCACGGGCACCCACTTAGATCGTATCTATTTTATTGTTTTGCAATTTCAATTTCAAGAACGATTGGTACATCATGTTCTTCTTTTATTTTGATTATTATTTTAAATTAATCATGAGTGGCTAAACATTCAATCATCCACCTTGAGGAAACTAGACGAATGATGTGATTGCTATATGTTTTAATTCAAAGAGTTGATTTCAATTATCGTTGTGTCGAGATCTTGATGATTTAATTCCTTTTTATATATTATTATGATATTGGTGGCATGTGTGTTCTTCGTTAGTGGTACTAGTTGGATGCATATGTGATTTTCAAATGGTTGTTTGTCTATGAGCAATTATCACTAGTTCATGGTATGATAGTGAATATCATTTTAATAAAAGGAGTCATTTGTCAACGTGTTTTATAACGGTTGGTGGTACCACGTTATCTTCACATAGGCACAATTGTTAATTCGATAGTCAAGCAAACTAATTGTTGGTAAGGTTGTCTAGGCATTGGTGGTACCGGCTTGGGTAATTAAACTAGCAACTTAGGTGATTGGGTAATTTGCTCACGGTTGGTGGTACCACGTGAGCACCTTAATCCTTTTACGATTATCTTTTCAACTCAATGAATTTGGTCTTAATTGAATGCAATCATGTTTGAAGTCTAGCGAATTCAAGGTGGATGATCTTTATTAATATTGTCTGAAGCTTTTCTTTACTTTTATGCGTTTTGTCTTTTAATTTTATTTTAATTTAATTGTCAAAGTGAGACTCGAAGCAACACCCTGTTTTCCAAACCATTTTATTAAACAACTAGTTCAAACCAATCCCCGAGAACAAACACGGACTTGCCTCTTAACTATATTGCATACGAACGGGTCCACTGCCCGATAGTGTGTAGTAGTGAGTTCTAGGTATTTCTAGTTTATAATTTTTAAACTCGATTTAGCACATCAGGTCCCCAAAGGGGGAAATGTGCCTATTGGTCTGCTTTCAAGTACTCAGGAATTGATAGAAGCAACCAAGAAGCAAGCTGAGGTACCATCTGGTAGTGCCTCAGTTCAGGGGGAACAGGTTCAGAGATCTGAAGTGCAAACTTCTGAACCAACCAAGAAAGATAAGGGCAAGACCCCAGTGGTGGAAGAACCTAAAAAGAAAGACTCTAAGGGTTCTGGTTTGGTGGTTGGTGAAAATGTTGATGAACAAGGTTATCCCATTCATGATCCTAATGCTGATAGCAAGAAATTAGAGGCTTTGCAGAAGCAAGTTTCTAATCAATTTATTATGTGGGGAGAAAATAAGGAAAGAGAAAGGGTTCAACATCAGAAAATGGGAACCCTTGATCATATTGATGCTGCAGCTCTTGGTCTCTCACTTGAAAGATATCTGAAAATTAAAAATAATACAAGAGTGCAGAAGGCTGTTGTTGATATGCTCGAGTATGAATATGGGGTGAATTATTCTCCTTAGAACAAAAGCTGGACCATCTCACATTCAAGATGTCCATTGAGGACTTGGTGAAAAACAGAGAGAAAGAGATGGCAATTAAAAAGAAAGAAATTCTGGCTGGAGTTCTGAAGGTTGAAAAAGAATTGTCAAGACCACCCATTAAGCCCAAAGTGACTGGACCAAGATCATCAAGAAAGAATGTTTGTGATGCTGATCTTTCTACCTTCAAGCCAATGTCTGATGATACTATTGAAATTGAAAGAAAACATGAAAGGGGTCAATATGAGCATTATATGAAGCATCGATCTCATTCAGCCAAAATAGTTGATATGGAAGTAACAAAAGCTGATGGATTGAAGCTTTTTGACTTGGTTGTGAAAAGGGAAGGAAGGGCAGCTGAAGAATACCACCAGGTTTCAGTGCACGAATTTAGGATTTCTGAGCATAGGGAGATGATCCAAATACTGAGGGGGAAGCCGAAATCTGCTTTGATTGGTGCATGGTTATCAAGAATACAACAAAAGATGCAGGCCAAGGTAGAGATTGAAGGCAGATTGTTTGGAAAGAAGGATCATTCTCCACTGAAGAGGAAACCTACTGAAGCACCTTCTGGTTCAAGGCCTGCTAAGAAGTAGTTTCTTTTTCAGATTATCATGTACTTGTATAAATACTTGCAAATGTAACAAACACTTCAGTTTGTATATATATGTTACATTTTGTAGCTTGTAAGTAGATGATAGGTTTAAGTTAGAAAAACCACAAGTAAAATTCTGAGACATCAATGATCTATAAGATGTACTTAGAAAATTTTTACAACTTAAACAAAAACTTGCATTTCAGACTTACAAACATGTATAGATAGAAGTCTGAGATACATGCACTATTTCAGAACAAATAGGGGGAATTTGTTAGGTCGAAAATCGACCAAGTATAATTTGTTCAGAAATAGCTGAAGCTCAGTGAAGAATACTTGTATAGAATTCTGAGGTCGCTCAGAATTAGTTCACTGAAGCTTCACTTCAGTTCAGATCAACGTATCAGAATACCGTTCAGAATGAAGTCAAAGACTGAAGTCTGAAGAATGAGAATGAGTTCAGATGTGGAGCTCAGAAACTGATTCTACCTGATCGAAGACTGAAGCATCTCAGTGTAAAAGTACTTACACACTTTTACACTGATTACGAGGAAGACTTTTTACTTTACATATCTTTACCCGGTTAATAGATTTAACTATTAATAAAAGTACAAGGTAAAGTAAAGGTTGGGAATAAGGTTTGTTAAGTCACATCAATTGACTTATATACTTAAACCTTAAAAGTACGTATGTAAGGAATTAGCTTTAATTCCTTAAATACTCCCAACCATATTTGTACGATCTGGTCCACGTCATCATGGACTTAGGTCTATAAATATAAGTCTTCTCACAACTTGCAAATGGCTTGAAACCTTTGCATTGCAACTTGTGAGATATACTCTAAGTAATCCTTACGAGTATTTCCAAGTCATTAGATCACTTGTATTTCTAGGTTGTTTAGATATTTACACTTGGGTGTTTATCTTTGTTCTGCAACAACCTTTGTATTTGTTTATATATCAATAAATCAAATACCTTGAAAAATACATCGTGTCTCAATGCTACATACTTGATCTATACATATTACTTATATAGTTTCAGCCCTTATTGTTTCTTGCATTTACTTTCAGTACCTTTATCATATTGTTCATCCATATCTGGATCGTATTCTGAACTGGTCATCTTCCAGTTAGAATTACTTGCCAGTCGGGTATTAAGCCATCTATATTTGGGACTCACAGTCTTTAACTCTGTAAAAACATCTAACTGAAACCTAATCTCTTATATTTTTGCAAATGAGATTTGATAATGCAAAAACCCAAAACCATATGAAATACTCCTATGATTGCCTCATCAAACTAGTATTCATCTTGGTTAAACAATTATAAATACTCCTATGATAGTCACATCAAACTAGTATTTATCTTTGTTTAGGATATATTTGCATGATCCATATCTTACTTCCATGGTGAGATCTTGCTCGACAACCTACAAAAACGAATATTTGTCCGCTGTCCTCCACATCTCAACACACACATCAAATCTTCCCAAAGTAATAACATACAATCTGAAGAAATGAATAAATAAGCAAGATAACATGAATATACTTAGCAATCTATTATTAACCTAGGTCACTTTAAGGTAAAATAATTCACTGCAAGCACACTCAGCTTTTGCACATGTTTGAAAGTGCTTACAAAATCATTTGGAATCCCTGTTCCAAATCCTTTTGTTCAAAAATCTTTCAAAGATCAAATTCAGAGCTATGAACAACTCTGTGTTCATTCTAATGAAAATCTTCTTTCTAAGATATAAAATGATTCTTTTAAAGATAAAATTCAAAACTATGAACATCTCTGTGTTCATTCTTAAGAAAATCTTCTTTCTAAGAATCAATGCAAAAGCATTAACTCAACATCTGTTTATTGAAATTAACAACTCTGTGTTCTTTTCCTTAAACCTATATTCTGTTAATGTGACATACTTTCTTTTAGCTTTTGATCACAACACTATTGCTTAACTACCCTACTCGTTTATTCAATGTTCCATAAGAACGTAGTTGAGTCCTCTTGGAAACTAGATTCTATTCTGACTTTGTCTCTCGTGCAATAGGAACTTTTATTTTACAACAACAACAAAAAAAAAATTAAACCTTTCACGAAAAACATAAACACACACACACACATACACAAACACTACAACAACATACACACACAACAAAAAAAAAAAAACAACACACGAAAAACACAAACACACACACACACAAACACTAAACATAAACGAATAACATAGATACAAGAGCTAAAGTTACTGCTGATTAGATCAGATTAGCATGTTACATAAGCCTACTAGCGAGAAATAATTCTCTTATTATTAGTTATGAACAGTGATCCATCAACGATTACCAATATATTTGTCCTCTTAAACACTCGGTACTTCCAGTCTTCTTTTTGGTTTGTGACACTTTCGACATACCCTGGCCAAGGACAGTCACCATGTAACCCGAGTAGCCTAATATGTCACTTAATCATATTTGCGAACTTATGTGCCCCATATTCAGATACACTCTCACAATCGACACAAGCACTAAGATTAAGACATTTGGTGAATAAAGTGAGAAAGTCTTTAAGAATCAAGTCAGCGGTGACAGGTCGGTGATTCCTCACGCGGAAAGTGACTTAACTTGACTCACGTACGGAAATATACTCAACATTGCATAATGCTAAGTACTTGTATATTTGTGACATTATTTTTATGCACTTATGAAAACCCGTGACTTTCGATGAGACCCGTGTAGCGAACTTTCTAACAACCTATCCCAAGTTGGAAGCTTTAGGTAGGCTAGGTATACAAAGACACCCCAAGGACTTACTTGTTCGAATCTCAAAGGCCACATTAGCTTCATATTTTCAACAGATTTATATTTGATATTTGCATATCTTGTCACAAATATACATCCGAAAAAGCAATACATACACATATATGTACCCGAGACCTTCTTTATAAAAACCAAATATACATAATTACAATGCAAGATCTTTCATAAGATTTAAAGGACTTGTCTATTTTAAGAACAAGCATTCTCAACCATATATCTGAATACGTTTCCCATAAGAACATTGTATACATTTAAGTTCAGATTAAAAGGAAACTTTGGTACTTTGTGCCTATCGATACATCATATAATGGTATCACTGAACTGAGCATTTTAAAGTACAATTCGGTAGGCTTAAAAGCTAAAGTATCGTCACGTCTAATCGTCTTGATGCAGTGACCTTACTCCTTTTATTATTTTCTTTTTCTTTTCTGATTTTTCTATTTTTATTTTGATTTTTCTGATTTTTATTTTGTTTTTCTGACACTATATGACACAGATACATTACGACACAAACACTGACTCATTTTACATAGTTCCTTTTGAGAGACACTGTCACTATAGATTTCTCATTCCAATCAATTGGACTAACAACTCGAAACGAGTTCAATCGAAAGCCTTAGTGAACAGATCAGCTAAATTAAAGTCACTCGGCACTTTTTCTAGGACTATTAATTTCTTTTCAGCACAATCACGTATAAAATGAAACCTTATGTCTATGTGCTTAGTCCTACTGTGCTTAACAGGATTATTGGTTATGGATATGGTGGATTAACAATCTGTCTTTATGAGAGTACAAAGGAAAACCTAACCGTGATAGCCAAAACCGGTGAATGAGTATTCACTTGCTGTTCTGAAATCCAATCTCTCCCCTAAGACAAACATCCACTGATGTCTTCTTCCTCAAGAACACCAATTTCTTCATCCCTGTGATTAAACTAGTGCACTTCTGGAACTGACATATATATCATGACCAATAACCTGTCATATGTCTTGAACATCCACTATCGATGAACCATAACCCTTAAGTTCTCCTTAGTGGATCCTTGTAACACCCGTCATTTTAAAAACCTGGATTTCAAAAAACTTTTGCCAAACGGCGTTTAAAACGTAGCGGAAATAGGATCACTTAAAAAAACTGCTTCATCCGTAACGGATGGTACCTTTCATTAAAGTTTGGTGTTACTAATAGCATCATCGTAATAGTCAAAGTAAAATCCAAGTTATGGCACTAACATAATTGCCATCAACACTACAAGAGACGTAAATCATAAATAAAGTAGCCGAACATATGGCTATGGGTAAAGTCTAATCATAGGGAGACTAATGATAATCTTCCTATATTCTTTCTACCCATCTCACGATCCACGCACTTCACTAGCTTATACCTACTTATCCTGAAGGACACAACATTTTCATAAAAGCAAGTGTTAGCTAATAAAATTAGCTAAGTAAGATACACACATTTTGATAAAACGTTCTTCATTTTACTTTCATAAAACTTCGTCATATTTTACTTATCAAACGTAACCACATTACATATCATCCACAACAATCATAGATCAACCCATACATCCCTTTTCCCACATTGTATCACATTTCATTTCATATCAACATATACATCATATCATCATATACCCTCTTCTTAATCAATATCTTATATCATATCAACATAGACTTACCACTTAAACATAACTTCATATCATATCTTGGCATTTCACACATAAACTTTTCACACGTATTCATATTAGCACATATTCTCACGTCACATCGTGATCTCACAATGTAAAGCACATATATTTCTTTCACACATATCTTATTATCAACTTAATCAGCTTAATCAACTTCATCTCACGTCTTACATATCACACATAAACATATCGCACATATATGTATAGCACATGTAGGATATATACTCCTAATTGTGCCTATGTATCGTTCTTATCACACGTCTCAACACATCTCATTAAATCCCACATCACATTGTAATCCCACGTCTTAAATTACATGTACATCTTTCTCACATATTCATATATTTATCTTAATCAACTTATTCCCACATCTTACATCTTTAATCAGTTTACATATTACGCACTAGCTTTACAACTAGCACGATTTCCCACGTCTTAAATTTTAGGAAAAGCAATGCCATTTCCATAGTATCCCGTCATGCTTTTAACATTGGTGGTTAGTCACTCCACCCGGAAATACTAGTCCCACGTAACTATGCCGCAAGGAGCCACTCAAGCGACCACGTACGCACTAGCTTGGCATAAACTAGCACGGGTTAAGCTTAACACTTCCCACATCAATCTCACATATTTAGCTATAGCATTTCCCACGTATTTATATCTTCCTTACTTTTACGCACTAACACTAAGGCTAGAACGATTTCCAACATTTCACACTTTACTTTAACATTAGGTATATTCATTACCTAACTAATCCCACATCTACTTTAACATTTAATCATTACCTAACTAATCCACATCTACTTTAACATTAGGTATATTCATTACCTAACTAATCCCACATCTACTTTAACATTAGTATATTCATTACCTAACTAATCCCACATCTACTTTAACATTAGTATATTCATTACCTAACTAATCCCACATCTACTTTAACATTAGTATATTCATTACCTAATTAATCCCACATCTACTTTAGTGTTTAATCCTACTAACGTGTACAGATCATAACATTCCTATGTGTAACACACTTAAATCCCACATATATTTCATCATATATCATAATCAATCATAGCATCAATATAATCAACATCACAATAAATATCGTTAAGATATCATGGCAGCAACATTATGTTCATAGTACTACATATGCACATAACTACTTCATATTTAAGCGTCATCATAACATAATAAACCACTTCAGCATGCATACATTCCCACATAACCTCCCGCATAACCCGGAAAACCAACACACATAAGATAATCCAATTAAGAGGTTAATTATAGAAAACCACTTTTTGTTGTGCCTCCAGCGTGAGAAAAGTCATGTATCTTACCTTGGTACTGCTTAGCAATGAGTTACGTATGCCTTACAGTGCTTGCTAAGTGCTCCCGACAACCTAGAACGAGTATAAGATCGATCTATAAGCTAAACGAAATATTTTGTGCAAACTGGGCATCAGGTGCGTCGCACGTCCCAAGTGGTGCGTCGCACCAATCATACAGAAACTCAGATCAGGTATAGGTGCGCCGCACCTGCCCTTGGTGCGTCGCATAGGTGCGCCGCACCTGCCCTTGGTGCGTGCATATCGGGCTCCTTCGAAAATCAAAATCCCTAATCTGGGCAGTGGTGCGCCGCACCTGCCCTTGGTGCGTCGCATATCGGGCTCCTTCGAAAATCAAAATCCCTAATCTGGGCAGTGGTGCGCCGCACCACCCACCTGGTGCGCCGCACCTGGGGTGCCGACCAAGCAAAACCAACTCAGTTTCTCTTCATTCACCTTCCAAACGGATCCCAAACCTCCACCATGACTTACACCCATTAAATTGACATCAAATAGGTCACAATTAAGCATTTGAAAACATCAATTAATCCTTGAATCAATTGCATAAATGAATCCTTCTTTTTGATCATCAAAATGACTCGAAACCGCAACGTTTGGTTCAAAAACACAATTGAACACACATGGATCTAATTAAACACCTGGGATTCACTTATTTACATATAAACAACATTATTCAACATTAAAGTTTGCATCTTGACATAATTAATCAACTCTATTAACGATTATAATCACGAAAACAACGTTTTTGACCTAAAACATCATGATCAAGGAACCCCAACCCTTTAGGCCGAATCTACAGGGGTAAATCCTAATTGAAAACCTGATTAACAATCAGTAGGTGATGCTATACCTGTAGGCTTGATCAACGGATCGAAAAGCACTCGAATTCCCTTCCAAAATCTCCCGAAATCAACTATAACTTGAAGATTAGATCTAAGCTTTTGTTTGCAGGTGTTTCTAGGGTTTTGTAACTGATCAAAAGGGTTCTTGGTCGACCATAGGGCGCCTTATATACTGGAGACAACTTTCAATTTTACATCTAGGCCCTCGCACTTCGTTATAACTCGTTTCGGCACTTAACGGCTCGTTTAACGCCACAGAAACACTTATCGACCCTTAAATCTTATCAGGAACATTAAATGACTTCATTTATCATTATCTACTTTAATTTCATTATTTTAAATCATTTTAACACATAACTCACGTAATTCGTTTAATTCACATAAGCACATATACAACACATAGTTACTAACGGTCACTAACGACAAGTTGACGGTCAACGTCAAAAGTCAAAATTGATAAGTTTGGGATGTTACAATCCTTATTTTCAACAACCTCAAGATGTGCCATAAAGCTCGTCTCATCTTCAGCAACATCTTCGTTTTCAGCTCTTACTGGTTCTGATGATTCAGGTTCCTCTTCTACCCTTTGATGAACACTACCATGATCATTGGCACATACCATAGGATCAAATGAATTATCAGCAAGATCGTTCATTTCTTCAACAAGGTCTTAAACTATTGCCATGAATGCATGATTCTGATCATCGGTACTAGTCGAACCTCAATTATAGGTACCATCAGATTGAACAACTAAAGCTCTTGAGTTGTCCGCTTCTCCTGAGCTTCGGTTCCCAGTATTAGCATACTGATGTCCAGAATTCTGACTCACTATAGAACCACTTTGATTGAAGTTCTGATGGCCGATAGCTGAATTGTTGTCCCGTCTTGGCCTCTGACATTCTCTTGCAAAATGTCCAAAACCATCACAGTTATAACACTTCACTTTGGTCTTGTCAAACCCTACTTTGCCATTCACAACCTTCCTTCCGGTTCTATCTGTGAAACGCTGAACTCTCAATGTTAACATAGCTAGTTTCCAGTTCAGATCCATTTCTTCCAAATCATCAGGATCAACTTGCTTGTAATCCTCCCTAACCAAATCAGGATCAGTTAGTTTTCCTCCAATTAACTTCTCTTGAGCAAACACAAAGGAAGCAAGCATGCCCAAATGTCCCTCAGCAGATCTTATGCTCATCGGCATCCCTGTGTAACCCGAGCTTGGAGAACTACTACTCTGAACCCCATTTTGCACTACCATGGCTGCTTCCAGAGAAATTACATACATCAAGTTGCTGTCAGAATCCATTGACATCTTCATCTTGTTATTCTCTCCACTATAGAAGGCAGTAATCCTTCCACTTGGAGATTTTCCAGAAACAATACTATGCTTATCAAGTTTGGGCGGTGAATTGGCCTTTCCGGTTTCATGATCCATCAGAATTAATTGATTCAGCAAAGCTTGATAGTTTGCGGGTAACTGAGACGTCATTTTCTTCGAGCTGGTAAAGTTCACGAACTGTTCAAAAATAAACGAGGTCGTAAAAGTTTACAAGGTCGCAAAGAAAAACGAGGTCGCAATTAGTTACTCGAGGTCGTAATTGAACTGGTGAGGTCTTAAAGAGCTCACGAGGTCGCAATTAGTTACTCGAGGTCGTAATTGAACTGGTGAGGTCTTAAAGAGCTCACGAGGTCGCAAACGAAATACGAGGTCGCAATTGAACTGGCGAGGTCGTAATTAGCTACCCAGGTCGTAAATAGAGCTGGATGAGGTAATACGAGCCCGCGGGGTCGTAAACGATGCTGAAACCTTTATTACTCTTGAATTCGAAACCCTAATACCCAAAACACCTTCGACTGTTGTAATTGTCAGACTACTACTCTCTCCTTTCTGTAAATCTGATGAGATCTTCTTATGCCAAGATAGGGTATAGAAGGTATTCCTGATTTCCCTCCAAATTTTTGCCGCTAAAATATGTTTTCATGAAACTTTGAATTCCATGTAAACTTTGGATATCATGATCATAGGAAAAATTTGATAATTCCTAAAAATTTTCGCCAAATCCGCGTCGACAACGGATGAAAATTGACCTAAAATTTTTCGAACGCTACCAAACTTCAAATCTTCATGATTCATCCCATTTTAAGACCCTGGGCAAAAATTATTTTTCCCGCCAAAAGACTTTTTTTTTTTTTTTACAACAACAACAAAATAAGAGTCTTTAACAACAACAACATAAGAGTCTTCTCTCGGGAACTTACCTTATGTTTCTTCAGATAACCTTTTTCAACTCTGTGATTAAAGTCTTCTGATTAAACAACTTGAAACGCATAAGAACTCCTCTTTAATGTGTGGACTAGAACTGCTGCTGCTTGTATATGCGAGGTCGCATTCTGTGATTGGCCTCGTATTTGTCCCTGCAAATACGGGGTCGTATTACCTATATGACTAACCTCGTATTTAACCCTGTAAATACGGGGTCGTATTACCTATATGACTAACCTCGTATTTAACCCTGTAAATACGGGGTCGTATTACCTATATGACTAACCTCGTATTTAACCCTGTAAATACGGGGTCGTATTACCTATATGACTAACCTCGTATTTAACCCTGTAAATACGGGGTCGTATTACCTATATGACTAACCTCGTATTTAACCCTGTAAATACGGGGTCGTATTACCTATATGACTAACCTCGTATTTAACCCTGTAAATACGGGGTCGTATTACCTATATGACTAACCTCGTATTTAACCCTGTAAATACGGGGTCGTATTACCTATATGACTAACCTCGTATTTAACCCTGTAAATACGGGGTCGTATTACCTATATGACTAACCTCGTATTTAACCCTGTAAATACGGGGTCGTATTACCTATATGACTAACCTCGTATTTAACCCTGTAAATACGGGGTCGTATTACCTATATGACTAACCTCGTATTTAACCCTGTAAATACGGGGTCGTATTACCTATATGACTAACCTCGTATTTAACCCTGTAAATACGGGGTCGTATTACCTATATGACTAACCTCGTATTTAACCCTGTAAATACGGGGTCGTATTACCTATATGACTAACCTCGTATTTAACCCTGTAAATACGGGGTCGTATTACCTATATGACTAACCTCGTATTTAACCCTGTAAATACGGGGTCGTATTACCTATATGACTAACCTCGTATTTAACCCTGTAAATACGGGGTCGTATTACCTATATGACTAACCTCGTATTTAACCCTGTAAATACGGGGTCGTATTACCTATATGACTAACCTCGTATTTAACCCTGTAAATACGGGGTCGTATTACCTATATGACTAACCTCGTATTTAACCCTGTAAATACGGGGTCGTATTACCTATATGACTAACCTCGTATTTAACCCTGTAAATACGGGGTCGTATTACCTATATGACTAACCTCGTATTTAACCCTGTAAATACGGGGTCGTATTACCTATATGACTAACCTCGTATTTAACCCTGTAAATACGGGGTCGTATTACCTATATGACTAACCTCGTATTTAACCCTGTAAATACGGGGTCGTATTACCTATATGACTAACCTCGTATTTAACCCTGTAAATACGGGGTCGTATTACCTATATGACTAACCTCGTATTTAACCCTGTAAATACGGGGTCGTATTACCTATATGACTAACCTCGTATTTAACCCTGTAAATACGGGGTCGTATTACCTATATGACTAACCTCGTATTTAACCCTGTAAATACGGGGTCGCATTTCATCTGTGAATTGCGAAACTTAGCAGATTTATTACACATTCAATACTTCAACTTAATCTAGTATTCTATGCATAATACTAAGTTCATTAATGACAATCACAAAGACAAACAATCTAGACTGCTATTGACATAGACGTGCACTTACATGTGTCAAACTCGAATGCTGAGCAGGTTTGTTTTTTTATTTTTTTATTTTTGCATGTGATATTGCTTTGTTTGGCCTTTTATAGCTGAAAGATTGACAAAGTGGGTGATTGTTTATAGACCATAGGTGGCAATTTCACCGATGTTACTGATATAATACTTATATATAGAAATAACATGTTTAGATCCACTATCCAAACCACCCAGTACCACTGTTAGTTACAATGTTGCACCCATCTTTTTGGACTCTTATTTTTGGTGGTTTTTATATATGCAAACACTCCAAAGTTTCTTTATTTTGAAAACATATTTATATTATGTCCAGTCACCAAAAAATGACGGTTTTAGTAGAAACTTCTAAGAATCCATGTGTCATTATGTGTAGTTTTCTTTATGGTTAAGAAATATTAAGTACTATACACTAGCAATACATCAATGATCAGCTATTACAAATTACATCAGTTTGTTTATTTTTTGTAAATAGGAAGTAAGTGCATCAGTTAGTTGGTAGTACTTGGTTTTCAGTGTTCTAATGGTAAAATGTGTACGCGTTTTTATTTGGTAGGTTCGTACTTTGATGGCAACGATTGAACGACAACAAAAAGAGATGGAAGAACAAAGAGCACTTGCGGAGAAAGCAACACTAGCGGTTGAAGAGCCGAAGGCGTTGGGAGAACGCCGACTAAAGGAAATGGAGGATAAGTTTGCTGCTTTTACCTCAACGATGCTTAAAAATTATCCACCTCCTAGCTAGTATCTAGTATTGGAAACATTAAACATTGTTATGTCTTTTGGTCCTAAGTAGCTAGTATCTATATTAGAAACGTTAAATATTGCTAGGAGCTTTTGGAATTTGTAATCGTATTTGATACGATGGATGGTTTTAAGCAATTTCATGTATGTTAAAAGTTTGCGTGGTTACTATTGTATTTACATGATTTAATTGCAGTTTTACATATTTTCAATATCCGGGAATGTGAGAAAAAAAACCTACTTTGAGAAATACTGATAGGTTTTTGAGGGATTTTCAAGGACTTCTTCATTAAGGAATTTTCGAGAAAATAGTTTGGCAGGGGTTTTCAAGGACTTTTTGTAAGGAATTTCAAAATAGTTTGGCAGGGGTTTTCAAGGACTTCTTCATTAAGGAATTTTCGAGAAAATAGTTTGGCAGGGGTTTGCGAGGAAATTTTGTCAAGGAATTTTAGAGGAAGGTATATTGAGGATTTTGCAAGGAAATGTATACTAAGGAAGTTTCAAGGAACATTTTTCAAGGTAAAGACCCTTAGAAATTTCTTGATAACTGATCCTTGATAATGCATTGGAAATAAGCGAACTTCCTTGAAAAATCTTGAAAAATCTGTTTGCCAGGAAGCTTTTTCCAAGAACCAAATTTCCTTGAAAACTTGTTTAAAATCTCTATTTTAAAGGATCTTTCAAGGAAAAACCTCCTATGTAAATTTGATTTTGCTAGTAGTATATAAGACATATATAACTGGGGTGTAAGAAATGAACCGGAAAACCGAAAAACCGGTCCGAACCGCGTGATCCAAAACCGAAAAAACCGAAACCAAAAAAAACCGAAACGAAAAAACCGAAACCGAAAAAAACCGAAACCCGAAAAAACCGAAAACAAAAAAACCGATGTGTAACGGTTCGGTTACGGTTTTCAATATTCATTACCCGCGGTTAACCGAACCGAACCGAATTTTGATATATACCTACATATAATCATATATATGTATATTTACACATATATGTATTACATGAATACATCATTTACATATCTATTTAGCTAAATTTTTGTATTTGTTGCCTAAAATATTAACAATTTTACTAACTTTATTTCACAATCTATGATTAGTTTTGGATATTCTAAGTAATTTTCTATATATATATATACTCTTTTTAAGAAAAGTTGTTAACTTTGTTTAAAATATTTATCAAAAATATTAGTAATAGCATATAGAAGACATTTTAAGTAGTAAATTATGATACTCTTAAATAGAAACTTGCATTGCATAAATATAACGTTAGAAAAAAGTAATTCAAAATTAGATGTAATGTATATTTATTTATAAAACAAAATATTAATGTAGTTAAATAACTATTATACATAGAAAAATTAATTAATATAATGTAAATTGACTATTATAATTGTAAACTTAAACTTTATATTAGCATAACTTTAATAAATGGTTAACCGAAAATAAAACCGAAATTAACCGACTTTTTCGGGTAACCGATTTGCGGGTAACCGATTTGCGGGTAACCGAAATTAACGGTTCAAAATTTCTAACTAACCGAACCGAACCGAAACCCGAAAAACGGTTCGAAATTTCTAGCTAATCGAACCGAACCGAACCGTTTACAGCCCTATATATAAGTGATACCATTAAATACTATGTATGAACAAACAGGGAGTTAGCCTAGTGGTAAGGAAAACACTTGATGACCTTAAGGTCTCAGGTTCGATCCCCGTTTGGCACAAAAAATAATTTCTTTAAGGTACCCGTTACCAATGAAGCCTAGACCCACATGTGAAGTTTAAATACGCGGGTTCGATCCTTCGGGGTGCCCAGATCATGTGGAGATTAGGATGGAGGTATTGTACCGACATCATATGGCTCATACGGGGTGAGTCGATGGGTATCCAATTGTGATACCGGGGCTAGGGTTCCCTCCATTACTTTTTTTTTTTTTTTTAATATATGTATGAACACAAGGAGTTAGCCTAGTGGTAAGGAAAAGACTTTGTGACCTTAAGGTCTCAGGTTCGATCCCCGCTTGGCACAAAAAATAATTTCTTTAAGGTACCCGTTACCAATGAAGCCTAGACCCACATGTGAAGTTTAAATACGCGGGTTCGATCATTCGGGGTGCCCAGATCATGTGGGGATTAGGATGGAGGTATTGTACCGGCATCATATGGCTCATACGGGGTGAGTCGATGGGTATCCAATTGTGATACCGGGGCTAGGGTTCCCTCCATTACTTTTTTTTTTTTTTTTTTTGTTTTTTTTTATCTTTTTTCTTTTCTTTTTTTTTATAAATATATTATGAACCAACAAGGAGTTAGCCTAGTGGTAAGGAAAACACTTGATGACCTTAAGGTCTCAGGTTCGATCCCCGTTTGGCACAAAAAATAATTTCTTTAAGGTACCCGTTACCAATGAAGCCTAGACCCACATGTGAAGTTTAAATACGCGGGTTCGATCATTCGGGGTGCCCAGATCATGTGGAATTAGGATGGAGGTATTGTACCGACATCATATGGCTCATACGGGGTGAGTCGATGGGTATCCAATTGTGGTACCGGGGCTAGGGTTCCCTCCATTACCTTTTTTTTTTTTATTTTTCAAAGGCAATACAATAACCACACTCTTAAATTCGTTTGATTAATCCACAAACGTTTTAACATCAAAATCCCACCATCATAATCATAATTATAATTATATCAATATAAATTAATTTAAAAGCAATACACAACCACCCAAGAGTGAGTTTATATTTAATATATACTTACTAGTGTTCAGGATTGGACGGGTAGTCTCAAGATATATAAATCTTATAATAATTGTGAAACAAAAAGTGTATGACCAATATAACAACTTAATGAATACGAAAGCTAAAGAAAAAACATATGAAAATTAACTCAATATAAATATTGATTTCATTTTACCTTTTTTTTCAACTTTAGTTAAATAAAAAGAGAAACAAAAAGTGTATGACCAATATTACAACTTAATCAATACGAAAGCTAAAGAAGAAACATATGAAAATTAACTCCATATAAATATTGATTCCATTTTACCTTTTTTTTATATAATATATACTTACTAGTGTTCAGGATTGGACGGGTAGTCTCAAGATATATAAATCTTATAATAATTGTGAAACAAAAAGTGTATGACCAATATAACAACTTAATGAATACGAAAGCTAAAGAAAAAACATATGAAAATTAACTCCATATAAATATTGATTCATTTTACCTTTTTTTTCAACTTTAGTTAAATAAAAAGAGAAACAAAAAGTGTATGACCAATATCACAACTTAATCAATACGAAAGCTAAAGAAGAAACATATGAAAATTAACTCCATATAAATATTGATTCCAGTTTACATTTTTTTTTCCAACTTTAGTTAAATAAAAAGAGAAACAAAAAGTGTATGACCAATATCACAACTTAATCAATACGAAAGCTAAAGAAGAAACATATGAAAATTAACTCCATATAAATATTGATTCCAGTTTACTTTTTTTTTCCAACTTTAGTTAAATAAAAAGAAAAACAAAAAGTGTAGGCATTTTTTATTAAATAAATATTAAAAAAATAGAGGATTAATAAGGATGGAGTATTAGGCTAAAGGAGGGGATTAGGGATGCCAAGTGTACCCTCAACCCCCTCTTTTAGTTATATTATAGATAGATATATAGATAGATTATAGAAGATAGATTTTTGTGCAAGAAAAAAAAAATCAAAAATGACTAAAACTGAAAATTAAAACACGAGGTAAGTTAGAAAATGAAAACTGAAAACACAAAACATTGTATAAAAAATTTTGTTAGAGCATTGATTTACCACATAACACCATAAACTCATATGTAACATGTATTTACCATTTGTTACAATCTTTCCTCACTCCCCAACCCAAAAAAAATAAAATAAAATATTCTGCACCAACAAAGCAAGCAAAATAAAATATAAAAAATTGAAAACCTTTGATCTCAAACCTCAGCATGCATCATATTCACTAAAAAACAAATAATACAAACAATTAATTAAGACAAACTTACGTTTCTTCACTTTCTTGTAAAACTTTTTAAGTATCGGCTCTATTGCATGGATAAGGTAGGCTAACACCATCAACAAAAGCACTAGCGAGGCAACATCGAAAATACTTCAGATTTTTCTTCGTGACATCTAAGAGACTGATTCGTTGGTTGACTTTTTTATCGTATCTCCATACATATAACATTCGACACTAGTAGCCATTAATTAAGAGAAGTGTTTGATGAATAAAAAAACATAAAACTTTTAATTAAATCGGAGTATACGTATATAGATGGTGTTATTTAGAAGAGGTTGTGATTTTCAAGTGGAGATCGATTTCTTAACTTTATTTGATATTCAAACTTCAAAGTGTATCATTCAAGTAGGGAATCTCCTACAAAGCATGCATTGTTAATTTGTTATAATTTCTTTTACTTTTACTCTATATGGTAAAAGACTTCTTTTACATTTTATAACATTTTGCTATATAAAGTTAAAAGAAATAAAAAATGAAAGGGTAAGATAACTTTTGCTATATAAGTTAAAAGAAAAGAAGGTTAAAGGGTCTCTTGTGCTAGAATTGAAGAGCAAAGAGAGAAAGAATTTTTCTATTGGTGTGTCGTGTGTGTTGTTGGTTCGCTTGTAGAGGGAAAAAAATTGGTTTTATTTATTTACGAGTAGGTATGGACGTTTTTCAAAATTAAAATTAAAATATTTTGTATCTTTATCTGTTGGTAAAAACATTTCAAGTTTAGTAATTTATTGTATTCATATTCCGTTTAACAAGCATGCAAATAAAAAACATTGGAGTCATTTGCAAATATTGAAAAGATGCTTCATATGAGTTTATGTAATTAGTTGTTGTAATTAGTTACATGTAGTAAAACATTGTATATACAAATAACCATCCCTCTAATTAGAACTTTCAACACCATATATGATATACCGTTGTTTTAGTAAAAGATACAAGTTGTATTTTAAACAATTGCTCATGATATATAAATGGTAAAAATTAATAGTGATGGTTAAGAAAGACAAAATATATAATACATATTTCAACAAATAAATAAAATACATATTTTTTTAATTTTGACACTAACATTTTTGCTGTTTCAAAACACACATAAATAAAAGAAATATATAAAAAGTTTGAGCTAAGGCCAAAGAGGCTTAAAAGGCTTTGGATTGGGCCTTGAGCTATCGGGTCAAAATTCAAGGCCCATAACAATAGAAAAATAAGACCCATAAACCCAAAAGTGAATTAGGGTTTTTATATAATCAATAATCATACTACATATATTTATCATCTGACTTTGAGCGCCTCTTCCATCTTCATCTTTCTGCTACAGATTTCTAAACCCCAATCAGGTTCCTTATTTTTCTCTCATAAATATTTATATATATACATACAGGATTTGTATGTATCATTTATTTGTGTTTAAAAATTGTTATAATTTTTGACAGGTAAGGCAAAAAAGAAAAAGAAAATGGTGGAAAAGACTAAGGGAAGAAAGGAAGAAGTTGTGACCAGAGAATACACCATCAATCTTCACAAGCGTCTTCATGGATGGTAATTTTTCTACCTTTTTTTACTCCTTTTACTTTACATGTTTTTACCTTTTTACAGTAGTGGGTTATGTTATTTTTTTATAAAGTTTGTTTCTTTATAGTTAGTTATAGATAAAGATATGAAATGATTGTGATGTTTTAAAAGAAAGTAGATAATTTCATTTATGTTGATTATAATTATAAGTTTATATGAATTTGTATAGTTGTTGGTCTTAAGATGAATATAAACATGTCAACATTGGCAAACATTTGTTGCACGTTTGATACTTCTAGAAAAGAAATTGAGATATCGGGATTCGATAATTACGATTTTGTTTTTTTGGGTTATTGGTTGACATAGGTTTGTCGATTTTTTTAATGTGTTTTTGTTGCATTGTGTTTTGATACTATGTCTCAAGGGTTGTTTGACAATTTGCTTCCATCTTGCTGTTAAAAAGTGGACATGTATGTTATGCTTGCTTTGACTTACCTGCTCATTTGATCTTCGATGGGTGTGTTTTGTGTTCGGTAGCGAATTTATATTTTATTTTGTAATATATAATTCTACTTTTATATTCTTATAATTTGCATTCAGCTTCCAATATCTTGACCAGTAAGACCCATTGATTCTTGTATTTCCATAACTAATTATTCTAGTCATGCTGAGTATTGACATGTGAGTTTCAAATGAGGTGAAAGTCTAGACAGTCTTTACTAAGGCATCTTTACAAAGTTCAAATTTTATCTTAATTTCGTTGACAATGTAACATGCAACATCCATTTTCACCTAGTATCCATTAAATCCATGATGTTTTTTTCTGAAATCTGACTTTACTTTTGCCATCTAAAAAAGAAAAGTCACTTGTTAGTTCTTTTTTGATTTGTGTTTAAGGACCATCAGCTATAATGAAATTTTTTGAAGGTGGATGCCTAACATGATATTTATGGAAACATGGATATACATAGTTACATTTCATTGGCCCTTGAAATACCGATTTTGTTTCTTTTGTCAAAGTAATCTAGGAGGTTGTTAACACTAGTGGGATAAATAGCAAGTAATAAACAGTTTGACTAGTTCCCTTTCCCTTTTTTACACAAATAAGGGTTAGTATTCATCTGGTTATACTTATCGGGCTGTGCATCATTCATGTTTGTTTTTGTCTATGTTGGAGCTGCATGTTTGGCTTAGAGTTATCCAACATATATTCTCGAAAATGCTATAGTTGGTCAGGAACTGGATCCATCGGTAAATGGTAGAGTTTGGGGTTATCTTTGAATTCTACATATATGGACGTTATAACCCTTTTCAAACTGTAAATCATTAAGTAGTTTTGGATTTGTTATGTGTTTGAATTAACTTTGGACAGTTTTCCCCCCATCTGACCTGTTTAACATTTATGTTTTATTGTTTAACTTGACCCATATGACCTGGTCGGGATAAAACATAACTGTTTTAAAGTTGCAGTCTATTTGCCTCTAAGAAAATCTTTTTTGAACAAAAAAGGTCTAACTTTTAATGTGGCTGTTCTTGTTACAGCACTTTCAAGAAGAAGGCACCAAAAGCAATCAAGGAGATCAGGAAGTTTGCACAGAAAGCCATGGGAACAACAGACGTGAGAGTGGATGTGAAACTAAACAAACAAATTTGGAGCCGTGGAATCAGAAGTGTTCCAAGAAGAGTCAGAGTTCGCATTGCTCGCAAGAGAAATGACGATGAAGATGCCAAGGAAGAGCTTTACTCTCTAGTCACTGTTGCAGAGATTCCAGTAGAAGGTTTGAAGGGTCTTGGCACCAAAATCATTGATGATGAAGATTAATTCATCAAATCGTATCTTCTTGAAATATGCAGTTGATATTGCTGTTTCGAGTTTGGTTTTTGATCTTTGGTACCTTTATTATGATTGTAGTGTTTACATTTTCAGTCATTTCACCTTTTTGGTATGTAGAACCTTCAGTATGTTTCATGTGATGGAAGACTTTGATACTCATTTTCATATTTTGAGAAAAAGATTTATAACCTTGTGTTTATAGCTTTATTTGCTCTTGAATTTCTCACATATACATCTTGTTAATCGTTTAAGAAGCTAAATTGATTGCATGTGAAAGTTTCCCTGCAAATGTCTTTTGTAGATTTATTAGGTAAAAAAGAAAGTTATCGGTAAGTTTTATTTACTTGTATGAAATCGGCCTTTGTTTCAAAGAAATGATAGCATGAATGGGACAAATTGCTCGTGCCTGAGGCATGAATGGGACAAATTTGCCACATTTTGTTTACTTGTCATGGCTTTGTTGATGTTTTAATGTGATTTTTTACTTGTCCAAATATTAGAACCACAAATCTACCACATGATATTCCTATCAACATCTTCATTTTTACACATGAAAAACAAAGAGCAAAAAGTTGATAGAAATGTTGATCAACAAATATTTTTGCTCATTATAAACTTAATATAGAGTTTTACTTACTATAATAGCTTTAAATACTGGTTTATAAGAAAAGACTGTTGAGCACATAAACAGAACAGAAAAGAAGTCGGTTTATTTAAGCAAGCTACGGGAAACAAACTTTCGGAAACAAACTCTCTCCCTTTATTTCCATCTACATAGTATACAAAATTGTCTTTCAAACGTGAAACCTGATCCTAACAACACCTATTGGAATTTGTGCTTTTAATTAAACAAATTCAACAATCTCAGGTCGACTACCTTGGACTACTGTAAATTGGGTATCATCTCTTTCGTGGATCATAGTTTGAGTCAACGGGCCTTGTAAGCGTACATATAGCCTCTGAGTTTTTTCACTTCCTCGGATGATTCATTTAGAAGAGTATCCACATAGAGGCAAAACCCAGCTCCACTACAACAAGAGTGAAAATTTGTTCATTCAGAAATTAAATATTTGCAATTTTGTCCTAAAATATGGTATACAAACAAATAGAACACAAAAAAGACGAAAAAACAAGAAGGAAAATGGTACCCCAAGGGACCTAAAGGAAGCCATATAACATCCCATCGAAACTTTGGCAACCTACAAGCCAGACAATAACTTGTGACATTCAAATATAACAAAGACAAGGAGAATATGATGTAAAATTGGACATTTAAACGCATTAATCAGTGAATGCACCAATTTGGGTTATCTCAAAGGGGTCAAAATGGGAGAAAGGTAATTAGCTAAAACAGAAACGCTTTTTAATAGGTTGAAGTGCTGAACAAGTGAACATACAAAAGGATCCCAACATGTATATATCATTTATAGAATATTCTAAATTAATGCATCGAAAAGAAAGATTATAATTGTACAGCAACCGTTTCTATATAGTAGAATGAACTTTGACCATCTAAAATATTTTTCAGAAACTGTATGGGGGAATTGGCCCGACAAGACCCATTTTGACCTGTTATCCAACCCAACCCACTCTTTCCACATCTGGTGTAGTGTCTTTGTAGTTCTTGATAGTGTGTAAACTGTAAAAAGTGCATATCGTGCTTAGAAGTGAAAAATATGCAAGGCATTCGTACTTGAGCATATTATATAACCAGAAAACCGCTAGCAAAACACCAATGCAGCAGGAGGACCAAAGCCATCGTCGATGAGATCGTGAGTTATGAAGCAAGCCAGCAATGGCCAATGAACAAACTAAAACTGCCGCGCAGTCTATTAAACAAAATGGATGGTGAGATATTGATCATGAAAAATTACAATGTAATATAATTTATAGAATATTCTAAATTAATGCATCGAAAAGAAAGATTATAATTGTACAGCAACCGTTTCTATATAGTAGAATGAACTTTGACCATCTAAAATATTTTTCAGAAACTGTATGGGGGAATTGGCCCGACAAGACCCATTTTGACCTGTTATCCAACCCAACCCACTCTTTCCACATCTGGTGTAGTGTCTTTGTAGTTCTTGATAGTGTGTAAACTGTAAAAAGTGCATATCGTGCTTAGAAGTGAAAAATATGCAAGGCATTCGTACTTGAGCATATTATATAACCAGAAAACCGCTAGCAAAACACCAATGCAGCAGGAGGACCAAAGCCATCGTCGATGAGATCGTGAGTTATGAAGCAAGCCAGCAATGGCCAATGAACAAACTAAAACTGCCGCGCAGTCTATTAAACAAAATGGATGGTGAGATATTGATCATGAAAAATTACAATGTAATATAATGGTTAAAATTGAAAGAAAAACATAAAGAAAAACCGTTTCACTACTTTCTCAGATATCTAGAATACACTCCAGAATAAAAAAGAAAAGAAAAGAAAGAATACATGCAGACCCATCTATTAATTTAGTTGTACTGATACCAATGTGCAAATAGGTAACTTCAAGGGGGAACTTTTATTAATATGATCTATCATAACCTCATGAGGAAATAGTAAGTTAGTTGCGGATCAAGTGATTCAAAATGGTTTATAAAATAACAAGAGATACATACGATAGATTCGGTGGTAAATTGACCAGATTTGATCAACAGTTAAATATAAATTTTGTTACTTCTCTGCTTAAAGCATGAACTGGTGAAGTCTACTGTGACCATGTAATGTACTATGTGCCTACTCTAGTCAACATACTTTAGAATAAGAATAGAGGGACAAAATGGTTGGTTTGTGCAGAGGGTCAAAACTAGTTTGGGTATAGATAGGTGAACTTAACAACAGGAAAAATGGGCCGTGTTGGGTGGACACACACACAAAATTTTGTCCATTTCCAAAAGAATATAGCATATCTTATTATAAGTATGATAACATATATATTACTATTAATATAGTAGTAATCAATATATTCGAATGAAGAGAATTAGAAGGTCGTATACATTAATAATAAGCTTCGAGGGCCATTCTACCCATTTGGCCCGTCTCATTTGTAGCTTAATCAACTGATTTGGCCCATTTGAAATTGATCCTAACCGAAGCTGACACATTCATAAATAAATGGCCAACGGGTGCCCGCCTTTAAACAAAACTCATAAGAGAATGGAGTTGGTGGCATCGTTTAAAGAAAGAAGGGACATTTTAGAACTTTATATACTGTTCTTTGGTCATCATATTCAGTTCAAAGTTTCAATTGTATGGTCGGTGAAAAGAAAGGGTGTGATAATTATGCAAGTATTCTTACCTATTATCACAAATGGGGAGATGTAGTCTTTACTCTTTACAAATGTAAGTTTAATAAAACGTTAATATCTACTAATTTCCATAAAGACATTATAACCCATAAAATGTTGACTATGCAGATCTAAAGAACAAAAGGATAGCAAAATATAAATTGTAGTTCTAGTTCAATGGTCTGGAATATAACATGTTGGCTATGCAGATAAAACAAAAGTTAGAAGCATGGCAATACCTGCAGCAATCACAATCCATGACTCAATCTCGTCCATGAAGTAGGCATGGTAACGCTGTCATAATATAAAATCATTATTGCACAAAATATTTACATAATATTCATATATAGTTGCAAAATCCAGTTTCCTAAAGAAGTTAAGGGTTTAGGAAATAAAAAGCAGAGTTGTAAAAATCTGATCCCCCAAAAAAAAATATCTCCCTGTAAATCTCTCCCCCCCCCCCCCCCCCCCCCCTGACTTGGGAGGTAAGGGGTTTGAGCATTGGACTACTAAAAACAAATCTGATTCCAAGGCCCGAATACTCACTAGTAGGTTAGTGACCGAAGCGAGTTGAGTAATATCAGAGTAAGTGCTACACGGTTCACAATCTAGTCAATTGGTATCAAACTTGGTCAGCTCGGACCAAAATAGGCCAACTTGGTTGAAACTCGAGGTTAACTCGGTCAAAAATGGGTCAAAGATCGGTTAGAAGTATCTAAACCATTTTGTTAATGTTTCTATTCAATTCCTAAGATCCTATATTCCTATGAAGAATTCTATGTTCCTACGAACATGTCCTACATATATTCTTAAAATTTATAGATAAAAGTTACAATCTGAGTACTCCCGAGTACTCTCCGCCTAGCCTGATTAATTGCTTCAAGGTCCCTGAACGGGCCGGATACATATTGGTTAATGACTTTTACAACCTTGAAAAGGAGTTATTAAATTCCCCATTTATACTTTTCTTGGAAACCAAATGTTTTTTTTTTTTTTTAATCTCTAGAAAACTAATAGATTTCACCAAATTGTGTTCGTTTGTTTACCATTTTCCAATTTCCGATATACAGAAGTGAAAAACACAGGGGGTTTCCTATTCCTGGAGATGAATATAGCACCATATAAAAGTGATTTTTTTTATTAAAAAAAAAAACATAGTTTTTTAGTATGTAAAGCGTGTTCTATACTTCACGAAACAGACATGTATATTTGTATATGCTTCAGTGAAGATTCATCTAAACCTAAGTCTATATATATATGTTTGACGAAAAAAGATAATATTACATACCAATTCCCATGGCATAGTTGTTTGTCCATGTATAGAGAAAACAAGAAACGCCGCGAAACAAAAAAGCAATCCCGCAAACACTCTCTACAACAAAATAACATATACATATACACATCAAAACATAACATGTGCGTGTGTGTGATGTTTGTGTAAAATACTAAAATAATGTGCATAAATAATAATACCCTCCAAAGACGAGATTGGTGAGCTTGAGATCTTTCTAGTGATCTAACAAGCTCCTCTTGCTCTGCCCCCCAACATTCAATCAATCATTCAATCAGTTATTCAATATATACATATATATATATATATATATAGAAAAGATGGAATATATACATATATATATATATATATATAGAAAAGATGGAAAATAAAGGCTAAAATTAAATAGATTGGAAATGAAAAATGAATAAAAAAAGAAAGAAAGAAAAGAAAAGACCTGACCTTGGGTATCAAGTGGATGAAAATCGGAGCTGGTTGGGAGAGATAAATTGTCGTCGCTATCATCGTCGGAATTAAATTTCTTGTTCTTTCTCTTCTTCCATTTTCTTGCAAGCCTCTTCATCCTCTCCTCTCTCAATTCAGTGGTGGTTTGTTTGATTGCCTCTTTTGTGTTCCAATTGTTTCAAGTATATTTGCACAACATGTCCTCCTACTTTTAACATTTGTCATTTACCACACAATCTCATAAGACAACTCCCATGTCGCTAGTCCTAATTGGAGGCGGAACCAACCGGAGGCTAGAGGATGTTCGACCCCCTTCCAGTCTTCCACTAACACAATTTCTTATATAGATTTTTATTTCAAAGCTTAACTGAAGGTTATGTTTTTAATCGGCGTCAATTCAAAATATATCAAGCCCCTCAACAAAAATTTTAAAAGAACCGACTCAAAAAAAAAAAAAAAACTTAGGCCCTTATTCTTTTGATTTTTGGATCCGTCACTTATGTCCAAAGATAAGTAGGTCAATAAGATCAGTTGAGCTGTTTTCAATTTATGAGCCTTCATCAGGGGAATAAATAGGATCTTTACCTTGAGAGGATCCACGTGTTTCCGGGTCTTACTTTCATTTATGGGTGTAGATTAATAGGAGTTTTTCGAAAGTCTTGGGTGTCATCCCAAACATACATATAGTTTCGGAGTAGAAGTAGAATAAAATGTCGTTCTTGAAAAGAAAAAAAAAAATCTAAATTAGAAAATAGGACCTATCTATATTGCTATGTTGGTAAAAGGGTCCATATAGCTTAAAATGAATCCAATTGTTCAAGATCGTGTTCTCTTTTATGACATGACGGTACAAACTCAATTCAAATGCACACAACACAAATAGTACAATACGAAGTTGCAAATACCAAACTTGTACACTTCAACGCGACAATTTATAGGAAAACAAGACTTGAAGAATGAAAATTTTCAATCAACACTTTTATTGTTTGTCATGAAAACCTTCTTTGAATCCTTAGACAAAGTAGACGTACAGTAAAGTTCTCAGAAGATTTAAGAAACAATATGTTCACTTCACCAGGTTTTAACACTAGGCCAAGTCATAGTCAAAAGAAGAATCCTAAAGGGGACAGATCAAACGTACGTAGCATAGCGACGACCCTGGATACTAGTTTGAATGGCTTGTTGGAATTATGTTACATTATATACAACGAAAACACTTACAAAAATGTTTGAGCTATCAATCCATTCCAAATTGTCAATGACACAAAAATTTGTATATTATTGTGATTTCAAAACATAAGCTCAAGTAACAAACTGACAACTAAAGAACATTATATAATTTCATAGTTTCATTTTCTTCAAAACTTCATCTTTTTTTTACCTTTCAAAATGTAGAGTAAATTTTAGCTAAAGGAGAAAGTTACTTGTTTCGGTGTCTGATAGCATTTCTCATTGACATTCTAGCATTTAATCTGTTACTTAAAACGGAATGTAATTGAATATGATATTAGATCGATGATCTTATGAAAAGATACTTGGTTGAATAACGGGAACAGATTGTCGTCGTTCCCATAAACGAATGAATGAGACTCTTGATCCTGATCAAATTAGAGAATCAGCAATTTATGTGATAACCATTCGTATTTACTACTGTAGTTTACTTCAACATAAAACGAAACGATATGAATTTCAATAAAGAATAATAATTAGGAAGTACAGATGATTCGAAAGATGAAATGAGAATGAATGAATCTTTACAATACAAAAGAATTAACTAAGTTGACTTTTAAAAGAACATCAAAATAAAACCCAATAAATAAAAGGTTGGGAAATATAAGAAGAATGGAAAAGCTAGTGCATAATGTATGTCAAGGCCAAAGCTACCATCATGAGCACATAAGCCACCCCTTGATCAATTGTTGCCCCTATACATACAAATACACAACAACATTAGACAAACATTTTTATGAAAACTGAAGATTTCATATAATGAAATAGAAACTAAAAACTAACAAAAAAAATAAAATAAAATACGTCTAATGAAATCTGTATATATCTATCGGCTATTCTTATTAACAACCATATACGCGGCCTTAGGATACAAGTGCCCCAGACAAGTCGAGAAAAAAAAAAGCTCATTTCATATATACAAACAAAAAACTTTGTGAATAATGACTGATTTAATAAACATATTTTTTTCTTGTCCCTCAAAAATTGGGCCAGGGACGCGGGTCGGGTTTGCCTCTGCATATATATATATATATTAGATTTATACCCGTGTCATATATAACATGACATGATTTATTGTCGGGATATCTCTATGTTCCATTTTTTTCACATGTGTAACAATCGTCTAAATGCAGGTAATTAAAATATAGTTTTGACAAATTAAAAACAAAAGGAGGAAAATTACCGTCACTTGTAGGGGCAGGAGCTGGAGCGGGAGATTGAGCATTGATAGTCGGAAGAATCAAGGACAAAAACATGGCAAACATAACGATAAGAAAGCTCATTTTCACACTCTCCATTTCGAAATTAATATTTTTTTTTCCTTCTAAAAAAGAAAAAAAATAAAAGGAAAAACTTGAAACAACTCAAAAATCTGTAACGTTTAAAAGAATTTCATGTATGGCCATAAATGTGTCACAAGAGGCATATATAGTGGGAGAAAAAGAGGACAAATAATAATTGATTTTTTATTTTGAAACTTGAAAGGTAACGGCCACTCTGGATTCATTGTGGTGGTTGATTAATTTTGAATTTAGAAGTAAGGTTGGCCGTTGATTTGGCGCCACGTGGAGGGTGGAGAGTGGCTGCACGTTAAGATGGCCAAGCTTTGTTTCTAGAATTGAGCTGTTTTAGCACATGCAAAATGATTTGGATGCCACTTTGTCGAATATTCTTTGTTTTCTTGTTCATATAGTTCATAGTTGGTGTTTCTTTCTTCAAAAATAATTAAAAGGAAACCTAATAAAATTTAGAACGAAATGCATTTTTGGTCCCTGTGTTATCACCTCATTTGCAAGATTCATCCAAACTTATGCAAAGTGGTGTTTTTGGTCACTGTGATATCAACTTAATCGCAATTTCAGTCCAAATAGACGGATCAGTCTATTTTCTACCGTTAAGGACATCATGTGCCCCTCACGTGAGGGGCAATATCGTCCTTTCATATAAATTGGGACTATTCTTGCAACTAACCCAAATACATATATTATCATCACCAGATCTGTATGTATCTAAATAAATTAAACAAAATTGAACATACAAAATCATATTCTAAATCCTCAAATCCTTTTTCTAATTCATTCCATATCTCATTCAAAAAGAAAAATCTCAAATCTATTTACCACCGCCAGACCGCATAGATATAGATCTTTCCTTGTATACAAACCTACATAGATATAGATCGACTGGTTTTTTTTGGCATGGTTCGATTTGAAGGGCGACGACGGCAGCGTTGGATCTAAAGGCGACGGATCTAAAAGTGGGTGATTTATACGTTAGATCTGCCTATTGATATTACAAAACATATAGATCTATAACTTACTGCTACAATAATCTACTACTGGTTGTCGGAAGCTGCTTGGACTGCCGGAATAATTGATTTCGTGAGGAATGGTGATATTGGTATATTGAAAGATAATGATGGAGTCGTACGGATGATTGGTGTAAACTATAAATGCTGAAATGGCCATTGAAGGTGGAGTTGGTGAGGACTTTGGTGTGTAGGTATATTTTGACTGGAACTAAAGCACGTATTTTAATATTAGTTAAGTTGGACTTATCAAATATTATATATATATAGAATATTAGTTAAGTTGGACTTATCAAATATTTACTGATCGACTTTCTGTGTATGATCATTAGTTGTTTGATGATGATGATGAAAATCCGGTAAAAATGAATTGTTGTTTGTTGATGATGATATGTACATTAACAAAGAATAAAGAGAAAAGAAGGCTTAAGTTAGCTTGTAAAATTGGTGATCGTATATCATCATCACCACAATTTTTTTTTTCTTCACTTCATAACTTGTAAAAGTTTTAAAAATGATTTTGTGTGTTTAATTTTGTTAAATTTAAGTGATCTGGTGGTGATGATATATGTATTTGGGTTTGTTGCAAGAATAGTCTCAGTTTATGTGAAAAGACAGTATTGCCCCTCACGTGAGGGGCACATGATGTCCTTAACGGTTGAAAATAGACGGATCCGTCTATTTGGACTGAAATTGCGACTAAGTTGATATCACAGTGACCAAAAACACCACTTTGCATAAGTTTGGACGAATCTTGCAAATGAGGTGATAACACAGGGACCAAAAATGCATTTCGTTCTAAAATTTATTTAAGAAATATATATTTCTTTAGAAACATTTATTCTATGATGAGTTCAATTTGTCCGTAATCAATAATAGATAAACGAATAAGGGAAAATTTCATATATGCCATTAAAGAGCTTGGAAATATCATATTTATCCAACTAAAATTTTAAATATCAAAAATGCCATTACCAAGATTTAAAAATATCAAAATTACCCAAATGGTTAAATTTAATCAATATCAAACATTAAAATGCATAAAAAATATAAATAACATTTTCAATTTACAATTATACCCTCTTTTACTTAATTCCCCAATTACATAACTAAAATCCCTAATTTCATAAGCGCATCTTTACTTCCCGTCTTAAAGTCTTGCTATTTGCTTCCCACAATATCCATCAAGTAGTTGGGTAAACATGTCTTCTTTTGTGATTAGCCCTAATCTTAATCATATTGAAGCACTGCCTTTTTTCTTTCTAAAAATCAATTTTATCATGTAAGTTCTATATTTATCTCCTATATTGTTGTTTAAGATGGATTCTTTACTTAGTTCGATCATATTATAATTGATAATATTGATTTCATTTATTTTACATAAATCCATCATTCCTTTCTAATATTAAATGATGAGACTATGTTGATATGACATTCGGTAAACAAAACATACATATAAATGTCAGTGTTGGATTATCATGTATAGGAAAAGGTTTTATGATGAGGGGACATGAAATGGTAAAAGATGTGATCAACGCTTTCATGTTAATCGTGTAAACTATATTCGCACAGAGCCACAGAGTGTAATTGGGAATTATATGAAAGAGGGTATAATTGTAAATTGATAATGTCATTTGATAATTATATGAATTTTAATGTTTTATATTGGTTAAATATAATCATTTGGGTAAATCTGATATTTGTAAAGTTTAATAATGGTATTTATGATATTTAAAAGTTTAGTTGGATATATATGATATTTTCAAGCTCTTTAGTGGCATATATGAAATTTTCCCAACGAATAAAAAATTATTATTCGAGAAAAATAATCTTTAAATCTTTAGTTTAATCTAATATCGTGTAATTATTTCCGAACCATTGTCTAGCCAATTCAAAATGTTTACATAGGAAAAATTCAAAACTAACAACTTTTTTTTTCGGTAGAGGAGAAATATGATGTGGCTGTACCCATGTTACTTAGGGTGGGGGGAGTGCTTCCCCGCCCCTCCTCGCTTTTTCTCTTCCTCCCCGCCCACTCCCTAAATGCACGGAATGCTTCCTCGCCACTCCCCACCCTTTTATATTTAATTTATTTTCTATTTATTTTTAATCAACTAAATAAATTAAAACTTTAATTTAATATTATTAAAAACATTACATAAAATTACTAAAATTATTAAAAACATTACATTACATAATATTACTAACATTATTAAAAACATTACATAAACCTAACACTCGGAATAGTCCGAGTCCACAGTACTGTCGCCGTCGTTACGATGAATGTATCGATAGGGTTCAGGAGACCCGACAGCGTCGCCGGGTTGAGGAATACGTACTCCTCCTCCGGGTCAGTATGATAATCTACATGCTGACCACCGCCGATATTGCCTTGCAAGAATAACGTGTGGTCAAGCGTAGCTGTGAAGGTGGAAGAGGCAGTGGTAAGCTGGAAAATAATTTGGTTCAACCAGTCGATCTTCTGTCGAAGATATACAACGTATTCAGTTTCGGCAGTGTTCCGAACCCGATCGGGAGCTTCAATTCGGTTGATTTCGGCTTGGTAACCCGCTTTCTCGTCGGATACACTCTGAATGACGGTGTTCACTTGAGATCGATGTCTGTCGTCGTTGACCATGTGGGCTTGCATCGCCATCTTCACATCCCTTAGGTTCATGTTTGCCATATGTGTGTGTTGTGTGAGACAATAAAAAAGAATGAAGAAGAAAAATGAAGAAGAAAAGATACAGCAAAAATGAAGAAAAGAAAATGAGAAGAAAAAGAAGAAGAAAAATGAAGAAGAAAAATGAAGAAGAAAAATGAAGAAGAAAAATGAAGAAGAAAAATGAAGAAGAAAAATGAAGAAGAAAAATGAAGAAGAAAAATGAAGAAGAAAAATGAAGAAGAAAAATGAAGAAGAAAAATGAAGAAGAAAAATGAAGAAGAAAAATGAAGAAGAAAAATGAAGAAGAAAAATGAAGAAGAAAAATGAAGAAGAAAAATGAAGAAGAAAAATGAAGAAGAAAAATGAAGAAGAAAAATGAAGAAGAAAAATGAAGAAGAAAAATGAAGAAGAAAAATGAAGAAGAAAAATGAAGAAGAAAAATGAAGAAGAAAAATGAAGAAGAAAAATGAAGAAGAAAAATGAAGAAGAAAAATGAAGAAGAAAAATGAAGAAGAAAAATGAAGAAGAAAAATGAAGAAGAAAAATGAAGAAGAAAAATGAAGAAGAAAAATGAAGAAGAAAAATGAAGAAGAAAAATGAAGAAGAAAAATGAAGAAGAAAAATGAAGAAGAAAAATGAAGAAGAAAAATGAAGAAGAAAAATGAAGAAGAAAAATGAAGAAGAAAAATGAAGAAGAAAAATGAAGAAGAAAAATGAAGAAGAAAAATGAAGAAGAAAAATGAAGAAGAAAAATGAAGAAGAAAAATGAAGAAGAAAAATGAAGAAGAAAAATGAAGAAGAAAAATGAAGAAGAAAAATGAAGAAGAAAAATGAAGAAGAAAAATGAAGAAGAAAAATGAAGAAGAAAAATGAGAAGAAAAATGAAGAAGAAAAATGAAGGTGGAAGAGGCAGTGGTAAGCTGGAAAATAATTTGGTTCAACCAGTCGATCTTCTGTCGAAGATATACAACGTATTCAGTTTCGGCAGTGTTCCGAACCCGATCGGGAGCTTCAATTCGGTTGATTTCGGCTTGGTAACCCGCTTTCTCGTCGGATACACTCTGAATGACGGTGTTCACTTGAGATCGATGTCTGTCGTCGTTGACCATGTGGGCTTGCATCGCCATCTTCACATCCCTTAGGTTCATGTTTGCCATATGTGTGTGTTGTGTGAGACAATAAAAAAGAATGAAGAAGAAAAATGAAGAAGAAAAGATACAGCAAAAATGAAGAAAAGAAAATGGAGAAAAAAAAGGAAAGAAAAGGAGGCTTTTGACCGTTGATGTGGGCCCCGCTTTTTTTCCCCTAACGTTCAAATAAAGTGAGACGGAGCCGGTGACCACTCTCTCGATTTCACTCACCGCCCAACTGGTACCGGTACCTCGGGGCGGTGTTTCCTACTGGTATCGATTGGTGCCTAAACGACTCCGTCCACCCTTATGCTTTGATTTCATTGCCCTTGTTATCATTTGTGTACACATTTAAAGATGGGTATACACAATTTCATAAGATATGCAAAACGTATAATTTGTTGAAAGAGCTTATGCATAGTTGTCGACTCGTAACTTTTGACTCGACTCGAAAAGATGATTTTTTAACTCGTGACTCGAAACGTGAGTCGACTCGTAAGAGTCAGGACATTTTTAAGTACTACATAATTTAGTATAATTATATATATGTGACGTCTTTAGAAGCAAAATATAAGTCCGTTATCTTAATAAATTTACCAAAATGTTACATAATTAATAGTTTCGAGACATAAACTTACAATTTATCTCCAAATTCACAATAAAATGATCAAAACTACATAGATAACACACAAAATAATGTAGCAAATTAAGTATAATATATAATATATAACCATATTATCAAATTACAATAATTATAAGTTTACGACTCGTGACTCGGTCCAAGTTCACACAGCGACTCGTAAGAGTCTGGACAAAATCGAGTCACTTAACGAGTCGACTCGTTTTTGGTATAAATCGACTCGACTCGTAAGAGTCGACTCATGACTCGTAAGAGTTTAACAACTATGAGTTTATGGTTAATTATTGCATATTTTGTTGAAAGCACTTATAGTTACATCTTTTATTACAGGCTCTTTCAATCATAATTTAAAGGTTTATGAAATATATTATCATGGGAAAATTTCATATATGCCATATGTTGTCCTTGCTAAATGTCTGGTCAAACTAGAAAATCAACTAGGCCCAGTGCCGTCTTCGAGGATAAATTTTTTTTTCAGGGTCTGGCTCGAAAATTAAAAGTGGGTCTCTAATATAGCGAGTCAATAATAAAATATAATAGCATAGCATTATGACGATAAACGTTTTCAACGATAAAATCTAAGTACGACGAAAAAAATAACATAGTTTATATTATTAAATAAATCTTGCAGCTCTCCTTGCATTTTTTAAAGCAAAGTTGTCAATCAACACTTTATTAATTATATTAATAAAATATAATTAAGCTATACGACTATACGAGTATGTTCCTCTAAATTAATAATAATTAAATAAAAAATTAATTATATAGATAATTAGGAGTGAATAATAATACATGTTAATAAAAAAAGTGGGAATCGTGGGTAGGAAGTCTGCAACTTAACAAATAGAATAAATAGGTTTTAAAGATAAAAACAAGGGAGTCAAGTTTAATACACCTTTTTTGATAATTATACACCACAATTAATGCATAAGACATCATTATTTAATTAATGCCTTAACCAAAAGTGTTTTCACATGGGGCCACTACTAGTATTTTATTTTACTTACAATTTTATTTCAATATATTTAGTTTAAACTAGCCAACCATTTATTTATATTATTATTATTAAAATTATGTTTATGATCTAATTTTTAACTATGTAAAAATTTTATTAAAAAAAATACAACAAAAACGTAAAACTAAAAACTAAGAAAATACAATAATAAAGAACACTAATTTATCTTAAATAAATAACAACAATAGACAAATAAAAGAAGTTAATCTATAACTCCATATTCAGCGGGTCTTGCTATCCAATCTTCATAAATCTTTTGACGTGGTTTAAATATATTTTCCCACTCAACTGCGTCTCTTTCTCTCCTTAGTCTCCATAAGTTGTGTGTGCAACCCATTGGAAACTCGCCTTGCATTTCTACCATTACAAAATGACTTCGATCCACTCTTGCAATTGTGATTATATTTTTATCCGGGAACTGGTTAGGATCTTTCCAAAGCGGAAACAATGTCGAACTATTATTATTCTCTATAGATATGAAATGAAAAATTACGTTAAACTTGTTCACAATCAGAAACCCTGTCTCTGGCATAATCATCCAATTTTCTGGTGGCGCAAAAGTAGTCCCGAACCACTGTAACGATGCAAACACCCCATCATATTCCTCCTTGAAAGCATTTTTGTAACGTGTTTCAAACTCCACCATCTCATCAATAAGTAACCTCCGGATTGATTCCCATTGACCTTCATTGTATCCGAGAGCAGAAGCTGTCGCCCGAAACCCACAATTTCCATCACCGAGCACGTTTTTTATATCCGCCACATACGGACGAAAGACGGATGGAATTTGATCAATATATTTGTGATAGTCCACAGACTTTTTATATGTAACGTTGTGCTGATTCAACCCCAGAAAATCATATTCGGTTGTACTCGAAGTATTCTCGTTAAACCTGAAGAAATCATCTACTGCAGTCGAAAGGTTGGAGAAATAACTTTGCTCACCAGCATCTTGATTCATGAACGGGGTCGGTTCAGTAGGCATCTGGTAGTTCACGTATGCACTATTGTAACCAGGATAATCATCGTAGTTCCCATATTGACCTTGTGTAGAAGGCTGTGGGTACCCAAAAGGATCTTGGTTCATGAACGGACTCGGATCACCAGGTATATGGTAGTTCACGTAGGCACTGTTGTAACCAGGACGATCGTCATTGTCCTTGAATGAAGGTGATGGTTGATACTCATAGTCTTGAGAGTTTTCGAATGAACTGTACCTTGTGGGCTCTTGGACGTAATCACATCCTACAGAGGGTACATATGAACTATTCCTTGGAGGCTTATGGGAGTAGCTTCGCTGAAGGGGAGGTGTAGCAGTTGCAGGTTTTAGTTTTATACTGGGCCTGCCACGAGGTTTTGTTTGCACCCAAGGCTCATCATAACTCGTGCTACTAGGATCCCATATAGCTCTAATCTTTTGAAGCCAACTCTTTTTCAGTGCTGCTCTTTTTTCTTTGTTGTACGCCTCTTCAAAATCATGTAGGTGTCCACGAAGGTGAATATCTGGATCACTAGGTTCATCTTGTTCATCGTTGTACAACTGTGCCGGTTCGAAACCAAGCTTCTTCCAAAAAACATTTATCGCATGTAATGGAATTGATACACCTGCATCGACATATTGAGAGATTTCACAAGCACATGGTAAACCACAGCTTGTACGGATTTGACATCCACATGATTCCCCTTTTTCCTTTAAAGATTTAAGCCGCTTCATCTCCTCTGTTAGTACATCCAATGCTTCTATAGAAACTTTTGTTAGTAATAAACTAAATGTTTTATTCCTGTGTGAATGCTTTATCTTAATCAAGCTTTCTCCAAAGCTTGCCTTAATTTCTGTATATTGTATGCATACTATGTCATCTATAATTCCTACAAATTTATCTAAATGCGATTTTTCATCATCAAAATGTTTTTTCAATAAAGAATGTTGGCTCTCTACCCTATTTGTAGTTCGTTCCCCATAATTAAGATGTTGATCAATCCAGGCGGACACAAACTTCTCTTTATACTTTTGTAACCAACTTGCATCCACATAGGTAAATACATCTGTAATGTTGATAAAAACAAGTTAGTTTTAATAAATATACATTTTGATAAACTTAATAATGAATTTAAGAGATAAGAACAATACTTTGCTTGTCTATCAACTTTGACTGTAACCACGTTCGATTTTGTTCATACTCCTTAGTAGTTGGAGAATTAACTACATGATACCACCAAGAGGTAAATCTATCCCAGTCAGTCTTGGACCCAAAGGATGGTCTGCAATGCTTTCTAATATTATCAAAAATGTGATATCGGCAAAGAAAATGGCCTGCTTCTGGAAAGACATATCGGCATGCCTCCATTAGAGCCAAATCCCTATCTGTGACTATGACACGTGGCATCATATAACCATCTAGTGTTTGTCTAAGACAGTGTAACACCCACTTGAAATTATCGGTCTTCTCATTTCGTATGAACGCAAATGCTATACAAAATGTCTTGTTTGTTGAAGTTAATCCGACAATCTCAAGAAAAGGTAGGCGATACCTGTTGGTTTTGTACGTGGGATCTAAAATGATCACATGGGGGAATGCACGCCATATCATCATTGAAGTTGGATTTATGAAAAATATATCTTGCACATGATTAGAATCAGGTTCTTGACGTATATGATAGATGTAGTTACCTGTGTGTAAACATTTCACCATTGATTGCATAGGAGTCTGTCCAACTCTTTCGGCTTTATGTATTTTTTTTCGTGCATCGTATATGGTTTGACTTGTGGAGATATTTTTGTCGTCATTTTTTTGTAATTGACGAAGAATTTCTCGTGGAACCATATTTTTTTTGGTCATGTCCTCGACTAATTCAAACTCTTTTTTAGATAACCTCTTTGCAAAAGCATGAATCTCAAAAAATTTAGTTGGATCATGATTATGTTCGACACATACAACATTTATTTTCCAACCCGAACCTGTTAGGTTACGATTGTATTTTGCTAAAAGTTGAAACGGACATCCACATTTCTTTGAACCTGAAAATTGAAATATAGTTTAAAAAGACTTTAATGGTTTTTTCTATTTCAAGTCACTATCAACATATCATATGTGTACTAGTCTAATGTAGTTTAAAGAAACTGATCTTTGAACAAAGTTAATATAATATACCAATATTTAAAATAGATTTAAAAGACATAATGTTTAAAATTAACAAATATTATGGTCAAATATTTTTGTACCTGAATCTGTTGTCGAAAGTGATGATGACTTGTATTCACCACCACGATCACACATAAGATAAACCTTGTTGACAAAACCGAGGACGGTTTTCTTTGTTCTTTGTGTGACAATAACGTATCCAAGATTGCGTGCTGTAGCTTGCACCCAATCCATCATCTCCTCACGAGTCTTGAACACCCGGTCATTGTAAAATGGTGAGATTGTGTTCGGTACATCATCTTCATTAAGTTCAGACATTATGTGGGAATTAAAAAAAAGACTTTAGAGACTATAACGATTTGATTTGGTATGTAATTTGTAATGTTTGAAATATATAGCAAAGATTCGAATGCCCATGCACTGCCTATATAGCCTCATTTTCATTATAGAACTTTAAAATCTTTGTAGTAATGATTCAAAATATTTGTACTCTTCTATCGACAACATTTAGATATGATCATATTAACTTTCACATGCCTCACAGTAAAGAAATAAACATTTAGATACTAAATAAACATTATACTTTCATTTTTTTTTAAAATATTATTTTTGATCAGAATCATTTTTAGTAAAACTTATATCAAAATGTAGATAAAAATGAGCACATCATAACGGTATATTTTAAATTTTATAAAATATTATATTTATAAAATTATCTAAGAAAAACTGAATATATTAATAATTAATGTATTGGATAAGTATCAATTTATATAATAAAGTTAAAAAATGCATTTTAATAGTATAGAGGGAGAGAGAACGAAATAGTGATAGTGATGGATGGGATACACTAGAGTTAAAATTGTACATTTGGGCCCACTTAATTTTCAAGATCCATACACCCTATTAATTATGGGGTGTATGATTCTTGCCACATAAAATATTTTATACATATAATATGAATTGTTCAATCACTGGTAATTTGGAATAAGATGTGAGCTTGTCAGGTACTTATGTTAAAAGTGGTCCATGGGCTTTTTATTTCATTTAGTTTACATTAGCCCACATATTAATTTAGACAACAACTAGTAAATTTACCCGCATTTTGTTGCGGCCGTAACATATTGTAAGTAAACTTCGTTAAATTAAAAATCATGTAATGGTCGTTGATGGCTATTAGAGAAAAGGACCTGTTTTGCAACAGATTTTTTGACTACACTTAACGGTCATTAAAGCTTTTTATTGTTTTTTGTTTTTATCTTTTTTTTTTTTTTTTTTTTTTTTTTTTTTTTTTTTTTTTTTTTTTTTTTTTTTTTTTTTTTTTTTTTTTTTTTTTTTTTTTTTTTTTTTTTTTTTTTTTTTTTTTTTTTTTTTTTTTTTTTTTTTTTTTTTTTTTTTTTTTTTTTTTTTTTTTTTTTTTTTTTTTTTTTTTTTTTTTTTTTTTTTTTTTTTTTTTTTTTTTTTTTTTTTTTTTTTTTTTTTTTTTTTTTTTTTTTTTTTTTTTTTTTTTTTTTTTTTTTTTTTTTTTTTTTTTTTTTTTTTTTTTTTTTTTTTTTTTTTTTTTTTTTTTTTTTTTTTTTTTTTTTTTTTTTTTTTTTTTTTTTTTTTTTTTTTTTTTTTTTTTTTTTTTTTTTTTTTTTTTTTTTTTTTTTTTTTTTTTTTTTTTTTTTTTTTTTTTTTTTTTTTTTTTTTTTTTTTTTTTTTTTTTTTTTTTTTTTTTTTTTTTTTTTTTTTTTTTTTTTTTTTTTTTTTTTTTTTTTTTTTTTTTTTTTTTTTTTTTTTTTTTTTTTTTTTTTTTTTTTTTTTTTTTTTTTTTTTTTTTTTTTTTTTTTTTTTTTTTTTTTTTTTTTTTTTTTTTTTTTTTTTTTTTTTTTTTTTTTTTTTTTTTTTTTTTTTTTTTTTTTTTTTTTTTTTTTTTTTTTTTTTTTTTTTTTTTTTTTTTTTTTTTTTTTTTTTTTTTTTTTTTTTTTTTTTTTTTTTTTTTTTTTTTTTTTTTTTTTTTTTTTTTTTTTTTTTTTTTTTTTTTTTTTTTTTTTTTTTTTTTTTTTTTTTTTTTTTTTTTTTTTTTTTTTTTTTTTTTTTTTTTTTTTTTTTTTTTTTTTTTTTTTTTTTTTTTTTTTTTTTTTTTTTTTTTTTTTTTTTTTTTTTTTTTTTTTTTTTTTTTTTTTTTTTTTTTTTTT
Organism: Erigeron breviscapus; assembly: GCA_034093135.1. Classification (NCBI taxonomy): domain Eukaryota; kingdom Viridiplantae; phylum Streptophyta; class Magnoliopsida; order Asterales; family Asteraceae; genus Erigeron; species Erigeron breviscapus. The sequence goes on along the minus strand of CM067174.1, from coordinate 43,289,013 downwards.
TTTTTTTTTTTTTTTTTTTTTTTTTTTTTTTTTTTTTTTTTTTTTTTTTTTTTTTTTTTTTTTTTTTTTTTTTTTTTTTTTTTTTTTTTTTTTTTTTTTTTTTTTTTTTTTTTTTTTTTTTTTTTTTTTTTTTTTTTTTTTTTTTTTTTTTTTTTTTTTTTTTTTTTTTTTTTTTTTTTTTTTTTTTTTTTTTTTTTTTTTTTTTTTTTTTCTAGATTTGAGACAATAACTTATTATTGGTTAGCTGGTGTAATTTTACCAATTTGTTGTAATTTTGAACTTTGGTGGTGTAATTTTATAGTACCTTGCTAGCATGTGAAATAATAATTCGACTTTGCCGTTCAAAAAAAAAAAGTAAATTTCATATGTAAATAAAAAAAATCAAATAATTCATCTTTTGATTTACTCCATATATGGCTGATATAGAGACTGAGGTTTATGAATATGATTTATTTATCTTCATATAATATATCATGCAAAATAAGTACATGTTTTATAAAGGCCAAGTAGAAATATGCAGAAGAGTCGTTTTTCATATTTTTTTACTTAAATATGTAAGTTAAAAATAGAAACACATCAAACAATTCCATTGTCGTCCAGCGGTTAGGATATCTGGCTTTCACCCAGGCGACCCGGGTTCGATTCCCGGCAATGGAATATTTTTTCTTTCAATTTTATTTTGTCTCTTTAGAGAGTTTAAGCAAATTAGGATTTAGTCACTGTGGTATGTCACTTATCTTGGAATGCCTGTTTAGTTCCAAAACCTTACACCATGGTCCCTACTGTCAAAGTTTTCTTTCCTATTTGGTCCATGGCTTTGACACCTTCACCCGCCTCTTGTCCCCTAAGTCACATCACATGGAACGCAAACAATACAGACATCATTTATCCATTTTTCTTTTCATGAAGTTAAACGCGACATTTCCGAAACATTCATCTCTAGATAAAAATGGATAACTTTAGTTATTGTTCAGTCATTCACTCATTTACCTGTTTTTCTATCAATTAAGTTAAACAGAACATTTTCGAAACAGTCATATCCATAAAAGGTATAGTTTTGGAATAATATACAACCAATTTTGTAATTTTTTAACTTATATCATAGATAGAATAACTTAACATGTAATTTACCCAAATGTGTACTTCTAACTTTTTGATAATGCAGATAGTTTTCTTCAATTCATACTATTTTTTTGCTGACTTTTTCCATATTTAAGATAACTATCTTTCCACCAATCAATAATATAACAGAAAGTTGATTAAGTTGGTGGGTATCAACTTTCTTAGAGTTGAATTTTTGTTGCCTCATTGACACAAATATATTATTTTATTTTGATTTCAGAAGATTATACAAAGAGAAAAATGATTGAAGTTAGGCTAAAGTTGCCACTATTACCTTCAATTTTAAATCAAGTGGTGAATACAAAAATACACTCAATTATTATAAGTGTGTATACAATGGGAGAAAACACTTCAATGAGAGATCATGCTAGCTAGTAACTACAATGTGTGTGTGTGCATATATATATATATATATATATATATATATATATATAAACACATAATATATATATATATATATATATATATATATATATATATATATATATATATATATATATATATATATATATATATATATATATATATATATATATATATATATATATATATATATATATATATATATATATATATATATATATATATATATATATATATATATATATATATATATATATATATATATATATATATATATATATATATATATATATATATATATATATATATATATATATATATATATATATATATATATATATATATATATATATATATATATATATATATATATATATATATATATATATATATATATATATATATATATATATATATATATATATATATATATATATATATATATATATATATATATATATATATATATATATATATATATATATATATATATATATATATATATATATATATATATATATATATATATATATATATATATATATATATATATATATATATATATATATATATATATATATATATATATATATATATATATATATATATATATATATATATATATATATATATATATATATATATATATATATATATATATATATATATATATATATATATATATATATATATATATATATATATATATATATATATATATATATATATATATATATATATATATATATATATATATATATATATATATATATATATATATATATATATATATATATATATATATATATATATATATATATATATATATATATATATATATATATATATATATATATATATATATATATATATATATATATATATATATATATATATATATATATATATATATATATATATATATATATATATATATATATATATATATATATATATATATATATATATATATATATATATATATATATATATATATATATATATATATATATATATATATATATATATATATATATATATATATATATATATATATATATATATATATATATATATATATATATATATATATATATATATATATATATATATATATATATATATATATATATATATATATATATATATATATATATATATATATATATATATATATATATATATATATATATATATATATATATATATATATATATATATATATATATATATATATATATATATATATATATATATATATATATATATATATATATATATATATATATATATATATATATATATATATATATATATATATATATATATATATATATATATATATATATATATATATATATATATATATATATATATATATCTATGTCCACCTAATTAAAGTGTTCAAAACATAAAGAGAGAGAGGTTAATTAGTAGCAAATCATGGCTTTCTATCTTCATTTACTCCTTTTCGGCGTTGCTGCGTGGTTTGTTCATGTTCATGCACAGGTTCAAACAGGTTAGCCATATGCAAATAATGTTTTCACTTTCCTCCTTGTGTTAGACTGTTAGATAATATAGTTTTGTACAGTTGGCTCAGCCTAAATGTATATACAGCCTTAGCTAGACGGGCTTAGAGTCCAGTAGCGTTTAAGTTAGCTAATGTAGCATTGTATTTTGATATGATCAATTATATAGTTATTCATATGGTTCACTGACTAAATAACTTGTTGAATGTATTATGTGGTTTAGGTTATATAAGTATTGATTGTGGATCGCAAGAAAATTTCAACTATGTGGATCTTGATACGGGTATAAGTTATACTTCTGATGGATTGTTTGTAAGCACAGGAGTGAATAGAAACATTTCTTTAGAATATGCATACCCAAACAACCCAATGCTCCCACAACCTCTTTCAGATCTTAGAACCTTTCCTCAAGGGAACAAAAACTGTTACACCTTAAGACCCAATGGTGGGAAAACCAGCTTAAATATGATTCGGGCTACTTTCATGTATGGAAACTATGATGGAGAAAATAAACTACCAGAGTTTGATCTTTACCTCGGTGTAAACCTTTGGCTATCAGTCAAGTTTGTAAACGCTTCTGATGTTGTTACCACGGAAATCATTGGAGTTGCGTTAGAAGATACTTTTAGTGTTTGTCTTGTGAATGTAGGACAAGGTGTTCCGTTCATATCAGCATTGGAGTTAAGGCCACTTCATGGGTCAATTTACAACATTGAACCTGGGGTTTCCGGGTCATTAGTTTTGTTCCAAAGATTGGACATTGGCTACACTAATGGGACGGGTCGATATGCAGATGATATATATGACCGAATTTGGTCTCCTTATAATTCTCCATTATGGGATTCTTTGCACACGTCTGTAGATATAGATATAAGTGGAAATGGTTATAGAGCACCGAATGAAGTCATGCAAACGGGCTCCACACCCAAAAATGGAACCGAGTCTTTAGAGTTTAGCTGGAATGTTTCTGACCCAAAATCAAAGTTTTACATCTATATGTACTTTGCTGACTTAGTAGTGCCAGGGAGGAATCTGACACGTCAGTTTAATGTTTCTTGGAACGAAATTCAACTCTTTGGAAACGTGAGTCCTCGTGCTTACTATGCATCTACATTTTACAATTCTAGAGCGTTGGTGGGAAATGAGCACAAGATTTCCATTCGAAGAAGTGGTAGTGGAAAAGTGTTGCCCATTCTTAATGCTATCGAGATTTATAGGCTTCAGGAGTTCACAGAACTGGCAACAATTGGTAGAGATGGTATGCTTTCTCATTTTGTTTGCCTAAAAATTTTGTTCTGGCAATCACAATTCTATAGTCCTTGTAAAATCAAGATATAAAAATTAACCTTTACGCTTCTGCCAACGATGTGCTAATGTCACTTTTGGTTGTTGCTATCTAAACAGTTTGATGCAATACACAATGTTAGAATAACTTACAAAGTGAAATTGGCCTTTTGAGACCTGTTTTTAGACATATATGTTCAAACTTCAAAAAGATCGAAATGTGTATTAAACTTCAAAAATACCGAAATGTGCTAATGTCACTTTTGGTTGTTGCTATCTAAACAGTTTGATGCAATACACAATGTTAGAATAACTTACAAAGTGAAATTGGCCTTTTGAGACCTGTTTTTAGACATATATGTTCAAACTTCAAAAAGATCGAAATGTGTATTAAACTTCAAAAATACCGAAATGTGCTAATGTCACTTTTGGTTGTTGCTATCTAAACAGTTTGATGCAATACACAATGTTAGAATAACTTACAAAGTGAAATTGGCCTTTTGAGACCTGTTTTTAGACATATATGTTCAAACTTCAAAAAGATCGAAATGTGTATTAAACTTCAAAAATACCGAAATGTGCTAATCTCACTTTTGGTTGTTGCTATTTAAACAGTTGATGCAATACAAAATGTTAGAATAACTTACAAAGTGAAATTGGCCTTTTGAGACCTGTTTATAGACATATATGTTCAAACTTCAAAAAGATCGAAATGTGTATTAAACTTCAAAAATACCGAAATGTGCTAATCTCACTTTTGGTTGTTGCTATCTAAACAGTTTGATGCAATACACAATGTTAGAATAACTTACAAAGTGAAATTGGCCTTTTGAGACCTGTTTTTAGACATATATGTTCAAACTTCAAAAAGATCGAAATGTGTATTAAACTTCAAAAATACCGAAATGTGCTAATGTCACTTTTGGTTGTTGCTATCTAAACAGTTTGATGCAATACACAATGTTAGAATAACTTACAAAGTGAAATTGGCCTTTTGAGACCTGTTTTTAGACATATATGTTCAAACTTCAAAAAGATCGAAATGTGTATTAAACTTCAAAAATACCGAAATGTGCTAATCTCACTTTTGGTTGTTGCTATTTAAACAGTTGATGCAATACAAAATGTTAGAATAACTTACAAAGTGAAATTGGCCTTTTGAGACCTGTTTTTAGACATATATGTTCAAACTTCAAAAAGATCGAAATGTGTATTAAACTTCAAAAATACCGAAATGTGCTAATCTCACTTTTGGTTGTTGCTATCTAAACAGTTTGATGCAATACACAATGTTAGAATAACTTACAAAGTGAAATTGGCCTTTTGAGACCTGTTTTTAGACATATATGTTCAAACTTCAAAAAGATCGAAATGTGTATTAAACTTCAAAAATACCGAAATGTGCTAATCTCACTTTTGGTTGTTGCTATTTAAACAGTTGATGCAATACAAAATGTTAGAATAACTTACAAAGTGAAATTGGCCTTTTGAGACCTGTTTTTAGACATATATGTTCAAACTTCAAAAAGATCGAAATGTGTATTAAACTTCAAAAATACCGAAATGTGCTAATGTCACTTTTGGTTGTTGCTATCTAAACAGTTTGATGCAATACACAATGTTAGAATAACTTACAAAGTGAAATTGGCCTTTTGAGACCTGTTTTTAGACATATATGTTCAAACTTCAAAAAGATCGAAATGTGTATTAAACTTCAAAAATACCGAAATGTGCTAATGTCACTTTTGGTTGTTGCTATCTAAACAGTTTGATGCAATACACAATGTTAGAATAACTTACAAAGTGAAATTGGCCTTTTGAGACCTGTTTTTAGACATATATGTTCAAACTTCAAAAAGATCGAAATGTGTATTAAACTTCAAAAATACCGAAATGTGCTAATCTCACTTTTGGTTGTTGCTATCTAAACAGTTTGATGCAATACACAATGTTAGAATAACTTACAAAGTGAAATTGGCCTTTTGAGACCTGTTTTTAGACATATATGTTCAAACTTCAAAAAGATCGAAATGTGTATTAAACTTCAAAAATACCGAAATGTGCCCACATTTAGTTTCATGAGCCTTCTTACTATGGTGTGATACACTTTCAGTACTTGACCGGGCTCAATAATTTTGCAGAGAATATAGATGGGATTCGCAGAAAGACGTTATACAAGTATTAACCTGAAGTTACATTAAAATATTGTTTTTTTTTACTTTCAGGGACTTACGGGGAAATCAACTATCAGGCTATGTATCACGGTCTCTTTTAGAGAGATCAAGAGCTGGATTACTCATATTAAGGTTCGGTCCATTCTAGATCTAGTTATAATTGGAATCGAGCATTATGTTAACCAAACTTAACTTAGTACAGTGTGGATAGCCAAAACCTTTGTGACTCGGGCTCTTGCCAAAGTAAGAAGAAAAAGGTTGCAGTTCCTATTATTGCATCACTGCTATCGTCTTTGGGGCTCTTACTTCTATTATTCATCATCTGGAGATACAGAAGCAAAAGAAAAACCAGTAATTTGTTCTCCTTTCTAATTGCAGTAATTTATTCATCATCTAACAGGAATTGCAATTTTTTATTTTCTTTTCTTGTTGCCAAATTGCAGTAAAATTTGTAAAATTTATTACTTTAGGTATATTTGAATGAGAACCCTTGTTAAATGCTGGCTGAATGCCTTTTATAGCCTTTTTGATTAATTTGAAGATTAAATGGTTTTTGAAAAACCACAAAAGTCCAGTAACCAAATTAGAAATGAGATGAAAAAGATTTTGTATACTTTTTCATACATAGTTTCCGAGTACAATTTACCTTGTTATAGCTGTTAGTATATATTAGTAAATCTTGTTTCTGGATATAGTAAAAGGAAACACAAATGAAGAAGGTAGAGCTTTGGAATCCAATAACAGGCAATTTACGTATGCTGAGGTGGCTAACATGACTAATAACTTTCAAACGGCTATTGGAAAGGGAGGATTTGGAACTGTTTATCTTGGTCGCTTGAAAAATGGCAGTCAGGTTGCAGTGAAGTTACTCTCTGCATCATCGTCTCAAGGATACAAAGAATTTCAAAATGAGGTATTCTAAACTGGCTCAAAACGCTATACCATGAAACAAATGGTTCCAACCAGTAAAGGCCCTTATTTCTTGTGTGCTTGTCATGCTCTTGAATGAATGTGTGTAAACTCATGAATCTAGTCCGTATCATTATGCTACATGTATGTTTTAAAATCTATGTTACAAATGCAGGCTGAGCTCTTGATGAGGGTTCATCACAGGAATTTAGCCTCTTTTGTGGGGTATTCTCACGATGATAACAAGATGGCGCTTGTCTATGAGTACATGGCTAATGGAAACCTCAAAAGTTATATCTCAGGTATTGTATATAAAGTAAATTTTGATATTTTTATGGTTTTGAATTGTTGATTTCATGCTATAATAGCGTTGATATGTTTTATCGCAGATAGAAATGATCATCCTTTGAGCTGGGAAATGAGACTCAAGATAGCAATAGATGCTGCACAAGGTTCATAGTTATTCAACTTAACTCTAAACTATTGAAAACCCATGGACTTTTTTTCTTTCTTTTATGGTTGAATCTGGATAAATTTTTATTCCATTCAAACTAGTCCTTTAATATAAATAAATTTGCAAATGGTGTAAACGTTGAGTGCAGGACTGGAATATTTACACCATGGTTGCAGACCGGCTATAATTCATAGGGATGTGAAGTCAGCCAACATCCTTCTTAGCGAAAATTTGGATGCTAAAATAGCAGATTTCGGTCTTTCCAAGGGTCTTCCCGATGATCAAACTACTCACATCTTAACAGACGTTACAGGCACCACCGGCTATCTTGATCCAGAGTAAGTTTGTTTTATCTGCCATAAATTCCTAAATTTTTTGAACTTTATGCTAACCACACATATTAGAGGGATACCTTCTCCTCCTTACCATCCATGGTCCATTGTTGTTTACATTTGTTTTATAGCTGAGCTATCATTGTCTGATACTAACTTTTGATCTGTCGTATCCATATAGGTATCGAAAATCTAACAATCTCAATGAAAAGAGCGATGTATACAGTTTTGGGATAGTTCTTTTAGAGTTGATCACAGGCCAACCTGCAATAATAAAGACCACGTATCATACACACATCTTGCAATATGTTAGCCCGTACCTTGAGCATGGCGATATCACAGGTATCATAGATGAACAAATGGAAGGTGATTTCAATTTAGATTCTGTATGGAAAGCTATTGAATTATCGGTTGCATGCACACGAGCCAAGTCAACCCAAAGGGTGACAATGAGTGAAGTTTTGACCGGGCTAAAGTCATGTTTGGAGATGGAGTTGGCTCGCGGTCCCAAAATTCGGGTGAACCATGGGAGCCAGAAGATGGTTGGGTTAAGAATGGACCATTCACCCGAGGTCTGTTTTATGGATTTTGAGCTAATGACTGCCCCCTCTGGAAGATAGGGAACCAAAAACCCATATTGTAAACTATTGAAAACCCATGGACTTTTTTTCTTTCTTTTATGGTGTAACGATTCTATTTCTTTTATGGTTGAATCTGGATAAATTTTTATTCCATTCAAACTAGTCCTTTAATATAAATAAATTTGCAAATGGTGTAAACGTTGAGTGCAGGACTGGAATATTTACACCATGGTTGCAGACCGGCTATAATTCATAGGGATGTGAAGTCAGCCAACATCCTTCTTAGCGAAAATTTGGATGCTAAAATAGCAGATTTCGGTCTTTCCAAGGGTCTTCCCGATGATCAAACTACTCACATCTTAACAGACGTTACAGGCACCACCGGCTATCTTGATCCAGAGTAAGTTTGTTTTATCTGCCATAAATTCCTAAATTTTTTGAACTTTATGCTAACCAAACATTTTAGAGGGATACCTTCTCCTCCTTACCATCCATGGTCCATTGTTGTTTACATTTGTTTTATAGCTGAGCTATCATTGTCTGATACTAACTTTTGATCTGTCGTATCCATATAGGTATCGAAAATCTAACAATCTCAATGAAAAGAGCGATGTATACAGTTTTGGGATAGTTCTTTTAGAGTTGATCACAGGCCAACCTGCAATAATAAAGACCACGTATCATACACACATCTTGCAATATGTTAGCCCGTACCTTGAGCATGGCGATATCACAGGTATCATAGATGAACAAATGGAAGGTGATTTCAATTTAGATTCTGTATGGAAAGCTATTGAATTATCGGTTGCATGCACACGAGCCAAGTCAACCCAAAGGGTGACAATGAGTGAAGTTTTGACCGGGCTAAAGTCATGTTTGGAGATGGAGTTGGCTCGCGGTCCCAAAATTCGGGTGAACCATGGGAGCCAGAAGATGGTTGGGTTAAGAATGGACCATTCACCCGAGGTCTGTTTTATGGATTTTGAGCTAATGACTGCCCCCTCTGGAAGATAGGGAACCAAAAACCCATATTGTAAACTATTGAAAACCCATGGACTTTTTTTCTTTCTTTTATGGTGTAACGATTCTATTTCTTTTATGGTTGAATCTGGATAAATTTTTATTCCATTCAAACTAGTCCTTTAATATAAATAAATTTGCAAATGGTGTAAACGTTGAGTGCAGGACTGGAATATTTACACCATGGTTGCAGACCGGCTATAATTCATAGGGATGTGAAGTCAGCCAACATCCTTCTTAGCGAAAATTTGGATGCTAAAATAGCAGATTTCGGTCTTTCCAAGGGTCTTCCCGATGATCAAACTACTCACATCTTAACAGACGTTACAGGCACCACCGGCTATCTTGATCCAGAGTAAGTTTGTTTTATCTGCCATAAATTCCTAAATTTTTTGAACTTTATGCTAACCAAACATTTTAGAGGGATACCTTCTCCTCCTTGCCATCCATGGTCCATTGTTGTTTACATTTGTTTTATAGCTGAGCTATCATTGTCTGATACTAACTTTTGATCTGTCGTATCCATATAGGTATCGAAAATCTAACAATCTCAATGAAAAGAGCGATGTATACAGTTTTGGGATAGTTCTTTTAGAGTTGATCACAGGCCAACCTGCAATAATAAAGACCACGTATCATACACACATCTTGCAATATGTTAGCCCGTACCTTGAGCATGGCGATATCACAGGTATCATAGATGAACAAATGGAAGGTGATTTCAATTTAGATTCTGTATGGAAAGCTATTGAATTATCGGTTGCATGCACACGAGCCAAGTCAACCCAAAGGGTGACAATGAGTGAAGTTTTGACCGGGCTAAAGTCATGTTTGGAGATGGAGTTGGCTCGCGGTCCCAAAATTCGGGTGAACCATGGGAGCCAGAAGATGGTTGGGTTAAGAATGGACCATTCACCCGAGGTCTGTTTTATGGATTTTGAGCTAATGACTGCTCCGTCCGAAAGATAGGGAACAAAAAACCATATTGTAAACTATGAACAAATAAAGTGAAAAGACAATTGTGGTTTAAAAAGAATTAAATATTTTTGCACTTTTGTTCTTTTATTACTTCTCTTTTTTATGTTTTTGTTGTTTTCTGAACTTTATGGATAACCCACTTATCATTGGTCCTACAACCATTTGAGATAAGTTAAATTTAACAACTTGCAAAACCCACTTGAATTAATAATAGAACAATATGCCAAAAGTCTACAACAGCTTTAAAACCCACTTAAAGGCAAGCAAATAATTACAAAAATATGAAAAAATAACATTTAAAATCAAGCAACACATTGGCCCAAATCTATAACAAGTTGCAAAAGTGTAAAACCCACATGCAATCAACAAAATATTGACAAAAATGCATAACAAGAAAACAACTTTCAAAACCTTAGTTGATATACAAGCAATATAACCAAACTAGAATTTTAACCCCGGGCGTTGCCCCGGATCGCCGCCGCATCATACAAACATACATATAGCATTACCCAAAAGTTTGGACACTTAAAGTTTACTATAAGGGGTAGAAAGTTAAAATATTGGGCTGCCAAAGTTGGAAAAACCAAGAGTTCGACGACAAAAGTTAAAAACCTTATAATAAGTGATAAAAAGTAAAAAATAAAGATTTGATGATTAAATTTAAAAAACTTTTGTAGAAGTAAATTATACTTACAACTTTGTAAAAGTAAATAAAGTACATTTAAGTTTCTATAAAAATTTTGGACTAAAGTCAAAAACCAAAAAGTTTAGTGGTAAAAATAAGAAACTAAAAAAGTATACTATCGTAAAAAAAAAAAGAAAAAAAAAAAAAAAAAAAAAAAAAAAAAAAAAAAAAAAAAAAAAAAAAAAAAAAAAAAAAAAAAAAAAAAAAAAAAAAAAAAAAAAAAAAAAAAAAAAAAAAAAAAAAAAAAAAAAAAAAAAAAAAAAAAAAAAAAAAAAAAAAAAAAAAAAAAAAAAAAAAAAAAAAAAAAAAAAAAAAAAAAAAAAAAAAAAAAAAAAAAAAAAAAAAAAAAAAAAAAAAAAAAAAAAAAAAAAAAAAAAAAAAAAAAAAAAAAAAAAAAAAAAAAAAAAAAAAAAAAAAAAAAAAAAAAAAAAAAAAAAAAAAAAAAAAAAAAAAAAAAAAAAAAAAAAAAAAAAAAAAAAAAAAAAAAAAAAAAAAAAAAAAAAAAAAAAAAAAAAAAAAAAAAAAAAAAAAAAAAAAAAAAAAAAAAAAAAAAAAAAAAAAAAAAAAAAAAAAAAAAAAAAAAAAAAAAAAAAAAAAAAAAAAAAAAAAAAAAAAAAAAAAAAAAAAAAAAAAAAAAAAAAAAAAAAAAAAAAAAAAAAAAAAAAAAAAAAAAAAAAAAAAAAAAAAAAAAAAAAAAAAAAAAAAAAAAAAAAAAAAAAAAAAAAAAAAAAAAAAAAAAAAAAAAAAAAAAAAAAAAAAAAAAAAAAAAAAAAAAAAAAAAAAAAAAAAAAAAAAAAAAAAAAAAAAAAAAAAAAAAAAAAAAAAAAAAAAAAAAAAAAAAAAAAAAAAAAAAAAAAAAAAAAAAAAAAAAAAAAAAAAAAAAAAAAAAAAAAAAAAAAAAAAAAAAAAAAAAAAAAAAAAAAAAAAAAAAAAAAAAAAAAAAAAAAAAAAAAAAAAAAAAAAAAAAAAAAAAAAAAAAAAAAAAAAAAAAAAAAAAAAAAAAAAAAAAAAAAAAAAAAAAAAAAAAAAAAAAAAAAAAAAAAAAAAAAAAAAAAAAAAAAAAAAAAAAAAAAAAAAAAAAAAAAAAAAAAAAAAAAAAAAAAAAAAAAAAAAAAAAAAAAAAAAAAAAAAAAAAAAAAAAAAAAAAAAAAAAAAAAAAAAAAAAAAAAAAAAAAAAAAAAAAAAAAATTGTAAATTACATGACAGCGAACTTAAAGTGACATGGTAGACCATGCTTTCCATACCCACATATATATGGGTATGTTTGGCACAAAAGCCGAAGCTGTGGCTGTAGTTAGGGGCTTGGAGCTGGAGCTTGAAAATGAGGCTAGGAGCTGGGGCTTCTATTTCAACCCTTCTTACACAAGCTTTTATTTCAAAGACCTTTCGGGGCTTTTAGGAGCTTTTCGGGGCTGAGACTTTTGATCTCAGATACGTATCCAAACAGGGCTACCAATTTAAGAGGGGCTTCTTTTTAAAAGCTCGGGGCTTTTAAGCTCTTAAAAGCCCCTAAAAGCCCTTTGCCAAACATACACAATAATCCCAACTTTGCATTTGAGAATGAAATTATAAAATTTTGATCAACCATTTTTAGATCAAATTCATACACGGTTTATTAAGATCAAGTTCAAAAATGATAAGTAACGGTAATCGTATTAAACCCGAAATTAGTATCATCACCGAACAAATTCTATGACTCGAAATCTCGAATGCTGGAGTTTGATTAGTTATTGACCAAACTAATTCTATGGCTAGAAAGTAGGAGTTTAATTGTTGAAATATCTTTGTCAATGATTTATACGCAGGAGTTATGTGGTGGCCATGACAACCCTACAATTTTTATATAACTTTATATTTCTAGTACTATTTATAGTATTTATTCAGTTTTAAGTAATGGCAACCCCAGACTAGTGTAATTAAATTTTGTAGTTTAATTTTATACTTATTAGTATCATAAAAACTGTTCGGCAAACCCAGAATAAAAATCCTGGCTCTGCCACTGTTTATACGGTTAGGACTGAAAGTAAGTTTGATTGAATGGTCAAGATTCAATAACAAATAAACTGACTGTCAACAATATATATATGGCAAAAGTAAGTACGGACTGTTACACATTCAATTTGGGTAAAAAACCTCTTACATACTAATTTTTCAATATATTTTGAATAAACGATTGAGCCTCATGTTTTTTTTTTTTAAATGTAAGTGCCAAGGAACCTCACCCTTTAGTGAACACAAGATTGAATCTAAGTTTATATGGAACCTCTCACATACCAAAATTTTAAGTCATAAATCTCAAGAGGCCCATGTCAATTATTTATTATATACAACAAATATTAATAAATATAATATGCAAGGGGTGGAATAATCTTATGTTCATTTTTCTCATGTATCATACATATGTTTGTATAGATACAAGATTAAGTATTTTCAAAAAACATATATCCTAATAAACTACATATATATGTAATTACGTAAATAAAGAATATGAACATTGATTCTATAATGATTTGAAGGTTTATAGATGGAAGCCCATACTTGTACCGCAATTTTTATTAATCTAACACTTTGTACAACTGATATAACACGCAATATAAGTATATAATGCATAATGATAGTAGATTTATTAAAAGCTATGATACAATTATCAATTCTCTTTATCAATCTTATTTAACCATAATGTTAGATATCTTATTTAACCATAATGTCCTAGCATAACCACCTAATAACAACTTACAAAATATCATACTACAAAAATCTCATATTGTAATTATGTATGATGGTGTATCCTCATACACTTTACCTGAAATAAACACTTTAAACGAAATCCTGACCGGGGGCTCGATCTCCCTTACTTCAAGATAAATCATCCGTCCTGAGATATCTTTGTGTTGCTTGGACCTTCTTGCTTTCCAATGGTAGGGGCCAAGTATCTGAGTTCGTATTTAAGAGTGTGATTGAGTCCATGATATAAGATGACCTCCCTTGTAGTTTATTTGACAGGTAGATTCTAAAGGGATTCTCGGTTTACTTCCTTGCTTGAAGATAACCTTCTCCAGTCCCTATCTATACTCCTTTATAAAAACTATCGCACCCCCCATTTTTAGAAATAGTTACACAATAGTTACATACGGAATTACTAAATTACCCTTAATAAACACTCACTATGGAAAGAGTTTTTATAAAATACCAAATTTGCCCTTAATGAGTTAATTTACACTTTAAACCATTATTTTAATAATTAACACTTTAAGCCTTTATTTCCTAAAAATTTCCACTATCACAATTACATCAACTTACACCACTTCACACCGCCACTACCACCAATAGTACCATCACCGACACCACTAGACCGCCTTCCCCACCATCGCTCCCGCATTGCGCGGATACCATGCTCGTATAAAGTTAATGACTTTGCCTGTGAGTACTATTACTCCACCTTGAGAACTGACCACATGTCCTTGTGCCAAATCTTTTTTATGTTGCTCATCGGGCCGAGCTCCATTTCACTAATAGATTAATTTTTTTACTTTTCAATGTCATTTTTTCTACCTAACTAAACAATGATAAATAATTATTACAGTATCTTTGATTACCTTGTATTTGAATGGAAAACTTGTAAAATGCTTTATAATGAGAACAAATCTGTCACTGTTGGGATGCATATACAATTGATGCAAGCTTGACGAGCGAAGATGTTAAACTTACTAAGGCCCTTATCTCTTGCGCGCTAGTCAAGTCATTAAATAAATGAGTGCTAGCTCTTCAATCCAATCCGTATCATTGTTCTCCATGCAATCGAATCATATAAGGAGAAGAGTGAGTTGGCGAGTCAAGCGGGTTCATGTGGCACAGAGGATTGGTGGGCCAAACGTCTAGTATAGCCAATCGTGTCAACCCATCAATACCCAAACAGTACTGCACCTAGGAGTGCCAGCTTATCTAAGAGAGTGAAATGAATTAGTTGCACAAAATATGGATTATGTCTCAAAACCAACTAAGTAGCCCTTCAATCCAATCCGTATCACTGTTCTCCATGCAATTGATATGTACCCAAAATATGGAATTTTAGCCAAATACATCCAAACTATTGAAATTAGTTGCACGTTACGTCCCTATGTGTAACACCCCGAGCTGGGCCCGAAGTATTACGGAAATTATATAGCACACAGTGGAATTATCGTAGAATATGAACTATATGAAAATACATGAATTCAGTGAATCCCACGAGTAATGTCAAATACAAGCACAAAATACATAAGGAGCAAGTAATCACTAAAAGTTTACAAGTCAACCCAAACGATGGCAAACGATCCTAAGCATAATGCAAAAGATGGTAAATGAATTCTTGATCCATATTAGTCCAAGTCCGGGTTCAAGCAATCAACAATCATATATCTCTATCTTGATTCACCTGATTACCTGAAAAGTGTACTAGCAAGTGTCAACACAAGGTTGGTGAGTTCGTAGTAATGGTTTACAAGGAACCATCATCAATAACAATATCATATGTAACAATAACATCAATCAATGTACTTACAACAAACCCATGTACGTCACCTGTTAAATAATGGAGGTTTAACATAGCCAAACAACAAATGATACAAGATAGTTCGGATATTATCAAGTACAATGGCTATTAATACCAAAAAATGCATCGTATATGTATCAATGTCATGCAATGTTATCAAATATGTATAAATTCCAATACGTGTATCATATGTGTATCAATGTTATGTAATATACCTCAAAATCATCAAGTATCACAATACTTGGTCCACATCGTGGTGTTAATCATATCAAGTCATCAAGTATGGCTAATACTTGGCATCAAGTACTTGAAAGTACTCGGATGTACATATACATATAGTACCCAAAGTACTCGAAATGTGGCCTTACAGTTCAACAACTTGCCTTGGTAATGCCCACAACAAGTACGTCTCAATAATCATCAATAAACAAGTCTATATGTCCAACAACCAAAGAAAACTATACGTACATACACTTAGGAGGATTCTACTTTCAACGAGTCCCAGATGCTTATATATAGGGTCACCCGCAGCCTTCCCACCACATCTAAAACCCTTTGAAGGTATAACCGACTTCCATGTATGTACATCTATCCTAAATAAATTACTATATCACAATCACATGCGTAAACCATCAAAACTATCCATCAATCATCAATCAATTAGTTCCATAATTCAATCTAAACATTTCATCAAATAATCAATAAACCGTAAATCAAATCAACCAAACAATTAAATAAGCACGTATGTGTACACTTTTCAGTCCGAATCTCAATTGAGTAGGGAGATACGAAACTCACCTTATTTTTGATAGTTCAACAGCGAAATAGAAGAGATTGATGTAGTTAACTGTAAAGTCCCTCACACGATGGTTTAACCCACGAGTGTAAAATAACAAGACAAGTATGAACTAGAATCGGACTAGTATTACTTCAATATAAATATGCAAGAATATAAACGAAGTAATAAATGACTTTAAGCAATATTTAAACAAGTAAATAAAAGGTGGAACACGAATGTAGTTTTCAAGTGTATTTTCTTTATTGATGAATAAACAAAATACAAGATCGTTGCGGAACCTAGATATTACACGTATGTAAGTATCTAAACAATCTTTGAATTACAAGTGATCTATACTTGCTAAATAAACTCCTTTGATCGATATACTTAGAGTTGTGAAGTATAGCTGTTTAGATCGAGAGTATTTAAGCAAGTTCACCAATTTGCTAAAAAGTGATTTTCTCAAAGAAATGACTTTGTATTTATAGGCAACAAAATTCACCAGTGAATTTTGTGCCGTACAAATATGGTTGGATACATTTAATGATCCGACAAGAACATTAAATGTATTGGATAAGGAATAAGGATAAAGTCACATCAAGTGCAAGTGTATCCTTTTATCCAACCACCTTAACACACGTATACTTTGGTAAAGAACAAGTGGGTTGTTCTTTGGAAAGTGTGTAAAGGCTTAAAGTCAATCCTTGATATCAGTGTTCAGACTTGTAAGGTCTAGAACACTGACAATCCTCCAGTGTACAGATCTGGTAAGACTTTCCAGTGGACTCCGCCATTTGATAAGTCTTCTTTCTTCAGACTTCAGTCTTTGACTTCAGTCAGAATGTCTTCAGTAGAGTAGATCTGGACTGGGGTGAAGACCAGTGAGCTAATCTGGAGAATACTCCAGATTTCCTATACAAGTATTTGCTCATTAGTCTTCCATTATTTCTGGACAAATCTTTAGAAGGACTCCAGATCCCAAGTCTGGAGTAGGTCCAGCAGAACATGTTTTCTGGTCAGATCTTCAGTGAGCTCCAGTAGTCGAGTCTGGAGCGAGTCCAGCAAAACATGTTTCTTGACAAACCTTCAATAAGGTTCCAGTAGTCCAGTCTGGAGCCAGTCCAGTAAGTCTGGACTAAATCTGGACCTAACAAATTCCCCCTATTTGTTTAGAAATAATGCAAGTGTTTTCAGACTTATAGATATACAAATTTGTATGCCTGGAAAACACTTGGTCGATTTAAGTCTAATTAATCTAAGTTACTGGAAAACACTTTATAGATCATGAGTGTTTTCAGTTTCATCTTTTAAGTTCTAACTTAGACTAAATCTGGTCATTTACTTATAAAAATAAAAAATTGCAACTATCATTACTTTCATCAAAAAGGAAAATAATTACAACTTTCATAAGACAATTAATTACAATAAGTACAATGATAAAAGGTTTAGGCCCTTCTTTTCGATGTCCTTTCTGGAGCATCTTCAGTAGCCTTCCTTTTTGGAGATGGAGATGATGGAACAGACACTGGTGGTCTCAGACCCAACACAGCTTCCATTTGTTGAATTCTTCTCCAGACCTTCTCGATTCTCTTCATAAAGGCCTTCACATCTGGAGAGAGATCAGTTTTACCTTTAAAGGTCAATCCTATCTCCTTCAGTTCAGTCCATCCAAAAGCTTGGACTGAAGTATCCTTCCTTTCATCTGTAAAGTTACCCTCTCTGGTCAACTTCACATTGAATCTGGTCATTTACTTATAAAAATAAAAAATTGCAACTATCATTACTTTCATCAAAAAGGAAAATAATTACAACTTTCATAAGACAATTAATTACAATAAGTACAATGATAAAAGGTTTAGGCCCTTCTTTTCGATGTCCTTTCTGGAGCATCTTCAGTAGCCTTCCTTTTTGGAGATGGAGATGATGGAACAGACACTGGTGGTCTCAGACCCAACACAGCTTCCATTTGTTGAATTCTTCTCCAGACCTTCTCGATTCTCTTCATAAAGGCCTTCACATCTGGAGAGAGATCAGTTTTACCTTTAAAGGTCAATCCTATCTCCTTCAGTTCAGTCCATCCAAAAGCTTGGACTGAAGTATCCTTCCTTTCATCTGTAAAGTTACCCTCTCTGGTCAACTTCACATTGAATCTGGTCATTTACTTATAAAAATAAAAAATTGCAACTATCATTACTTTCATCAAAAAGGAAAATAATTACAACTTTCATAAGACAATTAATTACAATAAGTACAATGATAAAAGGTTTAGGCCCTTCTTTTCGATGTCCTTTCTGGAGCATCTTCAGTAGCCTTCCTTTTTGGAGATGGAGATGATGGAACAGACACTGGTGGTCTCAGACCCAACACAGCTTCCATTTGTTGAATTCTTCTCCAGACCTTCTCGATTCTCTTCATAAAGGCCTTCACATCTGGAGAGAGATCAGTTTTACCTTTAAAGGTCAATCCTATCTCCTTCAGTTCAGTCCATCCAAAAGCTTGGACTGAAGTATCCTTCCTTTCATCTGTAAAGTTACCCTCTCTGGTCAACTTCACATTGAATCTGGTCATTTACTTATAAAAATAAAAAATTGCAACTATCATTACTTTCATCAAAAAGGAAAATAATTACAACTTTCATAAGACAATTAATTACAATAAGTACAATGATAAAAGGTTTAGGCCCTTCTTTTCGATGTCCTTTCTGGAGCATCTTCAGTAGCCTTCCTTTTTGGAGATGGAGATGATGGAACAGACACTGGTGGTCTCAGACCCAACACAGCTTCCATTTGTTGAATTCTTCTCCAGACCTTCTCGATTCTCTTCATAAAGGCCTTCACATCTGGAGAGAGATCAGTTTTACCTTTAAAGGTCAATCCTATCTCCTTCAGTTCAGTCCATCCAAAAGCTTGGACTGAAGTATCCTTCCTTTCATCTGTAAAGTTACCCTCTCTGGTCAACTTCACATTGAATCTGGTCATTCCTTGATGAATTTCAGCCAATTTGATTTCAGCATTAACAATCTTTCTTGCATTGGCCCTGAAATTCATCATTTCATCAGGATGGGTTGATGGATTTACCTGGACTCCTCCCCTCATCAGACGCCTATGTGATCTTGGTCGTCTGGAAAGCTCAACAATCGGTTGCATACTTTCTACTGGAGCCACTTGACTGATAGGTTGTACCAGCCTGTTCACCAGCCTGGACATTCAAGTCAATCTGAGCCTCTTGCTCACCAGATGCTTGTTCTTCAGTCTGAACCATCTCCTCAACAACTTGAGCAATATCATCTTGTACAACAGCCTGGACTTCAGTATCCACTCTCTGTTCAAATTGTACACCAGATTCAATATTCTCTTCAAAAATGGGAGACCCATCAATATTCATTATATCACCAGGATGGGTTGATGGATTTACCTGGACTCCTCCCCTCATCAGACGCCTATGTGATCTTGGTCGTCTGGAAAGCTCAACAATCGGTTGCATACTTTCTACTGGAGCCACTTGACTGATAGGTTGTACCATCTGTTCACCAGCCTGGACATTCAAGTCAATCTGAGCCTCTTGCTCACCAGATGCTTGTTCTTCAGTCTGAACCATCTCCTCAACAACTTGAGCAATATCATCTTGTACAACAGCCTGGACTTCAGTATCCACTCTCTGTTCAAATTGTACACCAGATTCAATATTCTCTTCAAAAATGGGAGACCCATCAATATTCATTATATCACCAGGATGGGTTGATGGATTTACCTGGACTCCTCCCCTCATCAGACGCCTATGTGATCTTGGTCGTCTGGAAGTCCTGTGGCAACTTCTCATCCAGTAGCTTTTCTATTTGAGGTAACACCCCATCATGAATGCTACGTAGGACAGTTTCAGAAACTTCTTCACATAATTCTTTTAACATATTGTTTCTGAACTTCCTTGTACATGCATCACTCAGAGTACTAACAACTGCACTCTGGTCCAGTGTGGGCCTACTCTCCAGAGAGCTTACCCTTGTAACCAGCTTTTCAACCTCCTCTTTCAGACCTGCCAGTGGTTGAACAATTTGACTATCCACTGCAGTCTGAACAGAATTCACCAGTCTGGACTCCAAACCCTGGACTGCCACTTTAAAGTTTTCAGAATTTCGATTGGTGGCCAGTACCAGCTCATCTAACTTCTCGAACACTAACTTCTCATTCCCAGCGAAGAGGTTCATTTCTGATGCTAAGTTGTTTGACAATAAGGACTTGAAATCAGAAATAACCTGGGAAGATGACTGAAGTGATCTCTCCAGGTCCGCCACCTTACTAAGAAGGCCTTGGACCTCGGTTGAAGAAGAAGTGGAGAGACCAGAGGGTTGTTCCAGATGAGAGGTCATTCTCTCCATTACTGGTACTTGTGCCCAGACCTCTTCAGATTCAACATTTGAGTCTGGCACACTTTGTTCGGTTAGATTGACTGGTGGTTGAGATTGGATTGTTGGTGGATTGAAGTATGAAGTTGTTTGTGGAATTGAAGGTGGTGGAGGTGGTGGCATGTTCGATTCTGGTGGTGGTGGAGGCATTTCTGGTTCTGGTGGTGGTAGGTTTGTTTCTGGTGGGGGTGGTGGCATTTCTGGTGAACTTTCAACTTGTACATTTTCTTCACCCAGAAAATTCATATCAATATCAAGGTTCTGCCCTTCAGAAATGGGAGAATCAGCCTCTTCCCAAAACATATCACCAGTAGATGTACCAACCTGTTCACCAGCCTGGACATTCAAGTCAATCTGAGCCTCTTGCTCACCAGATGCTTGTTCTTCAGTCTGAACCATCTCCTCAACAACTTGAGCAATATCATCTTGTACAACAGCCTGGACTTCAGTATCCACTCTCTGTTCAAATTGTACACCAGATTCAATATTCTCTTCAAAAATGGGAGACCCATCAATATTCATTATATCACCAGGATGGGTTGATGGATTTACCTGGACTCCTCCCCTCATCAGACGCCTATGTGATCTTGGTCGTCTGGAAAGCTCAACAATCGGTTGCATACTTTCTACTGGAGCCACTTGACTGATAGGTTGTACCATCTCTACAACCTGGACATCTTGGTCACCAGAATGTTCTTCAACAACTTGAACACTTCCTGGTGCCACAATCTCTTCTGCCCTTTGAAATGAGAGCATGGACTGAGGAATATCTACCTCACCATCTCTTGACTGTAGGTTGTTCAGATCCCTTAAAAACTCACTCATGGAAAAATGAGTAGTATTAATATCGTATTGGTCTCCTAGACCACTTCTGAACATAAGGGAAAGAAAACGAATAAATGGAACGTGTGGTTTTCTCCCTTTTGCTTTCAGTCTATCCACCAAATCATTAAACAGGATCTGAGCAAAGTCCACCCTTATCCCAAACCACAAACAATAGGCAATCTGGAGCTGCGTTTGATTTATCTGATCAAGACCTCCAGAACTACCTCCTAGACACTCTACCAAATGAGTGAAGAAAAATCTCCACGAATCTGTCAGCCTACTCATATAAATTGTTCCTTTTCTCAACAACTGGCCTTGGTCATCTACAATTTCTGTGTGCCCCATCAACCTGCACACTTCCCTGAAATTTATGCCAGTAGGGAGTTCGATGGGCAGCTCATTCTGGTCATGGTAGTTCAACTGTAAAACAGACCTGAGCAAATTCACCGAAAAACTCAAAGATCTGGTACCTCCATTGAGAGTGTAAGAAATTGATGAAGTTTCTTCATTATAGAAAGCGGAGTACCAGAATTCACATAAGTAGTCATGGTACATTTTCCCTGGATTTAGGGTTAATGCACCATACAGAGGGCATGAGAGAAAGAAAGTATTCAATCTCCCAATGATAGAACGAGCAGGATGAACACTGGAAAGTTTGGCCATCCAGTTATTCATATTGATGCGTATGGCTTTCGCCTCAAGAGAAATATGTTTTGGTTTAACTACATCATCAACCGGAGCATATTCAGCAGATAAGAGATTTTTGGGTGCCATTTTTGATTGATAGATGAAGATGAAATTGAAAATTTAAGGTTATGAAGAATTTAATGAATTGCAGTTAATATAAGAGTTATATGATTGGAAAATGAATGAAGAATTTTAAGAATTGAATGAAGGAATTTTAGATTTGGGAGTAAATGTTCGAAGTAAATGAAATTGAAAGTGAAAGTGGGTATTTATAGGAGAGACAATGTGGAACTCAAACATCTTATTTGAATTTATCAAACAAAGTTTTTGATCGGGTTTTGAGATCCGCATTAATTACATCACATCACACATAAATGCATGACGGTTTACAGCCCACAAAACAGTAACAACTTGTATTTTTTGTTTTCCCAAGGTAAAAAGACCATCATTGCGTTGAAAAATTTACATGCCACGTAGGATTTATAAGATAAATATCTTTGAAAAAGTTTGCTTACGTGGCACACACAATGACCAAGTATTTTAAAAAGTATTGTGACATAATTCAGTCCATCTGAAGGTTGACTAGACACTCCAGTATCACTGGTGGATTAGTCCAGTGAAGCATGTACTGATGGTACACTGGAGGGACACTCCAGTAAAGTACCAGTGAAAACCATTTTGAAAGACTGGTAACCTCAAACATGCACGTCAACTAATATAGACAAATGAGAGGGACACATCTACAAAGCACCAGTAATATTTTCTGGACAATTTGTCCAGTAAGAAAATTTTGTCCAGTAAGAAAATAAATTAATAAATTCCCTTTGAACTTTTTAAGAAGAAAATATCTTGTCCAGTAAGAAAATTTTCTAGACAATTCGTCCAGTAAGAAAATTTTGCAGTAAAAATTTCGTCCAGTAAGAAAATTTTGTCCAGTAAGAAAATTTTGTCCAGTAAGAAAATTTTGTCAGTAAGAAAATTTTGTCCAGTAGACAATTCGTCCAGTAAGAAAATTTTGTCAGTAGACAATTCGTCCAGTAAGAAAATTTTGCAGTAAAAATTTCGTCCAGTAAGAAAATTTTGTCAGTAAGAAATGTCCAGAACACGCACTTCAACTTATCTAGTTACCAGTGAGAGGGACACATCTACAAAGCACCAGTAATATTTTCTGGACAATTTGTCCAGTAAGAAAATTTTGTCCAGTAAGAAAATAAATTAATAAATTCCCTTTGAACTTTAAACATTTTTAAGAAAAATATCTTTGAAAAAGTTTGCTTACGTGGCACACACAATGACCAAGTATTTTAAAAAGTATTGTGACATAATTCAGTCCATCTGAAGGTTGACTAGACACTCCAGTATCACTGGTGGATTAGTCCAGTGAAGCATGTACTGATGGTACACTGGAGGGACACTCCAGTAAAGTACCAGTGAAAACCATTTTGAAAGACTGGTAACCTCAAACATGCACGTCAACTAATATAGACAAATGAGAGGGACACATTTACAAGGAGACATAAGTCAACTCAAACACGCACTTCAACTTATCTAGTTACCAGTGAGAGGGACACATCTACAAAGCACCAGTAATATTTTCTGGACAATTTGTCCAGTAAGAAAATTTTGTCCAGTAAGAAAATAAATTAATAAATTCCCTTTGAACTTTTGTCCAGTAAGAAAATTTTGTCCAGTGAGAAAATAAATTAATAAATTCCCTTTGAACTTTAAACATTTTTAAGAAAAATATATCTTTCAAAGTCTTCCCCCTGGAATGTTGATCCAGAAATAAATTTATGAATCTTTAAATCAAAGATCCTTAGTAGTACACAATGGCGTTCAATACTAAGGTTCCAGATTTAAGGGTTTAACATTCCCAACTCACCAACAAGATATTCAAATGTTTTGACATCCAGAGGTTTAGTAAAAATGTCAGCGAGTTGTTTGTCAGTGGGGATAAAATGGAGTTCAATTTTTCCTTTCACAATATTATCACGAATGAAGTGATACCTTAGATCAATGTGCTTGGTTTTGGAATGCATGACTGGATTGTTTGAGATAGCAATGGCACTGGTATTATCACAAAAGATTGGAGTCTTTGAATACTTAATACCATAATCAAGCAACTGGTTCTTCATCCAGAGTATCTGAGCACAACAACTGGCTGCAGACACATATTCAGCTTCAGCAGTGGACAATGAAACTGAAGTTTGCTTTTTACTGGTCCAGCTGACCAGTTTGCCACCAAGGAAATGACATCCACCAGTAGTGGATTTCCTGTCTATCTTACAACCTGCATGATCTGAATCTGAATAACCCATTAGATCCATGCCTGAGCCTTTGGGGTACCAAAGACCTAGACTGGGGACACCTTTAAGGTACTTCAGTATGCGCTTTACAGCAAGCATATGAGATTCTTTTGGATTAGACTGATATCTGGCACATAAACATGTTGAAAACATAATATCTGGTCTACTGGCAGTTAAATACATCAGTGAACCAACCATGCCTCTATAGACAGTGGTGTTCACTGGTTTACCATCTGGATCAGAGTCCAGTGTCAGTGGTGCAGAAATTGGAGTTGGTTTAGATGGTGAAGAGTTCATATCATATTTCTTTAAAAGATCTCTAACATATTTTTCCTGATTAATAAAGATGCCATCTTTGTTTTGTTTAATCTGGAGTCCAAGAAAATATGTTAATTCACCCATCAAACTCATTTCATATTCAGTAGACATTATTTTCGAAAATTTCTGGCACATGTTTTCATCAGTAGACCCAAAAATAATATCATCAACATAAATTTGTACCATTAACAGATTACCTTGTTCATGAAGAATAAATAAGGTATTGTCAATTGCACCTCGTTTAAAACCATTTTTCAATAAATGTTTAGTCAGAGTGTCATACCAGGCACGTGGGGCTTGTCTGAGGCCATACAGCGCTTTGTCCAGACGATATACCCAATGTGGATGCTTTTCATCAACGAAACCTGGAGGTTGTCTGACATAAACTTCTTCTTCAAGCTTTCCATTCAAGAAAGCACTCTTTACATCCATCTGGTAGACCTTGAACTGATGATGAGCAGCGAATGCTAAAAATATTCTGATCGCTTCAAGTCTAGCCACTGGAGCAAATGATTCATCAAAGTCGACATCTGACTGGCAGTAGCCTTGTGCTACCAGTCTGGCCTTGTTTCTGATTACGTGGCCATCTTCATCTACTTTGTTTCTGAAGACCCATCTTGTTCCAATTGGATCTTTCTTTCCAACTGGGAAAGGAACCAGATACCAGACCTTGTTCCTTTCAAACTGGTGAA